>CM020024.1:90470421-91670421 GCA_009769605.1 Bucorvus abyssinicus | reverse complement strand
GGATGAACTTCCTTTGTACCAAATGCCCATCATTTAAGTCAAACATGTTTTAACAATATAAGTGACATTTTGAAAGGTGTAGCTAAAAACCCACACTTGCCCATCTTGCTCACTCCTCGCTGCTCCACCGTCTTACCGCTTAGCTTGATCTCAAGCACTCCTGCTGCAGGGAAGGCTTGAGCTTCTGATGTAGCAAACAGGTAGACTAAGCTAATTTATAGCTTAAGTCTGTTATTCCATTAGGAAGTGGCAAAAGGGAAAGCTCGTCTCTCTTGCGGGTCACCTCTAATAGCAATTGCTTCAGCAAGATGGATTTCAAAATTAGGTGCTCTCGAAGCAGAAGCCAGGCTGTATTTTTCAACAGCACAAAGCAGCCGTAAGAGCAATCTGACCTTCATCCTTAATAATAAACTCATCGGGGGAAAAAATCCATCTTTGTTTTTCTGCTTGAAGTACTGTCAAAAGAAAAGCCGGGGCACAACATACACAAAATAAAAATATAAGACATTTTCTGCAAAACAATACAAAACTCTCAGAAATTTATTTTCCTATTTTTTTACTTAAACATTGGAATAAAGTCTGACAGCTTGTCTACAACTACATTTTGGAATAAAGGCTGGTGTTCCTTTAAAGTGAACATATTCTAGGCTAAATTAATACCATCTCAAAGTGTTTTTCAGACATAGGGTGCAATCCAGTAGCAAAGTCTGGGGAAAAGTTTATTGATAAGCTTTTTACATTTAGGTGTTGCACTGGACTAGCTCATTTGTAAAACATCCCTTAACGTATTTCAGGGGCTAAAATAACGTCTGTCACAGCCTGCCAAGGGAAAATGTCACACACTTCTTATATTCTTGTAAAGCAGCCCCAGAAAGATGTGGTCTGTAGTCAAGTACAGCATGACAGTCAGCTAAAGAATATAACAGAGGAGTGTTGTTTGACAGTACTTGGCATTTGACAGTTATTAATAAAACGATTGCTATGTTTGTGTCCTGTCAGCTGCTACTGGTAGAGCCTGTTAATGGTGAAAATCAACCATCTCGTATTAAACACTATTTTTGTATTTTCCCATGTCTCTGTTACAGACTCGGTATTGAACAATGTATTATAACCCAACGCAGCACACTGGCTTTATTCCTTTTATCCTCTGTCAGGCATAGCTGGGAAGGCAGAACAGGAATGTTTACTCTAACTAGCAGGTTTAACCCTTGGGCTAGCAAGGATTAGGAAAGGTTTTTTTCAAGCTCAGCTTGTCACCCATCTAGAGAACCTAATGCTGTGGCTGCAGTTCATCTGTCTCCTCTTCTGGAAGAATCAAGTCCATCTTCCTACTTTCTAGTGAGCCTAAACCCAGCTATTAACTCAGCCTCTTCTCCTTCATGAGAGGCTTGTTACACCAGTAAAAGATGCTGTAAAGGGGCTCAGTGTCAGCAATGCCAGCATCACCCTAATTAAGCTGCAGAAACCTTTTCAGCCACTTGATACCTGTTACTTCAGGTTTCTAGGGGCCTGTCTGCCTGGACAGAAACATTTTGTTAGAACAGCTCAACTTTTTGCTCAAGCTGGTGTAATCACCACAAGCACAGCAGAAGGGATGAACACTATCTGTACGTTTAGTTAAACCAATTTAAAATTACAGAGCATACCCAGAAAGCAGGTGGCTGCAACTGCAGCTCCTTTCAGGACCAACTTGAGATAAACCACGGTGAAGTGAGTATGGCTTCATTCAGCATTCAAGATACCATAACCACCACTTGTTGACATTCAAGTTCTCTCCAAACCAACGCCTGGGGTTTTTTTGTTCAGTACAGTAAAAGCCCTTTTTTCCTCTACACGAAGAGTTTATGTGAAGGTTAAAGCCCCAGGAAATGCTTTTTGTTTTGACAGTGATGCCAGTGCTGTCTAGTTCCCTTGTAGGGAACCACAGCCTGAACAGTTGCAATTTCACTGCTCACTATCCCTCAGCAAGCACCAATTTACTGAAGATCACAGGGAGACAGATTCAGGCAAAAGTGTCAGCAATAACTGACCTCAGATGAAGTAATCTTGCAGTAGTCAAGTCTGACCCATCAGTGACAAGAATCAAGCAGAGTTTTGACCAAGAGGATTATTTAACTGCTGGAGCTTGCAGGGGACCACAACCAGGGAACAGAGAGGTCCTTTCCAGCAACAACTCTCAGTAGTTCTTATTTAAAAGGAGAACTAATCTACCTGACTATGGTATTCCTCTCCAGAAATAGCCTTTTTTTCAAATGGTTTTCTAGAAGACGCAAGTGAGAGACTTCAGTCCAATACACACATGCAAGCTCAGATAATTTACAGACATGTACCAACTGCTCACGAGAAAATCCTGGCCATCCTAGACTTCTGAGCTTCACCCTCCAGAGCTCTGGAGGCTTTGGTACACCTCCCAACTGCCACCAGCCTCTGCAGCATAGTACCAGGGGTTCTGTACCTCAGGAAATAGCATTTATAATCGTTATTATATTACCTACCCCCTCCAGCCTTGAGCATGCTCTGTTTGTTATCCATGTGCTAACCCAAAGGTAAAGGCAAAAGCCACACCTGGCTGCTGGGTAAGCACCTGCTACTCATCTCTTTAAGACGGGCTGAATCCTCTAGGTTACTTCTGTCAACATCAAGCACTGAGAACAAAGGCACAAGATTATAGGGATCTCACTAAACATGTTTGTTCCAAGAACAAGAAACGTGTCTACTTTCCTCTGATGACCTGGGAAACAAAAAAACCCCTTCAGCACAGAAAATTTATTTGCAATTAATTATGAGCATTTGATTGGGTAATACCCAGTTTAAGAAGAAAAAAAAAAAAATATCTCTGTCCTAAGCTTTCTATATTGAGACCTTGTGAACAGCACAGTTCTGTTTGAAACAGAAAGCAGGGATGCACATATCTGAAAATACCAACACACGCACACACAAAAAAAAGCCCCTCAGGATAAAGTGAGCCATTTAACTAAGTATTTAAAACCTCTGCAATTATTAGTTTATTAGTATCATCCAGGATTCAGATGTTCAATATTTCTCCTGAAGTTATACATAAATGCAAATTGAAATAAGAATCTGAAAGTCAAAATTGTATAACAAAACAATACTCCATCACAAAAGCGTGTAAAATTACAAGAATGCTTTTTTTTGTTGGTGGTTTTTTTTTTTTTTTTTTTAAACACTGGCACTTAAGAGAACCATAATTTTGTAACCACAAAATTGCCAAATTGTCCCCCAAACTGGTAAGCAGGTATATGTGAAAATAGTTAACAGTTGCCAGCACTTGAAGTTTTACTAAATAGGCAAAAAAACCCTTAGCTTTGGTTTTGGAAGAGAACTATATTTGACCAAATTAGACATTGTTGGTATACCATAAACATTTCACTTTTTAATGCAAAATTTAATAAAATGTACTTTTCCATACAGCTATATTTAACTTAAAAATGGGCAAACATCAAGAGTGCGGTATAAAACCTAACAGGAAAAATACATCTTATCTCATTTTCAATTTGAGACAATATACAACTTTGTTTTAAAGGGCTAAAACTAGAATTTCAAGAATACAAATATGAATTTACATAGATTTAACAAATAATAATGGTACCATTTATAGAAATCTTAGAAAGAAAAATCATTTCTTGTGGGCCATTTGCTACCAGGAGAGTTTCATGGTATAAAGCCCGTGGCCATCACCAGACCTGTCACCAAAAAATAATATGGTAATTCCATGCTTTTAACTTTACACATTTTAGGTACGCTCATCGCTAGGAAGTGTTCAGAGATTTACAAACACAACTTCCATTACATGGTAACGGAGTCACACCTGTAAATTTCCCTACACCAGATGGACATACACTCTTCCTATGGGTCCTTCTAGGACAAAATTTAACATTCCCTCCCTCCCCACCCTCCCCCCACAAAGTATTTAATTTCTGTAAAATTGAACTCTATACTTCTCAACTCTCCAAGACTGGTAAACTCATGCAACTCAACAGAATATTACATTTCACAAAAATCTGAACAAGTATCAGTTTGTTGAGGTTGAATTTTTTGTTTTGTTTCCAGTTACGGAAGAATATTCTTTCATATGCCTATATATTTCTTTTCTTACCCTATCACGACTATGCAGGGTATGTAGATCAAAGCTTTGTTTATCAGCTGGTTATATGAAAGATGAAAACTGTAATACTCCCGTGATCCCATACGGGCATTCAATAAAACAAAAGATGAGTTCCCCTCAGGAAAGAAAAAAAAAGAGAGAAAAAGTATGATTTTTCAAGGGCACCTATTAAAAGGACAACAATACTAATAAAAAAAAAAATTTGTATTTACTTAGAAGCATTCAGAATGTCAACAAAACAGCCGCAACTTTTTTTTTTCCTTTTTGCAATTACAGAGTGGTATTCAGTTAACAGAACAACAATTATTTTTATGATGCATCAGAGACAACTGAAGATGAAAAATGAACTACATCCCCGTATATAACTAATTTGTGCTGTGCACCAACAGGAACCTGCTTTAAAACTCCCATGCCAATTTACAACCCCCACACTGTACCAGGCAAGGTTAGTGGCCATTGAAATACCACTAAGGACAGGGCTATCTAAAGACACATTCGGTAGTGTGTTAACTATACAAAAAAAGAGACACTGTACAGTTTAAAAACAAATCTTACACAGCCTTACATTTCAATTTTTTTTTCTTTAAAAGGAGTGAGTTTGTGTACAGGGGGGTTAAATGCTTTATAGACAAGAAAGAAATTGCTCTAAAAGAGACTTATTCATCATCATCATCATCTTCCTCCTCCTCCTCTTCCTCCTCTTCCTCATCTTCATCCTCTTCATCTTCATCCTCATCTTCTTCCTCCTCCTTCTTCTTCTTGCTCTTCTCAGCCTTGGCAACTACTTTTTTGCCTGCATCAACCTTCCCTTTGGCCCGGTATGCAGCAATATCCTTGGAGGAGAAAAGCAGGAAGAACCTCTCAGACTTAACCAGCCAAGCGCTCTGAGCAACTTCCAAATGGTGCTTGTGGAAACAGAGCCCCCCAGGTACCTGCCCCTTCTCCACATCCACTGGGGCAGGACCAGGAGCTGTAGCTTCGGTTACAAGGTGAACTGAGGCCCAAAGCTAAAGAAAGGGGATCCCTCTAACACAGAAATTATACTGGCATGCTGGCACACACTGCTTACAGCTGTTGAGGAATCTCCACTCTTAGGCTTCTAGGAACAGGCTGGAAAAGCTGCTGCCTCAGAGGGTAAAGGCACAGCTGAGCCCACTATCCCATAAGGAAATGAAGTAGGGAGATCTCTTCAGGTCCCCTTCTAGCCCCGCCTTCTAAAACGCCTAGAGGAACGCACAGGAAAATCCTTGTTTGAGGCACAAAATTGCCATTAGCCATCCAAAACACATCGGAATGACACAGCCTAGCATTTGTAATGTTACGCCTCAGCGAAGAGCAGTTATACAGAATTCTGCCTAACTAAAGTTTACAAAATAAAAGGTATAAGAACTTGATTAAAGGGTAGACAGTGCCACCTTCTGCATGCAATAAATTTATTCTAGTGGTTTATAATGCACAGAATTCAGTTCCTGTTATAGGGAAGTCAAAACTGTACCTGGAAGATCACGCCAGACAAACGGCTAGACTTCCTGACTTCGTGCCAAAATGATAAAAACAATTACGTAACAGAATTGATCTACGGGACTTACATATACCAGCTACAGAGAAACGTCAACACCTTTACACAGATGGTCCAAATCTTCAAGTACTCCCCACCCAGTAAACATTACACCACTAATCTTACAGTTCCCTCAAACTCCCTTAAAGCTGAGCATGAAATTTTCAGAATTTTATCCACCAAGCCACAGGCCAGTGAAATAATACTGAGATCACTGCACCTTAAAACCCCTCTTGTACACGTAAGAAATAAAGACAATGCTAGTAGAGATTAAAATACCTGGAAATAAAGATAAGTAAGTCTACAGTTTAAAAAGTCTCTTATGAGCTGTCTTGGCTGAATGTACAATGACCATGCTGAAGAGTTTAAGTTGCACAGGAAGAACAACAGGGAAAGCTTATAGACCTGCAGTTCCTCTCCAGCATGTTAACTAGGACTCCAAGGGGCCACCTTGCTCACTACAATGCTACAATTCTAAAGCAGTTTTGTTTGCCAGCAGTGAAACACCCAGAGGAAGGTCACAGCACACAAATGGCTACATGTGGTATACATCAGCTATAGGTGGTTGCTGAACCATTGTAAAGCATCATCGGGGAGGCTTACAGGCATCTCCCTCCTCTCTTACTCTCCTCGCATTGGGATGGGAATCTGCCTCTGGCACAACACATTTCTAGAGCTCCAATTATGATGACGGGGATTTAGCTTTAATAATTCAAGAAATTGTATGACATGCTGCTTCATATGTATTATTAACTAGGTTAATTACTAGAAAGAGATGGACACAAACTAGGTACAGGAAAAACATGTCTAAAACGAGCATCTCATTAGTATTCTGACATTATCCCAAGAATAAATTAAATAAAATCATCTATGTGTATCAATCATCCTAGTGTTCAGGAATGCTCATCAGTATCTCCAAAATTAGGGAAAATCCATTTATTCTTTACTGGCATTACCTCATACTACCAACACCTTAACTCAGATACTGCTGTGACCTATTGCTTTAAAATAACAATCCAGACACCATGGTATCTATCAAACCATCAGTGATGGTCCGGAATTACAGATGAATGCAAATAGCTCAGCACAAAGGACTGCAATTTAGAGTTAATAGCAATAAACCGTCTGCGGCCTTACGTGGTATTTTCCAACAAATATCATGACATTTGTCATTAGCATATTATAATCTGGAATATCATGTTTCAGACTACATAAGAAGGAAAAAACCATCTAAATTGTGGCTTAACCTCCCCAAACCATCTCCATAAATGTCAACATTACCTTTTCATACTTCTCCTTCAGTTTAGCAGCCTTTTTTTCGTAAGGCTGTTTATCATCTGCAGCGGTGTTGTTCCACATCTCTCCCAGTTTCTTTGCGACATCCCCAATGGACAGACCAGGATGTTCTCCTTTGATTTTTGGACGAAACTCAGAGCAAAACAAGAAAAAAGCCGAACTACAGTGGGGAAAAAAAAAAAAAAAAGAGAAGTTTATTTTAGACTTTACTGTGACAGAAAGTTTTCTGACCTTTGTTACTGTTTCTTAACAGCATTTTGGAAAAGCGCCTAAAAGTGAGACAAATGTTAATTACAAAGGAAGGTATCAGAACTGAATAAACTACTTCGAAAACTTAATATGTCCTTGTCTCTTCAGTAACACTGCACATGTGGTCCCATTTTTGGCAGAGCCCCCAGGAAGACCAAATTTCTTACAGCAAATGGAGACAAAATCTTAAAAAAGGAGAATGAGCGAATGATACCAGGGGTGCAAACGTTACATAGGAACTGTTAAAGCCAGAGAAGCTGCAGTATTTGTTATAAAATTAGGATTTCCAGACGACAGTGTCATCCCAAATACGACCATTCACTTGCATAGAAACTTCCCTGCTCCTTTCAGCATTTGCTCCATTTAAAACACACACAAAATCATATTGCTATAAAGAACCTCTAGCCTAGCACCAGGTGAACCTGAAGTCAGGAATCTTTACACAGTGGTTGAAGCTGCAATTCTCCAAGCTGTTTTTTGTGCAAGATCATCCCTCTAACCTGTTCTGTGCAGAAGCCTCTTAATTTTAAGCGGGCTGCAAATTAAAAAATCTGCTCAAGCCAACAGGTGGGGAGAGCAGGGACTGAAATATTTTACTGCTGTTCTAATACTAATATTCTAATTCTATTCTGCTCTATAACACTAGAATTACCCTCTTCACAGAAACGGGAAACGTGAGTCAGAACTGCACGTTGCTGATTTTTGCATCCACTTTCAAAGGCTGACATTATTCCAACTTAGATAAAGACTGACAACCTGGAACCACAAACCTGTAATTCGTAACTGAAATTTCAACCTGTCTTTATGCCACTGGTCAGGAAAATCATGTGGCCTTGTATTTCTGAAGCTCCTGAACTTGGATAAAATGATAATTTTGTAGATACGCTCCAGTGTGATGGTCCCCAACACGATAAACTAACTAGAAATCTACTTACGGAGGCCTCTTGGGCGCATTTGGATCCTTGAACTTCTTTTTCGTTTCCCCCTTAGGTGGTACATAGTTTTTCATTTCTTTTTCATAACGAAGCTTGTCAGCCTTTGCCATATCTTCAAACTTCCCCTTCTCCTTAGAAGACATAGTCTGGAAGGCAATTAGAACCATAGAATATATCAAGCTGGAAGGGATCGATAAGGATCAAAACAGTATTTTAAGATGCAAAAGCATATCCAAGTCCATTCCATAATTTCAGCTGGGAGAACTAGAGGTAAGGCAAGAACAATGGATAGTTACCGCAAATCTTACAACTGCCCTTTGCACTTAACTAAAACCTGAACTTTTAAAGAAATAATTTACAGTCTCTAGTAGTTATTCCTACCTTCCATCGTTCTGAGCATTTTTTTGAGAACTCTGAAAAGTTCACTGAAGCATCTGGATGTTTCTTCTTGTGCTCCTCCCGGCAGGTTTGCACAAAGAAGGCGTACGAAGACATTTTACCTCTCGGCTTCTTAGGATCACCTTTGCCCATTTTTGATGATTTTCTGTAACAAAGCAAAAAAAAAAAACCCCACCTTTAAAACTTTTACTTTTTGCAAACCAATGCGGGAAAAGTGAGCCATGATAAAGGATCATGCCAAACAAGATCCGTTCGAGCAGTATTCCAGCATCAGGCAACAGGGAGAAGTTTCTCTTCTGGAAAATTTACTGAAGATTTCTGCCATCACTGTTTCAGGTGACCTAGACGGAAGCACTCTGAAATATCAAAGAGCTTTCAAAATGCGTGGTTCTGGTCTCCAGCTAACAAAAATGTCCCCTCCAAGCAATCCGAAAGCAAGTACTAGCATCAGTGCAGCAGAGACTGCAGTGCTTGATTACTGGTAGTATATCAATCCTATGCTTGGAAGGAATAAATTATATTAAAAGGAGGAAAAATAGTACGTGAGTACCCTGTCTCAGCTGGCTTTATGGGTTACTAACTTTTTTCTTCCTAAAGCCCATATTTCTACCCTCCTCCCCTGTAGGCCTTGGGTGCTCATTTGCAAAAGTTTTTTTATTATTTTTGTATGCCATGTATTATCACTCTCCTTTTAAGTGTACTGCAAAAACCTACTCACTCTTTGGATGTATACCTAGAAATACAGGAATGAAACACCACACTCAGTAAAACATGTTATAACCAAGCCAGTGACGCTAGAAGTATGACATTTACATATGACCAGCAAAGCTGTGCTCAGTGCAAAGACTATCAGACTCTTTCAGAGACTGAGAGGGAATGAAAAATACCTTCCTGGAACTTTCACACCCAAGTCAGACATTCAGAGTATTTCTTCATAGCTCCCTGGAAAAAGCCACTTGCACCCTGAACAAACTCTGCTCTTCAGCAGGAATTAAAAAAAAAAAAAAAAAAAAAGCGCAGGCACTGCCTGCCTGTATTGCCACAGAAGCAGCATTTCCTATCGGTTTGGCGGATAGACAGAAACAGATTTCTGCTCTGTGACTAAACACGTCCGGTTTGAAGTTTCTATCAAGTAAACAAGAGGGCTGAAGAACCAGGAGCTGCTCCTGCCTGCCATGGAGACATTTCCAGAGCCAGCCGGCACCCGGGGCTCGGCTAGTGGCAGGGGCACTGCCCACTGGTTGTGGGGCGAAGGCAGTGAGGGCTGAGGAGGACTGGGCAGGGGTGGTGCAGAGGCGTGAAGTGACTGTACGAAGCATTAGGCACCGCGACCCAAGTGCTCCGACCGTGAGCTGCCGTTTAAAAGCCTCCTTCCCGCCATTTTGGATGTTTCCCCTGTGAGGGGGGGCGGCAGAGAAAAACTTCAGAAGTCCCCTAAAAGACCTGCTGGGGGTGGGGAAATGAGGGAAAAGCCTCCTGTTATTAGGAAAAAGCTGTGAAAGTTTTGTGTTCACGCGAGGGCTCGCAGCCAGTGGGCGGCAAGCACATGCCCGGGAGCCGGCCACCGGGGCTGCGGCTGCCCGCAGGCGGCAGGCAACCCCCGATCCCGGCTGCCGCTCGCAGCCTGGGACAAAGCGCCCTCCCGACCGCCGCCCCCGTCCCCCCGCGGCGGGGCGCGCCGTCCCCATGCCTCCCCCGCTCCCAGCCGCCATGAGGCCTGGCCAGCGAGGCGAGGCGCGGCCTACGCCGCCGCAGCGGCGGTGGCGGGAGCGGCCGCCATGGCGCAGGCTCCTGGCGGAGGAGGTCACCCGCCGCCGAGGCTCCTTCCATTTTGTGCGCTGAGGAGAGCGAGCCGCTTCCCCCCCCCACGCCCCGCCACCACACCACACCCCCACCCCCCCCGCAGCCCGGCAGGCGGGGCGGGGAGACCAAACCGCGGGACCCCCGCCGAGGGGCCGCTGCGGGGCTGGGCGGCGACCCCCGGCCCAAGGGGGCGCGGCGGCGGCAGGGGCTGGGCGGCGCGGAATGGCCGCTGCTGGCGTCGCCCGCGCCCGCCGCCGCACAGAGAACATGGCTCCTTCCTCCCTTCCCTTCCCTTTGTGTGAGCGCGCCCGCTACCCTGGCGCACACACTCAGCCATTGCAGCCGGGGGAGGGCGGGCGGGCGGGAGACAGGGGGAGGTGGGTGGGTGCGGGGGACTTGGAGGGGGGGCGCAGTGAGCTTCCAGCGCCTGCCCGAGCCCCAGCGGAGCGAGGCAGAGCCTCGGCACGGACCCCCGTTCACTCCTGCGCCCCGCCGAGTTGTACAGCCCCTCCACCGTGGGCCCCGCGCCCGGGCGAGCGGCGGCTGCTGGAAAAAAAAAGTTCCCCCGAACTGCGCCCCCGCCCGCCCGAGCGCCTCTCTGCTCCACCGCCGTCGCTCGCCTTGTTTTCTCGCTCGCGGCTCCCGTCAGCCATGTTACAGCCGGGCGGCCGCGGGGCCAGCGGCTCCCCGGCCCGAGCCCAGCTGCCCCCGCGCTCCTCGCGGCCCCGGCGACGGCCGGCAGCGCGGCGCGGCCCGCCCGAAGCCCCCGCCGCCTCGCCGCGTCTGTGCCCGCCGGCTGCCCCGCCGCCGCAGCGATGGCTACGGCGAGGCACCGTAAGCGGCTTACGACGGGGCACGGCGCGGCCCGCGCCCTCGCACGGCGGGCGACCCCCAGCTGCTCGTACCCTGCCCAGGCAGCTTCCTTCGTCCCTCTCCCTCCCCTTTCGTCCGCCACCGCGCTTCCGAAGTCGCCCGGCGTCCGGCGCCCCCCGCCCCGCCCCGACCAGGGGGCTCGCCGCCCGGGAAGGGTCTCCCGGGCGCAGCCCGACTCGCCTTTGTGTGCCGGCGCCCGGGCCGGGGCTGCCCCGCGCTCCGCGGCCAGGCAGCGGCGGCGGCACGGCGGGCAGCGCCGGCTCGTCGCCCGGCTGCGAGCGAGCGGGCGAGCGCGCCCGGCCGACCCGGCGGCCCCCGGTGCGTACTCACCCGTGTCAGAGTCAGCACGCAGCCCTCGCTCGGCCCCGAGCCCCTGAGACGCTACCCCGGCCGCCCGCCCGGCCCCAGCGCTGCCTGGGTCCCTGTGTAGCCCGGTGCACCGCAATGGCTGTGAGAGCGGGATCGATACGCAGCCTCCTCACACTCTCAGCGCTGGTAACATTACTCTCAACACAGCCCCGTCCCCATTGGCTGCCGCCAAGGCAGCCGCCGCACCGATTGGTCGAGACCCTTCCATTGTCCTGACCAGAGAGCCTCCCCGATTGGGCGCGGCGCGGGACACGTCATTGAGGATTGAAAGGGCGCGCAAATATAAAAGTGAGTGGAGGGAGCCGGGTGGCGGCGGGATGTAGAGTTCCGAGGCAGTGGCTCGGCGCTGCGCCGCGCCGCTGCCTGAGAGGAGAGCAGGCCACCGTCGTCCCGCCTGCTGACGCGGCGGCCCTCCCGCCGCCGGGGCCGCTCCTCTGCTGCCTCGTGGGGCCCCCGCCGCCCCGGGAGGAGCACGGTGCAGGGCGCCGGCGCCGCGGGCGCTCCCGCGCCGCCCCGGCAGCGCCGCCGCCCCCCCGCCCGCCGCGCGGCACCTCCGCGGCGGGCCGCGCCGCCCCGTTTCACAGACGCGGAAACTAGGGCGCAGGGGTCGGGGCGCAGCAGGGCGCGGAGAGGTGAGCCCGCGTTTTCCGTTTTCTGATGCCCGCGCCCAGCTCACACGGTCGCTGCCGCCTGCTGCTGCGGCGTGCGCGGTTCTGCCTGCGCGCAGTGCGTTATGTGGTAGCTTGGAGTGTTTTGGGCTTGGGATTGGTTTTTTTTTTTTTCAGAAATGGGTAAATTACATGTAAGAACAAGAATTGGGGGGGTGTCTTGGCTCTCTTCATAACACGCTGGGTGACGAGGAGCAGGCCGGGGTGGCCATGCAGCCCCCCCGCCCCAGTTCTCAGTGCTTCTGTAACGATGCCCATGCACCAAGCCTGGGCATCCCAGTGCAGAGACAGGTGGAACTGGTGAAAAGTTGGCAGTGTGGGACATGCCTCACCTGCCCTTCGTTGCCACTCCTCTCCCTGCTTTTTTATACTCACTTGCACTGTATGAATCATCTATATAAGACCATCGAACAGAAGGAATACCTGTTTACATCTGCTTTGCTGTTTTTATCTACTGTACTGCTGCAAACAATGCTGGGAGGAAGGCTGCTGTGATAAATCCCAAACCCGCCCTGAAAGGCATTATCAGTGCACCTACTGAAGTAACAGCAACTTGAATGAAGAGAGCTATATCCAGGTGTACGTATTAAAAACTGTTCTTACCATGTAACTGTTGTTACGGTGGCAATATGAGTAGCAGATAACACTAAGAGATGGTCTGTATAATCCTTAAAAATTATGTAGGCCACCTAAAAGTGAAAATAGGACAAATCCTTGTGTGCCAGACCACAGACCCTTCTGAAACTTCATGGATAGGAGAAGGTTTTAAGAGATCATAATTAAGCATCAGCCATTTACACATAAACATTTGTGACCAATAATAAAATCTAAAGTATCACCATCTGACGAAATAAAGTATTTGATAAAGTCTCCGCCTGTTCTTTGGTGGGACCATGGCTAATAGTTCTTAGCAGCAGGAATTAACTATAGCAAAACATGAATCCTAGGAAGTTGTGCTTAAGGTCCCAAGCAAAACCAGCTTCTAAACCCAAGAGTGGTCATGTGATGTACCTTTTCATTTAGCCCAACACTGCTTGATATTAGTTCTTAGTAAGAGGGAAACTTGAGAATACTAGTCTATTCACTTTAGGCGTATGCAAATAAAAAGCTGTACAAATATCGAGAATTTTAAAAAAGCCCCAAACCCTCATCTTAAAGTCATAATTGTACCAACTTCCAGTGTGGCCAGACCTGAGTTCAACAGACTAGCTTCCTCTTTCTTTAGATACAAATGTGATTAAAAAGAAACCAATATAATTATACTAGTACTAGCTGACTGCGTACACTTTTATGCTGGGATGGCTCAATTCTGTACTTGCTTGCATCCATGTTAGGTGGATTGAATCATTTAAATTATTTCAGTAGAATAGTCGTGATAAAATCCTGAGAAGATGCACCCCAGTGTTCACTTTGCATGGTTCTTCTCTAGGAATTAATCATAGAATTAAAGAATCGTTTAGGTTGGAAAAGACCTTTAAGACCATCGAGTCCAACTGTTAACCTAGCACTGCCAGGTCACCACTAAACCATGTCACTAAGCATCACATCTACTCATCTTTTAAATACCTCCAGGGTATTGAGCATCAGAAGAGGCTGCAAGAGACTGGCTTTGCCACAGACTAACTGATGATCCTCAGACAAATCTCTGTGTTCGTTCTCCCTTCTTTAAGCGGGGTGGTATTTCTAAAATGTTTGTAAGACACTGTTACAACCAAAGTAAGTCTCAAATAAGCAGGTCCCCAAGCAAAGGCCACTGGCGCTCATCTGCTAGAAGGAGTTACCGTATTGGATGGCGTGCTTTACACACACTTTACGCTAATTGTCAGTCCGGAGTGCTACACATCGATGACTGGTCTCAGTGTCACGTTGACATTTGTGTCATATTGGACGATGTGAAACAAAAATCGCAATCATTTTGCTCGAAGGCTAACTTCTTCCAATACGCCTTTGCGCACAGTACCATTAAGTCCCATGGAAGTAATATATAGGTTCTAAATAGGATGTAATTGGTTCCTGTTAAGGAAGCTGGCAGCACATGGTAAGATACATTAAGCTGAGAGCTGATCAGCCTCACAAGATGTAAACCACCTCCCAATAAGCATCTGAATATGCAGCAGGGCAACTTTATCATTCAAGAAGTTTATGCCAGGGCTTCTTTTGAGTGTTATTCACACTTTCTACCCTTGTCCTCTGGCAATTCTCCCATTCAAGAAAATACCAATCTCTCTTCAAAGTCTTTCTATGTTAAGGGACCCCTGATGGCTGAGGAACAGGCACAACAAATCATACATACTTTTACACATCTGCTGACAGGATATTTGTATTAGTATTCATCTGACCTCTTGATTAATCCAGAGCCCAGTAATTTCTATTCTGGATCCAATGCCCGAGCTGGTTGCTGCTGGTTGGTTACGACTCTTGCCTCCTAACATTTCTCCTCCGTGAGCTGGTGTTTTTTTCAATATATTGCTGGTGAGAAGGCAAACAAATTCCAATTATTCTATTGCAATTATCAATCATTTGGCAAGGTGGGGTGCTTTATGAAAATCAAAGATTCCTCTAAGTAATGACCCTAATTCTAAAACTGCCTTATTTGTGAAGAAGTGTCACTGGACACATGAAGACAGTGGTTCTGCTATCTGAACTCGTGAAAATTCATGAACAGTAAGGAACACCAATGTTTCTGTCTCAAGGAAAGTGTTTTTTTTTTGGTCTGGCTTGTGTCTTAGAAGTTTAAACCTTTACACAGAATATGGAGCAGAGGAAAATTGTAAAAACCACGAGTGTTTATGTGGCCTAGTGTGCAGGAGCTGACAGCTTTGCACATACTGAACTTCTTCAAAGTTTATTCTGTGAAAACCAGACCTGAAAGGAAAGAAAAGGAAGGCATTTATTCCTAGCTGTTGTCTAGAGCCAACAATTTAGTGAAAGGCGAGTGGTGAGGAGGTTCTGATTACATGACGCATTCCTGTAAAGTTTTTCCTTCATCTCTGCTAGTTATATGCTAAGGCCTGTACAGGTTTCCATGTTCCAGTGGGTTTCTTATGCAACCCTTGACGACAGAAATAAAAAGAATTTACTCATCAGTTTCAGAGAGTGGCGTTTTTTACGGAAGGAGTGTATGTTTCTTGTTCATACTGTGCCACATCCCTTCTGATACTTTACAAACGTGCCTTCTTCTGCAAACCTTATTGAAGTCCAAATCTGTTTTAAATTACAGTCCACATGACAGGTGCAGTCACTGAGATCACTTGGATAACATGAGCCACCTTTGACTTTACACACAGAGGCTTTGCCCACAGAATATTTGGGTCATAAGAGCTCAGTATGACTGCTCTGGAAAAAAAAAAAAAAGTATGTAGCTCCACAGGAAGTTTTAAAACCCCTATTTAGTAATTTTGCTGCTTTGCAAATGAGGGCATACTTTGGGAAGAGTTACATGGATTGGATGTCATATTGCAAAGCAGGAGTAAGACTACAATTTCTATTAGTCATGTTTTCAAATACTTCAATTTTTACAATATCCTTTGTATCTACTTACTTGAAAACTAGTAGAAATGCTTGTAAGGAGCTTTTTAGTTCAACTTCTTGTCTATGCAAGGCAAGCTGAACTTGGATGAAAACATCAGCTATATATTTTTAACCCTTTTTTAAAAAACATTGTTTTGTTTTCCATTTTCTTTAGAGATAATGGAGAAAGGATTCTCCAAAGACAGGACTGTTTTTCTAAACAATGTATTGCTGAATAGGAACAGAAAAGTTCCAACTAAATTACAGAGTTTTATTTTATTTATTTCAAATTTTCCTCTCACTTTGGATCATTCCCCATGTAGCTCACAACTGAAGACTTCTATAGCAAAGATGAAAAAGAATGGAGAATCCCAAGAAGTACAGACTGCCTGGTTGGCAGTGAAGTTTGACCAAGAGATAGAGTGGGGATCTCATTCTCCCCAGCTCCCAAAATAACATTGTGAAACACCTTGATGAGATTCTTTCAGCAGAATTTTCAAGGAAGTCACAGAATATAGAACCAGACCTTAGAAAGTCTGCACCCACTTAAGTGCTGTGGTTGCTGACAGAAGTGAGAAAAGGAACTTGCATCAGTTCCAAGAGATTCAGGAGACACTGGATGCAGGACAGCACACCTCCCCTGGGGCAAGAAGGGTGCTGCTACATGCCACCACCTTCTCTTGCAAATTTGCTTCCTGTGAAGGACACTGCTTACTCTCCAGCGGTTTTGGCTGGAAGGCAGATGATTCATAGCTCGCTTTGACAATGAAGAGATTCAGTGTCATCACTGGACCTCTAGATTTTGTCACTCTGTACTCCCTCCCAAGGAAAGAGATCATTGTTTCTTTGGGTCAAAATTAAAAGAGTATTACAGTAAAAATGGCACAACAAAAACTACTTTGTCAGTCAAATCCAAAGCTACTATCAGGCTATTTTTAATGAGATCTGAAAGCTTTTCTCAACAAAAATATTACATTTTCAGCAAAAAACAAGAGCAAAACACCTGCAGAAACAGGGTACCTGGGCACATGTACTTGTGATGGAGCTGTTGGTGATTTAGATTGTCGCTGCTGCTTTCCTGCAGCGGGTAGGTTCTTCACAGTGCAGTTGGGAAAAGCACTGGGCACATTTGCCCTTTTTCTGAGCCTGCAGTGCCAGCCTGTATGCAGCCCAGATGAACACAGTTCTCAGTTGTGTATTAGATGCAGACTTTTAACCAATTTTTTCCTCTGATGTCTTATTTGAAATCTTCAGGAGATACTTCAAATATTTCCTTAAAATAATCTCTGGAAGAGAAAGACTCCGTTCAAAGAAATGACAGTCTTTCTTTTAGGGCTGCAACTAGTAACAATGCATGGAATGTGCTTGGCTTTACCTTTCCAGCTGGATTTGCTCAGATTGCATCAAGTAACCTGCATATATTGCTAGCTCTCTTCTATTAGTGAGCATTATCTAGAGAACAGCGTTTCAGAAGACCAGTTGTCCTTTCAGCGTTGCTGGCTACTGTAGATGCGTGAGTTAGTGGTAACCGAGGAGAAGTAGCAGCCAGCCAAAGTAACCTTGGCTGACTAAAGGAAGCGGTCTGGGAGAGGCAGGCAGGGAGCAGGGATGGCACCAGTGCCACTGCAGTAACATCCTCACTGGGCTTCATGTGCGAACCAGCTGATTTTTGTGGATATGTGAACCCTGCAGACAATTCCATCATTTCTAGAGCTGGTATATTCTTAAATCAGGGTAAGTACTTACACATATTTATCTATGGAATATGATATCATTCCATGAATGGATAACATTGACATTTGTATGGTTTTTGAGGAATTAACAGATACAGTAAAGTATCCAAGAAAACATATTTCATAGCAAAAATGTATGCCCACACTGTTCAGCTCACAAAGTGGGCAAAAGTGCTGAAGATACATCAGTGAGGACTCTGATGATGATGATCATTGCACCATGAACATTTTTTCACAGTGAAAATGTGTACAGAAACTAAGCTTTTCATGGTAACAGTAATGGAAAATATTTACTACTACGACATGTGATGCCTTTAGCATCTTATTCCTTATGTACAAGTACATAACTTCTTTAAGTGCCTCCGTGAAGCTCTCCATGCAGAGTTTCAGACAGATAGGAAATGTCTTCAGCTTCAACAGCAAGTAGGAGTTCAAGGAATGTTCTTCCAGAACTGCACTATTTATGAAATCATGGACCTGTTCAGATATTTGATTTGCCGAAAGCACAACATGCAGCACGACATACACTTATCTCTTCAACTTTCTGGAAACATTGCATCAAATATTCAATCCCTCTTCAAAATCTCCAGACCATTTATATGATTGTACTCTCAAGTCTACCACTAAGATAAGAGTTATCAGTTGCTTCTAATAAACCCAAAACGCTGCTGTCCACCTCCACAGACACTGTCCTCTAAAGGTATTAGTACTCAGCCTCCTTCACGCCAGTCTCGAGGCAGGTAAGCCTCTGATGCTGACACCGCTATTAGACTTCTCCACCTGAATAAGCAGAATCCAACCAGGCCTAAGGTAATGAAAAATACTTAAGATTCCCTTCCTTCCTATTTTATCTAACCCAGAAGATTCAACAAGATATGCTCCCTCACATCCAGGACTCTTTAGATAGCACTCAATGCTACATGTTAAATGGGAAAGATCCGTCGAGCCAGGTATAGTGCTGGGACAGAGCTACTATTCCCTCATCTATCTCTTTTCTGAAAATACAGAATATATAAACATGGCTCTGACGTGTACTCTGATCCTTTATGCAGGACTCTATCCATATCTGCAACACAGGCTAAACCATCTGTTTCTGAATATGCAGAAGACACCTTAACACCAACACTGTGCTAGGATTTCTAATATCAGGGACTGTATTATCTCCACAAAACAGGAAAATGATTTGAATTTATGGGATGCTGATACCCGAAGAAATAGGGGATGCAGCACGCATCACCCTATCTGGTAATGACACAGGATCTACCATGATGTCTACACTACATACAAGCAGTTACAGGAACTGCTGGAGGAAATAACCATTAGCTTACAGTTTCAGAAAGGAACTTGCATAGTTTGACAGGACAGGCTTGCCCTTTCACTGAATATAGCCAAGTGTATATGGTTGTCACTGAGTAGTGTCTATCTCTTCCATGACAATGCAATGGTAGACAACAGTGTGTTTCTCATTCATTCAGGGAAATGTCCACATATTCAGCAACTTCATTAACTTACTAACTTCCCAGTGAGATGCGGTGCTCAAGGAAGATTACAAGTACTACAAGTTATCAGAGTGAATCACTGAAGGAGGGCAATGAACATATCCTGGAAGAGCAGAAGCAGCCTCAAAAACTGTTATCCTTTCTCCCTCTCTCTTCTTTCTGTCTTTTTTCTCTCCTTTTCCCCATACTCGTGTCCAAAGCTAAGCTGGAAAATGCTCTGTGGCAGCTGTACCTGCTCACCAAATACTCATCAGTAGCATTATTTAATGGGAAAGGAATTTTCTAGGCACCACTCCTCTCCTCCCACCCCCAGAATGGTTATCCAGTATACATTCTACTCCAGTGGGTGCTGCATTGGTCATCTTCCATTATGTGCACCCATCCCAATCTATTACTTGTTCAGGAAGGAGGATTACCTCTTAAATGGCCATTCAGAGAAATGAAGTCATGCTAGTATTCTTACAGAGACTGCCTCCACCTTCTATCATAATTATCCCGTTTCTCCTACCATCTTCTTTCCTAGTGCCGTCAACTCCCTTTATTTAAGGGTTCTATTCCAGGACTTGGGAGACTCAGGAGAAGAAATTGAGACAACCCAGGATCTAAGAAATTACATACCTTATATTGACTAAGCCTGTGACACCAAAAGGCATTCAAGGGAATGCCCACTCCTCTCACCTCTTTCCAACAGAGTTGTTTTGAAATGGGCTCTGTAAGCTCATCATCGCAGGGGCACAACTTCTACCCCAAGTACCCAGTGCTACCAAAATCTTAGTATTAACTTTCTCATTAACAGACACTTGTGTGTTGACTAAATCTATTTAGACTAGTTCTTTCATAACTAAAGCCCCTTTGGCTTTCTATTCTGTCCTTATTCGTCTTTACTCCCTTTTTCAGATGTTTTGGAGGATTTGAAGTCTTTTACATTATTTTAATTCTCCTTTTTTTCCGCATTAACCATGTTTCCAAGAACTTTAATTTTGCTAAAACAAATTAAGTCCCTTATTGAATATGCCCCAAGTTTCACTGAGGGAATGCTGCCACAGCGGTAAGGCGTACTCTTTTCCAAGTCAAAAACCAGACAGTTGGATAGAGAGTCAATGTGCTGACCTCAAATTTGTGTAAGACACAATGTTAGACAAACTTGCATTAAATTGATCTGCAGCACTGAGAGTTTAAACAGTCTGTAGCTCAATTTAATGAAAATCTGATGGTGTGTGGATTCAATTCAGATGCTGATACACATGATATGCATAAAAGTCATTGGGTAGGCCAGGATGCTTGGACCAGGCAGGCATCTGATTAGTCTCCTTAGGGTAAATTTTACTCAACCTTGTCCTAAAGTATGGATAAAAATCAAAATGAATAGCCACTCCTTTGGCAAGAGATAAAGCAATAAAACTTTCAAGAGCCTCTTTGAAGCTGTTATTTCACTTCTATCTCCTTAAAAACTTCAACACAAATACTTTTGCAACCCCTCCTGCACATCCACACTTGCTGATTCGATAGCCCTTTTAAATTTTATGAAGCAGTTTTGAAATGATCTGTCCTTTTCTGTCCTCTAATAATTACGTACTCAGATGTGTTGAAGACATATTAAATAGTTGGTTTTCCTTGCAAAAACATCAATTTCTGTCCATATTAGCACAGGAGTAACTAGTGAAGTAATATTACTTCTGTGTATGTAACTAGTAAAATACAGTTTTATGTCTCTTTTTTAATAGAAAAATTAGAGAAGGGATAGAAAAGAGCCACAAAAATAATCTGAGAATGAAATAATAATGAGAACCATAAAAAGCTCAGTCTGTTTAGCTTTTTAAAAAATAAAAAAAAGAAAGAAGAAAGATTGAGAAGTAACTTGATTACAGGGTAGAAGCACCTTCCTGGGGAGAAAATAGTGAGTCCTAAAGAGCTCTTTAATCCTTCAAGGAAAGACATAACAAGAATCAATGACTGGAAGCTGAAGGCAAACAAATGCAAATAAGGTAGAAAATTTTTAGCAGCAGGCATGATTACTACTTGTATTTTCCTAGTACCTGGAAGCCAAGCCACGTTTCAGGGCTCCTTCACATTTAGGTGCTGGTAAAAGAACCTCCAATAAACTAACATGAAAAATGCCCCAAAAAACCCAAAACAAAAACCACAAACCCAGAAAAGAAAAGCAATCCCTGCCAAAAGGTTAAAAAACCACACAAGATGAAGTAATGTAATAAATCAATGATAATGTTATCTGATATGACAGGCAGCAGTTTCAGGCCATGGCATCACAATACACAATATTGAGATACTGGCTTAAGGTGATTCTGCCTTATCAAGACTGATTCTTCCTGCTCCCACAATTTCTCTACCGCTATGAAACTGTGAAAACTGATAAAAATAAAAGCCGAGTTTTAATTTTTTCTTTACAACAAAATGCCAGTGGAAGTGGTGTACTTTTGGAAGCATTTTGATTGTTATGAATTTCAGTGAATGACTTGACCGAAATTTTCCTAGCTACCCATGTATCTCAGTATTCTCTCTGGTGCTGATTGCAGGACATCTGAATTTGCTGCATTACTTGCAGGAAGAGACTGCACAACCAGAGAAAAATGCGTAAAAGCAAAGCATGAGGTTGCTTTGTTTTCCTTATAGCTAGCCCAGTCACCAAATCTCAAGGGTCATCTACGCATAAGGCAGAACATTAATGAAAACGGAAACCTAGGCTGGCAACATTTCTCTGAAAAAAACCTATCATCCTAATCAAGTCTAATATAAAAGGTAAAGAGATGAGCTTGTGTTTCCCAGCACCACTGCTCTGGCACTGGAGCCTACACACCATCCTCAGTAGCTTACAAACATGACAGGCCACTAGAGTTTGACAGGGGGAAGAGATTAAACGGGCAAGCCAAGAGCAGTATTTTCTATTATAAAAGTTTTTGCTACCTGTTTTTGAGGTCAAGGGTCATACGGATTGTCCCCAAAATTCACCTGGGAGAAAATGGGGAGACTTGAGACGTGCCTTCTCTTATTTTCTGACAGAAAAACATAGACAGAAGAAAAAAAACACCTTTGGTTTCCTTTTCTTTATTTACACCATTAGCAGACTACAGCAACACGCTGCACACCTCCAACATCTATTGCGCTGACAAACTCCAAAGGAGCTCATTTATTGGGCAGGGAGTGCTGAAGAAAAAACAAAAGGTAGGGTAAACTCTCCCCAAATAGTCTCTGAGACTCAAAAGCAAACCAGGTAAACGTATGGCATTTACTATCCGGCCCCCTTCCTCCCTGGGGGTGGCCAGCCTGCTCCTACTGGTTGATGGTCTGTCTTTTACTAAGCTGAATAGTCATGCTCACATGCTAGACAGGGAAATGGCTGCAACCAGCTTAAAAGCATTCAGATTTTTTTTGGTTCCTTGTTAAAAATCCTTCGAGCTATAGCTATAATAAACTACATTAAAAGAATGCTATTTCATTGCAAAGTTTAAGTACTTAATAGCCTTAATATTTAGCCTCATCAACACTGCTGAATTCTTCCACAGGACCGCGGCTGCCCTGTGTGTGCAGGACACATGTTGCTCAGGAAATGAATCAGGGTTGTGTATCGAATTAGATTATTTATAGGTTGGTATATGTGTCTGCTCTAGAAGTTGTGCAGAGAACAAGACAGACAACTACAGGAAGAGTGCGATGGGCATGTGGTTAAGGCAGTTGAATGCCACACAGAACACTCAGTTCTGCCTCTGCCTTCACCATCAGCTTCTGTGAACAAGCAGCGAGTCAGACCAAGCACCTTGGCACTGTGATCACCAACCTCGTCTTCCTCTTTTTCTGGGAGTCCCAAACTGAAACACCTGGGGCCTTTTACCCAGAAATGCAAAGCTGCTGATTATAATGGAAGCTTTGGCTTTTGCAGGACAAGCAGAGCTGGAGGCCCAAGGTTAAAAGGCAGGAGAACCCAATTAACTTCACTACTGACTGAACAAGTGGCTCGGTTTTCTCCTTGGTCAAACAGGACAGCGGTGCTTTTCTGCTGTTCCAGGAATATGCAAAAAGTCAAATACTGTGAAACTCTTAGATAGCATTGTCATAAGCCTACAAAGAGAAAAAAATGAAGGTATTCCTGATTCCCTATATACGGGGAAAGTTTTGGATCTTTTCATCCATTAATTATGCTATATTGCTATACACTTGCTTTAAGAAATCTATACAATATAAATACTAATATGCACAGAGATGGTACATATCCACCTTTCCCCTCAAACTCTATTTTTAATGTGATTTCGCAAAGTCCTTTCCAGCTTCTATCAGGACTAGTTAACTTTAGTACTCAGTGAAACTGCAGCACGGTCATATGGAATAGGACAGGGAACAGCACTCAGTGTAAACAAAAGATATTCTCTGGTTCACAAAAATAAGAATACTCTCCCTCTCAGCTGTACAGTAGGTCATGTAACCACAGCCACAGAAATAGAAAAGCAACAGGAGAGCTAGTAAAAGTTAATGCCTTTTCCTACTTACTTTGTTGCTCTACATCATCATATTGAAAGCTTTCACTAATAGTAGGCTGCTAAGAAGACAGCACATTGAGAAATAAAATTAAATAGCTGTACTTTGTGTCCAATGAACAAAAAACAAATCTATAACGATCTTAAAAATGACCTGAATAGATTTCCAAAAATTACTCTGACTTGAAAATCTGAGTTAAGAGAAATACCACAGTGTTTGGAAACACAGGTGATGATCTCCTCCATTTGAGGTAGGGAGCCACCGAATGTAAAAAATGTAACACAATAATCATGGCAAGCATGAGGTTTTTGGGATGTGACGTAACAGAAATTTTTTAGCGATGTCTGACGACATCCCGAGCACGCGGTGTCCGAATGCTGCTGAAGTAGATGTGCACGAGACTCACAGACAATACCGTTCTGCAGGAAAATTTTCAGGAATGAGAAGCAAATATTCAAGGGAATAAAACAGAAAGTCACGTTCAGGCCTACAATCAGATCTGCAGAGTAGAAACTTGCAGTCACCCAGAGTCCCATTAACTGAGCCAGGCTCCGTGGCTGTCGAGTCCGCTGGAACAAATCCAGTGGCAGGGTTAGGGCCTAAATGTGTCAACAGAAAACGGATGAAATCGGGAACCACAGAGCACAACACTAATTAAAGAGACACCAAACTAGTCCCATAAAAATAAACCGAGTGTCTAGACCATCACAGGATTTACTTTTTTCCGCAAAACACTGCAGCTACCGGAAAGGCTACTGCGATACCTCACATCAAGAGGCTGATTCGGCATTAGTTGATCACAGCGTCTTCCCCTTCAGGCAAACGCGAGCACCTGCAGTGCGTGTGCTCACCTCCTGCATGCTGCTGCCTTTTCATTTCTACATATGAATTTGTTTTATTATTTTAAATAAAAGAAAGTGGTCTAAAACCAATAAAGGTGATGTTTTTATCTTCATAAACTCCTAATTTCTAGACTTGCAGATTTTTAGCCTCTTAGTAACATGGTGGCAAAAACTAAAATGAGATTATCTTACTGTATTTTAAAACGTTGTAAAACTGACAAAGTACTATTATTTCTGTAAAGACATTTGCTGTCATGC
This sequence comes from Bucorvus abyssinicus, assembly GCA_009769605.1. NCBI lineage: Eukaryota > Metazoa > Chordata > Aves > Bucerotiformes > Bucorvidae > Bucorvus > Bucorvus abyssinicus. The sequence continues at coordinate 91,645,815 of CM020024.1, read as the reverse complement.
CTATCTGAAGGTTGTGAGAAGTTCTAGGCAGTGTGTTAGTTGAAGTAAGTTTTTATGCTGATACTTCTCCCTAACACACTAATAAAACTCCACAATAGCATACACCTAGTATCACACACAACTGCCCATGAGAAAATGTACCGTCCCAAAAAAATGTCTGCTTTGTAAGGAGGTTTGCCTGCTGAAATACAATAGGAATATGTGACAGTGGCAGTGAAGACACTACAGGAATATCAGATTCACGGTGGAACAAGCATACAGAGCCCCAGGCTACACCATGGAGTATTGTGTCATCCGAACTTCAGCACTTATCCACCCCAGGAAGGGGTCTGTGCTTTCTGCTGCACCTTGCACCTTCCTTTTCTGCCACTACACCCTGCACCTTCATTAGTATCTTTCTGAGATAGCCAGACCAAAGACAGTATGAGGTTGTATAGGTGTATGATAACATTCTTCCCATTTACTGTAATAGAGATCAGTGTAAAACCAGACAAATCAATATAAACACACTTTCTGTCAAAAAAAAAAGTTCAGGAGAATCAACTATTATTTTTACTTCTCCTTCTTGATGGCTTAAGAAGCAGCAAGATCCTTTATATGAAATAAATTTATAATTCAAAAACTATTCCAAGGCAAATGAGGGCACGAACATCTGAAATTCATTGAAAGAGATGTTGATTTGTCTATAGCACTGATGGAGAGGTAAGGACTCAAATTGTTATTATTTCTAGGTGGAAAAAAATTGCTATAGACAAAGTTTTCTATTCATGATGCAGATGGACATGAAGACGCCCTTTTTTGCTGAGATGTGACACTGACTTTACTTAAGACTATACATATGAGGATACTCATAGATATGCAAGACAGATGTCATTTCCAGACTTTGTGGGAGAAGGTAATGGTTTTGTCTCCTTAGTGTCGATGTTAGCTTGGGATAGATATGAAAGTCTTTATTTCCATTTTAATGTTGAATTCCAACTTGTGTACCACTTGCATATCCCAAACTGGTACATGATAAAGAACCTGCAACACCACACTTAGAATATAGTGTCATATCATGGTTATTTTTTTCTCCAGAGAGCTACAGACTAAACGTGGCTGCTGCTCAGTCAGCACACAGGGGAGAAGGCAGAAGGCACACCCCAGCAGGGCTCTGCCTCACTGCGTGCAGGCAGAGGTCCCAGCCGACGGCCGAGCGTGCCAGCGGGGAGCAGACGGATGCCTGACCTCTCACCTCGTCTCTCCCTGCTGGCTGTGAGCAACCTGCTGCTGGGACCCCGCAGACACATTGTGCTTTTTGCCTGCAGATGTCTGGTGTGAAAAGTGTGTTTGCTCATGAATTTACAAATTCACAAATTTTTAGCAAGCAAAAGGTAAATTACTGCCTTACCTGGACATCACTGCTCTTTCTCTGAATAACTTGAAACTATTGTAGGGCTATAAAAATCAAATTCCATTCCCAAGAGTTGCATTTCTGAGTAAAAGTAATTTTAAAATTTCTCTTCCCTAAGCATACCACATACTTTAATATTTTAATCTGGACACCTAACTACTAGACACCTAAGACCATCTTTCTTCTTGATCTTTCAAAAATGCATTAACAGTTCATATTTCCACACCTGGTGGAAATGTATCTATCGTAAAAATAACAGGAAAGAAAACAAAAGGCTGGTTTTTCTTCAGCTTACGCCTCCCTCATATTAAAGTTGCCTCACCTCTGGTTTAAGTGATAAAAGCCTAGAAACAATTCTATTTCATACCTGTTTGCTACCATGCCCATACGACTATATGCCAGGGTAAAATTACAAAGAGCAGATGTTATTTCCTCTGCCCTTTCTCCAGTCCTCTTCTCAACCTGTGAGTTCTGGGACATGTCAAAGGGGGAAGGAAAGGATGACTGCAGCTTGTAGGGGACCTGGCCATAAAAGCCCCAAGGAAATGGAAAGCTTCCTCCTCCTGGGGAGAATTCTTACATCACCAGGCAGGATCAGAATAAGGAACTGAGTCAATTAATTATATCACTGAAGTACTAAGGAGTACAGTTATTAGAAGACTTGGCTTCATAATTTAATTGTAAATAAAATACTGTACCCAGTGTTCATTATTACTATAAACCAAACCAAACCGTCAGTGCCTTCCCAGAAAATGCAAAACACACCTTTTCATGCCAGCCACCCCACTGCAACATTATGAATCAACAATTACTGTCCAGTTCTTGGCTGCAGGTGGGGAAATAGTCTAAGCAATATTACATGGGTAGCAATCGTAAGTGAAGAACTCCAAATAACAAACAATACAATTACATTTGAGAACAGACCTTTAAAGTGTCATATGAATGACTTAAGTGCTGGTGACACACAGAGCTGCACAACTACACCATCATCCTGCCTATTGCTCAGACACCACCTTAGATCCCAAATTTATGCCAAATCCTAAGATTCAGATTCATAATTTGCAGATACTTTCAGCACAACATTTCCAAGATGGTATTTTTCTTAATTATTCCAATCAGCTGAAGCAATCAATCAGGTCATCATCATCATCATCGCGTTTTGATTCAGCAACGTTTTTCTCTCTGCTTTTGAGAAACACAGCCTAATCTCACTTGCATTCATTCAGAAAACTGCTGCAAAGACCTTTTCCTGGTCGAACACTTGGAGACATGTCACTGTCTCCACAGCTCTCCCTGACTTCTCTAATATCTGTTACTTGTCTTTACTTTCAAGGCCTTTCCTCGCTTATCACCACCGCACCTATGGTTCCTTAATCACTGTCAGGAAGCCAGCTGTGGTTTGCTCTCATCTGAAGCTCAGCCAATTTTCACGAAACAAAGCTGAAAAGACCATTAGCCCAGACTGCCTGATTTGTTTATTATTTTATGTTTGGCTAAAACACTTTCAAGAATTCCCACTTTTTACTGGGAAAAAAAAAAAAAATTTGAGATGCTTCTTGTATCTCTTCCCTTCCTATCTCCCACCTGTCATTCAGTGCCAGTGCAGCTTCCAGCTCCTCTCTCACCCACATTATGTTTTCAAACAAACCTGTACGCCTTTTCCTGGATTATACCTTACTCTTTAAGGAAATTCCCATCAATACTTGAAAACACATTTCACTGCTATTCTTCAAAGCTTTCTCTGAAATTCAGCTTACCAAGATGCCCCTACAGCCCCATGAGCAAAATGTGTGATAAGAAGGTATATGCTCACCTCCTATTTTTAAGTGTCTAAAGTAGGCAAGTGTGGGATGTAGGAGACGGATCCTCCTATACAGTAAATGGAGAGAGGCTCCTGTTGAGAGCTATTTTGATGAAGGAACTCCTAAAATATTCCAAACTGTCCTCTGAAGAAGTCTCTGGATAAGCTGTGGAAATGGCCTTTTGATTTAGGTTCATGAGCTGGATGCCTGAAGTACAAATGTTCCCCTTCAACTCCGAGTACTTCCCTTCCCTTCTGTGTATATTTTCTCTTTTCAACTGTATTATATTTACATTGCCAACAGTTAGGATTGCAGATAATCTTCTCGGCCCATGTTTTTGTGGTGCCTAGCATCACAGGAACTTCAATGTCCAAATAACACTACTGTACAATAATACAAAAACAGTTTCACAGTGCTATACAGTATTTTATTGAATGGTACCTGATCCTGTGATTATCTCAGAATTATCCATATGACAGGTAGAAGACGCACAGCTAGGCATCAACTTTAACTTTACTATTTTCTAAATTCCTTAATCCTACAACAAAGAGCTGGAATGTGTTCATGGCTGGCACCAGTTGGATTTCTTCCCAGTCTGAATGATGGGCACATCCTCAAGATAATTCAACACAGTGAAAGAGAAGGGAGACTAAGAGTGATGGGAAGGTATATGTGGATTCAGGATGCCTACCGAATTTTTGGCAGAGGAGGCAGGGTCAGGGAAAACAAACCATGGAAACCCTTGTCGTGTGTGACAGATGTTATAAGCTATTTTCTGAAACAATTGATGAGAAAATGGTAAAATGTAGGACTGGTAAAAGTAAAAAAATACAAGGAGCCACTTCATACATGTGAAGAGTTCATGCCCTAAACTACATGCTTCTGCCTGTTAAACTAATTGAACTTTAAATATGCCCTTTTAAAAATGAAATTTCAGTAATAAGAAGGTCCTGAAAACCCGAAATAAGGAAGCAAAACCCCTAGATATATCTTACACACTGGGAAAATCTTTGAGTCTCCAAAAACATGCTTATTGCTGAGAAAAAGATAATAAAACAGTATGAAGAAACAAAGAGCTTCAACCTGAGTCAAGTAGGACTCTCTCACAAACTGGGAAATCTAATCCTAGTACAAACAACAAGAAAAAGTCATACCAGGCATCAGGTACTAAAGAAAGAGAATAGAACAACTACTACTGATGATCTAGTTCTCGCTCCAGATCTATTTTTCCCGGTAACAGAAAAGAAGTTCTTTCAAAGCCCAGAGTAAGAAAATTCCTCCTGAAGCAAACAAACAAAAAACCCTAAAGCACAGTCAGTCATAGATCAAAACCTGATGAGAATTAACAAGGCAAAATATTGGATTAAATGATAGATTTCCATGTAATAAATTTCATTAATTGCAGAGTTTACTGCAAAGTGTCTCAAGAGAATGAATTTGGTCCTGTTATGGCATCATTGTTAATCATCCAGAAACTGGGGTGAGTAGCATGGCATAAAATCTGCAGTTGTTTGTGTTACTTGGAATCATGGAAAAGTCTTAATCTAACCAAAACGATTAAGTGGACCCCCAAAATGCCAAATTAAGCTTAAATTATGATAGATAACAAACACGGACTAAAATAAACCCAAAACAGTCCGTGTTTTACAAGGTTTCAAACGAAAGGTCCAACTATAGAGAACTTAGTTTAATAAAACTCAAAATGTGTTAGGCAAGGGGAAGGTAAGAGTTACCTACAAAATCACCAAGTGAGTTGGTGTTACTCACTGACATTTATTCTCCTACAGATCTAATTCATTCACACTCATGCTCACTTAACTGCACCGAGATTTATCTGTCCAAATGGTCTGGCCAGGATAACTTAACATGCAAAACAGAGGACAAGGGCTGTCAGCTATTAAGTCCTCACCTCATTTCAGGAGTTGTTCTTAATTAGCAATAAAAAAAAACCTTTTTTTTTTTTCGAGCAGATCCTTTAGGATATCCTTCCGGAATCATCAGCTGCGACAAGATAGTCCTTTGCCTCAGGATCTTGCTTACCTCACCCTCTGTAAATCTTAGACCATACTGCTGCCCATTGACTGTTTTTCCTTATTGGAAAGGAAACTCAGACCGTATGTATGACTGCAGGCTCTTCTGCTGTTTGGCTAATAGGAAAGCAAACGGTGTATGTGATGTACTACAACCTTGTTCCACCCTCCTGCTGTTAGGATGCAAGGTCTTCCGCTGGCAAGTCGTCTGTGCTGTGGCACACAGATACTGCTGGGAATGGTGTCCTGGAAACCATGTCCTTTGTTATCAGGACAGGCTATTTCTTTAACCCTTTGTTTTGCTCTTTCACCTTATGCTTACACATACATTTCCATCCACCCTACATTTATACCAATCTCATACTTGTGTTATTACTCTGCATAGTTTTATGCTACTTAAACTGATCTGATGCAGGCAGATCACTGCAGAAAGCAAACATTCCATACTTCTACCTCCTCCTTCCTTTGCCATGTGCTCCTCTGTTCTCCTTGCAACAAAAGCAGCAGCATCACCAGTAAGCCTGCTCAGGGAGCAAACCAAGAGAAAAATCGACCCTTTACTAGTAAGACTAGGATTGCTTTTTTAATGGTGTAGTTCCACGCAATGGATCACTGAGGCAGATGAATGCCAGTGTCAGGTGCAAGGGAGGAGGAAGGACTGCCTCTGTTTAATGTAAGTCATTCATTAGATCAGTTATGCCGTAAATGGAAAAGAACACCAGATGCTTTGGCCTCAATAAGGAACCAGGGCACCTCTTCAGAGTTTAGTGAAAATCTCTCAATACACCACTACAATCAGAATAAAAATAATAAAACAGGTTGCTTAAACAATGCAAGGGAATTAGAAGAAAGCCAGTATAATAGGATTATATATTAAAAAAAAAAAAAAGATACGACCTCACCAGAAGAAAAAAAAAACAAAACACATGAGGTACAGGTCACCCCTTCTTCAAAACGATACTAAAGAACTGGGAAAGGTTCACATGTGGACAATGATAAACATTGAAAGTATCCCATGAAGAGAAATTAGAAATTTTAAAATCAAGAGGATTACACATGGACATATAACATAATAACTACTCTAGAGAGGTCAGATCAGATGTTTCCCATGCTTGCTGTCTTATAACACAAGAGAAAAATACAGAGAAACATCTGAAGTGTGGAAAATTCAAAACTGATCAGAAGAAATGTTTTTCACATAATCAATATGGATAAATTACCTATGATCAAGGAAATTCAGTTATTAATGTAAATGCAATGTCCCTATCGACAATAGTATAGATTAAACCGGTTACTACATAAAGAAATCAGGAAGAAACTTACTTGAAGTTAACACCAACTGAAGCACTGGAAGTGAAACAGGAATCTGTATTATGATTTAACCCAATATGGTAAGTCCTATATAAAAATATCAAAACAAAAAGAATAGCAACTTGATTTCATTACTTTTATTCACAATCTCACAGTAACTCTTCCTACAGTTCGCATTAAATGCTATTAATAGCTCATTAACAACAGTATAGTCATAGCTAGACGATTTTGAAATGACTAAAGTTTGGACACATTAAGCTTTTATGTAAGCAGTAAAGGCAAATACAAGAAAAATGAAAACCAGCACGATTAGAAACTCATTTTCTCCATCACTGAAGGTTCTACCTAGAATAGATTTTTACTGATTTCCAATCACAGCCAGTTCCTTAAAGTTTGTCTATTTTTGAAAGATATTTTGAAGACAAAATTGGAACATTTTTCCCCTTACCAACATGCTTTTTTGCAAATGACACAGGCTGTGAATTTGTGAGTAAAAGAACTGTCACTTGCCAGATTCACCTTTTAGTTGTATAGCTTCTTCTGCCTGTGATCATTTTAATAACACACCCAACTGACAAGTATTGACCACTGTCTAAAATAAAAGGGACATTTTGCTTTTCTAAAGCTATTTGATTACATGCTTGAAAATATGTACTGAATATACAAAACTTGAAACATACTTCACTGTACATTTACCTGCAAAGTTGCCCCATGCATTTTTTTCCTTTTAAGTAGAGGGTGGGCAACTGCGATAAACTAAACTTATGGGGGAGAACGTATAAACTAACCTAATTTAGATGGAATTTCTTGTTAAAGACATTTATTTGCCCATTCCAATAGTATGAAAGCTATCTATTTGGTAATAAAAGTTTTTGGACTGAAACAGACATTTCTGAACTTCTTGTTGATGATTAATGTAACTTTTAAGAGAGCCATTACTTTGTGACAGGCACCATAGAAGCCAAGTGTCAGATAATGTATCAGCTTCTGCTTCACTTTAATTCTAATTTAATGATCACAACTTCTTTAATGTCTTGTATTAAATATTAAATTGCAAAGAGTTCAGCAGGATACATCGTAGTTGCTGTAAGAGCAGAACACCTGTCTTGTGTAGTGTGAGTATCATGTAGGCGTTAAACGGAAGATATTTTAATAATAGCCAAAGCAGATTTTTGGACATGACCATTTACCACAATCCACTGTATATCCATTAAAGGAAGATCTAAGCTTACGCTGTTTATCCACAAAAGAAGACTGACATAAAGCAGTAAAATTACTTCAACTCCCAGGGTAAAGTTTCAGACTGTACTTATCATTTGGTCTCGTGTTGTGCAAATTATTTTCCTGAAATGAACACCACATTTCTTGCCATTTGAAATGCTTTCATCTGTAATTATTTATGCATCTTTTTCCAAGGCACGCAAAAGCTCTAGGCAGGAGCATGTCTCCATCCCGGTACACGGCCCAGAACTGCATGTGAAGGCACGTTCCCAGCGCCAACCCACTCACAGAGTGCTCTCATCTGCGTTAGAAAAACGTACACGATATTAGTAGAATTATGACAGTAACACAAGGGCATCCCGAACGTACGCCCATGTGCTGACAGCACAGTTCCAGTACGCAGGAAGAGGCAGCTCTAGCTCTGTAGAGCTTACAGCCAAACCCAGTACTAAGCAGCACGGAATACCACGGCAGCACCACCGAGCCTGCCGCCGGAGCGGACCCGAGGGACACCGGTCAGAGGAGACCGAGAAGCTGAGGACTTATCCCGGCGGCAAAGGTCGCGCTGCCCGCGGACTTGGCGAGGGCCGTCCGGTGGCCAAAGGAGGAAGAAGGGCGGGACGGCAGCCAGGGACGGCACCGCCGCGCCGCGGCTGGCAGCCAATGGAGAGCGGGCAGGGCGGCGGCGGACAGCCAATGGGGAACGGGCGCACCGCCCGCCCCGCAAGCAGCAGCTGGCGCGGCAAGCAAAGGTCCGCGCGCTGCGGCCCCACCAGCTGCGGCCCCGGCTGGTTCCTGGCAGCCGCGGCTGCCCCAAGGCCGGGCCGGGCGGGGCGGGAGGAGCCGCTCGGGTCCTAATGCCGCCGGGTCTGCAGGCGACCAAGGCCGAGCAGGCCCTCTCACCTCCTGGGCCGCGCTGCTGCAGCTGCCGCCGCTGGCCGGAGTCACCGCGGCGGTGCCCTGATCATCCTAACGGAGGCAGTTTTCTGATGGCGCTGGCCCAAGGCAACATTCCACTCGAGTATTGATCTCGCCGAGAAGAACTTAAGGCCACTTGAATGTACTGGTGTGCAACACCTCTGTGTGCTGGGGTGACTGGCAGAGCTGTGCACAGCCACGGGTGAAACCACCACCCCAGGGGAAGAGGACTAAAGGATTCCACAGGAAAAGGTCAGTACCTTCAGCACCGGACATCAAACCTGACCACGTTTATAAGAAACCCTGATGAGATCCTCAAAACTCAGCCCCTAAACTTAATCTTAGGGCTGTGCAACTTCATCACACAGCACAGGAAAGGAAAAAATTATTTCTGAAACAAGTGGTAAAGTGGGAGCAGTAGTAAAGCTGTACATGCTGTAGCATTCACTGGTCAGATGCCAGGATCTCTCCTGGTGAACAAAAGAAGGATTTTGACAAGCCAAAGACTCAGAAGAGATAAAACTGCAGGAAGAACAGTCTGGTGAGGCAGCTTTTATACCTGTAGACATGGAATATACCAGCATGCCCAGTTTCTGGCTTGCTGCTGCTACTTATCTTTATTAAAAGTGAATACAACTGTACAGGAAGGCAGAGATACCCATTTATCGAACACATCAGCCTGGCAAGAGCAGCAATTTCTGATGTGTGTTCACTTTGCTACCTCCTTCCTCTCCTTGCCTATCTTCAACACCCCTTGAAGATGAAGCAGTAGTATTCTCATACCTTTATACTTAAGTGACCTAAGATGACGGTCTAGGATGCTAGAATTAGAAACAGGATTGAAATGGCTACTTCTATTGCCTTCCAGTGTTTCCTATGGAAATTGAGATCAATTTTGTTAATGGTTGCACAGAGTTTTCATTAATGTGTCCGCAGCCTTGCAGCCAAACCACACAAGTGATGGACAGACAAGGTCCACATCAGTGGAAGTAGAGTTAGACGAGCATCGACAACCTCCTCCTGAAAATGAACAGGGACACAAACAGAAAAACTCATACACAATGTACTGCCATGAGTAGTGTAAAGTGAAAAATCTAAGGTAAGACCACTCTTTAATACAAATGTATCTGTTCACTTTGGCAGAAACTCCTCCACTATGTATTAAGCACGGTAGAACAGGACTGTTATTTAAAAGCCAAAGTACCTGACTAATGGTATGTTGTATCTATTCTGTCACAGCAATCTGTCTTACTCCTATCAAAACCACAGATCTGTCATCCAGAGAATAAAAACTCTGGAGCTGTGTACATATTTTCAATGTACAAATCAATGCAAGCTTAGAGTTAATACTGCTATATAGCATGTGAAAAAGAAAACCCACAAACATCCTAAAGATTCAAAACAACATGTAAAAAAATTTTCTTCATGTACTTTTCAAAACCCTTCCTCTCATCTTGCTGCCGTGAGCGCACATCTGTCTCCATATAACAGGTACTGAAGAAATGCAGGACTGGAACTCCAGGCCAGTTTTAGACCTGCTTCTTGCAGTGTTCTAGCATGAAGTTTCTGTAATGTAAGTGATAATTTGTGTGATGTGTTGTCAGTAGGTAATTCTGTTTTGTCTTTCGCATTCTTATTAAACAAGGAAAAAAATAAATTGGTAAGAAAGTCAAAATTCAAGGAGAGCTAAGATAACTAGAGGTCAGCTGGTTCACTCTAACTAATGTTTTCACAATATGGAGAGCGTTTAGATCTAAATAATCAACTTCCCAAATAAAAGCATTTCTGAATCTGTCTAAACCATTAAAAAATACACAGGTGGCAGTGCAAAGCAGATACGTCTATAGTCTCTCATCAAATAGTCCAGAAAGGAATACACTGAAACCATGCCACTTCATTAGAAAAAAAAAAAAATAAAAAATCACTGTTTCTCAGTTCCAATTTATGCTGTCAAGACAGATGTAGCCTACAAACTCAGCAAATCAACAGTGTGAAAAAGAGCAATCAGACATGGTAAAACACAGCTTTTTGAAAGAAAGTACAGTAAGTAATTGATAGCACACATGTCCAATGTGCACAAAACTTCAAGGATTCAAAGGGGTATGAGTATCTTCCACATTATCTGTAGTGGCATCAAGTTCCACTGTGGGCTGCAATACTGAGGGCATGCCTTTAGGCTGGCATGTTCATTTAGCATATGAGTCATCCAGCGTGGAAACAACATTACAGAAACATCCACAAACTAATGAATTGTGAAAGAACTATAACATTTTCCCCCTCAGGCTTGCGCCTACTAAAGTGTCACAAATAAAGTTAATACCACAAAACTTATTTAGCAAAAGGAGAATTAAACACTAAGCGACAGTCAAGTCTTTTACAAGTCAATAATTTAACTGTTTTTATTTTAAACAATACCTGTCAGTATGGTCACTTTAGAAAACATCAACAGAAAAAGACACTCCAGCCTTGATTTTTTATAACTACTGCAACTGTAGATAAGATAACTCTATGACATGGAAATTGCGAGCTATGTTTTTCTTGACTGATACCGTCCTTCAGAATTTCAGGGGTTTTAAAACTAAAGAGTTCACCTCTCCCTTTCCCCCCAAAAAAGTTGGTTTAAAATATAAACAGATCAGATAAATAACCAAATACTTGCCATGCATTGAACCAGAGTGAAAGATTAGCCTGAAAAAAAGTTGAGCAGCCTAACGTCTTCATCCAAAGTTACTGTGATAGCCTACAGAATCACAGTAGTTCAAAAAACATATATCTATCTCTAAGCAGATATCTAAGCTTATGCATATATCTAGCACACATACTTTCCAGTGCAGCTAGAGGAACCCTTACATTACAGTTGCTGATTTGTGTTTTGTATTTTGGCACTGGAGTGACTGTATAGCACTTTGAGGGCCAGATTTTATCTCCCACCCACCCAGAAAGTAAAAATGAAAAGCTGAGTGTTGTAGAAAGAGATATTAAATAGCATCACTATTCCATACCAATCTAATTTCAAATGAGGAGACTGCTTAATGTTAATCTTTTCAGGTCTAACTTGTGCACTTAAATCAGGCCTTTGGAGTCTGGCCACAGACCTCTCAGGAGTTCATCTACCAGGCATTCTCCATAGTTCCTCTCCCAGTATATTAGCAAGGATGCTCTGTTTTAATTAATGCTGCCTTAGGTACCTGCTAAGTTATGGTGCGTGTTTATATAGTGCAACTGGATTCTGTCAGCTAGGCTGGTACTCTCCTCCCTCCCTCCCCCCCGCCATACACTACAGTGTATTGGTGCTCGTCAGATGCCTACAGGAGGTATCTCTGTTAGCACAGTGATGCACCTGAGCTCCTTATCCTTGCCCCTCAACAGGGCTAAACCCTCTGACAGGCCCAAGGTGGACCAAGTGCTGTTACCACTCTCACACATTAACCACCACCCCTCTGACCAACATTATCCATCCGATTAATGCTTAATCTGCTTATGAATCAGCTCCTGAGCCACCACAGCTTTTAGCGTGGCATGAGAAAATTAAGACTTCTTGAGGTGTGTCCAAACCCTAATTTCACTGGAAGTAGCATGTTGCTGAATAGCTACCTCAGCTATGAAACTAGTTCATCAGAAGAACACTCAGTCTCTGTGCTGCTCTTTACTACGTAGTGTATACGTACCCAGGACCTCAAAGCACCCTTAAGAAGCAGCTTTAAGAATTGCCACCTGTTACCAGAACAGTTCCTCTGCAATACCAACCACTAGTGGGATTCAAAGAGTAGGAAGAAAAACAGAGGCACTAATTATTTGTGAATTTCAAGAAGTCAGTATATACACGGATAAGAACATAATTAGTTTTGGTGAAAACAAGAATTTTTGCTTAAGGAATTGTTGGCCTAAGCTATTTCAAAGACTAAATTAAAAAGGAACCACTTCTACTATACTGCAGTTACAGTAAAACTCCCACTGGTGTTTCTACTTGCATTTTCTAATTGTGTATATTATTTAAATAGTGTGAAGCTTCCAAAAAAAGTAGTATACCAGTATAGTAACTTAGCATGCTGCCATTATACTTTTTCTTTTAAAAACCTCTACAAGGATTAAAAGATTCCAACTATGATTAATTTGTCAATAATTACATAAATGTTTCATATCTCCTGCAAAGTCGGACAAAATATCTATTAGAACAGTGGCATGTGCATTGGTGAAATATGCCACCAGAGGTTAGTTATAACATAGAGTGCAAAAAAACAATTTTTTAAATGACATTTCAAAAATATTCTAAAAATTCAGTTCAGACAGTTCTAAGTATTGAAGCAAGCTCACAGTGAGCCATAAATGGCCACTAACTCTACAATAACTTTTCTAAAAAGATACTTTAACTGTTTTTATATGCAAGACTGTCAGGTAAACTAAAATTGTTGTACACTGTGACAGAATTTAAAATACTTCAGGATATAGAGCAATCCTCCTACTTCTCACATTTTAGAAGAAATTTTCATTAAATAATCAGACAAATCTTCAGAGATACACAAACACATTTTAGTAAGCACTATCATGTATTGTTTAATAAATTACATGCAAATTCTTACCAGAATGCCACTACTTTTGGAGATGCCATATTCATTGCTGTCCCCAAGATACCTATTCCTATCCATCATTAGTACCCTGCTTGCTTTGCGCTCAAGCTTCAGAACAGATTTCTGACAAGCAACCTGTACCTACCAAAACTGTTTCTAGAAAGCAAATTTAAAAGCTGTAAAACATGAAAAACAAACCAACAATTTGCAAAACAGTGCAAGTGCAATGCAAACATAGTCAATATAAAAGTCATTCTGAAGCGTTCATCATGTTATGCTGGACTGTAATACACCCACAGTTGTAACAGGATACTGTAAAATCACTAGTCACCTATAGAAAAACTGCAAGAGCAAACTTCCTCTTATCCTGTTAAATCTCATATACCTCATCTCATTAAGGGTAGTCATTTGCCTAGAAGTGATTTCTTTTAAAAAACAGTAGGATAAAGGAATATTATTCTTAATTATATTTAAGGTCTTCTAAGGACTAATGAAAATTGAAGTTCCATTATGCTGGACAGCCCTTAAACAGAACAGTAAAATGTCCCTGATCCTATAAAAAACAACAGTCTAAACAGATAAGAACATGGGGGAAAAGTTCACATTAATCACAAACAGTGTGATTGTAGTAAATATAACAGCAGTTCTATTTTGGGGGTGGCTTTTGCTTGCAAAGAAAATGGAAGGAGCTACAGAATAAGGAGGGCAGATTGGGTGAGGGGAAGCATATGAAGTAAACAGGATTGAAGCAGAAGAGGTAGAATGGACAGAAAGAGTGTGGAACAAACAGTCAATGAGCACAGGACAGAGAACAGCTAATTAAAGCTAGTGAATGTTCTCTGAATGGTCAAAGGTCCCTGAGCTTTTGGCTCTTTCTGTTCCTGCTAGTTTGTCTCTGACTAGGTCTTTTCTTTACTGTTCCCAGGCTTAGAGCAGAAGGGTTGTACTGATTTTCAGTCTTCTCCTCAGAGCGATCCCCTCACCACCTTTTAATATGGGATCAAGATCTTTCCCCCACCTCTATCCTTAAAACAGGAATCATCTGAATCTGCTCAACATTATCTTTAGAGAACAAGCACCTGCAGATCATCCTTATTTGCAAGTGATCCAAGTTCTGATATTCTGACTTCAACTTTCTTAATTCTTTCTTAGGTAACACATACCGGACAAGATTCATTTACACAGCAGAAAAGCGAGGGAAGACACTGATCTATAAACCAGCAGTTGAAAGTTTGATCAGAGCACATAAAACATTGTGGTCCATACTGCATAACAGAGAGTTAAGCTAGGATTTGGGGTTGGGATGGCTGCTCTGTAGGCACTGGTGCATGCAGCCAGATGGAAATACTCTAACTGTTCACAGTAAACTGTACTTGTTCTTATATTAACTGACTAGATTAGGCTTGTATCAGAAGATGCATTTTATTGTCAAGACACTCGTTGTTTATCTCCTCTAGCATAGATGGAGATAAGTCTTGTGTAAAGGGCAAGTTTGCCTGCAAAGGCGAATCGAACCTACAAAGCTGAAGTGGTGTAACTTTTTATGGGGCAATATGGATAAGGGCAAATAAACTAGAATGAAGTCACTTTCTTCTGGTATAATGTCTCCAATACAAATCGTTTATACAGGCATAGCAACTGCAATATAATTAAAAACAATTTCTGGATATGGGCCAGCCCTCCTAGGTTGTTTCCTTCTATGCGGAACAAAGCTACCCATATATACAGTTTTATACTGATACAGCTCTGATCAACACTATGGGGAAAGACGGCTGATACTTTAATTATGCCAGTACAGATAAAGTAGGAAATGTCTGATAGAGAACTTAGTGTCTCAGATATAGTCCATTTACCTATTGCAAGATAGCTGCAATATTCCTAGTGCAGGCAAGGCTTTAGAGTACTAATTCTTAACTTAAAAAATAATCCCTCCTGTGTAATTCTCAGAACATCATCAACCTTTGAAATGTTAATGGAATTACTGAGACAAACCAGACTTTGAATTTCTGCCAGATTCTGGTAGGAGTTCAGCTGACAAGAGTTTTTTGAGTGGCACTCAGGTGTCACTATTCTTTTCATAATACTTTTTCTTTTAAAAATAACTTTTTTTTTTTCCAGCAACAATGCTGTGATAATTTTGAATCTTAGTGAAAACACTGCTAAAAACAAAGTGTTATGTTTTGGCTTGAAAAATACACATAAAGGCAATTACTCCTCCTCCGCCAGACTACAGCTTTGGAAATTACCTCTGACTTGCCAATGACAGTAACAGGCAAGCAGTTATGCAGCGAAATCCCTTTAGTTCAGCTGCACAATAGGAATTCCACCACTATCTATACTTTATTTGGTTGTTTGAAACAGCATCTGCAAATCCAGGCTGTGCCCTTAAAAAAACCCGACCTTTTTGCTTCTAAAGGAACACGTTAGTTACTTTCCCAAGTATTCCTTAAGGAGAGCTAAAAAAAAATTAAGATGTTTTAACCAGTGTGTTCCTCTTTGGACACTATGAATGATATCTCCCAGACAACTGAGTGGAGGTATCAGAATCACCTGATAAATCAAGAATGCATTTTCCTCCTTACTTACAAATTGTTTTACAATAGTTTCCAAAACAGACCCGAGATAAATGAATTTATGCATGTTTTTGTCTCCCTATCTCCCTCTCCCCCAAAAATAAGACCCCTGCTCCCAGAAATCTTTAGATAAAATGAAATATCTACAATAGTAACTTGCTTATCAAAGGTGAACTGTATGTGCTTCAGTAAGAGTAAGAACTATATTGACCATAGCCCAGCTATCACATAGAAAGTACCGATAGGTGTATCGGTTATTAAAAAAAAAAAGTAAAATATTTATTTTTCTATAACTTAAACTTGTTCTAATCTTAGGGATGGATCCTGTTGCAAACTGAGGTACTTAAATTAGAGATTTTTGTTTGCTAGTTGGTCAGCCTCAGTGAGAACAAAAAAAAAAGAAAATAAAAATCAACAATACAATCCTCATAATATTAACCTCATGGGAAGGGCATACTTAAACAGAAAATCTTGTTAAACAAACATGACATCTCTATATAGAAAGATTATCTTATTACAAATAGTGAACAGAGCACTTTAAGGACCTGCCTGTAAACGTAGTCTATTATATACAGGAATTGTAATTTCTCAATGCTGTGAAATCCTGTAATAAAGTAGCTTTATCTAACATATTTGTTACTTACAGAAAGCATCTTGAAGGATGCAATACTGTAAGTTACTACTTTAAAATCAACTTCACTGCTCATTTTGACACATGTAGAATTTTTTCATGATGGGCTTTTTTTTCCAATAGACTTGGAGGAAAAATTGATTCTTTTTCCTGGAGATTCCAAAGCTTTTTCCCCCAAATTCCTCAGCCAAGCTTCGCTTTCCAATCCTCACAGGTCCTCCTTTCTTTATTACTAAGGTGAGATTAATCTTAGAGAGAGATATATATATCCTGCTAAATAAAACATGGCTAGGAAATTTACTCCACATAGCACTTGCCTCTTGCCCCATGTTGTGCCTCTAAGAGGTATAAGATTCTATTTGTTACCCTTCCTTGTGTGAGGGATAGTCAACTAAACAAGGCTGGAGGGTGGGAACATACACAAGTGATGTCTCCAGGATTTAATGATCCAGTAGGAGGTTAGTCCACAGCAAGTCCCCAGAAAAACACGGTTTCTAAAAATGGAGGAGAGAAAAAGCAGTAGCAGAAGCAGGTCAGACTTTAAAGTAAACGCCCTTACCTGGTTTTTAGAAGCAAAAGCCTTTACCAAGACAGGCACTGCTTAAAGCATCATGATCGTCTTCATCGACAAGCAGGAGGGTAAATCAATACTGGAAGCAGTCATGAAAGCAACTGGTAGAACTTTGTAAAAAGATAAGTCTCCAACCACAGTCTTTAACTAAATCAAAGCAGAGGGCACTTCATCCAGGTACAAACTGAAGTACTTTGCCCCTTAATTTAAGAGTGGCTTCAACTGAACCACTGTCCTTTTCAAGTATCTGGAGTCCCAAGACCAGGTCTGTTAATTGACTGCTGTATTCAGAGTGCTGCATAAAATGAAATTCAAGTTACTGACTATCCCTTCTGATGAGAGGGTCTTGGAAGACCGTGAAACTCCCATATCACTACTCCAGATAAGACACAAAAGTCTTCTCATTCACTAATTTAACCAACTGGCTCAATATGACAACATTAACATGGTGGGATCCAAGAGGAGAGTATTTAAGCTGGATGTTGATCTGCACGACAAATTTTTGGTCCTGCTCTCAAAAGACTGACATGATGCAGGGAAACAAAACCAGCATAGTGTGTTGGGTGCTATCCAGTCCTGCTATTGTTGTTAAGCCCTAGGGTAAGCTATACATCAGCTCTCACAGCCAATGAGCCCTCTCTCAGACATTCTTGGGTCACAAGTCCCAAGAACAAGGCAAGATATATCTCTCTGAGACAGGGGAGAGGAAGCTAATTGTGTTCCAAAGATGAATAGAACAAAGATATTCCATAATACTAAGACGTCAATGTGTTGGGCACAAAAAGAGGTATGTTCACAGCTTATATATTGCTCAGGTACCACGCTTCTAATTTACAGTGCTAAGGGCACCTACTTCTCTACAGTGATACAGACTGTCTCTGAAAACACGTCACTTCTCTAAGATTGAATGTGCTGTCTGCTATGTGATTTTTTTTTTTAATTATTAAGCACTCTTAGTAACTGTTACTTAGATTTTATATAACTTTAAAAATTCAAGAGGATCCTGGGTGATAAACTAGGATAGATTACTGGAGATGGCCATAACAGTTCCTGTACCCACTGCGCACCCTGTTCCTCTCCCAAGTTTCCTGCCTCCACTACTGAGGCACCACTGTACCTTCCAAGAGAAGAAATAAAGTAAAGCAGCACCAGTTCCAGGTGACTTTAAGGCTCTAGGTTACAAACTGCATTGAGCTGTGGCAACACAAACAACTGAGCTACCCTTTCCTTGGAGAAAGTAGGGATCAGCTGGAGCAGGAAACAAACCAAGTTAATCCCATGATCTGAACAGAGCCCCTAACACTTATTCTAATATAGAAGCTGTTACTTGTAAATTATGCATGCATTACCAAAAGACATCTCTGTCTTTGCAAAATGGAAATTGCAGTAACTGAACTAGCTACACACTCATAGCTACATGTTGGAAAACAAGATAAAAATGTGGCTGGGAATAGAACTAGACATTCGTGTCTTCTGTGCCAGTAAAGATGACCTCTTTAGAAACAGTACTGCTGAAATGTTTGATAACTATATAATGCTCAAACTGCAACTAATAAATATATAGGCATATCTATTTTAAATGAAAATGTTACATGGAAAATATTTATAGTTTAAGTTGCACCCCTTGCTGCTTAATTATCATAGTTTAAAAAAGAAGAAACCTTTAAGTTCCTCCTCCAAAGAAGTTATTTACCTGAACTGTAGCTTGGGAGTCCCCATTAGTCAGTCTGTTCTGAGATTCTCATCCCACTGAATGTCAAAGACCTAGTATTTCAAGGATGGGATTTCAAAATCACCCAGTGATGACTTAACTTTGTCTCACTAAAGATAAAGCAACCTTTATTCCCACACAGGTCAGCTCACTGATTTCAGGGAAAACGCATTTAGAAAGCAGAGCTAAATACTTTCAGAAATTCCACCCATGAGATAAAAAGCAAAAAACCAGCAAGCAGAAACTGATATAAACCATTTGAGACTTCTTCATGAATGATAATTCAAGTATTTTTGATATTTGTGTGTTACAAGTCATTGAAATTACTTCTAACTGCTTGCTGAAGTAATATCTCAAATACCTTACCTTCTTACTCTTCAGATACAGGACTCAGTTCTTTGAGGAAAACCCAATTTTGTCCACGTACAGGAGGTTGTGCTCGGAACAGTAACAGTTCTGATAGATTCAAAAGAAAAATACACTTGCTGCTCTCAATATCCATATCATAGACATCATCAGCACTACTGTTGAGTAAGACTGAACGTGTTTTATGTTTTACTCTTGTCATACTTTGGCTTCTATGGAACTGCGTTCAATAAAAATTTGACTTCACATACAGCCAAAATCCATTCTCACCAACAGGAAAACTTAATAAGCTTAAGAATATTGTTATTTAGGTATACTAAAAATAAACTCAGATGAATCAAAGCCCTTAGGTTTTATAATTCTGTAGCATTTATAAAAAAAGCATTTTAAAACTGGTATCCAGTGTATACTATTCATAGCATACATACTGCAAAATAAAACCAGAAAATTTAAGAAGTATCTCCAGAACGAGTTCTCTTTTGTGATGATTTCATTGAAATGCATTTTAACTTTTAGGACTTCACTGAAGCAACAGCCTCCTTTTCACTAGTTGAAACAGTTCAAAACTTTTCTTCACTAGTTTCTGATTTTTAATTATCCATTACATTTATAATGTATTTATTTAAAACACTATGTTCATGTCTTCTCTATGTTTAAAGGGGACTAAAGTAAAGGCTTACACTAAAAAAAACCTACTGTTCTATGTCACTGAAGTTCTTAGGCATCAGTACTGTACCAGTGTACTGTAACACATGCAGCACTGATGAGAAATCAAGCATGTGCACAAAACCACGCAGAACAGGAACCTCTGTTTCTGGACCCAAAAGATACAATAGGATTAAATTAGAAAAAATCTAGTACTTTTCATTCTGTAGGATTTTTAGCAAGACAAATGGTATTGTTAAGGCTTCTCAGATCATATATGCATCTATAAAGATATATTTTTACATATGCAAGTGATCCAGTAATTTGGCAGCAGAGAGGTATCATAAAAAGGTTCTAGATTTGTGTGCACCACTGAAAAGACTGACAAACTGTACTCTGCCTTTCTGATAAGAAGCAATTTGGTTGTGGGATTGTTTTTGTTTTTTTTTTTTTTCCAAATTATCACTTGTTTGACTGCTGGTTGGAGCACCAAAACCATACTCAGTGAGAAAACCCCTGTAGTTTGCAGTAAGAACACAGGAAAAGAAATTCAAGTACCTGTTTAAATATTCAGAATTATTTTATTATTCTAACTGCTAACACTTCTTATTGAATGTACATTGCATACAGTTTCCATGCAGAATATGACTATAAACCAACTTCTGCTGTGAAGTCATTATTGTGTTATAAAAATAATCGGATGTCTAGAAAAAAATAGATACAATGTACATTAACCATTCTTCTAAAAGTAAAGCCTAATCCAGTGTTACCATGCCAAGATTTAAGGATCCATTGTAGAAAAAAAATCTGACTGGCAGAAAATTCAAAGTCTCTATTTTTTTAATAGAAAATTTGAAGATTTTCCAAGTTGTGAAAACCTGATCATGACTTCCTTTTTATTTCCTCTGAATGATTTGAGACTTAATAATTAACACCTACATCCAAAACAACTCTGGCTTAGCAAAATACTGAATTCAGAAAATAAACACATAAGAAAACTCTGAAAAAAAACCTCGTAGCAAGAGGGAATTGTGTTGTTACAATTTTCATAATTCCATCCTCAACGGCTACTCCAGAGATAATAAATTGTGCTAAAATAATTTTCCAGACAACAATTTCCCTCAACAGATCTCGTAAATATGTGTGCTACTGCACGTGCCTTTTTATTTCAAGACACTTTGTGTCAAGTGACCAACACAAAGGCTGCCAGGCTCTGACATGGCACTGCATGTATGCCAATTTAAACAAAATGCCAGCCTACCAAAACCACGTCTAATTAAAAAAAAACCCAAGCCACAAAGTACTTATCTGAACTTGACAGAACACCTCTTAGCTCCATCAGTCCTATTTCCCAAATGAAGACTCTTCCTTGCAAACAAGTGAGCTTTCTTCAGATCATTATTCTGTGGCACAGGCTCCTCCAAATGGCAGAATGAATGTATTGCCATTATCGAACATTTACAGATAATCTGAAGGAATTGAACTGAAAGCAAGAAACAGAGCAGCTTTATTTTGTGTAAACTTACTGAAAATACTTTTCTTAGTTTTGAAGTACTTATTTACGATAGCATTTAAAAAACACACAGAGGAAATGTATATGTACTGATTGATAAAGGAAGTATAAGTTACTTAATTAAACCAGGTGGACAGTTTATTTGAGCAAAAATGGCCAGGTAAAGAACTTCCATTTAATGGTGCTGTGGAGCACCATTTCAATAAGTTGTAGGGCTGTTTCTTTTACAGAGCGCACACTGCAAATAAGTTTTCACCAGGTTATCTATAATGATACATGGATTTTTTTCAGAACATTTACCTGTAATTTAGAATTATCTTCAAGTAGTTCAGGTTATTCCTTCCAGTGTGAATTATTTTGTAACTGCAAATACCGAATGACATCTACCATTGTTATATCGATATATCCGGCCTTAGAAGATTGCCCTCAAGTTCCTCACAACTTTCTCTGATTTAACAGAATGTATATATTTTACTTTGGATACTTATTTGAGGACAAGATTAATCACTTCTAAGATTCAAGAGGCATAATTTGATGAACATCTATTCCAGTAAAAGTGTCAATTCAGAGATGACCCTCCTGCTGCTTATTCTCATCCTTGTACCACAACCTCATTTGTGCAGGTATATCTGCTGGTGGAGCCACTCACTATACCATATTGAGGAACTAAGCTGGGTTAAAAACTGCTGCTTGCCATAGGCTCTTGAAGTCAGCATCAATTTTCTGATCCAAGATACCACATGACGACACAAATGACTGTGGTAATGCAACAGAAGGAAAAATAAGGAAACGACCACATAGCTAATTTCAGCTACGTCAGCACTTCAGAAACTACTGTTGTCATCTAAGTGTAGATTACAAGGTAGATCACAGCTTTGTCACTGAAACTTTCATTATCATCTCCGCATCACAGCTCACCATTCCCACAATTGCACCAAAATGTTGTAGGCCCACACCAAAATTGCTTGGGTTACAGAGTCAGTTTCCTGCCAGAGGCCATACATTGTAAATTTAAGAAGGTGGGATGAACTACACACAGTGTGAGAGTATATGGATGTGTATGTAGTAGGTGCATCTCTCTTCCACTAACAGAAACAACTTAGAACATTGTTTAGACTGCTAAAGACAGAAGAGATTAATGCTGTCTAATGTGTCTGCCTAGGTTATACCTGATCTTTTCTAACTTTTGAATCCACTGCCTGATTTCAAACATTTCCATCAAAGAGAAAGACACCAAAGTCATTTACAGTTTAACAAGAATTCAGAGATTTCACAATTCCAAGTACTGGGCAGGTAGAGAAGGCTGACCCACAAACTGCCCAAACTGAAGTAGAGGCTGCAGAATACGCCCATGTTATTGCAGAACAAACACATATGTAAAAGACACACCTTCTAAGTACCCCAGCTGCAGCTGGTACTTCACACTACCTCTAAGATACAACTACATCGGAAACTAGGCACTGTTAGATCTTGTGCTCACAGAACTACTTCACTATCCTTTTAGTATTCAAATCTACTTACGTGGCATTAAAATGGGAGTCCTTGGTCTGCAAATTCCAGATCTGCTCCTTGTGTTCATTTCAAACTAAACACACTTGATAGCTTCCCATCTTCTGACACAGCATCTCATCCTAACAAGATGCATTCTTCTTAGCAGATCAGCCATGTCATCCTTTAGAAGCACTGAATGAATGAATCACATCAAGTCTTCATGACTTAGGGGTCTTTAGCACTTTATTCTAGCATTCAATCTTTTGATTCTCTAATCTGATAATAAGATAATGTCCCATCAACATTACTTGGAAAGAATAAAATGTCCACAGCATCACTCCACTCCTCCCCTAGCACCTCTTAATCCTTTTAATTGCTTTCTATACTCCCTAAAAGTCCAGGAGACCTGTCACGTCCTTAACGCATTACCCACTACATTACCATCCTCCCTTTCTTGTTAAATAAAAACATACAAACAACTAAGTATTTCCCTGAAATATGCTGCTACCAGTAAGGCATGACAACAGCTATATTCTGTTACTGTGATTAATTCACATATTTGGAAGGGTTAAAATGTTACATAAAAAAATTTCTGGTCACAGGCACATGAAAGTGATTGGCCTTTTACAGCCAGTCATTTTGAGATTTCCTCCCTCATCACTAAGTTCTTGCTTAAAAGTAAACTATTAACAGTACTAAAGGAGAACAGTTAAAGAGGTATCGATAGGTACAAATGTTATCCAAACACAGGGAGGAAATCCGTATTAATTGCCTGCGTATCTTAATGAGAAGGATCATACTATTGTTAGTAAAAATACAATTTCTTATGTAATTATGAAGACTGTTCATCTTAATATTCACTTATGTATTTTTTATTAAACTCAACCAGTTGTGTCTTAACATATACATGTATTCAAAATCTACATAGTATATTCTAACAGTGGGAGTTTTTGTTGAGGTTTTTTTTTTTTTTTTGGGTGATGATGGGTTTGAATTTTGTTGGGGGGGGGGGGGTGTGCACGCGCGCTTTGGGGTTGTTTTTTTTTAATTGAAGAATGCCCTCTCACATTCTGAGTCCTTGCTATGGGAAGTTTTTAGGGCCTCAAGCCTTTCTTAGACTGCTGACCTGCACTGAAGGCTTTGTTACTGTAGTCTCAGTGCTAGTGGTACCTGAATTAGGCAGAGTAAGCTTAAGTCCATTCACATGCTCAACCACACATAAAGCATCAAACATTCAGGTGCTCTACTCTGGACTAGTTCCAGAACTGGAACCAAGTCAACTGTATAGCAGGAAGGAATTCAATCTGATATAAAACTGTATACAAGGAATTCAACGCAATAGACAAAAAGACATGGCTGTATCTCTCTTACTGTTTTAAATATTAAACTTGGGTCAAACTTGCAACTCCATGCTACAACATGGTGTAATAGGTAAAACAATGTCAATGATTTGCTAGAGCTTAGCTTATTCAATTAATAGGGCTTTTTATAAAAGAAATATCTATTTGCATAATATAAGTGTGATAATCATAAAATCATTCTAGTTGGAACAGACCTCACGTCATCTAGTTCAACCTTCTGCTCAAAGCAGCATTAATACGTGAATGCTCTTTAATGATACACATTGTACTCCTAACCTTGCAGACCATTAATCACATGTAATCCTCACTCAAATGCACTCAACTGCCTTTGATAGGATTACTTATCTGCACAAGGGTTTGTGAGACCAGTTACTTGCCATACACTATTCCTTGCCATACACTGTTCCTAAGTGTGGCATGTTATAGTACTTCCCAGCTACACCAGTAACCAGTATCACACTTTAAATATCTTTTAAGCAGCTACTGCTTTGAGAGCAATTTTCAAAGCACCCCTGCTGTACACAAGTAGATTTTGATATATGAGAATAGGATGGAGTGAAGTAGGGGGTGATAAACCAGTAAGCCAGGCAGGAAGCACAAACCTGGGCCCTGGTTTCAGCTGTGTTTCACAGGCTGATGAATGTAGGATAGAGGTCCTGCTTTGAGAGATACCTGTAAAACCACAGAAATTACCACCATTGGCACCAACAGTCCTTTAATCACCAATGCCAGTGACCAAAATTCAATGGAACCTCTGGGAACCTCTGCTTCAGTACTGTGGTTTTATTTTATTCCTTCAATTTTGCTCTGAAAAGGATCTCCATTTTGGATTTGTATTCAAGTTTACATCTTTTTTTCATGCATAAAGAAGCGATTTAATATGGTACAGCATTGCTAGTAAAAAAACCCCACAAAACCACTGATACAGTCCAAACATAATAAGAAGAAAAAAAGTTGAAATGTTGGGTAATCATGGTTTTATAAAACAACACAAGCTGAACTACAAAAGAAATTAGCCTTATATTGGTTCAGTAACATCCCTCTGTCTGAAGCATGAAATACAGTAACAGTTTATCTGTGCTGTGTGGCAATACATGAACTCTGCCACACTGACTAAATAAAGAAGAAAAATCCATCTTCTAAATAATTATTTTATTTAAACATTTGTTACCAATTGTAAATAACTCAAAAATTAATACAATTTAATTAAAATTAAGTTTATTTAATAAAACTTAAAGATATCATATTATTTTTATTTTATTAATAGGATTTCATGGTCATTTGTGACTACAAAAATGCTATTTAAGTGGTAACAACAGCAATAAGAAATAAACAGCAGCAGAATCTATAAGGAACAAAGAAATTGACTCTGGCAACTTCGATAACTTTGGTCTTAGGCCTATTTGAAATGCATTTTTAAACACCAGTAATTTGAAAAAAGTGCTGAAAACATTTACAATTCTACAGTTCAAGGCACTATTTACACAGCTTCCCCAAGCATTCCTGAATAGCCACTGCTGTACACTAGGTTGCATAGAGAGCCTCCTCCTATTCGACCTGATGTACTTGCTCTTAAAGTAGAGGGTACTCCCAGAATTTTACTTTTAATTAACCACAAAAAGTTAAATTTAGACCTCTCAGCAAACTTTCCCACCAATGTGTAAGTGCCGGAAGTTAGGTCACATGGTGGTGCACATGCATGAACCACATTATCATGAAAGGGACATGGTTGAAAATGATGCAGATAGGAAGCAGCAAGAGACAAAAATCGAGCGAGCAATTCTAAAGCCAAAAATGGAAGATCAGACAGATCCTCAAACTGACAGAGTATCTTCAGCAGCAAAATTTCCACTTTAAAAAAAGATAATACAGATATCTAAAGCCAAGAAACTATAACATTTTTCTGATTAATAAAGCTAAATAACTGATTCTACTAAATATTTAAGATCCCTTTTAACACCAAACTATATTGCTCTTGTGTTTTAGAAAGTAAAATTTTACTAAAGAATACACGTTTGGAATAAACCTAGCTGCATTTCCACATTTGTGGTAACCTTGTAGAGTACTACAGTTTTTGGCATTCTAGTTGAGAGAGGAAGCTCAAGTAACAAGTCACTGTCCTGACACCTTGTCTGAGGGAAGAGTGAACAAATTGCAAGGAGGTGTTGTCATGATACCTTGCAAAGACAGATACGCCCAAATCTTGCTAGGTGCTGCTGCCATATAAAAAACAGATGGTTGGTTTTGAGTTTTGGCCAAGGTGCCAAGCTACTTTCCTGACAATTTTGACTAGAAACAACAAAAAAAAGCCCAACCAAACAAAAAAAAAAGTTGTGTCAATTATACTCTATTGTATACAGAAAACAGCGTCAGTTATCAGATGACACGACATCAGCACACCTTGAAAACCTCTGCATTAACACACCACAGGTTAGATGAAAATTACCAGTGTGGCTAGTTAATAACATTTCTGATTTAAGGAAAAAGTACTATCAGACTGAAAAGGACACTTACAGCCATTCCTTTCTGTTTTACAGGCAAAGGTAGAAATAATGCTTTATGTAAAACGAGTACTGAACCTTATCATAGGAACATATTATCTCTCATTTTAAAGTATAAAGAAAGCTTGAGAGATTGACAGAGAAGAGGGCATACAATTAGATACATTTAACAGGCCAATAACACATGAGAATGAGAGTGGTAATAAATTTACATCAGCAAACAAGGAGGTTGTTAATATTTGGTTTCAGCTAGAAGTTGAACTATTGATATTTTAGGATGCAGGGGAAAAAACATAGTAGTTTTTTTGTCACCACCATCATCCACTCCCATCCCCTGCCAACACAAGACCTAAGAATTACAGAAAAACCAAACAGCTGGGGGATATTTTTAAAAATATTTCTGTATATATTTAGAGTAGGATAATGGTCTCCAGGCCCCAAATGTTTGCTTTTTGAGGATGAAGAACCACATGATTCTTACAGCAACCAGTATAACAAAACTCAATCACAATGTGGCCTTTCAGCAACACCACAAAATAAAACCTGACATATAAAAATATCTGTTCTACATTTCATAAAGACAAATTATTTTCTCTGATTAACCCTACCTAAGGAATGAGTCCATACCAGCCGATTTACTAGTTATTTCACAAATACATATTAAGACCAAGCCTGATACTGTGTTTTCAGATATGAAAAAAAAAAAAAAGCACCAAAGGATAATTCAAAAAGAGGAAGAATTTTGCAAAGGCTTTAAGCTCACACAGAATTAGTCCCAGCAAGTTTAACAATCTATCTGGGTTCATGCAATTCTGTGAAAAATCAGGGAAGTTTGCAATATGTTGGCAATTAAAGAAGGAGGGGATGGGACTGGTAATTTTAAACTCTTCAGAATATGCATTAGTCTTTTTTTTTTTTTTTGCAATTATGCAGCATTTACTACAAAGAGATTCCAACAACTGGAGCCTCTGCTTATGCACAGTGTTGATGGCTACAACAACACTAGCATCCTTACACAGCACATTTTCCTAAATGGAATTGTAGAAAGCAAGAAAAAAAACAAGACTAAATAAGAAAAGGACCACAAGATAGTGGTGACAAAATTTAGCTCAAGTGTCTCTAAATACTGGAGGGAAAAGTCTCTAATAAATAGGTAACAATATGTCAGTGTAAGTTTAACCAGATAAGTAAGAATGGATAATCTGTCACTTTTTTCATGAAATAAAATTCCTCCTTCTTGTTTCTCAGTATGGAATGCCATCTTACCAACACTGAATCTGTTTACTTGAAGAGACTCCATCCTTTTGACAGCATCAGAAACTGGAATACATGACAAATATCTTGAGGCACGTTATAGATTGTAACAAGAACTAGTTAATTTCTTGGACAGCGTGTTAATATTCTTTGTTCTGCTAACATCTGAAACAAGTTCTGCAGGCAAGATATTTAGAAACTTTTTCCAAGAGTCACAAGGGTTCGACTTTAATTAATATGTTTGATTACCGCTTATTTTCAAAAAACCAGAACAGCCAGTCTTCAAAGTTACTTTGAAAACAGAATGAAATAATTAGATCCTTTTTCAAAGAGTCACGTGTTACATCCAATATTGTATACTTGCATAGATATAATTTGGAGTTGATTTCCCTTTTATAAATACACACAAAAGAGAAACAGAATATTTTACAACATCCCAATTTTCTCAGGTCCTGTAAAACACTGCCTTCAGCTGCTATTGCTGAAAATCGCCATTCTCAAAACTAATGAATCCCCTTGCTGATAAAATGTCTTTGAATCCTGCCATAAGTCAATCACTAAACTGTAATCACAACTAAGAAAACAAAAAACACCTTAGAAACCTCAGACTTTCACGCAGAAGAATAGAAAGGCAGTACAAAGGCCAAACAAAATCAAAAAGAGTCATACATAAGCTGCCTTTAAAGAGCAATACCAATTAAAGAAAAAACAGTATGAGACCAGAAACCAACATACCATATTTGGGCATCAAATACTATCTATGATTTGTTCACTTAATTTCAAAACACTTTGCTGGCTCCAATCCTTTTTATTTTGTAGGTCTTTTAACCAATGCACCTCCAAACTTTCACATCAGTTTTTCAAGTGCTTACTTTCATAATCATACTAGCCAAGATCTTTGCCCTTACAGAGCCATGACTTCTGTTTGACTGTTGTTATATTACCTCATGCTGGGTCCCATTCCATTTCTTACACCAACATTAAAATGTATTTTCTATTCATGCTGACTTGCACTAAGAGTAGCAATGCAACACCAAGATGCCACAGGAATATACCACCAAACTATTCGAAGAATCCTAAGGACACAAGTGCCCAACGCAGCAACTATGATCATACCAAACATCGCCCACCTTTCCATGGGTTTCTGAAGCAACATTTCATCATTGATACTTTCCCACTAGAAATATTCCTGAATACAATTAATTTCTGAAAAAACAAAAGCTACTAAGTTTTGTCTATTGTACCCTACTGGAATGAAGTCAGAAGCCTGTAGGACCAGGAGGTACAATAACTGAAAGAACAGAATGAAAATTAAGAAAAAGTATGTTGAAGGCCAGCTGCAATTCCCAAATGGAAATATTTGCAATGATTTCTGAGAACACTGCATCAGGCCTGAAGTGTTCAGTTTCTCTGTTTGCTACAGAGCAAACAATATGTTCCTGTTAAGGATGACAAAATTAGAGCCACTCTTAAGAGCCAGGGAAGAAAAAGAGTCTACCTTTAACTCAGAGCAGTGAATGGATTTCTCCTGCTCTGCAAGGCCACAGACACCATAGTACGGAAATAGTGTAGCATTTATTTTTAAAAGTATAGGGGTGTGTGTGGAAAAGTCATAAAAAGAGCTTAAAAGAGGTTTTCACTCCAAAAAAAAGCATTTAAACAGGTAGTGATTGAGAGAATAGAACCTGGCCTCAAGGTGTCTACTGTTTTTATAACCTCCATCTCAAAAAAGGTCTCCCTCTCTTTCGTTAAAATACTACAATGCAACAGCCAAAGGACACAAAGGACTACATGTACACATTAAAGTCAGCAATGTTAGTAGTTTGTGGACTTAAAAATAGTTATGAAATGCAAGAAACTTTACCACCACAGTAATCTTGACTTATATATACAAAACTTAAAGTTAAAATTATTGTGATTAAGCTTTTTTGTGGTATATATTTAACAGCATAACATTAACAACACATTTCAGCATTAAACAGAGGCAAAGAGGTATACATATAATAATTTACATACAATTATTTACTTTATTCTTCTCACATTTCCAAAATGGCACTTTGCAAGTTTAAACTTTAATGTTCTTTTGTTAGTTTTTTGTAAAAAGAAGAAGAAAAGCCAAGCAAACATAAAACAGGAGAAACAAAACCTTCAGAGCAGAAGCTTTCAGTTGGTACCTCCCACTACATATTCAGTTTCTTGGGGACCATCATGCAGTGGCAATCTGGTTAGAATAAGCAGTCAACGGGTGTGTAATTTGCATGTGAAAATATTTTTAGAAGACACACATGAATAGCATATGTTCTCAGCCTGAGTACAATCTTCTAAATATATGCCCTGAATATTATTTCCCCAACATTCATAATTATTTTCCAGATAATGATTGCTGGTACAGACGTTACTCTTTGAAAACAACATATATATCAAGCCTTAAACAACACTAATTTTGGAATTCACCTTGGGGGCTGGAGGAAGCCTCTATATGATAAATTTTTCTCCTCTGTATCGGAACATACTAACAGAAAAAGAAGAGTTTTTCCTGTTACAGTATATATTTGTAGTACATGCCAAAAGGCTTCAGTCATAGGAAGTGCCCATTCCAGATACACCTTTTAGAAATATACAATAAATTAAAATTAATTAATACCTAAACTGTTTTGAAGACTTTACTGCCAACGTAATCACTAAGTTGGCAAATCACGCTTGAAAACAGAGTGCAACAAGAGGATACCCTGATTCAGAAAGTTAAATCAGATACCTATTTTCAATTGCCTGAACCAAAGCAGCTCCAAAAATTGTAGCCAAAAACTCTTCTACTCTTCCTATGTTAAGAAAAAAAGTTCAAAAAGGTAAAGAGGGAAGTCAATGAAACCAGAAATAAGCCATGTGCTCATACATTGCTAGTTAAATCTAAACCAAATCTAGTCAAACAGATGCAACATGCCGAAGAAAACAATGTTTAAGCAAATAGTAGTTAATAACTAGATCCCAAAGTCATTACCAGTCCACATCTGGAACACCCAAACCAATTCCTGGTAACTCTGGAGTTTGCATCATGTAGTAATTATTACTTTAGGACTGTTTCGTTCAGGCCAAACAAAGTTCTATTTTATTGCAAGATGAAAACCTTCAGTTTCTTTTCTTTGCCAAACTGCAAGCTCTCTTCCTCAAGCACATCGAAAAACCCAGGTCTAGATTCTTTCTTTAGCCCAAGCTTTCCTTCATTCAAATGTGAATGTCAGGGAGTAAAAATGGAGGGATACCAGTAAATTACACTGTGGTACTTAACAGTATATAGAAAATACCTGAAATCACAGCATGTTTGGGGTTCAAAGGGACCTTCAAATGTCATCTAGTCCAACCCCACTGCAGTGAGCAGGGACATCTTCAACAGATCAGGTTGCTCAGAGCACAATCCAACCTGACCTGGAATGTTTCCAGGGATGGGGCATCTACCACCTCTCTGGGCAACCTGTGCCAGTGTTACACCATCCTCATGGTAAAAAATTTAGTCCTTAAATCTAGTCTAAATCTACTATCTTTTAGTTTAAAACCATTACCCTTTGTCCTATCAACAGGTCCTATTAAAAAAATCTGTCCCCAAATGTAAGTTAACTTCCCAAAAAAGGGGGGCAGGAAGTCAGGGGTACGGGGGAAGACGAACTAAAAAATGGAGGGATTTAAAATCTTAACAGCATGAAGTCATGACTTCTAACTGATCAGAGAACTGGAATCAATACTGGAGCTTTTTCAAAGTCAGTCCATGCTAAGGAGCAGGAAAAACATCTACTTAATCATTCTAGAGCACAAACACCCACAAAAGCAAACACCTTTTACCACATCATTGAAAGCTTATGCGTGGTGGAAGCCCAAGCTAAAACAGACCCTAGTCACCGCTGGGAAAAGTAAAAACTTAAACTACAGTGAAAACAAGCTAGAAATTTATTACTGAAATTAATAAACAGAGCACATATTCATTTTCATACATCCAATCACTGTAGTATTACTAGGAGTAAAACCACAATACTCAGGAGTCCTAAAATACTATGAAAAAAATTGCATACACACAACTGTCTAATGAAACTGCTTAACATTATTCAGTAGATTGCACGATTTGACCAGTTTTAACAGTCAAATAGAGCAACTGAAAAAGAGATGAAATATACACCCTGCATTTGATGGGTATGTAGAAACACCTGTCTCAATGGCTGTAGAGCTAATCAGTTCCTTCTACTCAACATACCCCCAAACCACTGCACGCTCCTGATGAAAGCGCTAATGAATCAAAACCCAGGATCAATCTAAAAAAAAGTACTCACAACACTATTACCAAGTTTTGTTACAGACTTTCTCCAGTCAGGCAAACAACTTCGTTCAACAGAGCAAAATACCCTCAAACATTAATTCAAATTTCAAAACATGGCTGTACAAATTAAAGGAATAACTACAGCAAAAAGCTAGATTATGTATGTTTCAGTGGAGCCGTGGTACTAACAGATTATCTCACCATGCAAATCATAAAATGCTAATGCCTTTTAAAAATGCAACCAACAGTAAGGTGTCAGCAAAGCAGAGGCAGGCAATAGGAGAGAAGGCATTTTTTGTGCTACCACTAGAAAAATTTCCTGACTCACTCCATCCTCCAGCCCCGCGGATCGGGCTGGCTTGGTCCACACTGACAGCCTTCTTGTCGTAGCTGAGGCAGAGCACTGACCTACATGCCGTTTCTGTGAGCTCCCCGCAGCACACGCTCGAGGAAAAGAGCCCGATACGGATTCAAAACCTGGCAGCAAATGCTCGTGTTACTTCAGCCTGCCACTGCTAATGCAGAAACGCTCGCTGAGTCCGAGAGCCCCACATCACCTCAACCTCTTGAGACTGAAACCTCCAAAGGTGACTGCAAGGCAAACTCTAGGCTGCTTAACAAGAGGTTTTCAAAAAGGAGCCTACACATCACTGCAGCATTTCGGTAGAAGCAGAACTGGCAGTACCGGCATCTCAGTGCTAGGAGAGAAAGGCAAGACCCGAGGTACCGAACCTCGGACAAAGTTAAACCACATCCTGGGCGTGATTTTAAGGAGGTGTTCAATGAATTGCAGATTACTCCCTGCCCCGAGTAACGCGCAAAGGCATTGTCAAGAGCGACGCGGATGCGAGGCGGTAGCGCGGTCCCCCCCGTTACCGGAGCGGACACTGCGGGGCACGGGGGACACAGGCCGAGGGCAAGCAGGGTTGCAGCCTCCCGTCAGTGAGCTGCCACGGGCCCGGCTGCCGCACTAAGCCCCTATGGCAGGAGAGGGGAGGAGGTGCGGGCCCCTAGGGAGGCGGCGGAAGGGAGCAGCGTACCGCTCGCTCCTCGCAGGGCCGGCCCCCACCGAGAAGGGAGGCTGCGGCCAGGTCGTTCCCTCCCACCGCTCCCTTCGCG
The DNA here is from genome assembly GCA_009769605.1 of Bucorvus abyssinicus. Lineage (NCBI taxonomy): Eukaryota > Metazoa > Chordata > Aves > Bucerotiformes > Bucorvidae > Bucorvus > Bucorvus abyssinicus. Next base: position 91,612,533 of record CM020024.1, on the reverse strand, counting down.
TGAGGGCGCGAGGAGGAAGTGCAGAGGGGAGGGGACGGTACCTCAGCCGCTGCTCGCACCGCCGCTGCGACGCGCAGCCCCGCTCCCGCCCGCCACCCGGCGGCAGCTCCGCCTCCGCTCCCTCTCGGGAGCGGGGCGGGCTGGTATGGCGGCGAGGACGCGCCGGAAACTGCGCAGCAGCCGGGCGGGCGAGGGCGCGGACAGCGCTTGACCGCGACGGCCGCTGCCTCAGGGCAGCGGGCGAATAACGGACGGTGAGTAAGGGGCGGCGCCCAACGGCTGCTCGGCGGGGGTCGCGCCTGCGCCCACCGAGTGCACGTGCGGCGGGGGCGGACCGCGCGGGAAGGCCGCTGAGGAGAGGCGGGGTCCCTGCTGCCTCTGAAGGGGCTCGGCTCTAGGGCTGTGTGTGCCTCGCAGGGCGCCGGGGAGCGTGACGCCGAGGGCTGGGAGCGGCGGTGGCGCGGCGAGCCGAGGCACGGCGGCGGCCATCGGGTGAGTGCGGGGCTCAGGCCTGGGCCCGGCAGGCCGGGTGCGTGTCGCCGGGAGGGGCGGTCCCGCCGTGCGTGGCGCTCTGCGGACCACGCCGAGCCCTTCGGCAGGCTGCGGGGCTGCCTGTTCGCTGGGCTGTGGTGGAGCGGTTGTCTAACGGGTGTCTGAATGCCGACTAAGTATTTCATGTCAGTAGCTGTGCGGTGAGGGTGCGCGTTCGGCTGCTCGGGTACCGCTGGCTGAAAGCGCGCTGAGGGGAGGTGCGCCTGGTGAGGTACTAGTGCATGTGTGTATAGTGTATATGCGTAGATTGCCTTGCACGGTTTTCTTATGTTCTGACAAGGAACCCTATGACGACTTTTTTCTTCTGCGCCCTTTCCATAGCGTATGGATCGCTCTGGGTGTGATTAGGAATTAAGGAGGCTGTTTAACCGTAGGTTTATCTGAAACGGTTTGAGCACCTTTTGGTGTCGAAGGAAGGTCAGCAACCAGCACGCTGGGCCGGCACAGCCCTGGCAGCCCGTTAGCTGGCATCCCACCCCTGTGCCCCTCATCTCCACAGCCTCGAGTCAGAGACTGAGGGTCTGCCTCTCCTAAGTCCCTCCCTGAAATCTTGCATCTTTTTGCTGCAGCTGTAACAAGCTGCACTTAGTTTAGGCTCTATTTTCCCACACTAACTCACATTTTTTTCAGAAGGACTGAGTCATTAGTCAACAAAACATGTAATCCCTGTCCTTTGTCGGACACCCAAAAAAAAAAAATATAATATGAGGAGCTTTAAGAGAAGTCTGACTGCAGAAGAAACTTTTAGAACAGTGTAGTAATAATGTTGCGTACTGCTTTATTTTTAACTCCATCAGTTTTGTCTTTATTTGCCTTAATCTGTGTAGGCTTCTTGCAGGAAAGAAATTTGTGCTTGCTTCCACATAATGCACTTTTTGGGATGATGTCTTGTTACTGTTGCACTTACGGCAAGACATTTTGGGCAAAATTGTGTTTTTGGGTGTGAGGGGAGCTGTGATTTGAATATTTATAGTTATGACCTCAGATAAAGAAGAAACTTAATGCTCTGGTTTCTTCTTGTATAAAGAATGGAGATGTAACTAATAACACAGTGGAAATTTTTCCTTTTTTTCTCAGACTTGTTTGTTTCTTTTAGTCTTTTCAATATCCCTTTGATGAAGGAAAGAAGACTTGTAAGGTGGTTTACAACAAGGTCATTTTTAAGTGTCCCTTTAGCCTTTAGATAAAGAAAAGATATTCTCTTCACTGGAATGTAATCAGTGTTTTGTCAACTGCCTTCTGCAGTTTGTAACTGCTTTTTATTCATAAAGTACAGCTCACTATTATTAAAAGGTCCAAGTCTCTTTTACCATAGAGTCATGCAGTGGGTTGGAAGGGGCCTTCAAAGGTCATCTAGTCCAACCTCCTGCGGTGAGCAGGGACATCTTCAACTAGATCATGTTGCTCAGAGCCCCGTCCAACCTGACCTTGAATATTGCCAGGGATGGGGCATCTACCACCTTTCTGGGAAACCTGTTCCAGTGTTACACCACCCTCATTGTAAAAAATTTTTTCCTTGTATCTAGTCTAAGTCTCCCCTCTTTCAGTTTGAAACCATTACCCCTTGTCCTGTCACTACAGACCCTCGCTAAAACTCTCCCCATCTTTCTTACAGGCCCCCTTTAAGTACTAAAAGGCTGCAATAAGGTCTCCCTGGAGCCTTCTCCAACCTGAATAACCCCAACTCCCTCAACCTTTCCTCATAGGAGAGGTGTTCCAGCACTCTGATCATTTTTGTGGCCCTCCTCTGGACCTGCTCTCTACACGTCCATGTCTTTCCTGTGCTGAGGACTCCAGAGCTGGACACAGTACTCCAGATGAGATCTCACTAGAGTGGATCAGAGGGGCAGAATCACCTCCCTTGACCTGCTGGCCATGCTTCTTTTGATGCAGCCCACGATACAGCTGGCCTTCTGGGCTGCAAGTGCACATTACTGGCTCATGTCCAGCTTTTCATTCACCAGTACCCCCAAGTCCTTCTCCGCAGGACTGCCCTCAATCCCTTAATTCCCCAGCCTGTATTGATACTGGGGGTTGCCCTGACCCAGGCGTAGAACCTTGCACTTGGCCTTGTTGAACCTCATGAGGTTCACACACGCTCACTACTCAAGGCTGTCCAGGTCCCTCTGGATGGCATCCTATCCCTCCAGCATATCAGCTGCACCACTCAGCTTGTGTCATCTGCACACTTGCTGAGGATGCACACAATCCTGCTGTCTATGTCAATGAAGGTATTAAACAGCACTGGTCCCAGTGTGGACCCCTGAGGGACACCACTCATTACTGGTTTCTACTTGAGACATTGAGTACAACTGTGTGGATGCAGCCATCCAGGCAACTCCTTATCCATCTAACAGGCCATCCATCAAACCCGTATCTCCCCAATTCTTCATCTTTTCCTTTTTTCTATCTTCTGTCCTGCCAGCTCTGTAGCTCATTGGACTTTTTCATAGGCAAATTTAACTTACTAGAATAGCAGACCTGTGCTTTACTGAGTTTTCTGCTGGTTTGTGAGTTTAGTTAGCTTGTGGAAAGTCTGACAATGATGTGAAGTGTCAGGGAAGGTAAGGGGAGAGGAAGAAGAGAAAAGAGAGACCTCCCTATTCTGCAGGAGCGAGCTGTTAGATCAGTGCATCTACTCAAGGAAGAATGACCATAGCCTTAATAATTATATCAGGTCCATAGCAGATTTTTGCATTACATTTTTCAAGTATCAAAAGGGGGAAAGGAGCATAGATGGTTTAATAAATAACCAAGTAAGCTTGAAAGTGCGTTCCTGTGTACCTTCCCATCTGTAATGCTGCTACAATGGGTTGTTTCAGTACTTGATACAGCAGCCTTTTAATTGGCTGTTTTTCCTGGCAGGTGTTGGTCTGATGCCTAATTTTTGTACGTTGTGCAAAGATCAGTAATTACTTGCTGTAATGTTAGATATAAAAAGTATAGGCAGGCCACTTCATACCACTCTGCATATCTAGTACTGGCAGACCTGTTTTATTTGCTTGTTCTGTTTATGACTTTGAAATAAAAGACAATTTTTTTTAATGTTTCTTATATTCATAAGTGCAATAAAAGTCTTTGACTCCAGTACTATAGCACTATTGCTGGGTGATTATAGTGGAGGGAGGTATTGTACACCTCAGTACATATTTAAGCTTTAAAAAGAAGAGCAGAAGTAACAGAGAGCATAACTGAAAAGAAAATAGTGTTTTCCTCTTAAGAGTGATGACAGGGAAGACAGGGATTTGCAAAGAAATAAGTATGTTTTATAAAACCAAGGCATGCTTAAAAAGGAATGACCTGCAGATTGTTAGTGTTATAAACCTTTTTGAGTGTGTGTTGTATTTATGTGGTGAGAAATTGCCTCGAGTTCCAGTCATGTGATCTATGTATTTACTCTGGAGAGCTGAGACTGCTTCAGACCAAGGAGTTGACTAAAAGTCTGCTGAGCAAGTTAGAGACTTTTTCTTACTAGTTGTAGCATGGAGAGTAAAGTTAATATGTGTTTTAGTGTGGTTGATATCTGCACAACTTGTAATTGCATTAAAAAAATACAAGTTTCTGTCTAGACTAAAGATGTGATAATAGAGTTGAGTCATTGCGTGATAGTGCTGTTGCCACTGTGTGAAAAACGGGAGGGTTTGCCTTTCCTTCATAACTTGTATACTTTGAGCTAATTCATTAGTTTTTACCTTAAGTGAGCCTGGAACCATGCTGTGTCTTGTATACTTTCCAACTACTTTGAAAACTAAACATGCTCTCTAAGGTATTGAAGGGTGGAAATTTTTACATTCCTACCTTCCATTACAACCGTCAGTTTTGTAAGTCAGGCTATTCCATGTTTACATGCTGCAACCTGGTAATTCTGAAAAGTGCTGCTAAACACATTGGAAGTGTCAGTAGGACACACCATCAGCTCATTTTGACCCTCCCTTAGGTTGCCACTGGGGTCTGATTTGAAATGTGTTGTTACCTTTTCCTACTTTTTTTACTCACACTGTCAGCTTTTGGCATTCTGTCCAGTTCTGTAGGGTCTCTCCTTGCCCAGTACTATAAAATGGTTTGGGGTTGAATTGGTATTTACACAGGTCTCCAAGAATGCCTTGGGGAATTTCTTTTTCGAAAGGAACTATAATTTGAGTTAGTGCAGTAATGTAAGAAAGGGTTGAAAGGACATCCTGGTGTGGGAGAGGATGTCATTCAGTGCAAGTAATGGAAAAGGAACAGTACTGGCTGAAGAAAAGATATTACATTGATGTCTTTGCAATTCAACTTACCTTAACTTCCTCCTGCATCTTAAAGATATATGTATTTATTCTAGTTAGTTCCATTTGAAGTCAGCAGGAGCAGAATTGGGTCCCTGTAGTTCTAAACCTCTGTGGTTTTTTGGCTGATTGAAGGTGTAGTCAGCCTCAGTGCCAGTGAAGGAGTGGACTTAAGGAGTCCTAGTGTGCACCTGGTTTGTACTGAAGTTGAAATTGTCCTCCACAAATGTGTCTATGTCTATGTGTGATATTTGAGAAAGGCAAAATTCAGCCTTGAATTTGAGAAATCATTTGAAATAGAATATGCGATATCTCTTGCAAAATAATGCAGTAGAGTTATATAGCAACGATACTATAAAAGAGCTGTAGTTTGCTAAGAAGTCTAAAATGTTGTTAAAATCTAGGAGAAGTTTCCAAAAAGCGGCAGTAACAGCAGGATGCCCTTCTGTAGTTAAAAATTGTTACATTTGCAGGATAAACTGTTAATAGTTCATTACGCAATAAATTCACTGTTTTGAAAGGTGCAGCAGTGGCGGTTTTTTTGTTGGTTGCCTTTTTTTAATGTTCCTCAGCCATCTCTAACTGTATGGGACCTTACTGTAGCCATTTTTAAAGAAGTTTGTTCTTTCTGAGGGTTAGATGCAGTAAGCTGAGATGCCCAGGCAAATATGTGAGACCTTGTAGAAGGCAAAATATAGATAAGATTGCCGTTTCAGGGCCTAAAGCTGTTAAATCTTATTACGTGACTTAAAGTTTTGTGTTCATAATCTTAACTGGAAAGTATTTTATTAAGAGAATACTCTTCTGAATTCACTTCCGCAGGATATACAGGCTGCATTATTGACGGTATTTTTTTTTTCCAAAATTTAATCTAATTTTTCTTTAATTGTTTTATTCACTTCTTATTTTTCAGGAATCTTTGAAAAAATCCTTAGTGGTCATGACATTGTTACAAGTGACATAAATTAGCCAGTGGCTCAGAATGATGGATACCCAGAAGACTACAAATGGTTTGCAAGTGATTGGAGAAGGGACTGGTATAGGGAAATCGACACTCCACATGGTGGGGTATTTGGGAAAAGTCAGTTGAAACTTGTTTTACATGTGTGCAAAGTTCATATTTTTCTCTGCTTCGAGAGATTTTTAATTGGTCTTAATTTTACAAAAAAAATTCTCAAAATTATTTTCCACGGAAATCTATAACAATGGCGAAAGATTATTTTAAGTAAATCTGTGCCTATGTTTTTTTTACTGGCACTATTTTTGTGTCTGTTTGCATTCCTATGAACAGTGATTTGTCTTTCAAAGATCTGAGCTTGTGTTCCCTGGTAATAAGTGAACTGTGGTTTAGATCAAGTAGAATGAAATGTTGCATAATTGTGTTAAGATACCTGTACTAAATATTTAAATATTTAAACAAAAAGATAAATTTATGTAGAACACTACCATACAAATATGTATCCTATAAATATATAAAAAAAAAATCTAATTTACTTTTTTATATTGTAGTTGGTATTAATATTTAGATGTTGCACATTGGTTTTCTATCTTGGTATGTATGTATATCTTACCTTGGGGTAATATATTAATTATGTAAATTTATGCTGTTTTTTCTTTCCCTTTTTTTTTTTTTTTTTAGAACTGTAATCCTGTGGAAGCAACTGCACATGAGTGTTGTCCAGTCTGCAAAGAGAAGGGACAGATCCAAGTTTTACGGACTTACCGTATTAATTTTCAAGAGTCCATTTTTCTTTGTGAAAATCCTCAGGTATTACACTAATTAACAGTTTTGTTTGGTTGTGCAGAGGCTTTTACCTTCAGCAGTTATACTTCTAAGTTCAAGATTTTGTTGGTGGTAAGCAGGCTGCTGAAATAGGACCCCTTTGAGTCCATATGCTGGATGATGTTTGCCTGTATATAGACAAAAATATAACTTAACCAGTGTCCCTGCAGTGTTTAGGCATAGCTAGCTATCCTAAAGAATTAAAAAGAGCAAATTAAAATGAGTAAAAGAGTTTTGCTTTTGTAACAGCAGAACACAAGTGGTACTAAATACATTTTTCTGTCAGTCAGAATAGAAGGTGAAAATTTGATGATCCATGTAACTAATACATGACTCTTGCAGATGTGAGTCTCCTTTCAAGTCTTAGTAATGCGAATAGGTTTGTAATTAAAATTACAATTTTTTTTTTTTTTTTTCCCTGTTAAGTTTAACCTTAGCTGCATTTCTGTGCTGCTTAATATTTGAGTAGTGATTTTGCTGCCTCTCCCATCTCCACTGCTCCATATATGTGGGAAGGGTATAGCAATCCCTTATGTACTGGTGCCCTTAAATTAGTATAGAGTAGAGTAGATATGGGTCTCTGACCTGCTTTTCCCTTCCCTCCCTGCTTTTAAATAATCATAGTATCATTCTGGAGATTGGTAATAGCAATTTGACTGTATTCTTGTTGCAGGATAGTTGTGTATTGATGACCCTACGAACACCTGTCTAATGCATCGGGCTAGCCTGAAAGATGCTTTGCCAGTTTTGACACCAGTAGTCGCTCAGGCATGAGATGAGAATGGCAAATCTGTACCCTAAAGGAATGGATTTAGCAGATTAAGAGGAGTCTCCTTAGCAAAATTAGTTTGGTTTCAGGGGTTGGAGGCATTTACTGGAAAAATATTGTTGATCATTGCTACTGATACTTCTACTTCACAATTGCTTATAAGACAGTGGTTGGATAAAACAGCCTTCCTGTCATACATATGTTGCATTTATGTATTGATTTCATTAAAATACCACTTTACAGTAGTCCTACATTCCATTTTAAGAGTATGGTTTGTACTTTTTTTGTTCTTGTTCACCTAAAATTGCTTTGTAGATTTCATTGTAACTTTCTTTCTTTCCTTTAGTGTATCTACCCGCTTGGTTATAAACCATTAAACAGCATAATTACTTCTGTTGATTCAGAAAATCATCAAATTCCAGCTACTCACAAGAAAAGGAAATTGCATGATATCAGTGACTTTTCTCCTGTTGAATTACATCCAAAAAAAGCAAGAACTAATAATGTAAATGTGGAGCATGCTATTAATACAGACCCTGTTGTCAAATACTCTCAGAATAGCTTATGTGTTCCCAAGTCCAGCCTACATGATGTGTTACAAAATGACCAGCAAAAACCTAACAGCACTGTGGACTCCTGCATGCAGAAGGTGGATTTTGAAACAACCAACAGCAACAGCTATCAAGAAAGTCTGCCTAAGACTTCTAGTCCCAGAACAGAACTCTTGCCAAATTCTGAGCTTTGCTCAACAACATCTGAAGTTTTGCTCAAAGATGATAAAAGTTCCACTAATAACACAGATTTATGTCTTCAGTGGAGAAACACGCATAATCTTTGTTGGTTAGACTGTATTTTGTCAGCACTGGTACACTTAGAAACATTAAAATTTGCTGTAGCAGAAGAATATAATGATGGAAAATCTTTACTCCAGAAACTGTTAACAAAATATGGTCAAGCAACTGAGCTTCTGAATACCTGTAAAAGGAGTGAAGTAAAAGGTGAGTAAATTTAGCTGCTGTTTCTTCATATTCAGACTGATTTGATCTGCTACAAGTAGGTGGAATTTAGTACCATGCACTTAAATATGCCTCCATTCTATTTCAAGATCACAAAAAATGAGTTACAACGCATTTACCATGAATTTGCATAGTGTGCTTTATCTAGCAGAATCCTGGTAACCTCTGAAATAGTTTTTCATGGACAATTGAAAGCATCAAGTGCTAAGCATCTCTTGAATTGTTTTGTTATATCCCACAGAGAATTTATGAATCATTTATGTAATTGAGCCTTACTTTATTTCCTTCCCTTCTGTTAGTTAACTTATTAGGACTCTGTTCTAATCTTAATCTTCAAAATAATTTTTGTTGTGGTTTATATCATTGTGTAAATGGGCAGTTGCCTTGTCATACCAAAAACAGTAAAGCTGGGAATGTATATTCTCTTCTGGCTCCAGTTGTGCTCATTGAAGGAATGCTTCCTCTGCGGACCGCAAGCTATGCTGTGGATGATAGTGCTTCCTAACCTGTTTCAGTGAAAATGAGTCAAACACATTAACCTGGTTCATACTGTCTGGAAAGTGTTAGTGAGTACTCACATGTGCAGCTTAACATGTTCAAAGACTGTAACCTCCAAGCACAGGGAGAGTGATGGACAGCTGAGAGCACCCTGCCAGGCAGCACAGCTGGAGTCAGAAGAGGATGTGTCACTGTAATCTACTAGTGTGCCCTTCAGTCATTGTCAGTCCTGTGGATTCAGTGTAAGACTCTTACACTAAGATCTGCTTTTCCTGAGGAGAAGGACTTCTTGTTGACAGGAAGCTCAACATGACCTGGCAATGTGTGTTTGCAGCCCAGAAAGCCAACCATATCCTGGGCCGCATCAAAAGAAGCGTGGCCAGCAGGTCAACGGAGGTAATTCTGCCCCTCTACTTTGCTCTCATGAGTCCCCACCTGGAGTACTGCATCCAGCTCTGGGGCTTCCAACACAAGAAGGACATGGATCTGTTGGAGTGAGTCCAGAGGAGGGCCATGAAGATGGTCAGAGAACTGGAGCAACTTTCCTATGAGGACAGGCTGAGAAAGTTGAGGTTGTTCAGCCTGGAGGAGGCTCCAGGGGGACCTTATAGCAGCATTCCAGTACCTCAAGGGGACCTACAAGAAAACTGGAGAGGGACTTTTTACAAGGGCATGTAGTGATCAGACTAGGAGACTAGGAGTAATGGCTTTAAACTGAAAGAGGGTAGGTTTAGATTAGATAGTAGGAAGAAATTCTTCACTGTGAGGGTGGTGAGACACTGGAACAGGTTGCCCAGAGTTGTGGGTGCCCGCTCTGTGGATGTATTTGAGGCCAGGCTGGATGGGGCTTTCAGCAACCTGGTCTAGTGGAAGGTGTCCCTGCCCATGGCAATGGGGTTGGAATTACATAGTCTTTAAGGTCCCATCTAAGCCAAACCATTCTATGATTAGTCCTCTTGAACTGACCCATTGGTGTCCTAAGTCTGAACTTGTAAGCGATCATCTGTTAGAGAATTAATAGAGATCTCGCGTTGTCCAGTACCTTTCATGAATTTTTTTAACAGACATTCCAGCAAAAGTGTGTGTTTGAGTATATAGACTATAGTCCCAGAACAATATTAGATAACTTGAAGAATGTCATACCTTTCCTGGGAGAATTAATAGGTGTATCACATATGGTTTAATCCACCTTGAGACAGAGAAAACATACTATTTTACAGAAAAATAAAAAATCAGAAAAGATTCTGAAGTAGTTTACATACTCTGCTTGCCAGAAAGTCAGGCTGCTTGATTTTGGGTTTTCAGCTGTTACCTGGAACAACACTCTTAAATGTTTTATTATGAATTGTATAACATCATTAGAAAGCATGTCAGCATATATTTGTGGTTTTGATCCTAACATTTAGGTTTTAAAATTTGCTCTTAATCTCTGAATCTCTAGAGTTTGTAATGTCTGGTTACACTATCCTTAAATGTTGTTACTATCTAGCTGTTGTTACACACTCAGCTGTAATTTAAGTCAGGTCAAGTAATTTCAAGTAATTTACTGCAGTAAAATGTGTATAACTTATGTATATTCTTCTCTAATTTTGAAATCAATTAATACCAAGCATTGGCTATTTTACCAGCAGTTTTAGGCAAGTATGAGTCAATATGAAAGGCGTCAGTTTGCCAAGACCAAATGCATGTTAGGGGTACATATGTGCATGAAAGTGTGGGGGTCTTGCACATAAATACGTGAAGATATATGTATTTTTTTCTTTAGATGTTCTTCCAAAAGCAGAATCTCATCTCAATGAAATCAGAAACAGAATGTTTACACAACTTCAGCCTCAGCTTAAGTGTGAATTGGGTAAGTAATTAGTGCCGCATCTCAGTATTTACTTTCAGGAAACTCTACAAGTAAAGCCTTGTATGTCAGTACATAAAAACATGTATGTCTGTATACATACAAGGCAGTTTACAAATACTTTTATTGGTGATATACACATATACAGTGTGATCAGCTGTTTTGTCCCCTGACTGGTTTTGACTTTCTAGAAAGTGTATTCTCATCTTTGTAACTATCCTGTAGTCATGACAGTGTCATTGATAACAACCTAACAATGTGGATCAGTCCCTTTGCTGTGAGAATTAGAAATACAGTCTTGAGGGATAACTAGAATTAAAATCATAGCAATAAGCTTCTCTTCTTTCCTTTTGAAGTACTGAGAGTTGATTTCAAATATTCAGTGACTGGTTTTTTTGCCCTGTCTTTGAAGGTAAGAAGGAGAGTCCAGTGTTTGCACTTCCTCTACTCTTACAACTGGATCAGCAAGCTGAGAAACTATTCTTGCATTCATTTTCATGGAAGTTTGAATGTCTATGTTGTGGCTACAAATACCAGGACCGGTGAGATTTTTATTTTAAGTAGCTTCTATATAACTGTTGTACCTTACTTTTTAAAATCTGCATATATATTTCTTCAGATCTCCAGGTTTTGTACAGCTTAAGCTTGTCGGTGAAGTTTCATGTGACCTGCTTTTTTAGGCTAGCATTTGCAAGTAGTTACTGCTATGTCATGTCTGAGGAAACCATGTTATCAATTAAGAAAGAAGTAGTAGGCAACTGTGTGAGTCTCTGGCCATGCTTACTCTGATGAGAGTATACAAATTGTTGTGGTTCTAAAGAATATATGCCTAGTACACTTTTGCTGTTGAAGAATATCTGTAATAGTCATTTGGATTACAAAGAATCAGAGATTCTATCACATTATTTATCTATTTTAAAATAGTATTACAGCAAGTAATTTCTTAAGCATTGATTTAGTTCTGTGTAGCTGCAGGGCAAGCTAGAGTCAGAAGAAAAAGAGACACCTTCATCAGACAGCTCTCTTTACTTGAAAAATATCTGTCTCTCTCCACTATCTTAGGTTTATACAATAAAATTCTAGATCTCCAAGTGAGATGAGATCAATGCTATCTGTTGTACTGCCAGCTAATGTGTAGTCCTGGTTATTAGGGTATGTTCAAGAGCCTTAGTCACATACTGGCGGGGTGGAGTTTTAAGTAGAAAAATCTAGGTTAGGTTGAATATAAAGGAAGTCCTTTCTGTGGCTAATGAATGAAGAAACTCTGTTATTTCACTTTAATATCCCATACATTGTATTCCCGTACAATATAACCTCTGTCTAATCTGTCCTCTGAATGTACTGTTTTTTGAAAACAAGACCTTGTATAACATGGATTCTTAGGTAATTTGTTACTGCTTTCTTCTCTCCTTGAGATTATGTATTAGTTAGTAAATTAGGCAGATCCTGGTACAAGCTCTGACTTATGTTGGAAAGGAAACAGAGATAACATGCTAAGGGAGAAAGAGCAGATAATGTGAAACTGAAGGCCACAGAACTGCTGAAAACAAATGGTGGCTGACACTGCTTGGCAGAACTGAGTTCAGCGCTGACTTGGATGTGATACAGTCATAGTGGAATTCACACAAATGACATGAATATGAACAGAATTCAGCTTTGTCATAATGTTTTTATAACTTTTTCCATCCTGTTAAAGTGTGTATATATATTGTTTTCTGATCAGCAACTCAACTTACTCTTTTTTTTTGTGTGTGTCTGCCCAGATTTAGGAAAACATTAACAACATTCACAAATATAATCCCTGATTGGCATCCACTTAACGCTATTCATGTTGGACCATGTAATAACTGTAATGATAGATCTCAAAGAAGACAGATGATTTTGGAACAGTAAGTTTTAATATGTGAACTTGAAAATAAAATACATAAAATTCTGAGACTTCACTTATTGAATGTATCACTTTCAAAACTATTATTTTGGGTTTATAGAGATTCTAAACTTTAAACTCTGAAAAATATTCACTTTTTAAGATTTTAGATCTTTCTTAAATGCTGAAATGGCAAATAGTGTTTAATAAACATGAAACATAGAGCAGTGTTTAATATGCTAATTAGCACTTGTGTTTGAGCCAGGTCATAAATACTACCAGGTAGTAAATATAGACAACTGATGTCCAGTGTCAGCCTTTTCATAACCCCTGCCACTGGGGGATAAAACTGTTGTTTCATCATCTGTTTACTACTTTGACTTGGGAACAATGTCCTTTCCTACTGTGGTCCACAGCTGTCTCATGTTTTTTTTTCACGTTTTCCCCACTCCCCAAATCCCTTACATGGATTTTTACCCCAGTCTGTAACGAAATGGACGAATCAATTGGGGTGTTCCTATCCCTTGACTACTGTGCAATCTGAAGAGTCCTCTGTGGAAGTAGAACAGTAGGAGCAGAACTACATACTCTTTGAGATGCCTTACTTTTTCATTAGGAACTTGTGCTACTATTTAGTCGTAATAAGCTGTTTCTTTATTGTTTCTTTGTTAGAGTACCCTCAATATTAATGCTACATTTTGTAGAAGGCTTGCCACATAACAACCTGAAGAACTATTCATTTCAGTTTGAAGAAGACCCCTACCAGATAACATCTGTTGTTCAGTATCAGACAGATAAGGAGCACTTCATAACCTGGTCTTTGAATCCTGATGGTAAGAACCATAAATTCTATTATACTACTTCATGAATCTGCATCAAATACTGTTCTATGGGTTACTGCAGTAGTCTCAACAGTCCTTACGTAATGACAATGATTTCTTCATTCCTGTGTTCTAAACTTCATATTAAAATTATTATGAATAATTGTGGGAACTTTGTTACTCAAGGTGAAGGTTTCACTTTGGTTTAACTGATTCGTTCAGCAGTGTTCTGCCCTACACTGTAATCACTGGCAAAAGTTATTTGAGTAGAGTTGTTTCCCTTCATCATTTTGTAAAAGGAAAAACACTCAGGCTGAGCATGGCTGTGGGACAGATGGTATTAGTTATTTTGAAGCCAGTTATTAATCCATTCTTGGCTGGAAGTGAGGGAACCTATGGAAAGATGAGTATTAATGAAATTTCTTTTAATTTCAAAACTTTACTGCACCTGAGGGGTGGGAGGCACGAATCCGTGTTAGAAACATTAGTAGTGGTATGATGGTTGTGCTACTGATGGGAACTCCATAATCGGAGAAGTTGAAAAGTTGGTATTTTGATTCTTATGCTTCTGTAGAGAGAATGGATTGCAGTCTTATCAAGTGTTTTGACAACATGAAAATTGCCTAAATCATACTGCCAGAGTTTAAGAAGAAATAGGAGGAGGAAGCAGCTGGGTAGTGCCTAGTTAGGAACATCCTATATGTCATATATATATATTTTTAAGTTCTTAAAGCTGTAGAACATTTGCTCATGATCTATGAACAGTTTGCAGATGATGAGGTAGATTATTAAAATGAGCAGTTTCTCTTAAGCCCCTGTGCCTCCCACCCAAGAAATGTAAAAGTCTACAGAGAAATTTAATTTGAGAGCTGATTCTTCCCTCATATCTGCGTGGGTATTCTCAGACAAGATGTCAGCATCATTAGCTCAGCAAAAAAAACCCCAAAACCCTAGCTTTGTTTTTCATTGACCTACTCTGACCTGTAATAATATTGCCGCAAATTCGGCTCATGTGTGATCTTTTTACAGTGGAAATCTCCCAGTTTTCTGTGACGTAATAAATAATGGAGAAAACACCCTTTATTTTCTGCTTGTCAGGGTAACGGGTTAATAATTTTTGACAAGTGTTTGGGAATAGTGACTTCAATTTTGAAAATCTCTGAGTCTGTCTACACTGGTTGCTATTTATTTTTCAGGAACTTGGCTTGAATGTGATGATTTAAAGGGGCCATATTGCCAGAGACGTAAAAGATTTGAAGTTCCTCCTTCAGAGATCCATATTGTTATGTGGGAAAAGAAAACATCCCATGTGCCAGAAGAACTGCATTCACAGTTCCAGAGTAAAAATACTGAAGATTTTCCTCTTAATAATGTACAATCAAATTCCACAATGTTGCACCGTGGTTTTGATACTACTGTAGACAAAATACCTGCAGAACATCGCAAAGAGGATTCTGTGAAAACTCCAGATAGGAAGCAGCAGCCAGTAGCTGAGGATGAAAGTATTGTTGTTCATCACGGTTTAGAAAATCTGGCACATGATGATCTTGTAACACTAATGCTTGAAGAAATTAAAGTTGACTCAGAAAGTAAATCGCTGCTGAATGGGCAGGTGGTGGGAAATAACCTTGTTGTTGAAATGGCCACACCGCAACACCAGGAATCAGCTTTTCCACCTAGCACTCCCTGTACAGGAGAGTTTGCTGGAACTAGTCTAGCTATGAACAATAAATGCATGTTATATGAAAATTCCCACATTTGCTTATCAGCAATGATTACTCCTCCTGTGCCCAAAAACCACAACCCTGGCCCATCTGACTCATCGCTTGCTCAAAGAGCAGATCACAGAACTAATTTACCTAACAGACAACATGGATTAAATTCAGAACTACAGCTAAACAAGAAGTTGTCACCAGTTGAGAATATTACACAAAAATCAGCTGACTTGAAAGATGCAAACAAAATTGTCGTTAATTCTCAGGTTGCCAATTCTGCTGCTGCCAGTAATTCCTTTCAGCCTTCACACAAAGACCAAAAAAGAGGATTTGTAGGAAGCTGGGTAAAGAAATTATTAAGCAAGAATACTTCTTTTATGCCTTCAAGTGCCTCAGCTCTCAAGAATGAGAGAAGTTGCAAAACTCCCTCAATGCAAAAAATAAGTGAAGTGCGGTTGCCAGTTAAGGGAGCAAGTAACTTTGGTGGATTTCAAAGCAGAGGTACCAACAAAACGACTGAGCCCCCAAAGGCAGTAGTTTCTCAGAGTAATAAGACTCATCCTTTATCAAATTTCAAAGGATTTTCTCAAAGCACTCGTCTTCCAACAGCAAGTCATGCCACTACTGCAGGTCCAACCTGGAGTAAGTCAGAAAGTACATTGGGTGCCTCAGGTAAAGTGACTCAGTTCCATTCACCTAGCGATAACTCTGGGAAGACAGAAGAGTCAGATAGTGACAAAACAAAAAAACTTCGCCTCAAACTATTAAAGAAACTTAATGCTAAAAAGAAGAAGTTGGCTTCACTGGATAGGATAGCAGTGGAACAGATGAAACATGAAAAACCTGTGAGTGGAGATGTAAGCACCCCATCACGGACAGAGTCTCATAATGACAATGAATTATTGCAGAGCTTTTTAAGGGAACTGCAGTGTCAGATTGATGTCGCAGATAATGAATCTGAATTTAATGCGAACTCTGTATCAGGGTGCACTAGCCATAACAGTGATGAAATACTGGCGGAATTACTGTCACCTACTTCAACTGTTGCTTCCTTAGAGGCTCCAAAAAGTGAAGATGAATGTATGTATATGGAAATGGTGGATAGCAGTGTTGCATCGACGGTGTCCGATGATAAGAGCAGTGTGCCACATGCAGCAGTGACAAGTGAGGACCACAATTATTACAGTCCTGTAAAGGACAGTAATTTGGAACTCCATCCAATAAGCAAACCCAGTGTGAAAAAACTTGCTTTTGAAAGTCCGACAAGGGAAGATATTCTTGAAGACTTGTTCTCCATTTCAGCACCAAGCTCAATGGCAGGTGACATAGATTTACCTCATTTTGATGAAACTCTGTTTGAAACCTGGTGAATACTCGGTTTCTTGGTTTCAAGTATTTTTCAAGATGTATATTTCGAAACAAAGCACTATTAAATTATATTTTCTACCCAGTTTAATTGCACACTGGCAGTACTTGAACAATTTACATTTGAGGTAATTTTTTTCTTAAAGTTTTATTACAGCAGACAAATAAGGTTTTAATGCATTTTATTTTTCTGAGAAGCAGTCATTTTAGCTGTCAGATATGATGATGATTTTTAATTAAAAGCTCTTATGAGTCTTAATTTTGCTGCTTTTAATATGGAAAACTTAGCCATATTCTACTGAGTTTAAAAAATAATAAACTTAAGTAGTCTTGATGATGTAGTGGTGTAAGAAGTATTATTTAAGTAGTAGTGATTTATTGTACAGGATCACCCAACTCCTGAAGTTATTTTGTCGGACATTTTAAAAATAAAGTATCTTCTGTAATCTTGGATATTTGCAAATGATCTTTGTATCAAAGGATGCAACACTGAACTTGAGACTGGTATTCTGTTGGGAACTCTACTCTTTTCAGTATTACTATTGTTCAAGCTGTAGAGAGGACAGTCCCAGCACAAAGTCCAAGTCACATCAGACCGTGTACACCATGCAGCTGGATGCCTGCGAGCTCTTTGTCGATGAAATTTGACACCGGGCGAGGTGACAATCAGAACTATGGCTATCACTAGATATCTGGTGTTAGGTGTTATCTGAATGTCCTGGAGGAGTGTGAAGCTGGGCAGAGGTCTGGTGGTCTCATTCTTCCAGTTTTCTGCCCTGGACAAAACGAGCTGTTACCTCCACCCATGCAGGTGTAAATTGACAGACTTTGTGCAATTAACATAAGTGATAAGCTTGTCTACAGTCGTCCCCACAAACCAATGATGTAATGTAAAAAACATACATTACAATGATGTACTGTAAAAAACTAGATGTAAATATTGCCCCAGTGTTGACCCTAAATTGGAACAGGAGAAGACTTGGACTCATACCCACAGACGGATTGACGACTTCACTCCCCCTCTCCCTGCCCCCACTGGGGACGTCCTGTGGGTGAGATTCTCTGCCTCAGCCTATGCTGAGTGACAGTATTCTCCCCAGGTGTATTTTTTATGGTTGTAATCACGATTTTACTTGCTAATGCACAAACAGTCCATTTACAGGCTTATTTTACCAAGTAGCTGGGCTACAGCAGACAGGTTTTAAGCTTCTTCGGTATCGGACCTATGCTGTCTCTCTGGTAAATAAGCTATAGCTAAACCTGCAGTTCGTTTATCAACGGCAATACCAAAAGAACTTGTAAATGTTGCTCTGTAAATAAACTGTCATTATTCATGCCCCGCCAGGATTTTGCTTGTCTTGCATATTTGGTGTTGGCCTTATAAGACCAGGTGTATTCCCCCCTTTTCGCAACACAAGCTCACCCTGATGTATACACCCCTTGGATCCAGGGAAGGATGGATACACAGTGGAAATTTCTCTATTTAAAATTACAGCACATACTGAGTTTTTATCCTGTGCAACTGAAAATGTAATTTGGCAGAATATTCTTCTGAACCAGGTTATGTTTTAAGTAAAAGTATTAAGATTTGGGTCAGTTTGCAGCACTGAGAAAAGATATCAGATGTAACTTTTAGTTACTCGCAGCTGCAAATTCGCTAATAAAAGGTTTCTAAGAGTTAAAGTTAACTGTAAGTTAACGCCCATTACTGTTGTCACGAGGAGTTTTTCCATGGCTAGAGCAGTGCACCCCTGTCTCTGTGTGAGAGTGCCAAGGAGAGGCATTACAGAAGGTAATGGAAAATGGGGCAAGACAGCAGTGAGTAAGGAGAGGGATTCACATCGTGGTGGTTCTGGATTTGTATAGCTTTCGTTTTGCTAGATGGGAATGAGACTCAGAGCTGAGGGTATTATATGCTAAATTAGATTAGCTGTACATTTTTCTCATTCTCAGAAATAGCAAGAATTTTATCAGCCAGTCTTTGCTTCAGCCATTTTTAGAGGTATTCTGCATTTTTTCATTGTTTTAGATCCCAAGTTCAAAACATGAAGTCTTCAGTCTCACTCTTCCAACAGGTGCAGTTGACCATAATTGATACTGCAAGGCATGGCTGCAGATTTAAATGGTCTTGGATTGCTTGAACCAGGTTCAAAAAGTGTTTGAAAAACTGTCAGTGGTGCCATACTCACTTTGGCAAGCTATTTCTGCTGCAATTACGTACATGTTTATCAGACTGGCACTTCAGACAATGAATGGTTTCATTCTTGAAATACAAGTCTTTGAAACGAACTTGAGCTCCTTCTTTGTTTTAAATGTTGTAATTGGTAATGTTGCAATAGAAAACAAATTGATGGGTTCTGAATGTAAAGTGCTGGTGTACTGTGGGAGAAATGTTTGCCTGTTTGTGAGTTCTCTTATTAAAAAAAAATCCAGTCCAAAATTAGAGTTTGATTTATCAGTGAACAAAATAGGTGCTTCTGCAGGACTTGAGGGGGGTGATAGGGTTTTCCTGAGGCGTTTTTCAACCAGTGGTTTCTATATATGCAAACCACTAAAAAGCAGTGTGTCCCAACCCCATCTACTTGTGGCAGAGGTTTCCCCAAGCAGTGGGGAGCTGCCTTTGTGTGTAGATCCTGTCTGTGACGGACTGGATTGCAGCTGCCTGCAGCTGCAAAGTGAGAATTCCTTCACCACTGGGTTGGGACATGACACAGACCTAGGGGTGAGTGAAGCAGCGAGCCTGAGGTTGGTGTGATGTAGAACGCATAGGGCAACCTGAGG
This sequence comes from Bucorvus abyssinicus, assembly GCA_009769605.1. Lineage (NCBI taxonomy): Eukaryota > Metazoa > Chordata > Aves > Bucerotiformes > Bucorvidae > Bucorvus > Bucorvus abyssinicus. Next base: position 91,593,252 of record CM020024.1, on the reverse strand, counting down.
AGGAGACCCCACTAGAAGAGGAGAAAGTCCTGGTGGTAAGGATCATAACAAGGTTAATAGCAGAGGGAGGTATGGGCGAACATCTGCTGGGCCTGTATACCTAGACAGGTGACAGAACCTCTGGAACATGTTCGGAGTCCTTGGTCTGCAGCTGCGTGGTATACAGTGTACACAGACACATGTATAGAAGCTCCAAGTGCAAGCAGATAGCACTTGAGATTAAAGGACATATGAAACTAAATCTGGTAGTGCTGCCTTTTTTCTCTGAAATAGTTAACTAAAGATGATGCCGGGCAGACTTGTCTGTTTCCATAAATGTGCAAGTGCCGCCAATCTGGTGCAAGTGAGAATTCAGCTGAGGTTGAGTGAAAACCCCATAACCAAAGAAACTGCTTGGAGTTTGGTGCGTTTTGTTTTGAGACTAGTTTTAAAATGCAGGGGTTTATTTGCCAGAAGGAGAACACAGTGTATTGTACTGGTTTTCTGTAAGTTAGCAATACACGAGGTGGGCATATAGCAAAGGCTGCTGGAGAGCAGAAGTTACACTGTATTTTGAGCGTTTGGTCAGTGTTACAGGGTAAATTTCCAAAAGTCTAATAGCTTTCAGCTCTTGAAGGGATTACATTTTACATGTTTCTTCACCTTCTGCATCACATAATCTTGTCACTGTGTCTTCTGATGTGGGAAAAGCACCATCGTGGTACTTAGATTCACGGCTTTTAGTTCAGAATCAGCTGTGTGGTGGAGGTAGCACTCTGATTCAGATCTCACTACTTCATGATATATTCAAACACTTTTAATCAGAGTACAGAGGAGAAAGAAGGCCCTCACACCCTGCCTACAGTAAACCTGCCCATCTGCAAAGGAGCTGCCTGGATGGATTTTTAGCTCTATACCTGCTAAAGCATTGCTCTAGAAATTCACTGTGGTGCTGATCGCAAATCCGATTTTCATCTTGATGGTTTTGATGGCTGGTTATTGCCATTTATTTGTCTTCCAGCACTGGGTTGTGCTCTAAATAATTATTTCCTTCCTGACAACGTATCAATGAAAGTGATGGTGTTCTGTCTGATTGTGTCTTGTCTGTGTTCCTCTGCAAAGCTAAACACCTGCTGTTGTGCGTGTGAGCCCCTTCGTGCTCAGAGCAAAGCACGTTACCTCCGTGCAGATCGTGCAGCTCCAAGAGTGTGCTGTGCTTCAAAGCCCGCCGGGAGTGAGTCTCAGAGTGGAAGAGCTCACAGTCTAAGTATAGCTCTCAGACAGCGCAGAGACAGAGCAAGACAGAGAATGAGGCTAACAGGGCTACAAGGCTGACGGAGTTTGCAGCATGCTTAGTTTTGCACCGCTATGCACAAACACAGTGGTAGTGTTTATGAGGGAGATGCTGAAGCTGCACAGAGCAGGAGAACGCGGTGGAGCCACAGGGCTTACGAAGGAGAGCCAATGCTGGGAAAGGAGAGTAAAGAAGCCGGCCTGGGCAGCCTGTGGGGAACCAGGTGCCTCCAGCTTCAGTTTTCTGGAGAGGCTGAAAAAACCCTCAGGAGATGTTTCTCCCTCAACATAGGTCTATATTAGTCTTTTATGTAAATAACTCTATACGGGAGCTTCTGTAATGCCCAAGGCAGGGTTTGGGCTAGCTGTAATCCTGTCCAGTGTAGACACAGGGCAAGTTGGCATCAAGTTAAAATAACCTGTGAGCTGTAAGGGTTGGCAATATGCTGGGAAGCCTGCCACGGAAGTACCAGTCGAGGAAGCATCTCCTCTTTCCTCTATAAAAAACCAAATTTTGGTCCTGGTGACTGGTCCTGTTGCAGAACCTTTAAATGTAAATGCCAGAGATGAGAGCTGGAGTAGGAGAGCCCCAGATTATTTTTATATCCCTCTGTTAGTGGACTGTGTGTTCAACCTCTTTGGCTTAGAGAGAGGATGTCCCATAATCTATATGTATGAAATACATATTTGAGCCTTTAAACAGTGCTTTACAGTTCTGCCATACTGTAACTACCTTTTGTGTACGTTGTTTTATTTTATATATATCTGTATTTTCACTGGCTTGCTCTTTCTATTGGAGTGGCAGAACAAGAGATTTAAGGGCTGGGGAAAGCCATGAGAAAGAAGTTGTGCATTTGAATTTCCCAGGATAGCATTTTAAACTATTTCAGTGGGTATCCACCTATCTCTTTTCTCCCCTCTGCCTTCACGCCTTGCTTCGCCATGGAGAGATAAGTTGTTCTAAACGCATTGTACCGCAGCACCGCTCGCGTTATATCCAGCCAAATCTTGAGCGGTTTTCGGTCTGACTAACGCAACATCTGCTGCCCCTGCGGCCGTTCAGGGGCACGCAGTGACAACGCTATCGCTGCGGGTGGAATCGGACTGGTTTTGAAGGTTTTGAACAAAGTTTTCTGTTGATGTTCAGGCCATTGCTGCAGAGACTGTTTTCTCCCCCGTATCCACGTTTCCGAGCGGACGGGAGAGAACGCCTGCGGAGGAGAAGCTTGCGCTGGGGAACGAGCCAAATAGTCAGTACGACACCGCCCAGCCCTGCCCTGCCCCGCCCCGCCGTAACACCCGAGCCCGAAGGCAGAGCGCCGCCCAAGCGCCCGGGTGTGCCTCACCGCGGGGGACGCCCCCACGCCGCGGGGAGCCGTGCGGCCAGGCACCGCCTCCGCAGTGCAGGCGGGTTAGAAAGTAAGGGATTGGGAAACACTGACCTCGGCAGTGACCCTGCAACAAAAAAACACCCGTGTTTCCGCCCGGTTTCGAACCGGGGACCTTTCGCGTGTTAGGCGAATGTGATAACCACTACACTACGGAAACTCCAGGCAGTAAGATGTATTTCTGTAGCCGCTCTTGACCGGTATCACGGAGCACGGCGGGGCGCAGCTGCATGGCAGCCCTGTGAACGGCGGCACCGACGTCCCCGGCGACTCGGGTAACCAAAAACAAAACCTGTTGTTTCCGCCCGGTTTCGAACCGGGGACCTTTCGCGTGTTAGGCGAATGTGATAACCACTACACTACGGAAACGCCCGTTGAAAACCGGATTTTCTGGGCCCCCTCTTGACCGGTGTCACAGCGCATGGCGCCGCGCAGCGACACGGCAGCTCTCTGACCGGCAGCGGCCGCGGAGGCAGCTCCTGTCGGCGCGGAGCGAGGCCCTCATGCTGAAAGGGGGCTCAGGCAGTTCCCAGCGGCATAAAGGGAGCACGGGTCGCTTCCGGCCGTCATGAACGCCGCCCCGCACAGGGGGAAAAAGACCTCCGCACCACAAAATACTGCAACGCGTCCCTGGGTGGGCTCGAACCACCAACCTTTCGGTTAACAGCCGAACGCGCTAACCGATTGCGCCACAGAGACACGTTATTACCGACGGCCGCCGAGCCGCTGCTGGTCCCCGCGGCGGCCGGGGTCGGCTGGGGGCCGGCGTCGGGGGCTACGTGTCCCCGCGGGGAGCGGCGGCGGCGCCCTCGCACCCCTGCAGGTTCCCCGTCACGGTGCGAAACGGCTCCGCGCTGCGAGAGCGCCCCGGCAGAGTCCCGCTTTGTGCTGCTGCTGCTGCTGCTGCTGCTACAGCGCTCTGGGGAGGGTGGGAGGGGCGGGGAGGGAGGAAGAAGGGGCGGATGTCTTAACCACCGGCTTTGGTGCCAGTTTGCTTTTTTAATCGGAAGGCTGTTCCTTCCTTTTTCCCCCTATTGTTTCGGTGGCCTTTCTCCTAGGAGCAAGAAGAAGGGAAACAGTAGAGAAGCAGGAAAAAAGAAGGGTTTAAAGTTCCGTGTATTGGTGGGACAGCTGGGGATGGGGGCCTGAAAGCTCCGTTCAGGGACAGACCAGCCGGCGAGCGGCAGCGCTGTGAGAACATGCCAAGGACGGGAGGGCAGAAACGAGCATCGGCCCGTTACTTAGTTCGAGCATGGCCAAAGCATCCAGCATCTTTTCTTCCTGTAATTTCAATACTAGTTGTGACCAAAGCTTTGAGGAACAGAAGGCAAAATTCCCCCCACGCCATTTAAAGGCCTATGATAATAATTTGCAAGAGCCAGTGGAAAGTGGAAACACTGACAGAAATGAGTCAGGGCAAAAGACACATCTCAAAGGGGAGCAAAGGGGAAGACCCAGGAATCTGCTGCCCAGGCAGCTTCGGTTCAGCCCTAAAAAATCCGTAAAATTAATCATTAAACAATCTATTTGCATCCACCTAAAATGCAATAAGGTGATAACTACAGCTAACGCAAGCTGTCATGCCAAAGGAGTGTAATTCACCTTCAGGAATTCCAGGTCCCAGAGGCTGAGAGGAAAGGCTGGACCGAGGAAGACACACCCTTGGTGGATGAGGATCAGGTCAGGGAACCCTTAAGCAACATTCGTATACACGAGTCCTTGAGCACGGATGGAATGTACCCACACGTGCTAAGGGAGCTGGCAGATGTCATTGCAAGGCCACTCTTGATCATCTTTGACCAATCACTGCAACTGGGAGAAGTGCCCAAGGACTGGAGGAAAGCACAGGTCACCCCCATCTTCTGGAAGGGCAAGAAGGGTGACCTAGGGAACTACAGGCCTGTCAGCCTCATGTCAATCCCTGGGAAGGTGGTTGAGCTGAAAAACATCTCCAGGTACATCAAAGACAAAGAAATCATCAGGAGTAGGCAGCATGACTTCACCAAGGGGAACTCAAAAAAATTCCATGGTGAAGTGACTGGCTTCGTAGATGAGGGGAGAGCAGTGGATATTGTCTACCTGGGCTTCAGTAAGGCTTTTGATGCTGCCTCCCTTAAGGTCCCCGCAGAGAAGCTGTTCATCAGACTGGATGAGCAGACAGGTGGATTGAAAACTGGCTGAATGGCCGAGTGGTGATCAGTGGAATAAAGTCTAGTTTGAGGCCAGTGACTAGTAGAGAACCCCAGGGATCAATATCGGGTCCTGTCCTGTTCAAGATCTTCATTAATGATCTAGATCATGAGGCAGAGAGTAGTCTCAGCAAATTTGCAGACACCACCAAAGTCAGAGGAGTACCTCATATGCCTGGGAGTTATGTTGCCATCTAGAGGGACTTCAACAGGCTGGAGAAATGGACTGACAGAAACCTCATGAAGTTCAACAAGGAGAAGTGCAAAGTCCTGCACCTGGGGAGGAAGACCTCCATGCACCAATATATGCTGGGAGCTGCCTAGCTGGAAGGCATCTGGGCCAAAAAGGACCTGGGGGTCCTGATGGACACCATGTTGAACATGAGCCAGCAATGTGGCCTTTCAGCAAAGGTGACAAATGGGCTGCATTAGGAGGAGTGTTGCCAGCAGGTCAAGAGAGGTGATCCTTCCCCTCTACTCACCACGGGTCAGGCCACCCTGGAGTGCTGTTCCAGTTCTGGGGTCTGCAGGGCAGGAGGGACAGGGACATACTAGAGAGAGTCCAGTGAAGGGCCTCAAAGATGAGGAAACTGAAGCATCTGTCCTGTGAGGAAGGGCTGAGAGAGCTATAATTGTTCAGCCTGGACAAGAGAAGGCTCAGGAGGATCTCATCAATGTGCATAACTACCTGGAGGGAGGGTGCAAAGAGAACAGATTCAGGGTCTCTTCAGTGGTGCTCAGTGAGAGGACCAGAGGCAATGGGCACAAGCTGAAACACAGGAGGTTCCCTCTGAACGTCAGGAGAGACTTTTTCACTATGAGAGTGACTGAGCACTCCCTTGGCCCAGGCAGTCTGTGGAGTCTCCATCCTTGCATAAGTTCAAAAGCCATTTGGACACGGTCCTAGGCAACTGGCTCTAGGTGGCCTGCTTGAGCAGGGCACATTTAGACCAGGTGACCTTCAGAGGTGCCTTCCAATGTCAGCCCTTCTGTGATTCTGTGAATTTCCTCCTGTGACAGGATGACTAGTTGCTGGAGCTGTCTGGGGGCCACCACGGTGACACCACATGGTATTACAATGACTGCTGAGAAGCTGCTGCTTGGGAGCAAGGGAGGGAGAGGTGAGACGACAGGGAGGACATCCCCACAAGGTGGCTCTGCTACTCGTTAGGGACTGCTCAAACCCTACTAATCAATAACTTCCTGGGACTTAAAGGTGACCTACAGGAGAGATGGTGAGGGACTTTATCAGGGATTGTAGTGATAGGACAAGGGGAAATGGCTTTAAACTGGAAGAGGGTGAATTTAAATTAGGTATTAGGAAGAAATTCTTTACTGTAAGGGTAGTGAGTCACTGGAACAGGTTGCCCAGAGAAGCTGTGGATGTCCCCTCCCTGAAAGTGTTCAAGGCCAGGCTGGATGGAGCTTTGAGCAACCCGATCTAGTGGAAGGTGTCCCCGCCCATGGCAGGGGGTGTTGGAACTAGGTGATCTTCAAGGTCCTTTCCAACCCAAACCATTCTATGACTCTATGATTCTATGAAATCAGGAGGCTTTGCAGAAAGGCTTTGGAAGGGGGTGTCCTGGACCCTGCTCAATTCTCCTGTCTCCCAATAGCAGAGAAAACACTAGATCTGCAGATGTGCCCAGCTGGGAGGTGGGTTTCCAGCATCCCAGCTGGTCTCACTACATTGCAGCAACACTCCAGGCTCAACCCACAGAAATTTAATAAAGATAAACCCAAACAATCGCTGGAGGGAAGGCAAGCCCTGGCACACAGACTTGGTTATGCGGGGCTCGCCAGCAAGGCAGGAGAGCTGCAGAAATGGACCCAAGGGTGAAGTGTAGCCACAGTGGAGTCAGCGGTGCCGTGATTGTACAAAAAAGCAAATTTTACTCCGGAGAGCAGTGAGTGAGACATGGAGGGCGAGGAGGAGGCTGTGCTGGGGAACCCGGAGGGACTATGGGCTCTGCCTTCAGGCACTGTGTCATGAGTTGAATTTGTACAAATAGAGTGTGGAGACAGTAATGAAAAAGAAGTCTGGGAGATGTGGAGGAGGGGTTCTCAAGGTGGCTCTGACTGCTCCCACGGTGTCATTCTCTTGGCTGTACAAAATAAAGACACCATTTAAAGAACTGCAGCGTTGTCCTTTACTTTGTGTTTCACTTCACGTTTCCAGCTCTGTTCGTGCTCTCCTTTGGGGTTTTGTCAGGCTTCGGAAAGGATGTGCTGCTGCAGCAGACTGACGTGATGGCAGCTAGTCACACACACGTCTGTACATGTAGTGTACATTTGGTGGTTTTGTGGCACTTCAAGTTTGCAAAGCACAGTTCTGATAGCAACCAACAAGTCCAAGGGGCTTGTGCTTGATGCATTTATGATGGCTCTGTGTCACCTGACATTTATGTATAGGAACTTCACAGAAACAGCTTTCATTATGTTAGGAGACACACTTTCATTGGAGACCTTGCAGTGGAGGGCTGAAGAGAGAGCATGGGAGGAGAGATGAACATCCCAAAAGATATTTATAGATCTGTGTTCTCAGTCCTTTCCCCTTCAGTATGAAAGCAATTCTACGAAAGGATTATTTTGACTGGCTGTTCAAGATTTCCAGAGGAGGAGATTAATGTGCAGGAAGCATCACGGCACAACTGGAAAAGCTCACTGGCTTTGCACATTTTCATGAGCTGCATGGCTCACTCTGTCAAGGTTATCTTCTTCTGACAGGAAGATGTGATGTCAAATAGCAATGCAGCAAGTGGAAGGGCTGGGGTTCTGACAGAGCTGCTGAGTGCAGAATTACCCGTGCGTGGGGAGCACTGACCACAGCTGTCACTCACAGCAGATGCAGGCACTGTTCCCCAGGACGTTCATCCCTCTGCCCCTTCTTTTTTTTTCCCACTCAAGAAAATCCCCTATTTCAAATGGCCAAGTGGGATATGATGGAGGTGTCTTTCTCCCAGCCAGGGACAGGCTTCTCTGGTGGTGCCAAAGATGCCTGACCCAGACAGTGACGCTGTGTATCCCACAAAAGAAGGGGGGAGCAAGAGCTGCCCAGATGTTTAGGCCTCAGGAGGAGGGAATGATTTAATGTGTAGGTATGGCAGAAGGTGTTTGCAGAGTCATTTTGGCCTCACCTTAACCCTTCCAGGCCAAGGCAATTCTCCAAACTGAAAAAAAAAATTGCCAGAACCTCCTTCCATCCTGCAGCTGTTCCAGTGCCAAGGGTTACAAAAAGATAATATTCCCTCTCACAAGGGGTTTCTGCTCTGTCCGACTGTATTTACAACAGTGTTGCTCTGCTACGGTAATGGGACAGGACTTCCTCCATATCTCTCATATCCTCTTGATTTCCTCTGCTTTTCCTTAAGCAGAGCCCTCAGAGTGACTTTTAAGAAAAGAACCAAAACTTGCAGTTCTTATTTTAAGGCAGCCATACCAAACTCACTGGCAAAGCTTTTTTTCTCCCTGCACACGTAGAAATCAGCTTAGCAAGCCCTGGAATTGATGTCATGGGTTGTTCTTTTTGCAGGGAGGAGGGTAAAGCCCTCTTTTCCTCCATGCATATGTGAGGCATGGCTTTGGATCGAGCCTCAGCAAGAGAAAGTAATGGGCTGGGTTTCCATTGAAGGGCCAGTGCCACCAGTCAGTCCCGCAGTGCTGAGCAGTACCAGGGGACATACAGGAATTGGAAAGGGCAGAGCAGAAAACCGAAGCAGGTATGAGAATGCGGTGAGAGGTGCTGAGCGGCAGGAAAGCAAAGAGGTGGTAAACAAAGAGCAGCATGAGGAGAAAGTGAAGGCATTGACAGCCCAGCCCTCACAACCTGTACCGCGCATGGGTTGTTCAGGGTTTGGGTTTTTTTTTTCTCTTATGGCAACTTCAGACTTAGCAGCCTCATTCCTACCCCCTTTAATATGAGCCAAATACGTACCAAACTGAAGCCACCTTCGGGAAGCTTTCAAAGTGGGGAAGCGTGTGCATTTTTGTGGCAAGTTGGAGGAGATCTCATGGTAGGCTCATCTGCTTTACTGCCCCTTGTAAAAGAAAGCCTCAAGCTGTCTGGTAGGTTTACACTGGTGTAAAACAGGCAGAAGAAAGAGAAGGATCAGTGCCTGCTGTGGCGGGACAGCTAGCGGTCATCCTGCTGCAGATGCCCTGAGGACCTGCACTGTCTCCTTCATCCTTTCCCATCAGCAGCTCCCTCCTGCCTACCCAAGTCCCTGCTCAGGTCCTTTCTTCATGGTCACGGCACTGGTCTCCGCTTGGACAATATTTCTCTTTTGACTTAATTCTGTAGCCACTTTTAGATGATGGGTTTTCCTCTTCAGGAAATTAGTAGAAACTTAGCATTAAATACTGTCCTTAAATACGAGCTATGATCCTGTGCTCAGCAGACCAAAACATAAACTTTGAAGTTCAAGTATGAAAAGGCCATTCTGTGAGGAAAAAGAGATCTTCAGTCCTAATAAAAGCATTTGGCCTAATAAAAGGCCAAATCTCAACCTAGATATTATTTATGGCCTTGCTACTCACATAGTGGACTATAGAGAAAGTATGCTAGAAAGACAGCCGCCTTCTCTTCAGCTAACAGAAGGTCACAACTCACAATGTAAATCACCTGTCTCTCAGACAATGTGTTTCTATATGTTTATACCCAAAGTATCTGAGAGTTTTCCATATCTAATAGATATTTGCATGATAGAGAGACTGGATAAAAACACCGTTGTAGGTAAACCTGTTGCCATTGAAGGAGATGGGTTTTGTGGCTTGTCACCCGCTGGGAAGTTCTACCAGGTTGTGTTCCATCCAGAGAGATGTAACCAGGTATCTGGCTGTGGTTTGGATGCTGGGCAGCACTCAGACCTTCTGGATAGCATCTGGTGAGGTACAGACAGACAGATGGGACAAAAGTTGTCCAGGCATCACTCCAGTGAAAATGTTATTTTTATTAGCATGATATCCCTACTAAAGGTAATGATTTTTCATAAGGCTTTTCCTCATCAGAATATGGGGAAAAGGGAGCAGAGTGGTTACAGTTGGCAAGTGATGTGCACTTTGGATGAGGATGCTTTCCAGCGATCTGACAGAAGCTGTGGGACTTTCTGCACCTGTCCAACACCACAGTCTGTGCTTTCCTGCTGTCTCTGTCATGGGATTGAAGCCGAGGCACAAACATGGTGCAGAAATTCTGTTCGGTAGTACTGGGCTTTGACTACTAAAACTGGGGTACAGCTGTGAAGTCTGAACCCATAAAATGCTGAATGCTGGCAGCTGTCACTGTCTTCCAGGGAGTTATTTGTAGGGAGAAGGATGCAGGATCCATCCCTAGTGGTGAAAGACATATTTCTGTGCCCACCCACAATGCTCACAGCATTTGTGTACTGTCTGTTCAAATATGCCGGATGGATCAGGAGCTTCTGCTTGTGACCTGGAGACCCGGGGTCTCCTCACTGATGGGTGTGTGACCAGGGAGGGCATACATCAGTGTTATTGAGATTTGCCAACATTTTTTCTCCTCCTAGCTACCTGTGGGGTGATCGGGCACTTGGAGGCAATGACAGGATACCCTGGCTGGTCTCTTCCAGCCTTTCTGCAGTTTCACGCAGCTAGTCAAATGCTCCGACATGCTTTAGATATTAAGGTTGCTGTTTTGCTCCTGTGCAGGAAAAGGAATAGGAATTCTTACACATTATATATTCTCTTAGATTACAGACATGTAAACTCTTGGTTTTTTGGGCTTCATCTGTATATGATAAGTGATTGAGTTTGCAGCTGTGTTGCTCTGACGGGCACCCAAACGCAGGGTGCTGCCTCTCTCCTCTGAAGCCATAGGAAGTGTTTCACGATTTCAAGATAAGGAAGACCTTCATTTCCTCCTTCTGTGCTTGCAGGGCTGAGCTGTCACTGAGACTGCACCGTCCACCCTGACAGTCCACTCGCAAAATGGACCAGGAAACCCTGGGAAGCATTGTCCTGCTCTCCATTGTCACCTTGATAAGTGTTGTCCAGAATGGTAAGACAAAAACAAGCATTTATTTATGGGCTAAAAGGGAAATGAGAAAAGTTCAGGATGATGTATGCTGATCTCATCTTTGAATAGATAATCTCTGGTTGTAAGTGTGTGTGTGCTTGACTTTGGCTTTAGAAATGATCTTCTAAGCACATAATTTTGCAAGCCGTTGTTGTAGTATCTCTTGGCAGTTGCATGGTCCTACTCTGTGATATTCTAGAGTGATTTTGTTACAGGTCAGCTAATGAAAGGACTGATATCCTGGGCTACCCTGTGACAACGCACATTTTGACTTTTTGACCTCCTTTCCTGGCTGAAGTCCCTAATGCAGGCAACCAGGGCTACTCTCCGACCACAGCCCTGCCACCATGTGCAGGGGATGAGGCCCCGGGGGGCTGTGATGGGTCAGACCTTTGCACAGAGCGGGGTGAAGGGGGCAGAACTGCAATAACTCATCAGAGGAGTCTGTTTGGATTATTTGTGGGCAAACAGCTCTCCTGTTTTCCTGCATCTCCAGATCCTACAGTCCAACTAACCTCAATTAAATGGGGTCCCAAGAACAGCTGCGCATTTCCTGCAATGGAGAAGTTTCCTTTTTTAGCTCTTATTCAGACCTCTATAGTCCCTGCTATTCTTGAGGATTTTTAAAATAAAACAGCAAGTTTCTCTTTTGTCCAAGTCTGATTTTAACTTGATGATCATCTCTTATAAATACTTCATCATTTTATCAGGAAATTCTGCCCAGAAGGGAGTGAGTTTTGCCCCAGCTGCACTGAGATTGCCCTGTTTCAAGGAGAGTCAGCAGTGGGATGGGGGGCTCATGCAAATACTAGAAATCTGTGAAGGCTTCTTGGTGCAAATGGGAGATTCTCACTGAGCACAAACCCCACATTTGGTCCAAGGAAACACACTAATGTTGGGCTGCTGCAGAGAGGGGGAAGTGGTGGGAGTCTCAGCATAAGCCTGGCTGCCAGAAAGTAAAAAAAAAAAAAAAAAAAAAAAAAGAGATGCGGACTGCTTTAGTTTCGAAATAGACACTAAATGCCACATTGTTCAACCCAATGCTGTTTTCTGGGAAATGCCCAGCATGTGACATCACCTGAACATGGCACGTTGAGATCAGAGCACATGCCGCAATTAAAAATGTTTATCAATTATACATTTCCTGCTATTTAACCAAATGACTTTATATGCAGGGATTTTTTTCTCTCACCCTGAAATTTGATCATTTGCCTTCCAGCCTGACAGGCACTTTCATCTCATGGAATCCTGTCTGTGATATTATTGACCCAACTGCTGCAAATGGGCAGCACAACGCTTGGCAGAGAACTTAGCCATGAATGGCACACAGCCCTAAACCATAGTTTCAGACCTTGCATCATCTGATTTCCTCCTTCCAGGCTTTCTGTCTAGAAAGACCAGACTGATACTCAGTCCTGCAACAAATGCAATTATTAAAGCAGTAGAAATGCTTGTCAAGGGATGTCAGTTGTACTTGTACTGAACTCTTGCTATGGCTCTGGTTTAGCAAAGCACTTGGGCATCTGCTTGACTGTCTTTAAGTACGTGAGGTCACTGCTATGTAAATTGGGGTTTATATGCTTTTCTGCATCTGGTGCAGGATTAGAAAACAATTCGGGGGAATGCTATTATTTCTGAAGCTGGAAGTGGGCTGTGTTGCTACCCCAGCCTGACATCCTTTTATGGTCACCTTGTTTGTGTTAGGAATCTCCATATCCTACAGAATGACTCATGTGGCCGGATGCCACTGAGTCAGAGATGTTGCAATTCAGCAGCTTTCAGGGCAGATCAGTGGTCATCGCTGAGTAGATTGGGATGGAGGAAGCAAAACAAAGTCAATGGAAAGAAGAGGCAACCTGCACATTTGCCAGCACTTGCTAGGTTGGAGCATCAGTGCATGGTTTCTGTTGGCATGAACTTGTGAAAGAAGCAGGCTTGGAATGAATTCTTGCCCATTAACTTGACCAGAGTGGGAGTGCAGTGGTTCAGGCTCCTGTGCAGCCCCGAAGCCTCAGGGCAACATCTCCTGGTGCAGCTGAGCTGAATCAAACCCTTCAGTTCTAGTCCTGCTCCATGTACTCATCTCATGCCAGTTTGTGAAACCCTCTTGTCTTGAGGTTCAGAGTAAACAGCAGGAAATATAACCATGGTATTGCAAGCTGCTTCATGCTGTAGTCTCCCATTTCTCCAATGCCACGTTAACAGGAGCCCAGTGCTGCTGAGATGGGAGCAAAGACCTCCAGCAAGGGCCACTCTTGGATGTGATCTGTCAGCTCTGCTCTTGTCCTTCACAGAGCTTCAGCCCGGCTGAGCCTCAGGCAGCCAGGACCCACCCCTTGGGCTGCCTTCTGGGAAGATTTTGGGAGTCTGTACGATGTGTGAGGTTGACAGGGCTAAGGAGCCACAGAACTGGGGAGCCACTTTCAAGGCAAAAAGCTCACTTGAAACAGAGTGCTCTACCTCTCCATATGATGGTGATATGCTGGATTCTCCTCCTGATTCTTTGCCCTCACATTGGGGATCCATGTGGTTCTGAGGAAATATAGCTGTTGTTGTGAGTTGGAGGTAATCAACCCTGGAATTTTCACTAGCTAAGAGCTGGACACCTCATGTGAGGCAGTTGTCTAAGCTCTTTCTTGAGTCAATGGAGAAAGATCAGCACTTCAGTGGGGTGGTTTCTTTCATGCCGGTAGTTCTGTGATGGATGGATTGAACTTCTTGAGGTGCCTTTCTTCTGTCTCCCTCTGTCACACATTCTTTACAGAAGGAAAACATCCATCTCTCCAACACTCCTCAATGACTCTGAAGTGAGGCGAGACAAAGCCTGCTCCTCTTCCATGGTGCAGGTGTACATGATAACCCTACCTCTGCCCCTTGCATTACTGCCCAGTCCTTTGACCAAGGATCCATACACCACGTCGGAGGTGGTAAGAGCTTCCAGGGCAGATGCCTGGACCTCCGTAGCCAGATCCTTCCCAGGAGACCCAGCACCCCCAGGCCTGTCCAGCCCTGATCTCAGAGGCTGTGCACCAGGACTGTCATCACTGGCACTTCCAAGTTCTTGTCCTTGGTGACCACATTGGATGTGTCTGTGTTCAGCCTGATGGCTTTCGTCATCATGGAGTCTCTCTGCAGTGGCCTGCTGGCATTTGGGAAGCAGCAACACCTGCAGTAACAGAGAGGAAGATGTATAGCTTACTCTTGGCTTTCTCTGAAGCTGTGGCATCTTCTAGTGATTTCACATACATGCTAAAAGGAAGGGAGAAGGTGTGCTATATATCCCAGTGAGCCCATGCAGTCTCAGACCTGCAGGAAACGGTTTCCCATCACTGCAGCTTTGCACTGGACAGAAAAATGCCATTTGACCTAGTCCTCTTCAACTAGGTTCTCTTAGATCCTGTAGACAGGTTAATAACCCCACGCCAAATGCTGAGGTGGTGGGCGAATGGAGATCCTGAGGGTTCTCGATGGCTGTGTCACTGGACAGTGTCTGCTCTGGATCCTCCAGGGCCAGACCCTCCAGGAGCTGGCCAGTGTACTGCGCTGGTGGCAGTGGGAGGAGCTGCAGCCTGGCTCAGAGTGGGGATGCTGGCTTGAAGCACTGAGGGTTTTTCTAGAGAAAGGCCATGTGTACCCAGGGGATCACTGAACAATGGAAGGCAAAAAACTTTTAGTGATGGCAATGGAAGTACAAAAGACCTACTTACGGCATCAACGAGGGGAAAAGAGGTAAGTCTTATGAAGTTACATTCCTGTTGTTATAATAATATCTTTCCTGATGAGTTATCTTTTAAATATATCTTTGGATAATATTCTAAACCATATAGAGATTTGGGTACACTGAGAAGGGATGCATGATAATGCAAGTCTTGCAACTTGTAGCCTGTCAGGACTCTGACTGATGTATTTAGACACATGATTGATGGTCTCTGGTTTAGTGTCATCAGATAAAATGTGTTTGTTAAGTGCATGATACATTATCTTGAGGTGCTGCATTTTTGCAGCAACACCCTGACACAACACAGTTGCTTAAAAGGAGGATCACACAATATGGACTCACAGAGATCAGCCATCAGGACCAGGTGTTCAATGGGCTTTTCTGGAAAATGAACCAGCCCTGCAAGATGTCCCTGGTTTGGCAAATGGGTATCACTAAAAGACACTCTCTTGTCGAACTGAGCTATCAGAGAGTGAGATTTAGGTTTGGCAGCTATGACTGGAAATCTTTCTTCCCACTGGGGCCACAAAGGACCACGTCAGGGCTTGTATTCCTGCAGCAAACAGAGGTGCGGGCTGCCAGAAGTGCAGTGTGGGGATGAAGCAGAGCTCAGAGGTGAGAGCTTGTGGCCAATGACATATGAACATGTGAGGATGTCTGAGGTCGCTTCACACTGCACCCTTGCACAGAGGGTTTGATTATAACTCACTGACAGAGCGAATATACTGGCCACATCCTGCACCTCCATGCACCCGTGTGCTCTCCTGCCATCCAGCCTGGATGCTCGCAAGAACAAAGCAGAGCCCACAAAGCCCAGCCCTTGCAATATCTCCAAATTACATCTCAGATCGAACACTTTCTGGTTTTTTAACAGCTTTTTTTGCTAGCAAACTGGAGCATGAAAGCAAAAACTGCAATGGCAAGGGGTTCCAGCGGCCTGGATCCTCCGCCTTTGACCGTGTCTACACTGCCAAGTGAGTACGCAAACCCTGAGAAGCTGGTGTGGGCAGAGTGGGGTTCATTTCTCTCTTTGTTAGGGCTTAAGCCAAACTCTTTTACAGCCCGGACTTTGCTCTGCAGTCCCGTTGTTGAGTGCATTCAGTGGCATTTAGACCCACAGTTCTCCAGTGTGTTTGCTGGTGAACCCAGCCCCTTTCTGGCCGCCAGATGCTGTATTTGTATTGGACATACAGCCTTCATGTGTATTATGTCCTATCATTTGTTCACCCAGCTGTAGCTGATGCTGGAAGTGTCAAGCACAGCCCGTGTCCCAAGGGCACTGCAGCTCAGAAGGAAAGAACCAGCAAAGAGATACCGACTTGCTGAGGAGCATGTTGGTGGCAGAGCTTGTACAATCCCCCTCTCTTCTGTCCCCAAGCAGCTCCCTTGGCAAACAGCTCTTGGATTCTCTGCCACATCAGTACCTCTTGTCTTTGAAATCCCTTCAGAGTTAGCAGAAAGAAAATTAATTCCAACCCAGAAAAGAATATAAAATATTTTTTATTACCCATAAAGTACTGCTTGAAACTGAATGGGGCATCCAAGTGCTGCCCTTCACAGGTGTGCAACCTCTGCCAAGGGCAGGGTGCTTCCCTCTCAAAAAGAATTCCTGGCCAAAGGAGGCAGGTAGAAATCATTCCTGTTCCCCTGCAAAGAGACATGTTAACTGTCAGATACTTCTCTTTGCCGGGGAATTTTGCTTTTGTTGGTTTTGTGTGGCTTTCAATGCCACTTACTTAATTGCAAGGAATTTCCAAGCCAATAAAGCATACAGTGTCTATTATACACGTCTTGACCAAACAGGTTAGAGGAGGAAAGAGGATTTCACGGGTGCCAGGCATATGCGCAGGGCAGTTTTTTTTCCTCATCAGGCTGGACAAAGGCATCCTTTATCCAAGTGAGGACACTTGGACGCAGACCTGCAGGCGAGGCAGCTGCCGTGTTTGGTCATGGACATGCCAGCCAGCTCCTGGTAGCTGCCTACTCCAGGCAGGTTGGGAGACTCCCAGTGCTGTGGGGTAAAAGCCCATCCACAATGGCGTTAGTGCAGCCCAAATTCACACCCCACCATCCTTTACTGGTGAAACATGTTGGGTTTTTTCTATTTGCCCATGTTATGATTTCTCTTGTATAAATTCCTTTCTAGCCAGAACTGTGGACACGCATACCCTACGTTTCTCGCTGTGCTTTGGTGTGCTGGCCTTCTCTGCAGCCAAGGTAACACTCATTAATTCTTTTCCCTTCAACCTTGCACCACGTTCAGCAGAAGATGGCAAGTGCTTCGGAGGTTATTCTTCCAGGGACGAAATTCTCCTGCAGCACAGGATCTTGTCTCCCCCGTCTCCTGCACCTATGCACGATGTTTAATTAGCAGCACACTCCTGGCATGGTTTATGCCAACAGACGCGTTCCCAAACATGATTCAGAACAGTCCAGGCCAGGGACATTTCCCATACAGGTGTTATGGATGAGATCCTTCTGTTTTGGATGGAGAGTTTAGTAATTGGATGCTGGATGCCACATTATTCACTCTCAGGACTGGAAATGGTCTCATTTGATTAAGCCACCAGAGCTGCCAGCCCTTCCCAGTGCTGAGGGCCCAGGATTATCTGCATTTCTAAATATGATCCCTTTCAATGCAATTTCAGTTTACCTAAAGTTGAGTAGTTTCCTGGGGTCTGTGGCTTTTCTTTCTGGAAAAGAAGAGTTTCCTGACCAGGAAAAGAAGACCTTTTGCCTCCAGGTGTGGGGAAAGCTAGAGTTAGGGGAGAAAGCCCTTTCTCATGTGCTCAGAAATGAGTATTGTACTGTAGTATAGTCCTCCATCTGCTCCAAGAGAAGTGTCTTTTGGCTACCTTTGATTTCTGGTGAAGACAGTGCCTAAGCCAGCACCCTGCTTCCTGAGCTCAGCGTGATGCACGCTGGGTTTCCAATAAGGATGAGTGTGTGCTCTGCATTGGCCATAGCTGTAGGCGGGATTATACCCACAAAGGCTTCAGAAAAGTTGAAACAAGGGCAAGGCAAGTGCTCTATTTCCCGTGCAAAAGTCGCTGTCCTGGTTCCAGCACTCGTCCCATAACACAAGGCTGCAGATTCCTGTTTCTCAGTCCAACCCGGGCAGCTGATGGGGACAGTACATACAGTGGGACCCAGGCTGGTGTTTCTAATGCCATGTTTTACCCTTTACCCAGCTCCTGCCGCCTTTGCCGGCCTGATGTACTTGTTTGTGAGGCAGAAGTACTTTGTGGGCTACCTTGGAGAGAGGACTCAGAGGTAAGGACTGATAGACCCTCTTTATAAAACCTGGGATGCAGCGGCCGCACCGCTGAATGCTGCCACTTCCACAGGCACAGCCACTAGCTGATGGTGCTGCCTGTGACAGCTACTAGCATGGGGTAGCACAGGAAAGGTCCCCTCATCTGGGTGCGCAGGAGGAGCTGTGGGAGGTGTGGAAGGTGCAGCAGCACTGGGGTCAAGGGACTGCAGGAAGAGTGGCTGCTTCAGCAGCTCCTGCTCACAGCCTCTGCAAACCCACACATTTGTGTGTTTGTGCTGCTATTTGCACAAGATCATCCTTTTATATTAATAAAGCTTATTACACACATGTGGAACAAGGTTGTCCCACAGCCTGTGATGGCTGATAAGACATACAAGTCCCTCTGAATAGCCACTTCTGTAAGCAGCAGCCTACACTGAGCACAGGAGGCCAAATCCAGAACCAAATAGATCCTGAAAATGGCATTTAAGAGCTTGTAGCTGCCTTGCCATGCAAAACAGAGCAGAAATCTTCCCCTTCCATCTCAGTCCCTGAGGTTTTTCAGCTGGTATGTGTTAATGAATTGCTTCCCCCCCTTTCTGTCTCCTCAGCACTCCCGGTTACTTGTTTGGAAAGCGCATCATTTTGTTCCTGTTCCTCATGTCCTTGGCTGGAATACTCAACTACTATCTCATCTACTTTTTTGGAAGTGACTTTGAAATACACATAAAAACGATAACCAGTGCAATCTCTCCACTGCTGCTCATCCCCTAGCTCCCCACAGCACTGAGGGGGTCAGCATCCTTAATATATCAATACCCAGAAGCACCCGTAATTCAGCTGTTTAAGAAATGAACCCGTAACCCTTTTATATTGCTATAAATCTCGTGCTTGATGGGATTTGCAGTTTGACTTAACCTTGCTTTTTCCTTCAGGAAAAAGATTTATCTTGAGCATTCAGCACATCCAAGGAGTGGTGACAACTTCCAGTTAATTCTTCAGAGTTTTTTTCCCTAAACTGCAGCTTGCAAGCTGATTGCTTGGGGACATCGCATGCTTGCTCCATAACTGTGCTGTTCTTAGCTTTTGTTCCCAAATCCAGGAGCCTCTCATCATTGTTCCTAACTGATGCCTCCCACATTATCCTCATGCACAGGCATAGACTTTTGCCAGCATCCTGCATGACCCTGGTCATGCAAAGGCAGGAATCGCTCTCTTCACCCGCCCTTTCCTTCCCACTTGTTGATGACCAAGCTCCTGCTGCTGCAGGAGGGTGGCAAATCGGCCCCTATCTGGTCTTCCTTGATAAATATTCATGTGCATAAGGCTCCTGACACCGATCTCATTTACACTTCAGCCTTTTTGTTCTCCCAGAGCTGTGGAAAGGACTTGTGCGTGAATGAGGAGCTGGTGTATTGACAGTGGGGTTGGTTTGGTTTTGCTTGGCTTTGTTTAATAAAATGGTCTAAAAGGATGAAATCTGTTTGCCCCCATCTTCTTTGACTGGTCCATGATCCCAGTGCTCCATGGCTTGACAGCTGGCGAGGGAATGGAGCAAGGGGATCAGCACCAGGCTCTTTGTGTGAGCTGCTAATCTCTCAGAGTACAGCCTTGCAAGGACGCGAGTTTAACAACTCCCTCTCTATTAGCAAGTTCAATTTTCTGCCTCTGTCACTAGCAGTGGGCCCCTACAAGTCCATGCCAAGGAGCAGTTTGATTAGAGAAGTGAACCAAGGTAGACAAACAGGCCAGTGAGATCTTTTTCAACATTGCTACCCTATGAGTGCTTTAGCTCTTGGGAGTGTCTGATTACTGCATGCAGAACAGATTAAGCTGTGTTTTATGATTCCTTTGGGAGGGACAGAGACTCCTCGCTATGTGAGAAGAGGGTTTGCAGAGCTGTTCACAAAAGCAGGCACAGAAAGCTGCCTGCCTTTGTACCACATAAAGACTGGTGGGTTTTGTTGCTGCTCCGTGGGTCAGAGGCACTTGTGCATGGCTGCTCACCTCTGTACCTGACAATTCGCACTGCCAAAATAACATACATCCTTTTTTTCTTCTACAGGACTTTTAGACGTGAAAGATTAGTAATAAACGTACTTATTGCATGATGATTAACTAATAAATATTTTCACTGCTTAAAATACGTAATTAAAAAAATACAATCTAACCTCCTAAACTCGCACCAGAGCAGCCACCCATCCTTGGTGGTGACCCAACACCTCTCTGCTCTGTGGGGTCAGCTCATCAAGGAATGGCAGCACCTCCAGAGGAGAGGGGTAACTCCTCTAACCTGGGGTTACAGAGCTCTTTTGCACTGCTGGTATCAGCAAATGCTCATGCTGCCACCACCATTACCCAGTTTGGAGGAAGAGATGCTTCACCACACCACAGTCCTTGCTCTCCAGACAGTCTAGTGTCCCTGAGGTCTGAGACTTGTTTATGGAGACCATCACTTGTAGGAGGTGGCTCTCCCAACCCTATGTGTCCACTCTGCGGTTCTCCCCATCAGGATGAGTCTCCTCTGGTGCCTTTTTGTCTTCTATAGCAAGAAGCAGCTTACTTGACCTCCTTCTGATGTGTTCTGCTAGCATGAAAAAAGGCATTCCACCAGCCAACCATAAAGGCCAGAGGATTCAAATATCTATTTTGGGTCTATCCCAGCACTCTCAGGCCTCTCTGTTGACTCAGTGGTTGGCTTCTACACAGCTGTAGGTAAGATCAGGTCATCTTCCAAGGGAACTAAGGTCTGTCTCTCACTGTGATCATGTATTTGCAAGAATATCTCCTACTTACTTCCTCAAAGCTTTTCTGATAACAGGAGATGAAAATGTAGGCAAAAATCTATTTTGATGTATCTATAAATGGAAATGATGATGGTATCAGACAAACAGGTGGTACATAAATCAATCACTATGTAAATTCTTTGTGAATGTCATGCTGTGTTTTCCATGTTAGAGGCAAGCCTTGTGGTTGCATTTGCCTTCCCACTCTTTCTATGAAAGGAAGACAACATCAGTGCAATTTGGGCTTTCCCCACTGTGTTAGAGAGCTCCAGTTTTTTATTTTTGGTTGTAAAACCACACTGACCTGGGTGGTACAGTTGCCAGCACTTTGCACACCAGCTACTCAGAAAACCACAAACATAGGCTCAATCCAGTGGGTTGGATGACCCTTAAAGCTCCCTTCCCACCCAAACCATGCTATGATTCTATGACTGTATAGATCCACATGCAAAAATACATTCTCTACTGTTACAAACACGTACCAGTGCATACTGGGGTCACATACATGTGAACATACTAGGACCTACTAAGCTGCACCGGACATGGGGATGTGGCTGGTGACAGAAGTGTCAGTCCCATCTTGCAAGCTCTGGAGGCTAGCACCCATGTTTGATGCGGCACCCAGCATGGCAGCTCTGGGCCTGGAGCCGGGGCTGTATAAGAACAGCTATTGCTTTCCCATCTTGTTGATTGTGCCAATGCTGCTAATTGTCGTGTTCACCATGTTGCGGGGCTGTGGGCTTTGCTCCAGAAGTGGTGCCCTGGAACCTTGCAATGACATGCCACCAGCATGCCGCATGACTGTTCGTGCGTCAGAATCCCAGGTACAGAAATAACTGTCTTGTCTCTGTGTGTATACGCATAGACACAGTGTGTTTACTTACTGGATCTGTATATATACATATATATATATAGTAGTGCTGAGTCATGTGAATGCTAGAAGGTTTTCAGGGAAGGCAGGGAAGCAGGTTGCGCAGGCACCAGCCCTCTCGCAGCTTGTAGGCTGTGTACATCAGAGACTGCAGAGACTGCTAAAAGCTGGGCTATTGCAGGATGCTTTTGATCTGCTGACAAAGCCCTGGAGCACATACAGCATTCCTGCCACAGTAACCATCTCTGCTTCCGCACAGCACTACAACCCTCTAGTGGAAACTCAATCCTATCGGCACGCTGGTGCTTCTGGCCACAGGATGAGCCATTCCTTTGTGGTTTGAAGCCTGACAGTGATGCAATGGCACCCTCATTTCCGAACAGGCACACTGTTGCTATTGAATGTTTTTTTTTATTATTCTGGCATATACGAGCCCTGGTTCGGAAGCAGGACCTCCATCCTACCCATCACATAGCAAGCAGACCTGCTTCTCACAGGGTCTGAGCAAGCAGGTAACATCCAAGTGGGATAAGAAATCTGCGCACCACCCACAAGGGTTTCCTGCAGTATTTCCAAGATTCCCAGTTTCCCACAACTTGCAAAGTCAGCCTGTGCAGTATCAGCTCGGTCTGAGTCACATCTATGCCAGGTCAAGTTTCAAATGAGTCTCTGAGGATCGGGAGAGCTGTTCTGCTGGTGTGGAGCAAAGACTGGCCCTGGACAGCTTCTTCATGTCTCACCTGCTCTAAGATTGCTTTCTTCTCACAGAGCAGCTGGTTTAACGTGTACAGAAACCTTTCAAATGCCCTGTCAGGGTGGGATGCTGCAAAGCAGTGAGCGCTGTCGCAGGTCAGCACTGTGCCTTTTGCAGACTACAGTGTGAGCAGGACTAGGCCATGTGGCTATGCTTGAAAAGAGTCCACCCTTGATAAGTGAAAGGGCAGTACAGAATGAAAACAGTGGTAAAACCATTCCCTGGGTGATTTTAAATTGGTCTCATGTCCCAGAAGGAGTGAGCAGGGTAAACATTCCTGTGGAAGAGCCCAGCCCTCCTCCTTGCAGAAGACACACTGACATCCAGGAGGGGGAAGGACCTTAGAGGCTGTGACAACCCCTCGAGCCATCCAGGGAACATGTACAAGCTTCACTGTCCCTTTGGGTAATGAAGAGTGCTGCTCCCAGGGCTTTTGGGGAGGGTACAGGACACCTCAGCTGTGGCACCTCTTAAGGCAGCTCGGTGTCTTGGGGTATTAGGAGGGAGAAGCATCCTTTCCACCACTAACTGGCTGCAGCAGAGAAAGACCTGCTGTTAGCAGCACTGCTGTGAACGCCAGGAAAACACATCCCATGGAGAGGAACAGCTCAGGCCAGTGCCTGTCCTCTGCCCCTTGGTATACCTGTCCTGGCAGAGGGAGGTTATGAGCAGGACGACATCAGCACTGCTCCATCCATCCTTCCTGCCAGAGCATCTCACTGCTCCCAGACAGCATGTAGAGACATGAAAGCTGGCAAAAGTGAGATTCCTGCCCCAAAAGGACAAACAACCTACACGGCGAGATGTTTTTCCTGTTTAGAGGAGAAATAAATAACTTTTCAATTTCAGTTGTGAGGATCTTCACATTGTGAGATGATTTCATCAGACAGAAGAGCTCCCGGGGCTTTGTGCTGGCTGCCTACTGAGCTGCTTGGATGCTGTCTGCTGGGCGCTTCCCACTCGTCCCCAGGGAAAGGGGACCAGACACCAAAGGGCCAGCCATGATGTGGGGCACAGAGGGCAAATGGGGTGTGTTTTTCACTTAAAAAAGTAAAGGCATGGTGGTATTACCATGGAGTTAAACTCATGGTTACAGTGGTGTCGTTTCAGCCATGTGGGAACTGGCAGGGACTGCTTGCATGCTGTGACCTCTTGCAAGCCCAGGGGGTGCTTGGGGAGGCATATGAGAGGGGTTACCGCCTGCTGCGCTGCTATTTGCCACCACATGTACAAGCATATGGTTGATTTATTGTTCCTGGGTTTTCCCAAAAGAGTGCCACTGCTGCCTTCATCCCCAGACAATGTTTTCTGTGCTTTTGGCACAGCACTTCAGAGGGGGACAGTCTGACCCAGCAAGAGGCCCCTCAGTGCTCTGGGATTAAGCAGAGCAGCACGATGTCTCCTGGCCAGATGCTTCATGCTTTTCATTTGTGCTGTAGCAAAGGAATTTCTTTACAAAAGGCAGCGCCAGCCTTCTCACTGCCCTCAGCAAACATGGTGCAGGTTCCCGCCAACAGCTGTGGGACCTCAGTCCTGGCTGCCATGTCCCTGTGCTCTCCCACCTCCATGGGGACCGCATACCCTTGCTGGTGGACAGATGCTGGTGGGCAGGTTTACTTCCTTATCTCAGACTAGACAGCTTCAGCCATAAACCAAAGCAGGCAATCATTTATCAGAGTTTAAATTACAGCTCAGTCCTGAGCTATGTTTAGCAGTGTTGTCGTTTCTTGGAGCGTACCTCGATTCATGTGCCTTCAGCAGAGGCAGTGCTGAAGAGCAGAAAATAATAGTTTTCATGGCATAACGCCACTGCTCAGCCCAGCTCTGACCTCATTCCCCAAATCCCATGTAGGCCCCCTCCCCACTCCCATCAGGCTTCCCAATATCCCCTTCAGCGCCAGCCCCACTTGTTCACTCGTTCACCCCTTTCCATGTTTGTTATCCCCTCCACATCCACATCTGGTCAATACACCCACTGGTGGAGCTGCCTGGTGAGCCAGTGCAGGGAGATGATCTGGCTGAAAAACAGCCTTCCCCCCCCGCACTGTATTGGCTTGTTTTCAACCTATCTCAGCTCCCTGATCCCCATTGCCATAGGCGGGTGCCCCAGCAGAAATACTTGTGGAGCTCAGGTGCTTTCCCCTCTGCATGGTGTAAATGCTGTACTAATGTATTAGTCTTGAGCCACTCCTACATGGGTGAGGTTCCCTTCTCCTAATTCACACCAAGTTACTGCAGAGTCACCCAGACCCTAACTCCCCCCCTTCTCTCACCTCATACTGTCCACAGAATTGACACAACATCCCATGCAGTGCAGAAAACATGACTGTACCTGGATTCTGCCAGGCTTGCAACCTCTGCTGCAATCTCAGACAGCACAGACTCTACTCATGACATACTAGTGACACAGCTCACAAATGGAAAATGGCAGCAAGAAACTCTGTTCAGGCATGTTATGGGGACCAAAACCCCTGTCAATCATTGGTCGTCCCACCACTATTGGTTTAATGGCTCCTGGGCTGCTGTATTTCAGAAAAGATCTTTCATTTCCTGAACAGGGGCTTAAGTTTGGTTTTTTTTCTCCGACTTGAAGTAGGAGGATGTAACCCTTCTGACAGCGCTTCACTGGTGGCAGGCAGCACCGTCTCAGCTCAAATTTAAAGAGGTTGCTAATAAAACATCAGCTCCAGCTCCCTGGCCAAAGTCAGCTGAAATTTTCCTGTTCACACACAAGCTGCTCTGCCTTGGAAACAGTATTAATTGAAAAGCAGAAAGGTAGAAAAACAGCGATACACTCCTACCCTTTCATAGCCCAGTCTCCACGGCGAGGTGCCCTGGGCCAGTGGGCTGTTTGTCTCCATGAGGTGCCAGGAAGTCCCCGTCCCACCAGAGCCACTGCTTTCCTGCAGGACTTCACACACCTCCCTGAGCTCGGCATTTCTCAGATGCTGTAAGCCTGGTGCTCAAGTCTTAGCATGTTTGCACCTCAGCAGTACCTAGCTCCAGTATTTCACTGTAAAACATGTTCCCAAGAGGCTACCCTGGCCTCTGAATTGTTGAGAGTCCTGCATCACCTCTTGCTCCACAGTAGGCTGCTCTGGCAGGCAGGGTCACTCCTCTCCTCCCTTCCTTCTCCACGCCCAGATGCCCTGTGACACATTGTGGTTTTACTCCGGTGCTGTGAGGTCTGAGAAATCTGCCAGTCAGCAGCATGTTCAACAACCTAATCTGAAACAGTGGGACCCACCAGAGATATGTTCCTGGTATTCTTCAGGCACAGGGTGTGATGTGCTGGGTGTTTGCTCACTGGCACGTGGAGATGCTCATCCGTGTGGCCATGGGCAGTCTGGACCTGCTGACAGCTGTGTAATGTACAGGGCTAACCCAGGTTAACCTTTCACACTGCTGAGTGGATGTGAAGGGGTCTGGTCGGGCATCCCACATGTTGCCACCATGCAAATAATCAGTGGTGAGTGAAGGTCGAGACATGAGGTTGCACATCGCATGGCAAGGCTGCAGTTTCGCACGCTACTGAGCACATTCGGTAGCTTGTGGGCACTGGAAGGGGATGGCTTATACCTTCCTGTGCTTTTCCTAACCCTCGCTTTCCCAGTCCTTGTGTCTCATCCTCACCTTTGCTTCAACTACAGAACCCAGCCGATCTTTCCCTGAGTGACTCCACCCCCTCAAATGTCAAAAGACCACCCATTTCTGCAGGTTACAGTGGCGTGCAAGAGCCTAAGAGGCCAGAGTTGCTGCAGGATTAATTGCAGGGTGGGAAGCGAAAGGTG
The DNA here is from genome assembly GCA_009769605.1 of Bucorvus abyssinicus. Taxonomy (NCBI): domain Eukaryota; kingdom Metazoa; phylum Chordata; class Aves; order Bucerotiformes; family Bucorvidae; genus Bucorvus; species Bucorvus abyssinicus. The sequence continues at coordinate 91,567,193 of CM020024.1, read as the reverse complement.
CAGCCTCTGCCTGTGGCTGTGAGTTGTGTTCAGTGCAGCTAAGGTTGCACTTTGATGATGCCTGGACTTTGGGCTTGAGATCAGTGGTGTCATCCTGTGCAGGTTCAAATGCTGCTTTTAGATGCAGCCAGAAATCACAGAAGGCTTGGGCAGTATCGCTGTGTTTGCCCTCTTAAACCCGTTCACAGTGATCAGACACCATCAGAGGCAGGATCATGTTGACAAGAATTTAGGTTTGACTCAATAGAGCTGATCTTATATTTTGATTAATTTCTACTCACAGATAATTTTGCAAAGTGCACCGTGGCTCTCCACCAAGGCAAGGGCAACAGAATGGTGCTGCATGCTGCAAATCAATTAAGAGCCACCCTGACACATCTGTTCCGTTGTCAAACAATTCAGTAAATGACTACAGGATAGTGTAAGTGGGTTTTATTCACGTAGCATGAAAAACTTCAGCACAGTAAATGAAAGCAAGATTAGTCCACAGGCCATCAAGACTATAGCCAAGCAGGACTTGGTCTCTCCCTCCACCAGGAGACCATTAGTCACATAAAAACCTCAAGCCTGGGTAGCGTCAGCCTGCTCCAGAGCTTGCAGCAGAGAAGTAGCTTCCTCCTAATATTTTCCGGGGTGGGAGACCTCTCTGCTGGCCTGGGTCATGGCACAGTCCATAGGCAGGAGCTCCACACAGCTGCAGCCCCAAGGGCAGTAACAGCATTGAGGCAGGTGTGAACTGTCTTCTTGTGTCTTGGGTCAAGAGACACATCCTGGGGCCTGTGGTGATGCTGAGCAGCACCCCACCATGTGAGCTTCCCACTGTCATCTCCAATTCACCTGAGGAAGCTCAAACAAGCAAAACCTGCCCTGACCTCCATATTGCTATCACTTGAAAGCAATATGTGGCAAAACCTCTGGGATGCATCTTGCCGTGTTCTGAGTCACCCAGCTGGCTGTGGGCAGAGGTTGCCATATTCCAGTGACTGTCCTCTCATCAATCCATCCTCCACACCATGGAAGGTGATCCCTCACAGACAAACACTACCAATCCCATCCTGAAGTCCCTCCACAGCTGCTGCATGTCATTGGTGGTGCTCAGCACCCTTTTCCTGGACCTAGACACCATGAGACATGGTGCTGCCCCTCCAAATCTTTGTTATCAATAAGAAATTTAGCAATGCAGCCAATGGCAGAGCTCTGCTCTGAGTCTGGGGGCTGGTGTGAGTAGGAAGCCAAGCTGTGCCTGAACTGCTCCTTGCAGGACTGGTGACACATGCTAACCCACACTGATGGACCCACTGCGGCTTGCACAAGACACTCAGCAGGTGGTGGGGGCAGCAGGCTGCAGCTCTCATTTATGGAAGAATTTGTATCCTGGGACTGATGTGCTGCCTTCATCCAGAGTTTTTTCATACAAGAAGTATGGCATGAACAGCCCTGGAGGGAGCTGTGCAGAAGGCATGAAAGACAGGGTTCGTGCACCTTGCAGTGCCTGCCAAAGTACCTGAAGCCTGCACTGTTGCATCTACTACATCCTTCAGCAAAAATGCCACTGAATGCAAGATCAGAGCAGACCTAGATCAAATGTATGACTCCAGAAAAGCCAGTACAAACACAGTGCCAGCAGCTGTGAAAGTGTGGCTCAGGGCAACATTTGGCAGGATCCTTAATGCTTCCTTCCCTCCCTTCTGGGCTGAGAAAACACAGAGGGTGATGCAGCAATCGTTCCTTCAGCATAGCCTGTGTTGCAGCTCTTTGTTTTATATTGGAGGTGTCGCAAGCCTGGGAAGGTTAGGCATCCCAGGAAGCATCTATATCGGGAACAGCTTCTGAAACCTAGTTCAAACCGGTATGTGATGGGCCTTGGCAAGTGTCAATTGAACAAGATTTCATAAAAGTTTAATTCCCAACACGGCAGTGTTCTTTACTGTTGCTGTGTGGGGTTTTCTAACACAGATGGCAAATGCTATTTGGGTTTTTCCTGTGTTTGACTACTGTAACAAAGGATCTAAAGTTCATTACTGGTCCAGTTTCTTGGTCTTTTATTATAAACCACAGTAGAAATTAGTGGGACGTATGCTTAAGATATCCCTACCACAAGTGTACAAGGACACATAACTCATTCTTAATATTCAGCATCTGTGTGGGTAAAGCTAAAATCATGGCATATATCCAAAGTTCTTGGACCGATACGCTGCTTGTTATGCCAGGACGCCCTACTGATAATGTTATGGAGTCCATTACTTTACCATTGGCAAATGTCTAGTGACATTGAGATTTAGGGTACAGGAGCCTTCCAGGATTAGGTGTGCCTTGGATGGAAGGTGCAGAGAGCACTGAAACAGAGCCAGTGCCAGCTTCTAGCAAAGGTCTCCTCTGCACAGTGACTGAGAGGGAAGCAGAGCTGAGGACCTGGCACTGTCCTGTTTCTCAAACACTGTAGCCTTGAGGCTGGGATAGAATAAGCTGAGCCTGGCTAACTAACACGCTTTTCTGCCTCAGCACATATTATGTCACTTAGGCTGATGCTCTTCCAACAGGTCTCAGGATTTAGTGCAGTTCATATTTGATCAGGCAGGTCCCCAAGGAACCATTTGAATAGCAGAGGATATGAGTACAGAATATGAAGTGACCACCTGGGTCATTAAATCCAGTCCCCTGTTGTCCCTGGCAACCATCTAATAGACTTTTAATCCAGAAAGGCCCAACTACCTCCATTCCTCCTCCCTTCTGTGTCTGGAGCCTGTAACTTGATATTAAAGCCATCACTGAAAGCACATTTCTTGCTGCAAAAAGGCAGAGCTCCCAGAAAATGGAAAATCTCTGGTGTCTTTGGCCATAATGTATCGGTAGGAATAACACAGTTCCTAGCAATAGCATTTCACACGGAGCCAGACTTGGCATTTCCCCAAACACTTTCTCAGCCATTTTAGAGATTTATAGCTAATAATTGCATAGCTGGATAAATAATTAGGCTCTGAGGTTTTGTCTTAGCTTTTTTCTTATACATAAATCCCTTATTCACAAGCTATATTAAAACACTTGTCAGTAGTGTAGTGTGCGTTTCATATTGGTGACTCGCTTATTTCCTGCCCAGGGTACATTGATTTTATTTCCATTATCTGTACTCTTTTATTTATGCAATTATCAGCCTTGTCCTTCATCAGAAATACACCTATTCTCTGTGTATAGATGAATATCACTATATTGGAGATGGTCAGATACACAAACACACATGCACAAAGGGTTACAGAGAAGAGGGTCAGCACAAAGCAGAAACCCATCATGAAATGATGGAGCCATCCAAAATTGCACCTGGTCGCCTTGAGGGAATGCTGAGATATAGCAGAGCTATGGCAAAGATATATCAAACCACATTGCCCCACTGAAGGACTACCCTGAAGCAGTGATTCCCAACAACAAAATTGAACCCTGCCGAGGGTCTGTTGGTTAATGTCTAGAAACACCCTCAGAAGGTCCTTCTAGGAAGGGGAAGATTAAGAAGACAGAGCACTGAGCTCTCACAGAACCTGGTGTTAACAGGTATGTATTAAGCATCTAAGAAAGTAAGGAATAGAGCAAACAGAAGGAGCAGCATTAGCAATATATTCACATCTTGGAAATGTACCCTGCTCCCATTTCATTCTTGGTGTGTCCAAAAGTTGCACAACTCCTTAGAGTTAAGGACAGGAAAACAGATATCAGGTTAGACTTATAAAAGGACAGGCCCCCTCAGCACTGGGAATAGATGAGCACATCGCCTTTTGACAGCTGTGGGCAGTTTTATGGGAGAGAGGACATGGGAGGCTAATGGGGCTGTTGCTCTCCTCCACCCTGTTACTGCTGGCACGTGCTGTGCATCACGTCAGCAGGGCTCTGCTGCCCCTCATCACTACTGCAGCCATAGCTGGCCCTGTTTTAATTTCACCCACTGTCAGTCCCTTGTGTAGCTTCATCCCCTCTTATTGTCTTCACTCTTCTCCCAAGTTAGGTGAAATCTCTCAATTTAGGGAATGCAGTTTGCAGCCCACATGAATTAGCATCTCCTTGGGGGATGTGCTGGAGGGGAGAAAGCAAGGCAAAAGCTGTCCAGGAGCAGACTGACTCTTATGTAAACAGAAATGTAAACTCAGAAGACCCAGAAGATCTAAAAGCCTGAGTTTTCTCTGCACTTGACTCTTCCCATTCTATGCCAGCAGGGTGCTGTTGCGAGCTAAAGCCAAGTGAGCTGCAGAAAGTGGGGCAGGGAAGACCTGCAACCATTACTGAATCCCATAGCAAAGACTGGGTATAGCCAGCATGGACTGGAGTCCACCTGACCTCATTAGTGAAAACTGGGCTCACTTTTGTGTCAATCAACTTGATTTCATGGTTGCATTGGGAGGCAAGAGTAAGTAAAGAAACTGGCTTTGGGCCCATCATCTCGTGCCTCAGCTCTGACCTCTGGGAAAGAATGATAGATTATATGCAAGAGATATTTCTTCATGATGCTAGTTTCTTTTTGTCCACCTGAAGGCCTTTGGCACAACACCAGCAAGTACCAATAGTAAAACAGGTAGATAAACATTACTTTTTCTATGTTTACTCTAAGGATGGGCTTATTTTGCACCACACAATTGTAAAAACCAAACTCTAATAGGTTGAGTTAAACAAAAACAGTCTCTAAGAACTCATTACTATTTCCTCATAACCACATTTTTCTTTTCTCTGTCAGATCCAAACCTTGCAGCAAGCGCCACAGGAACATTTCTACAAACACACAGGATATGATTCTGCAGGAATTCCACCCAAAGCAGGGGGGCTGTGAAACCAGCCAGCTGGCCTTGGCCACGTGCCTCCATCTTCACAGTGCCCCAACCACACACAGTGCTTTATCTCCAGACCCTGCACATCTCCCCAGCTCACATGGGCACATGTACTGGAGTTGAGGCATATTTTGCTCATGTCCCATGTAGGGGTTGGTCTGAGTGGAGGTCCAAGGACTTTGCAAAATTTAATGTTTTGAGTTTGATGGCTGGCCGGAAGTTCACTTGCCCCTGGCTTTTGTTGAGGTGTTGGGGAGCAGCTGCACCACAGCCATGGCAGGGCTGTCGAGTGGTGACAGTAGGTGGTCAGCTGCTGGAAGAGGGCCAGGAGTTTCAGGAAAGGCATTAGTCATTATATTCACCAGAAAACTCTTCAGTAACCACCAAGTGCTCTCCTGGCCCTAGGAGGGCTTTGGTTTGTGTTTTGTTTTGGTTTTTTTTTATTATTTTATTTTTGCTATTACCTTGTGAAATGCCCCAGAAAACCTCTGCCGTAAGCAGCCAAACCTGTCCTCTGCAGTGAGAACAGCCAAGCTCTTCTCTGATGAGGTGACCTGTGGGACTGAGAGGCTGGAGCACACTTCATACAGGGCTACTGTGTCTGGAGTTAGGGAATTGCACTGCATAACCTACATGCAAGATGTTCCCACGGATGCTAAGCTACGTCCTCTCCAGGATGTGACAGAGTTAGAAAAATGGCAGCAAGGGACAACTAAAACAATCAAAGTAGTGGAACATCTTGTAAGGAGAGACTGAAAAGGCTTTGGAGAGGAGAAGTCTGGGGGTTATGACTGACATTTGTAAAATCATGAAAGCGATGGATGAGGTGAATGCAGAATGGTTATTCACCATATCCCACACACTAGAACCAGGGGAAGTGTGATCAAACTACTAGTAGATTAAGATAAACAAAAGTGCTTCTTCACATAATGGGCAGTGAGCCTCAGTTCCCTACCTGGGCTTCGTCTTGGAAAGAGCTGGATGGGCTGCATGCAAAATAGGATGAAGGAATGTGCCGGAAACTGAGCAGTGGATCAGTCAAGAACGATCAGGGTCCAATATCTCCTCTTTTATTTATCACTGTCATCAAAACCATATTGTACATATCTCTAGCCTATATTCATCAACAATTTTGAGATAAGCCTTGTAGGTACTTACCTATTTGGCTTATTACAAGAACACATCCTCAGCCTGTAATTCTTACACAAAAAGCAAAATAAAGATTAAGAGCTGTGATTTATAAGAATGTGTAAGGTGGTGTTTAGCCTAGCCAGCTAATTCACCTTTAAATCTCTGCTGAAAGCCACAGGCAGGCTTCCAGCATTTGAATCTTTCTTCAGTATTTCCTACAATTTGAACAAGAGTTCAGCTGGAGTTCTAAATTACTGCGGAAAAATGGCTCTTACCTATCTGTTTTTCACCAGTTCTGCAAGGATTACACAAAAATTGAAATGAGCTTCCTAAAATTTCAAAATATGCTTCAGCCACTGGAAGTTAGTGAGGAACACTAGTGCAATAACCTACAAGCAAGTTTGTGCTGCAGAAGAAAATTGACCCCTAGCTGCAGTGTGACTGGGGTGGTGTGAGGAGCAGCAACTGCTAGATCATATGTGAGGAAGAATTCCTCATCCACTCAAGTCAGTGGGAGCCACGAGGAGACGTCTAGGGACTTCACTTTCCATTCAGCCCACATGGAAGGAAATCTGGAGGTTGACAGTGAGCTAACAGGCAGGTTGCATGTAGCTGCAAGTGAAGCCTGGCAGGGTGCAGAGAGGAGAAGGCGAGCATGGGGAGACCCCAGTGGACATAACAAGATACTGCTCTACATCTGGGGATGTTTAATGCGAGTGTTAACAACTAATACTGAGATCATTTGGGACACAGGAGGCTGCAGGTTCAGTTTTACTTGAAGGGTGTGGAAGCTCTTCACTCCGGAAATATTTGGTACATATAGATTTAGGTAACAGACCTGTGGAGAAAGCTGAAGGGTGAACATTTACCATGTCTCAGGGCTGCTCAACCTATAGGATTTATGTTTAATGATTAATTTGTTGCTGTGACTCAGCCACAAAATAGGGTAGAACTTGAGGAAGTCAATGTGAATTCTGGGCTGCTCTGGGCTTGAGGGGAAGAGAGGCAGAAATCTGGATAGTTACAGCCTATGGAACAGGTCCCAAACTCTTACAAACTTGGGTAGAGGGTACAGATTTCTCTTCCGCTGTAAAGCCCTGATTACACAAACAGGAATTTCTCACAGCAACAGGGCAGCTTTCAACAGCTCCTTCGGGTGCCCTCCTCCCTCAGCTGGGCTGTGTTTGTGGGAGGACATGCAGATGGGACCTGGAAATCTATGCAGCTTTCAAATAATCTTGGGGGGAAAAAAAAAAAAAAAGAGAAGGGGTTATTTCTAGTCCATATCAGTTTGCTATTTGGTCTATGGCGCTGTCCCAGAAATGTTCGTTAATAAATGTTCAGCTGTGGAGTGGCCATGAGCACTTAGCAGCACAAGCTGCTGAAGCTGGCACTGCTGCAAAGAGAAATGTCTTCAGATTCACAGCCTGAAAAGTTAAAACTTTGTCCAGTACTTCAGCAAAGGGCTTAAACTGATATACATACAGCAAGTACGTAATATAATAATGCAGACAATATTTTTGCCCCCCCTTCCGATTTCTAAAACATGACCACATCAGACTTGTCATTGAACACGAAATATCCTTTCTCAGTAGATCTGAATCTTAGATGGCATCATCAGTTCAAGGATTCTTCCAGCTCCCCATGAGATTTCGACCAACAGATGGCAGCAACCCTATTCCTAATGACACTAACGGTACAATTTCTGTTCTCATCAAGGCACATGGTTGCCAGGTTCCCTGGGATGCTTCAGACCTCACTGATGAGCCTGTGGTCAGAAGGGCGCCAGAAACATCCCTGTAACAGAGCAAGCGGCTGTGAAACACAAAGGGTCTCCAGTGGCTGCACTTTCCATTGCATTCTTAGAGACAGAATGGATTAAATGAGACTATGGATGCCCTAGAAAGCACGTTTGAGTCCTGCCAGAGACATCAAACACTGCAGCCCCACTGGCTGTGTGGCAGCTGACATTCAGCGTCACCGGTTTTTCATACATGAACTCTGTGTGTTTTGTGTAACTCATTTAATTACGCATTGCCTCCATCCTCTTCGTGAAACAGCACTTGGCACAAAGAGTGCGTAGGTGGTGCTTTTGGTCAAATATCTCAGGCACTTCTCACTTCTCCTGGCTCTTTGCCACTTGTCCTGTTAAGGCATTTGGCCATTCACAGCCAGCCACAGGCTTTTCCCTCCAACAAATCTCTTGAAACTCAATCTCCTCACATAAAAGTTTCCTTTCTCAGCCAGCACTTACATTTTACATCTGCTCTTCATTTAAAATATACAGTTAACTTGTCCATGCACATCAATAGTATAAAATTAATTTTTGTATGGACATCCAACAGACTCCTCCTGTATCTTGTACACATTTTGCTGGATGTGCAACATATAGCCCCAGGGATAGACTGGGCTTGCCAAAAAATTTCCTTGGCCTACCACACTGCATTGGAGAAGGGGTTCAGTGGATTTGTGAAGCAGGAGGGATTCGGATGCTGCAAAGTTGGTCTTGCCTTGCTGAATTCACTCTCTACTTTCCAATGCCACTGTGACGATCGTCTGCCTCTCCTGGGCACTGGTCATTGCTTAGTGGGTGCTCCACACCTCATGGTGCAAGGGGAGGCATGGGGATTAGTAGGAAAAATGTAGCTGGGAGGTGCTGCGGAGAGGAAGACAGGCAACACAGGAGAGCGGGGCCAGGAACAAAGTTTGGTTTTACAGGACCACCTCCTGCAAGCTCAAGAATGGTCTATACCTACATGCAGGATGTCAAGCAAAGGCAGCAGGAGGCCTGCATGGACGAACAAGGAGGTTCTGACAAAACCCAAACACAAAAAAGAAGCGCACAAGGGGTGGAAGCAGGGGCAGGTCACTCATGAGGAATACAGAGACACTTGGATTGTGCAAGGATGGGGATAGGAAAGTCAAAGACCATCTGAAATTTAGTCTGGTGAGGAATGTAAAGGACAAGAAGGACTTCTATGGATACATCAGCAGCGAAAGAGAAACTGTGGGCCTGCTGCTGAAGAGGGGAGGGGATCTGGTGACAAAAGACCTGGAAGAGGCTGGCATACTCAATGTTGCCTTTGTCTTGGTCATTCCAGTAAGTCCTACCTTCAGCAATCCCAGGCCCCTGAGACTAATGAAAACAGCTGGAGCAAGAAAGACTTACTCTCACTGGAGGAGGACCAGTTTAGGGAACATTTAAACCAACTAGACATATAGAAGTCCATTGGACCTGATGGGAGGCACCCATGAGTGCTAAGGAGGCTGGCCAATGTAGTTACAAAGCCACTTTCAAGTATCTTTGAAAGGTTGTGGTGATCAGGGGAGGTTCCTAAGGACTAGGAGAAAGAAAATGTCATTCCTATCTTCAGAGAGAGCAAGAAGAAATATCTTTGGAATTACAGGCTGGTCAGCCTTACCTTAGTTCCTGAGAATATGATAGAGCTAGTAGTCCTGGAAACCATTTCCAAATATATGAAGAACAGGGTGACTGGAAGAAGTCAGCATGGATTTATGAAGGTTATGAAGTTTAAGTCATATTTGGCTAGCCCATTAGGTTTTTCAGGTGAGATGACTGGTGGATGAAGAGAGAGATGTGGCCTTTGTTTACCATGATTTTAGTTAAGTCTATTTTCACAAACAAACTGATGAAGTACAGGCTAGATATGTGAAAGGCAAGGTGTACTGAAAACTAACTGAACTGCTGAGTTCATAGGACTGTGACCAGGGGCACAAAGTCCTGATGGAGGCAGGACTGCCTGGGCACTAGTGGAGTACCCCAGAGTTCACACTGGATCTAATATTGTTTAACAACTTCATTAATGAACTTGATGATGGGACAGACTGCTTCTTCAGCAAGTTTGCAGAAGATACAAAATGGGGAGGAGGGTTTGATGCACCAGCTGGTTGTGCTGGTGCATCCATTCAGGGGGATCTTGCCAGCTGAAGAAAAGCTAAACAAAGAGGAGGGCAAAGCTATGCTCCTTGGGAGGAATAAGGTTATGCTCCACTACACGCTGGGGACCAACCAGCTAGAAAGAGATTTTCAGAGGACCTGGAAGTCCTGGGGGACACCAAGATGACCATGAGCCAGCAATGTACCATTATGGCAATGAAGACCAGCTGCCTCCTGGGCTGCATTAGGAAGAGTGTTGTCAGCAGGTCAAGGGCAGTGATCCTTCCCCTTTGCTCAGGCCTGCTGAGACACATCTGGGATGCTGTGATCAGGTCCGGGATCCTCAGTACAAGAGAGACATGAACATATTGCAGAGAGTCCCTTGAAGAACCATGGAGTTAATTAAGGGACTGGAGCACCTGATGTGTGAGAAAAGGCTGAGGGAGCTGGGACCATTCAGCTCAGAGAAAGGAAGGCTCAGGGTGAGTCTTATTAATGTCTGTAAATATCTGCTGTTGGGAGACTGTAAAGAAGACAGAGCCAGACTCTTCTTACTGGTGCCCAATGGAAGGTCAGGAGAAAAAGGACAGAAATGAAAATCCAGAAAATTTCGTTTAAAGGTATTTTACTCTACAAGTCATCAAACATTGGAACACGTTGCTCAAAGAGGTTGCAAAATCTCCATCCCTGGAGGTATTTGAAACCCAGTTGGACATGGTCCTCAGCAACCAGGTTTAGGTGGTCTTGCTTGAGCATGGGTTTGGACTAGATTATCTCCAGGTGCCTTCCAACCTCATCCATCTGTGGTTGTTGTATTCTTTAAATAACTTTGCTTCAAATAACCTTGTTCTCAATATAAATCAAATGCATATTTTTCCTGAAGTGAAAGCTGAGGCCAAGAAATGACAGAGGAGGTGAATCAAAGGTGTCTTACGATTTTAGAAATTTTTTTTAGTGATTCAACTGTTCCTTAAAGTAATTGTGTGATTAAGTCTTGTTGGTAACTTTATTCCTCGGAAACTGAAAGCCTGCTGAATTCCAATCCACATAAAAATTAGCCCTGCCAATACCCCAGACACCAGACCAATAACCTTCCCCCTCCATCACCATTCAAACTAAGGAAAATACGTTAGACATCTTAATTAAGTATATACAGTCACCTTGGAAGGCATGTAGAAAATGACCTAATCCACAATTAGCTCACTGAGTCTGGATTCTGTGGGGATTTTCTTTACAGTTTTGATTATGCTGCATACATGATGCAGCATACAAGGCTGACAAGAATACCCAAGCACATGCACGACGGTGCTGTCCTTGTCCCTCCAGTCTTACCGTCAGTGTGTGTTTTGTCCCTGTGGTGCCCACGCAGCAGGAGCTCTCTGGAGCTCTGCTTGCGGGTATCCTAGGCACAGTGGGGCCCTCTTGACTCTGCTGTGCATAAATACATCAAATTGCTGCTCCCCATGTCATTTATGCAATACCCAGAGGAGCATTAGTGGTGCTTGACTCAGAAGAAGGTGGATAAGAGAAAGCTTACCATGCCAGTCCTCACCCAAGGGTCGGGTACAGCTGCAATCTCTCACTGAGAAGAGGACAATGCTCAATACCCTCTGCAGAGCCTCTGTACACCTGGAAAGAGATAGGGACATGCATGGCTGTGACGTTTACAGAGAGTAAGGAGGTGAGAGGAGGGGTCACAGCCAGAGTACTCAAAGAGAAGTGGGTATTCATGCGCAGCCCTAGAAGATGTTTCATTTGATTTTGGTCTTTTGAGAATCACAAAGCAAAAATAAATCAAAATAAACATTTCAGCTTCTACAGGTTCACTGAGAAACAGCCCAGCTGTAATAACAACAAATCATACACAGTGCGTAGCTTGTTTTTCTTTCTACAGGTTAACCAGAGAAGGTCACAGCAATCATCTTTAATAAAAGAAGGTTTCCCTTTGTTTCTGGCACTGGCTCTGAGCAATTGGCCTGTACGAGCTGCTTTCAGAACCACTCCCCGGTTATTCTGTCTCTTTTCTGCTCAACGTTCCTTGACGCACTTGCAGCCAAGTAGATTATTTCTCTTTTTTTTTTTTAAAAAAAAAAAAATGAAATGATTATATTAATTTAGCTCAGATTTCAACCAACATGCATTATAAATCTCTGCAGATTGTATATTAGCATGAGAATTTTGAATACACAGTAATTGAAATATATTACATTCAAATAAAGTCTCAAGAGGGCAGCTTCAAATGCTGGCTTAATTCTAATTTTTTTTTAAAGTCCGTGCATGGTATGAAAATAAGGTAGTATGAAATAAGGGAGAGACTCCCCCTACTCCCCCCTAATGAACTAGTTCACTTCTTTCTCCTAATGGTACCTTTTATTTGTTCTTTGACAGCTAACCCCGAGCACTTGACTATTGGCAGATCTTTAAGACTGTGTAATCCTGGCTGTAAGTGGTCTGAGCGGTGAAGATGGTCTGTGTTTTATGCCTTGCCCATCACCTAGCAAACAGCCACTTCTCGGTACCTGTGGAGCTACGTTAGGTGTGCCTACATCCATCTTACCCAAGAGCACTCACACTGACCATGCACACAGTCTAGCCACAAGCTCTCCTGCAGCTCTGCTTGAAGGATGCCCCCACCAGACCCTTCTCAAGACGGCAGCAGGCTCCGCAGACACCTTCATTTCTTGTCTGGAAACCCCATCCTTGGGGTCTTCTTCACCAGGACAGCTGCTCTGCCAGAGCTAGCAAGTGCCACAGGCCTGAGGAGTCTTGTCAATGCTCACAAGGAATGACTCACGTGGGCACAGCTGTCACTGCCACCTACCCAAGGAATGGACTGCTGCGCTAATATAGAGCAAGCCTGCAGCTTGTCTTAAAAGCAGTGCTGCCACCACGGGCTCCTTAGGAGACTGGCCACACATGAGCCTCAGCCATAAATGGGGCAATCTGGGCATTGTTCAGTTGAGATGCTGGATACAGACAGGAATCTGGAAAAGGAAGGGAATGAGGCAGGTGTTTCCCAAGCCTCTGTCCTGCTCAGTTGCCCTGCTGAGAAATACCCAGCTCAGGCTCCCCAGCAGGTCAAAAACTTAGGTCCTTACACCTTTCTGTTACCCCAGACCACCTCAGGTCCTGCAAACAGATGGGGATCTCCTAACAGTCAGTGCCCTGGCATCCCTGGCACTTCTCCAGCCTAAAGCAATCCATGGACTGGGGGGACTTCTGCTTCTCCTCCCTCAGCCCCCTTTGCCTGTCTGGTAATAGAAAAAAACCCAAACTGTTACTCTGTCTTTCAAGTCAGCTGGGTGCAGCTGAGCTGTGGGAGCTGTGTGCTCCCTTGGAAACTCTGAGAGCATGATGTGAGAAGAGGAAGATAATCCCTGATGTGTCTGTGCCTGCACTTCCCCATTGTAAGGCTGTCTAGATCGCATGGACATCCTTCTTGCTTGCAAGGTTTTAGTGGAAAGCACGGTCCAGCAGAATCACAGAAATAAGCCTTTCTCACTCCAAGAAATAGCCCTTGCTCTACTGTTGATCTGCATTTCTCACTCCTGCTGCCCCTACCTGCCCCAGCCTGCTAAGTGTGGACTTTACTGCTTCTGACTCCAAGCCAGTTCTCCTCCCGCCTGCGCTCTGATCACTCACCCCAGCTCGTACACCAAGCTCCTGCTCCAGCTCCTGTGGTTCATGTGCTCTAGCTTGCAAATGAACATTATCTGCATCAGGAGTTTTAGTAGAAATTAGCCAGCAGGAGAGATTGAAGGATGCTTCAAACTCTTTAGGCCCTAAGGAACTGTACAGAAATGAAATATTTCAGGAATAAATTAAATGCCTGCATGCTGTTCTTATCCCTAACTCACTGTGTCTTATCCCTAATTCAGCAGCTGGATTGATCACCAAACTGTGATTACCTTGTGCTGGTAAGAGGTAGGAAATCAGGAAATGGAATGGCTACAGCACAAGGAAAGTTCTGGGGATCATAGTATCCTATGAGCAGGAAGGCAGGGTAGGGAAAAGCCAGCAGGAGAGACACTCCCCTTACTAAGGTCAGTTAGAAACTTCTCCCAGACACCATCAGGATGTTTCCAAGAGGGAAGTATGGTTTATGGAAAAAGGCCAGGGATGTCATCATGGATTACTTGGAGAAGGATGGTTATGGTTACTTAGAGAGCTGGTGAAGAAAGCTTGCTGTTGTGAAAACAAAGGTACCAAACTCATCTCTGCAGAAAGTGTGAAGAGAGCTGGGGGACTGCCATGATCAGGAAGACGCAACAGCATTGACAGCTGTGGTGTGGGAATGCTGGCGGCCCTTGTAACACATGCAGACAACACTGGGCAGAGTACAAAACTGATGAGTTACAAACTGCAAAGACCTGGCAGGGCCTTTGTGTCTGAAGGCTGTGGAGAGGGCACACCGTAGCCTCAGAACAGACCCTCGCTTTGTAGGGTCATTTCTGACTGGACTGAGATGGGGATCCATGCAAACAAGTCAGTAGATGTCGTTGCAATGTCTTCAATCTCAACTAGAAGACCAGCAGCATGATAACGAAGTTGTTTTACATACGCATCCCTCTGAAATCACAGCACGCTCTGCAAGATGCTAAGCAAAGTGGTAGACCCCAAACTGCTTAAGATTTCTGAGAAAGAATTTAAATATTCATGCAGGCAATAACACCAGGGTTTAGAAGGGAACAGGATATTACAGCTAATTAATTTTTTATGCTACAAGGCACTGTTATTCTACTGCAAGCTGCATCAGCACAGCTGAAATCACTGTTTCCTACAACTCTTAATTTCGTAGTGATAGTCTGGAGTGAAAATGCTAACAAGGCTCACATATATATGTTCCAAGATGGGCTAGTCTACCAGACAGAGGTTTTGGAAAGTAGGAGGGACCTTTCAGGATAGCTGGGCAGAAAAAATAACTTTGAACTGATTAATCTGAATTTTTGGGGGTGTATGAAGACAAGTAGGTTTGTAGAATAAAAATTTTGCTGATTCCAAAAGGATAAGTTTTGATAAAACGAGAGTTGCTTAATGATTTTAAGAACTAAATTGTCTGACTGTGAAAAAGGCTGAGAGTAAAGCCTCGTTACTGTAAAGATATAAAAACTATATACGTTAACTATGCTAAGTTTTTGATCTAACCAAAAGAGGAATGTCTCCATGGTCAACTGGATGAACAATGGTTTAAAAAAGTATTTGGAACAAGGAAAGAGCCTAGTGAGAGTGAAAGGAAAACATGAGCAACATAGCAGGCCATTTCTTGTTGGTTGAGAATTACTGGGAAGAAGTAAGCATTGCCAAATAAAAAGCTGAGTTAGAAACTGAATGACAAAATAAGAAAAACCTGTCAAAAGGCTCTGGGAGCAAAGGAGACTGCATGCAATCAGTACAGGGTAAAGACTGGAGATTACCCAGATACAGCCTCCAAAACTCACACCCTTTTTATAGACCTGTGCTGAGAAATTATCTGCAATACAGCACACAATTCCCGTAGATCAACTTCAGGGAACATCCGAAGTTGAGCGAGTACAGAGTGTAAATACAAAAGAGAGAGAAGAGCTCTTCTAAACGGGAAACTGGCTGCGGATGAGTTCTGGCTGGAAATCAGAGGACAGCTTCCAGCTTATAGATGAGATGAGTTTTTCAGGAAAGAGAGTAAGAGTATGTAGGTTAAGACATGTTGAGCGTGGCCTCTACAAATCTTTTCAAAGTGCTCCTGAAGGTGACATTTCTATAGACAGCATATTTCTGGTGCCTGAAAGTGCAGAGCACTGGCTGCAACAGACCAAAGATATTTGCATCAATGCAAATAAACTTATACAAACAAATTGTAGGAAGGTTCAGCTCCCATAAAAGAAACATTACATTATCTCTAAAACCTTTTCATTTCATGTCAAACAGAATTATCTTGTTGATAAAATTTTTATTCAAGTATTCAACACAAGGGAGTAGAACATAAAAAAATCTTGGACAGATGAGAGAGATGTAAGTGGTATCACTCACCATGCTCAGTGCAACCTGATTACTATCTTAAAGATGACCTCTTGAAGCTACAGAAAGCATGGCTTTGGTTTGATGAATTTCATAGCACAACCCTTAACTACACTGATTATTTTAGATCATATTTTCCAAAATTCACGTATGTTAAGTACAAGTGTTGCTAAGTTTTCAGCTCAAGTTTCCTCTGTTGTCCTCAATAGAGTATTTGCAACACTGTGAAGTTGAAATCTTTTTGTTCCTCCAAATAGTTGTTTTGTTCACTGATAGTGGAAATACTTTGGACCTTTTCTTTGTATTACTTATTGTCAGGATGACTGGGGAAGGAAGAAGGAAAAAACAGAAGCCGTGCCCAGTCCCCAGTCTCAGCACCTAGGCTGTGTCCTAGGGTAAAGGCATTGCAGAAAAGCCTCCCCCACTTGAATGGTGCCCTACACATTCCTCTTCTCCATGAGGCTGCCTAGCTGCATGGACTATGGATTTGCTCAGGCTTCTCCTGGGCCTGGGACAGTAGCTCTCACTGCCATCCTTGCCAAATGTGGCTCCACACTGATTAATACCACATGATCCGCCAGGACAAATCTGATCCTGATTAAGAGTAAATACCCAATTTCCTTTCTATTAGATTAGCTCGAGCGCATCAGGATGTTTATTCTGACTTTATGGTTCATCTGATCTTCTGGCGTGTTGTGGAAGGATAAGCGATGCCTTTTCTGGTGTGCAGCTACAGTGGCTGCCAGCAAACCCCACAGGGTGTGAAGCGTGTACATTCACAAGGGTGGGTGGGCACTGCTTCTATACCTTGTGTTATATGGCTGCAGGAGTTTTAACTCGTTGAGCCACCTAAAACCAGATTTTCACCTCTTAGACCTGCACTGCTGTTCTAATTAATGCAGTGTGGGGAGCGCATTTTTAATTCCTCTCCACCAACATACAGTGGTCTCTGACAGGAAGGATGTTCCTCCCTCTCAGGAGTCTGATTAAAGAATTATTGTTCTGACCGAGGAGGCACAGCAGGCTCTTTTCTGCTCTGAATTGTGCAACACTTTACCTGCACTCACCTCATTGCTCTATGGTGCTACTACTGGCAGGAACAGAACCGAGCCCCAGGTTGGCATCACAGCAATACTGGTGGGGGAAAGGGGAGGGCTCAGCTCTACCTTGGCCGCAGACCAGAAAGTCAGGTGGGTGGCATAACAGAAAGGCAGGCTTGGAGAAAAGTCTGTTGTACATTTTCAGACTAATTTGTTTCGGTCTCCTTGGTTGTCATTGCAATGCCTTCCATGCTTATGTAAAAATCCATTTATGCGGGCTGAGCAGTGACTGAAGTGGACCGGGACAGTCTGGTATGCCATATGGGGTACAAAAAGAGCAGCATGCCCAGGCTTTCTTCTTTCCCAGAAGTCCTCCTGAAGTCGCAGTTTTGCTGTTGGCTGTGAGGGCACGACTCCAGAGGTCCCGGTGCTTCCAAGCAAAGCACACTCCAGCTTCCCTGCGCTTGGTGCCTCCAGCTGGTGCATGGGCAGTCAGGGGCTTGCTGACAAACCACGTTGTCCTGCTCTTGGCTCAGTCTCATGCATGATTTTTTTGTCTTCAGTTAAAAACTGCACTTACACACTTAGTACTAAACCCAAACTTTTCAAGAAGTTTTAGCTTAGGTACTTCAACTCTTAGAAAGCGTACTTCATTGTATGAAATCACAACATAATAGTGAAGTCCTCCAGCCTTCAGCCTCACATATCACAAGTTCCTTAAAACCCAGCTAGCTTTAGAAAAAAAACTTTCCACTATTTTATGTTAGAAAGAAAAAAGGTTAAGGAAAAAAGTGGAAGCATATTTTTGCTGCATGAACAGTTTGTGGATATTGGTTGGTGATCAAAAACCTCTTTCTAAAATGTTTAATACGAATCCTTCGTGATATTGCTTCTATCACATATGTTCCATCCATAAGACGTGAGTCACTCTTGAAGAAAACAGGAGGGTCTCCATGGTGACAAACTCCCGTGGTCTGAAAAAAATGTGACATTTTCTCTGAATCCTAACATTTTTATTTGTGTTTTTTTTTTCCCCAAAGCTGAGTTTACTATGATACATTCGTAAGAACATGGTTTTTAATATTCAGTATAAACAAAAACTTCCTGAATTTGGAAAGAAATGGTCCTCTCTTGTGCATACCTGCAAAAAGTTATCAGCATGCTCCCATGTGCTGAAAACACCCCAGAAGGGATACGTTAACACAAACTCTTGCAGACTCACCCACACGAGAGATACCAGAGCTGGAGAAAATTATTTCCTTAGCCTTCCCTCATGAAAAATTAACACAGAATCCTGTCTTTCATAGATCCTGCTGAGACGGACATTGTAGCATTTTATGTGTTTATATTCCCTAGTGAGTGATGGCTGCAAGGCTGTTTTGAGGAGGCAGAGTATTGAGGACCCCCTTGAAAGGGTCCAGGGCTTTGCACCCTGCTATGATGCCAGCAACGTCCCAAGGTCCCTCTCGAACTAAGGACCCAGTGTGCAAAGGTCTGTACAAGCCACCAGAAGAAATGGATCATTTCTTCCAAGGGCCTCACTTCTTAATGGTGAAATATGAGCCACCTTTTCCCAAGTCATTGGAAATTGTGAAAGACAGAATATCTATCTAAATTAGGAGGAAAAAAGCAGCCTCTTGTACCTAGTAGCCAGTTTGGAAAGGGTCAGTCTTAAAAAAACCATGGGATGCAACCGTGATTTTTGTGCAGACTCGACTCACTTTATATACGCAGAGTAATTCTTGTTGGTGCATCGTACAATCCGTGTGAATAAAACTAATGGCTGGCAGAGAAAGTCCGATTGTGTTTTGCTCTTTCAGTGCTCTGTACTCACACTGATCCCATTAAAAACACACCAGCCCCCATACGACAGGAGCCAGCTGAGCTCATACATTTTCTTATTGCTCCCAACATGTTAAGCAGCAACCTCATTTATATTACTGCTCCTTGTAAATATGCCAGATCATGCTTTTCTCAGTAAATTGGTTTTTATATGAAGTTTTCTTTCAGTATCAGTAATTATGATAGGGTTGCACAACCAGTTCCCCAAGAAAATGGCCTTGGCTTCTCCTAATCCTACACAGGTTTTATAACAGAATATTTATATTTATTCATTACGGTAGCTCCTGATTTATACTGGTTTGTTACTGAAAGAAAAAAAAAAGGAGGGGGGGGGGAGGGGGAAGGTTAGTGAATTATAGGATAGGTCTCAACTTTGATTTATGGAGAAAAAGTTCAAG
Source organism: Bucorvus abyssinicus (assembly GCA_009769605.1). Classification (NCBI taxonomy): domain Eukaryota; kingdom Metazoa; phylum Chordata; class Aves; order Bucerotiformes; family Bucorvidae; genus Bucorvus; species Bucorvus abyssinicus. The sequence continues at coordinate 91,548,085 of CM020024.1, read as the reverse complement.
AACAAATGAACAATTTGTTAAGTATGAAAATGAGTAACAGATAAAATACATTTGTCAAGGACAGTTTGTCACATTAACCCACACCTCTTCTGGGTGGATAGGTCTTGTGAGTAAGGGAAAAGAAAGAGAAGTCACACATCTAGAATTCAGCACTTTCTGTTGTCTTATGTGATGCTTTCAGTGGCAGAACAGGGAAACACAGACTAAGTGAAATTATGACTACAGGGTGCAAAAATAGTTAGATCTTGTAGCAGCCTGCAATTATCAAAGATCAACTCATCAAATGAGAGGATATATTGAATGGACTACATCTGCCACCTGTCCTGAACTTTAGTCCATCATGTGCTTTTGTTAGTAACCCGTCAGCATCACCAAGCACTTACCAAGAGAACCTGCCTGGTACAAAAGGCAGGTTGCAGTTGTTTGATGCCTGTCTGGTGTGGTATTGGTACTGCTGATCCTGCCATCGCTGCGGTGGGGGGATGAGCTAGACCTGCTCTTGGGTAACTACAGTAGCTCACCTCTTTGTAAATGGTTCTTTGCCAATGCTTCTGTAGGCAGCAGTGAGTGCTGGTTGTATTAGTTCTTCTTTGCTGTTAGCAGTGGTGGTAAGAATTTAGCATTGGTTAGCACTGAAGCTTGTCACCGACAAGGGGAGTGATGGTGCACTGCTCTTCTCACCATTGCTCGTGGAGATCCTGGGCTCAGTTCAGTGGTCTAGACATAGGGTTCACAGGGTGTGTGAGAAGTGGAGGGTTGGCAGAAGCTACACAACACTCAAATCCTTCTGCAGGAGCAGCTAGACACTAATTGGGGTGCCCAGAGCATCTCAGACAGCACCGGATGCCTATGTTGAGGCCACACATCCAGTGAAGCCTAGCAGGCACCTCCACTGGATCATTTGAATCACTCTCTAGACTATGCTGATGGTACCAAGTAATCTCCATTGACTGAAATAAGAACTGAGACTCCTGTCTGACATACAGACTTTCATGTTTTTTCTTAGTCAAAGCAGAATTATACTTCAACTACTTTTTATAGAAGTTTTGTTGGACATTCAGTAGTACAGGTCCAATACCAAACCATTAATTAAAGACAATAAGAGTTTTACCCTTCCCTTCATAGATAGAAGTGGCCTTCAAGTCTTGGGCACAAGGTTCCTTCATTGGGTTAATTTTATGGTTCTACTGTTATTGACAAGTGGAAAATATTGGCTCCTATTAACTGTTTTCTCCACCTTATCACCAAACACTTTACAGACAGGGATAGGTAATCCTGCCTTTCTCCAACGCAGAAATAGAGACACAAAACTCACTCCCAGATGCATGGAAAATCAGTGCAAAACTGAGAACAAGACTACATGATTCTCAGCATATCCACGCACTAAATCTTGCTGACCTGTGACAAATTCTAACTGCAAATTAAACTTTTTGCTGATCTAATAGTAATCTGCATTAAACCCCAGAAGCAATAAAGAAAAAAAAGACGGAGAAAAAGGAGAAGCTTTAACCTACTATATATATATTCAAACTATCATTGTTGTCTTGCACTTCTCATTAGGGATTCCAGCTCTGGACGCTTCACTCACGTATGTTTGGGATCACATCATGTTAAATGGAAAAGTCTTGGTATCTCCTTTCCCTCTAATTACATGAAGTTTGATCACATTGTGCAAATGTTTGACCCCCAAGTGGAGAGGAATCAGGCAAGAAGAGACCAGTTTTTCTGCCGTGCTTAAAGCATTCATGTTCATTAGGATCACAGTGGGGCAAAAGTATTAAAAATGGAGGCTTCCAGCCAAGAAAAACATAATATAGAATATTGAGAAATTGTGAGTAATGAGATGTATAAGCCAGCATCACTCAGCTTTCTCATTTCCAAATTGTAATGAGATATGAAATTGCCCGCTTTCACATAATTTACCGAGGGTTAACAAAAAGATCCATTCTTTCTCATGCTGTGCTCCCTAGGGAATTTCTAAATCATGTGATTTTGCCATTGTGGCCCTTTTCTGCTTTCAGAAGTGTCTCTGGAAAAATGTCTGTTGTCCCCGAATGCCTGTTAATTGTGCTCAGTTTCCTATGAAATGACTGTTATTTTCTTCTAATGGCTTATCCTGCAAAGCAAACAGAGATTGGCTCATCCATCTGAGCTCACGCTCTCTTGCACATTAACAACAGTGCAGAAAAAAGCTAAATTATGCCCACAGTTATTGCAGACAGTCATAGTCTTCCAGCTAATCTCAGAGTAACGTCACTGGAATCCCATTATCTTCAGCAGTAGAGATTAGCCTGAATTAAGCAGCTGTTTTCCACCAAGTTCCTCCTCCACCATTTACTGAATTTGCAGGGCTAATATACACTATTAACAACAATTCCAGCCTGAATTTAGTGCTTCAACAAAGCACACATCTTCTTGGCTACATTTACAGTGCACGTGTGTTCAGAAAGTGGGGTGCTGAGGGCAATGCAAGCAGTCAAAATTCATCTGCCTCTAACGTTGGCAGTACAGAACAATTCAGTTTAAAGATGGTAAACATAAGCCATTACTGAGCAGATCAAAACTGACCATGGACAAGGCCAGAAACTGGAGCTCTTACTGCCAGAACAATGGGGTTCTGGAATAGTTTTCTTCTAGAAATATCAGGTGTTAAATGTGGGAGTAGCCCAAATGTAACCCTGGTCCTTCATGAGGGCTGCAAGAGTGCAGTGCTCCAGCCTGCCTATCAGTGCACAACCTCTGGGGGTTATGAAGGATACTTGTGTACGCATGGAGACTGTAGGCTTCCCACTCCATCACCACCCGCTTGTACTTCCCAGCCCCTGGGAGGCCGGAGGGCTCATGGGACAACATTAGAGCCACTGCAGGGAAGCATACACTGCTCATGACTAAATCCTCTCCTTATTTTGGTTAAACTACTGTTTCATCTGGGCTGGTTAACTCGCACTCCTCAAATATAGATTCTAATTAAATTATGAAAGAAAACTAAAGTAGTTACAAATTGATGTGAAAACAAAAAGAGTCTGATCAGCAGAACCTAAAGCCTATGACACATTTATAACATTTCAGCGTGTACACCTAAGGTATCTCTCCAAAACTCCAATTGCTGCTGTAACAGAAACATGTTCATAAATGATCGAGAAAGTTGTAACTGGGTATTTAGGCATTTGCAGACTAATTTGTCCCCAGAGCACTCAATTTTCTCTTCCTCTCCCATTATTTTCTTTAACTGTATTTAATTTCAATTCCTACTCATTTTAAGAGCCTCCAGCTTGTACAACATTAGCTATAGTTGTACTCAAGGCACCTGCCAGCTTGCCAAAGGCTCTTCTGAAGTTGGTTACAACACACTTGGTGCCAAGACATGTTCAATAGCTCAATTAATCTATCAGTCATATTAAATTGGAGTGCCTGAGCATGAACGGTTGGATGTTTCAAGAACAGAGACTTCTGTATCTGTGTGGATACAGCCATAGCTTAGTTTTCCTGGAGTTAAAGTTCTCCATCCATTCTTATTACATGTGGAAAAACTCACATGTATTCTGAGTTTAAAATGTCACCTCTGTTAGTGCTATCACAGATCAAAATTGTATTTGTTTGGGTTGTACATGGGAAACTTTTGGCATCAGAGAGGTTGTGTGGAAGGGAAGAAAAAAACCTGAAAGGATCCGTGGCAGCAGAAATATGTAAGCTGGGAAACCCATGTCTCTAAGACAGTTTCTGTGAAAGCTCAGAAAGCTCCTTCTCAAATTAATTTTGCATACTTCTAGAGGCCACTAATGGATGTGAGCACTCATGTTTTCTCTGGCAAAAATCATGTATGAAGTCTTACTGGAGCCGGCTGCATGCCATGTTGTCTAGCTGAGCGATTAAAATACCTAGATAGTGCACTCAGTGCAATGTGTACAACCTTGAGACTTTTCAACAACGGAACCTCTGTTCTGGCTTTTGAACTCAACCGAATAGCAGCAATTCATTAAAAGTCTTGTTAAGTTGCCTAGAATAGCTTCAGTGTTGTGGTATTGCTTTCACGCTGAGAAATCAATGAAGCTTTTCCGAATACCCATAAATCGCCTTGAAGTATTCCTTAATTTAAATTCCTGCACAACCCTCCTAAAGTCAACGGCATTAAACAGACACGGTTTTATAACAGAGCTCAGCAAAGAAGGTCGCAAGCGAGGGGGAGATTTGGGAAGAATGACAGAGATCCAAGCAGGGCTCCCAAGCAAAGCAGCGCACGGTGGCCCTGGGACACCTCCAGCAGAAAACTTCCAGCAGAAAACAAACATTTTTTAAAAATAACTTCGAGTTTTACCAGTAGAGGGAAACAGAGCACCTTGGCTGCAGCCTGCTCAGAGATGCATGGCTGTCACTGACACCCTGAGTGTCCCTTTTCTTTGATGATGAGCTGTGAGGTGAGCGCCGGGGTTGACCCCCTGCTTCCCCCAGCTGTACACTTCCATGCAGGCAGCCCCATGCCCAGAAGCAGGAGAGGGCCCTGCACAGGCCACCATCCTGGGGAATGAGCAATACCTTCAGCATCCTGTTGTGCAGGCTTGTCTTCTGGAAAATGGGATAGCATTTGACATCGGTATGAAAATGAAACTTTCAAAGTTGGTTTCATGAAGTTACGTTGCTAAATCTCCCTTAAAGCAATGATTGTGCAGGAGTCAGCAGAATGCAGAAAATCGCAACTCTCCTAGCTGGCATCTGAAGTGTTTCAGAGGCAATGCCATCTTTTCTTCATGAACAAGGGCTCACTTGAGACCCTCAGCAATCGCTGCCCTAAGTAATTACACGCCTAACAGCAGGAGCTCTGCACCATGGCAAAAATGAGGGGTTTTAAAGAAAACAAATCCCTAAATAATTTTTGGAGGAAAAAAAAGTCCCTATGCACTCAAAAGGGAGAAATGTCAGATGTCGAGACCTTAGTGTGGTCTTTCTTACCATTTCCCTGCCATTCATTTACCTGCCTCTGAGACTGAGAACTGCAGATCAGCATTAGCTCCAGAGTTCCTAACCAGAGCTGACGGTGCTGTTGTACATGCAGCTGCCTATTTGCTAGTGCTTTATACAGAGTTAGAGTCTCTGCTAGTATATTGCAATACAAAGTTGTGCCCCATTCATCTGTAGGATGGATATCCCAATATATAGTGCAATGATAGCAGGTATCCCAGCCATTTGCAAACAAAGCTGTCTCAGATCTGAGTACTGACAGAGTGATTTATTTGTAATCAGATTGAATGACTGATATATCCCTGTTCCCCTTACTTTTGGTGGAATGCATTGTATGGACTGTGCAGTTCTCAGCATTTTGTCATATGTACGTCATTCTAAAATGTCTGACTATTTCTTTACAGAAATAAATGTGTATCTGGCCAGTCTCAGTATTTGGATACATCCCCTTCCTTTCCCTTCCCTTTTTCTTCCTCTCTCCTTCTCTGTGTTTCGCTTCTCTCCCTCCCTCTGATATTTCACTGTCCAAGAAGATAAAAAGGTCAAGCATGTGTTGCAGTTGTATAAGTCTTTTCTTTCTCCCAGGAGCTTTGTTTTTTCTCATAGGAAACCTGAGTAGACTTTGCATCCAAGAAAAGGTCTTGACAAGGAAAGAACTGAGTACGTTACTAATTCTTCTCATCTGGGAAAGAAAATGACTACATTTTGCCCATGACTGGTCAATGTTTCTATTATCTTGTTTCACGTTCAGTGCCAAAGCCCCAAACCTCTTGGCCATGTTGCCATACCACAGACTCTGTTAGGAAGAGAATAACTTAGAGATCATCAGGGAGCTTCTATATCTGGAAAGGAGGGGTGTGGTTTTAATGTCTTTTTTCTCCTTGTATTTAAAACTCTTTTGATTAAAAATAAAGAGCTCAGTTGGTGCTGAGTGTCCCAGTAGGAGTGTGTTGTGTTGATCATTTGAGCTGCGGTACTACGTTCCCTCTAATACTATTGCCATTTGCTGGTAGTTGTTGTGAATGTTGACTGCTTGATCTGAAGTTATTTTACACACTTTTTGCCAGCTATTTCTCCTGTGTTCTTAAGATTTAAGCAAAGAGCAACTCAGATTTGGAGATCCAATTAAAGCATAAAAATATGCTTCAGATTTCACTAAGCTGATTTATATTCGAAGTAGCTATTCATTGGAGGATGTACCTTCCTGTGGAAATAAGCTTCAACAGAAAAGTACCTTGCAATGACCTAGTGAAAACCAGCCTTGCATCTGTATCTTTGTAAATATTGTCATACCCTTCTTGAGTGCTTTTAGCTTGTAAATTATTCAGATGGAAACATTATGCTGCGTATGATCATGCTGAAGGGCTATGAAATGATGAGTGGTGCACAGGGACAGAAGGAAAGTGTGTAGAAGAGACTTTATAAATACGTTGTAACTGGACCAAGCTGTCTTCTCAGGGCCATGGGATTTGTAGTTTGGAAAAAGATAAGTAATAACTGGATTGAGTCTTGTATATCACACAGGAAACTCCTTACTCTACAATTAAGAGATAATGTCTACCCAACTCAGGAGGTTCTTGCAAGATGTAGAGAGGATAAACAAAATAAAACCTGTTGACGTTGTAAGGTAGAAAATGAAACCTGTGCCCATATTATTGGCTATTGTCCTGCAGTACAGGATGATAGAATTAAAAGACACCATCAGCTGTTGATCTATTAATACAGGAAGCTAAAAAGAAAGATTGGCTAGTTTTTCAAGAACCGTTATTGCCAGATGATAAGAACAATCTATATAATCCAGATTTAGTTAATTGATCACTTTTTACATCAGTTGATATTATACACGTATTTGCAGGAAAGGTATGGGCTATGTAAAAAATGTTATAAGTTGTTATGTTGGTTTAATAAAATTGTTCTACGTGTGGGATAGAAGGGCCAGCTTTGGGCTCGTAACGATTAGTAATGATGAAGCATCCCCTGCTGATACTATGTACCGGTTATGACTAATTAGGTGGACGGGTCACTTTTTTTAACTCAGAAAAGAACATACCTTTAAAGTTCAATAAATAGCCTTCTCTATTCCTCAAAATCCCAAATCTGTGAGATCTTCTGATGCCTACAGGAGAAGAAATTGCTTTTGGGTGCTTTACTTGAAAGGGAGCACACTCCTTACCCTGCCATGTCATTACTTTCTCTGCAGCACTGTAGCAACAGACAAATACAGTTTACGGTAGATGCTTCTGGGGTTTTATGCTCTTTGGTTAACTTCATGACACTAAAAAGTTTAATATTGAACCAGCTTTCTGCTCTTTTACTTCAATATTAGTTTGAAGTGTGTGATTCCATGTATACTTTTGTGTACATACAGATATTTAAATTAGCAACTGAGGTGATACTTCAGTGCCAAAGTCAGAGCTGCACAATTTTTTAAGGTGCCAAGAAGAAATGACCAAATTTTTTGCACCTCTTGCCCTTGAACTTAATCCATCTATTCTGAAGCAGGAATTATAACTTAGTACCAAAGTTCAGCTAGCAAGCATGTTGGTTTTTAGCAAGATACGTGGAGTTCCAGATCTGCAGATAAGGATTTGTGACGAGGAGTCCTCTTCTTGTCCAAAAATGTTAGCAGAAATACAATACTTGGCCATTAACTTATAAAGACAATATTTACATTGAAGAAGCATCATCTTTGCAGAATGCCGTGTCCAGCTGGCATCAGGTATGTTCCTCAACACGTGTAGTCACTGATAAATAGCAGATCTGATTACATGCTTTGCAACATAAATCAGAAGTCAGAATGCTGTTAGAAATTGTGACACTTTGAATTTCTGTCTATAAAGCAAAGACCTAATTGCAGGGAAAAGCTTTGTTATCGCTTGCTACAATATTTTTCTATTGTCTACCATTTTGTAAAGCCATTTCCACTCATTTCCTTCAGGCCAGCACTGGAATTTCAGAAGAGGGGAAAGAGTTTCTTTACGATGAACTGAGAAATGTGCAAAGATCTGTTTTTACCATTTCCTTCGCTGTCCAGGAAGAGAGCGCTCAGAGGCTCCCTCTGTCCCATGACGGTGCTCAGCCCTGCCCCTCCCTGCACTGAGGCATCCTTGTCCCCCCATGTAGCTGCCTCAGGACAGCTCACTGGACCTGAGGGACAGAGCAGCGTCTGTAGATGTTTCCAAGGCAGAGGGTAACGTACCTGCCAGATACGCTGCCTCTAACGCATATTTTAATGTTTGGCTGTGATGGAGTGACCCTGGAGATGCACAGGTGGCCTGACCAGAAGATCCAGCTTGACGGAACCATGTGAGGCTGCTGGTCTGCTCCCGCCCTCAGCTCGTGGTAACAGAGTAATTAATGATGATGTTTTAAGAAAAATCTTCTCCAGCAGCCATCTGGTTTAGGAATAGCCAAATGATGGCTGGGACTAATTCAGCAAAGGGATGTTTCTGAGCCAACAGCAAAGTAATAGTCTTTGCAGATACCTTCCATGCAGAGGCTTTCTGGAGCCTCTAGCTCTTCTCCCTGTCAATGAAGTATGGGAGATGTACTAATACAGCTAACAGTCACAGGGGAACTAGGCCAGGCTTGAATTTAGGGCTGAGGTGTTAAAGGAAGAATTTTGAATGTAAAGCAATACTGTTGGTGAGAGAAGTAAAACTCCACTCACATATGCAATTACTGAAAAATGAAAACCCCTATTCCTTCGCTTACATTTATGTGCTAGAATCAGAGGTCATGAAATTGCACCCTATATGTTGTCACCAGAAAGAGGAACTGTCATTTGGTTTATGCAGAGCAGAGCCCTCTTCCAGAAACTGTTACAATGCATTTTGGTTTACCTTTTTCTTCCATGGAAAGAAAAATTTACATATCTGCTCTTCCTTAATTGAAATAAATCACCTTGACTGAAAATCCTGTCTGCTTCTCCTGCCTTACAGCAGCTCCAGGACATCTCAATTCTGTAAACTACTGACTCACAACTTGTGTCTTGTCTGTTTTTCCTTTGTTAAATTATTCAGTTAAAATAAACTATCTCCCCTGGGTTATATTTTTTAAATAAAATCATAGAATTATGCAGGTTGGAGGGGACCTCTGGAGGTCATCCAATGTGATCCCTGCTCAAAGCAGATCCAGCTACAGCAAGTTGCTCAGAAGTGAGTCCCGTTGAGTGCTGAATATCTCCAAGTACAGCAATGCTACAGCTTTTCTTAAGCAACCTGTACCAGTGTTTGGCCACATTCAGGGTGAAATATTTTTCCATATATCTAAAAATAGTTCATTAAGTATTTTGCAGCAAAAAACTACAGTTGCTCATTAACAGTATAAAATCTCCTGCAGCAGACTAAGCCACACATTAAACCAGGGAAATGTTTGATAACTATCAGCAGATGATAGAATATAATAGAATAAATGTTAAGTAAAAGGTAGTGAAGCTGTTTTGAAGATTTCTGCAGTTACTTTTTAAACAAAGAAAATAGTTTAAACATAGGCTATCATATGCTTGCAAACTCAGGATGGTAGTTTATCAAGGCACAAAAGCTCTCTGAATTCAGAGTGTTTATATTAGAAGTTGAAGGATTCAAAAAAACAAACACATATTTTTATATATCGAGATATATATTAATAGAAAACCCTGGGCAAATCTCTAGAGCACTAGCACTGCTTCTCCACATACATTAGACACATGGATAAGTAGCCACAGAATATTCTTTTAACACAATCTCTCTCTTACAGCTCCCCCAGTGAATTTAGCGCGCAAAAAAAATTTCATTAATTCCCATGGGAGCAGGCTGTACTCGTTTTCTTTTGCAATTTGTCTTCCCTGGCATATATCTGTGGGTTATGGCTTTCATTTTGTTTTACTGAGGGGCCCGGGGCTACAAGAAGAGCTTTGTATTCCTCCACATCATGTCCCCCAGCCAAGGATCATAAATGCTCAGCTCTTCAGCAGAATTTGGGTGTGATGCTGGGGGCAGAGAGATGGCTGTGGCATAGGAGGTGCTGCCCTGCTGCCTGCACCCTGTGTGCCCCGTGCCTCACCACCTTTCTTGCACGATGCTGAGAGAAGGGAGGTGCAGGGAGATGTGTGGTCAGACCCGTGGCAACGTCCTGCCCCACACCCTTGCCTTCACCTGCCAAAGCTGCGGATCCCACAGGCAGCAACGGCTGCCTCAAATTTCCAGAGACTGGCAGCTCAGGTCCTAAAGTTGCTAATGGACTTTTCAGGACACCGTGTCTCTAAGCTGGAAAGTGACACCTTGCACATTCATCTCAGCATGTGCATTTTTGCACTTAAATGCAGATTCTGCATCAAATGACATTTTTGGATTGGTTTTCTTAAACCAGCTGTCGCTTTGGAGCTCATTTTCTTGCAATTAGTCTCTCCCTGGAGCATCAGTTGCAACATGAAAGTTTGTTCTGGTTTCTAAGAAAAAGTACTGAAAAACTTCATGCTGTGCATGGCCAAGGGAGGAGATTTTAAATGAAGGAGTAATCTCTTGGCAAGGATAAGTGATGGCACGTAGTTTACAGAGCTTAAATTGGTCCTTGTGACCCAATCCTCGTCTGTGGTATCAGTTCCTTGTATAAGGCTTATAAAATTTTACAATTTTAGAAAAATTACTAGATGTTAGAATAACTCGTGCTGGCAATGTTCAAATAAGGGAATAAAGTTTGATTGGTAATACTTAAAAACTCTGATCATCCCCAGTAATTAGTAGCACTTGGAGAATTGTGTCCTCATCCAAAACCTCATCCTTGGGCCATGTGCTACCCGGTGCCCCCAGTGCCTTTGTGTTCAGTGGAGCCCAACCAAGGTCAATTGACCTGTGACAGGCTCCATACTATAGACCACATCCTGTGTCACCAAAGTGACACATTCCTCTAACTGTGACACTCACCAAAGGCGATGGGTTACAGAGAGGCCAACATGCATTTGTGCATAATGTGCATAATGTCCTCTTTGATCCTGGCAGGGTTGGAAATGGAGGGGGTTTCAGCTGCATGTGACCGAACTGGTCTTGCATCACTCAGCATCACGTGTCCCTGTGAGCACTGTGTCACAGTGTGACTTAGGTAAGATATTTCTGCTGGAAAAAATGTGACTGTCAAGCCTCTGTTTCTTCCTCCCAAACATGTCATTTTTCACCAGGCAACAGTAACAGTCAAGAGAGTTGTTTTAGAGGCCAAAAACTGCACAATGTCTTTGGAAGCAGAGGAAACAAATGACTAATATTTTAAATGTGTTTTATTGTTGTCGATTCATTTGTTCTCCATGTGGCTCAAAAGGCTTAGTGCAATTACCTACTGGAGATGCAGCAAGGGCCGTCTGCTCCTGATTCTGCAACCTCTGGTTACATCCGTGTTGCAAAATATGAGACAGTTATAGCACCTGACTGTCTACAGCAGTGAACGATAGCTTATAACCTGGCTTTCTTTGGGACTACACCAGCTACCCATTTCCAAGAAGAATCTGTAGATAGAGCCAGCCATAAGCCAGAATGACCAAAAATCAAACCATGTCACCTAGTCTCAGGGCTAAAGGTTGGGTTTTGGCCCTTGATTGTGCAATTGTCTTGAGAAATCTCTGGCTGACAAGTCCATCTCTTCATGAGGGAGTGAAGAAGATAAGGAAGTCTTTATAAATCCATAGCAGCCTGTCAAGCAGAACAATACATGCAATTCCTACGTGAAGACGTTCCCCACTACGTGACACCTGGAAGAAGGAAGATTTCTTGGACAGACTCGTTGTGGCAATGGTTTCCAGGGAAGTAAACAGAATCAAAACAAAAGAAATGTCTGGACTGTGAGCAAGAAAAATGGGAAGAGAAAACAAAAGCTTTGGACTGAAGTAGGAATAAATAGTGTGGATGTGTTTGTGTGTCCTAAAGGGGCAGAGATTAGATAGGATTGAAAACATCATTAAGCATGTAAACTGATTAGTTAGAAATTAGAAGCTGTCAAATGAAGGAAATTGATAAACACAGCAAAAAGAAAGATCCACGGTTGAGTGGCTCAGGAACATCAGGAAGAGTACAGAAACAGATCACGCTAGAAAGAGTGTAGGTTAATAGCTAGTTAGTAAGATAAAATTGTTGACAATGTTACAGTGGTGGCACAGACATAATTTTGTCCCAGAAGTTACTTAATCTGTGACTCATTGGGACTCAGTAATGTCATATGGCAACAGGACATAGAAAATTATTTTGGCATTTTATCATGCACCACAAGCCAGTTCTTATCTGAACAACATTGTGATTGCCCGGGAATGCAGCTGTTAGCATGGAAGGACAGATCTTTGGGACAATTGAGGCATCACAAAACCAGGGTTTCAACATGCCTGGAGAAGTCAGCTCTTCCCTTGAATAGAAAGAGCAGATCTAGTTATGAAGGTGTATGGTTGCTAATGTAATTTTATAGTGGGCATATACATTTAAGTCTTTATTTAATAAAATATTGACTTTTTAATTAAGAATTCGGAACTAGAGATGAGGAACCTGGAAGAAAAAATCAATGTCACAAGAACAGGTCTTTGATCTAGTCCTTTCCCCTTTGTAAATCAGGTGGCGACTCAAGTAACAGCAATTTAGAAAATTACAAACCATTAACTAATATGCTGTAATTGTGCATTTCTGCTGTCATAGTCTATCCCACTTGAGTTCAAATGTCTCACTTAGAGTGGTCTAGGCTAATTTACCTTTTCTAGCAATTGGGGAGTGCTAAGAGAATGTAAAGAGGGGGTGTTCAGGTCTGTTGAGTGCAGGTGGCTCCATGTAAGCCGGGTGTTGAAGCTCCCTTGACAGCCCTTGGGGACCCACTTGGTCTGGCCAGCCCCATCTGGAGGGCACTTGGCTGGTCAGCTGCGGTGACCACTTTGGGGAGAGCTGAATTGGTCCTTGGTTTCACTGCCTGCATTGACCAGGGCTCGAGTCAGGTCTTCTGTTATACCTCCCTTCCTAAACAAATGTGTGGGATACCCCAGGAGATCTCAGGTGGCATTAGGAACTTGTAGCTGGGAGCATGAAAAACCCTGCAGTCAACCGGGTGTAGGGCATGGCTGTATTTTCTAGACAGTAGACACCCAGCTCATATTGTATATCCACAAAACCAAGGTGTCCAAATCTGGAGCTGAATTTGGCCCTTTCCAACTGTTTCTGTGGCTTGACTGACTTACCAAGCCACGGTGGCTAGGTTGTGCGGCCAAAGCGTCCTCAGCTGCTGCCAGCAGACATTTCTCCTTATTGTTTTTATCTTTCCCATCCACCGCAGTGCACTTGTCCCTACTCTTTTGCATTGTTCTTATCTTGTAAGCTCCTTGTAACACTTAAGGCAGTGGGGCAATACACACTGTTAAAGATAAACCACAAACACCTGATACCACGCAGTCGTGGTTACAGTAGTATCTGGTAACTGGCTTCTGCGTGGATGTGACACAGATTCCAGCCTGATGTGAAAAAAGCTTAGGACTCAAGAATTTTTGGCCTGCTTGTAGCTTTGTGCATGCATTTCATGCTAACAGCTCTACGCGGCAGTCACGTACAGCCTTCCCCCACCTCCTCCCCCACTGCTGGTGTGTGAGGAGAAATAATTCTCACTCTGTGGCTGCAAAAGATTACAAAAAAATCTCAGTAATGCAGTAACGAGGCACCCGATCACTGTTTTAAGCTCAGCTATGCTGACAAGCCATGATAGTGTGCTGCAGGGTCGTCTCATGGGTGACCTGGAACATCACCTGCCATACGGACCGCTGCAAGGATGCTCACAGGCATGATTTACAGGAGGCAGGAATCGTTAGAGTTCTGCCAGTTGTAATCTCTGCTCAGTTGTGTATCGGTGACTTGGGTTTTTTCCTGCATGCTGGAGCCTGGAAGAAACAAGCTGTTCTCTGATTACAGGGATCTGAGCTACATGCGTATTGTTCTCAGTTATGCAGTGTGTTTGATTACTAGCATTTTGGAAATCACAGACTCTCTTTCTGGCAAAACTTGACTCTTTTCTGCAATCTCACAGCATGAGCATCATTGTCACTTGAAAATGGCTTTTCAGGATTGTGTTTTATACCACAGTTTTCTTTTTCCCTTAAATTATCTTTCATCTGTGTTTTTCACAGATGCAGCTAGAGCACTTGCTGGAAAGCACCAACCAGGGCATGATTCTGTTGCTTTTAGTATTAAGCGTGTTCCTGTTAACAGTAGCTGCTGTGACAGGCATGAGATCTGACTCTGGACCAGGTTCCCAACTGAGCGAGTGGCTCCACGAACCCAGGAAGCGATGAGCTACACCATCAGAGTTTACAGCTGAAGTATATGTAATACATATATATTAACTACATGAGTATATGGAAGTCTATAAAGGAGGAAATATGCATAAGACAATCTGAGCGAACATGGCAGAGAGTGAGCTTGGCATATGATCAGCCTGAAGTTTTTGGTCAAGCTTTTTTAAGTGGGGCAAGGTCGTAGTAGGAAGGTAATCTTTGTTTGTAAAGCTGTGCAAAAAGATGTGAGCTCTTTGGACATATTGACCTTTTTTTATGCCTGTGCTGTGCAGCCACAGTTGCTAACAAGTGGAAAGAAGAGCATGGAGGTAGCTTCAGAGGTGGTAACAGGGAGCTTTCCTCCCATGGGAAGGGCAGCAAAGAGGAGATAGATGACAGTGGGTATCTGCATAATGGCTGCAGCACAATATTCAATATTATCCAGTTTGGGGCCTCCCAGTTCAAAAGAGCTATGGAACAACTGGAGAAGGTCCAGCAGAGGGTTACCAAGGAGGTCGGGACCTAGAGCACACAACTCAGAAGGACTGCTTGAAGGACCTGAGTTGGTTTACTCTGGAGAGGGGGAGGTTGAGGGCTGATTTAACAGCTGCCTGACACTGCCTACAGCTGCCTGAAGGGCTACTGCGAAAACATCGTAGTCAAGCTCTTCCTAGTAAAGCCAGGTAATAAAAGCAGGGACAACAGCCATTAAATTGTGGCCTGGGAGTTTTAGGTAGGACATAAAATGTTTACCAGAAGAATAAACTTTTTACTGGAGTAATTACCCAGAGAGGGGAATCCCCATTCTTGGAGATTTTCAAGACTTTGCTAGATGGTGCAAGACTGGCCTGATCTGGCTCTGGTAACAGTCCTGCCTTGAGCAGGAGACTGGACCAGAGACCTCCAGAGGTCCCTTCCAGCCAGGCTCTGATTGCATCCAGAGCTTCAACATAATTTTGATGACAAAACATGACCAGTATACAACAGCACCTCCTGCTCATGTAGGGTGTGATCTGCCTCATCAACCCCTTCCCAAAGGTTTAGGTTTTCTATTTCTTCCTTCAGATTATCTCTCTACTGCTAAATAAGTTAAGGGTAGGGAGTAAGCCACACTCACCACCCTCTGCCCATCATGCTTTCCTACTGCTGGTTCTGGCAGGGTGCTGACTGAGATCCATGGGCCACTGGCCACAGGACACTCTGCACCTTGAGTGCTTCGGCTTTCCTGGGAGTCGTCAGGCTGCAACTTGCATTTCCTGCCAATAGCTTCTTGGAAGCAGCCCAGGAGGATGGCTCTCCCCTCCCCGAAAGGCTGGTGAAGGACGTATGGAAAGGGCAGCAAAAGGGTAACTCCCTTGGGTTCATGGTAAATTTATCACAGAGTCCAAGTGATCAGCATCACTTCAACCCTGCAAAGAGCCTCTGGAAAGGAAAGGTATGATGAACACTACAGTTTGCATCCTTCAACTTCTAAATGACTCTGCTGTGAATAGGATTTGACAAAGATGAGCCAGGCAGCCAGACACAGAGCTCTTGCCGGCAGTTTGGGAGGACCCAATTACCCAGTAATGTGGAAAAAAACCCTGTTCATGGCATGCTGAATTGCATGGGTAGCTGTTCAGGTGGAAGGTAGGGTATGAGCTAGTCAAATCCATATCCAAGCAGCTATGCAATTCAAACTGCAAAAAAGTCCTAGCTAATGGATCTGCAACAGGCAGCTTTAATCAAACTTTTCATCTTCATAGCATGAGCTGCCCAAACTGTGGGCAAATTTGCTGCTCAGGCAAGCCATTCCCAAACACTCGCCTCCATCAGCCGGGCAGCAAAGCCTACCAAGTGTGGAGCTGAGTTAAAACTCTGTTTTTCCTAACTTAGCTCAGCCTCCAAGTGATAGAGGAGAAAGTACAAGAATGTGTGGGTAGGAGCTAACACTAAGAAAGAGAATCTGGGATGCTGATGCCTACAGGATTGCCTGAAGAAAATAAAAGCTAATGGGATGCAAAACCTCTGGCAGCAGATGCAAATAGACAGGTGTGGGATAAACAGTTAACCAGAGGAAATTTCTGACCATGAATGTTGGCTCATTTGTCTCCTGAGTAGGGCTGAATCTCTGAGAGGACACAGTGACATGAATTGCTTCTCAGGGGATGACAACGCTGAGGTTGCATGCAGGACCTGAGCATGCATGGCATTGAATAACTAATTTCCACAAGCCCCATCACTCTGGATAAAGAAACACCATCTCTTTCATCAGCCAATTATTTATTCCTTTTCAGAAAAGCAGGATGGGGGTAGAGAGTCTAGCAGAAGATATTGGTATTCATGAGCAGAATTAGATTTTTAATCTATGTCTGCTACTCGGGAGGCAAAATTCTTAATATAAATGCTAAGTATTGCATAATCTTATTATGATGGCTGCATGAATATGCATTGTCACTGCTGGCTTGAGGAGGCTGTCTGGTTGTCCTTTGGATTTGCCACAGTCTGGGCATGCAAGAAAGAGCAGTAAGAAAGTCAGCCACTGACTCCATCTGAGGGCATCAGCAAGAGAAGGAGCCAAGGCTGAGATGGCTATAACATGGGGACACAGTAAAGTCAACTATGGCTGAGGTCTCCCCATGCAGGGGGGATTCCTCTCCCTCCCCATACTCTAGGAAACACAAACCAAGGCCTCACCTGCTTCGTCTCCCTCCCATAAGACAACGGGAACAAAAAGGGGAAGCCAGCTAGAAATGCCTCCTAACAGGAGCAGTGGAAGAAGCTGCTGGGGCTGGGCTCTCCAGTCACTTGGAAATGTCTGTACAACCCTGCTGGGGGGGGAAGAACTGAGCAGATTTATGTCGCTTCCAGCATTGCTCCTTTTACTTCCTGCTCTCCAACTCACTTTCCAAGAGATTTAAGCCCAGCTGTCGTGATTTGTCGGAGTCAGGTGACAGGATCCACCCCAAGGTGCTAATGCAAAGTTAGATTTTCTCAACTACTGGGATAAGGAATTCATGCTGGATTTAAGAAAATTATTGTATTTCTCGACAAAATTGTCTGGAAGTGTATTCTCACATTAACACACACGGTAATGAATGATCTTTAAGCAAACCAAAGACAGTCTTTCACAGCAATTCTTCCAATCCTAGAAGTTGGAAAAGAAGGGCTATAAACTAATGCATGCAGAGAATTTCCAGCAGGTAATGACGAAGTGCATGAGTCCACATAGCACAGTATGCAACCTGCAATTTAAAAAAAAGCCTGAAAAGCAAGATCGCATTTTGTTAAAGCATAGCTCTGCTCTGTGGACCTAATCCTGCAGACGGGAGACTCTTCAACAGCCTCTGTGCTGCTGTAGCCAACGAGTTTCCCAGAATATTCTGAAACCCAGAATATTAGAACTTAAAAATTATGCAATATGGGAAAGCTATATTTTAAACATATAGTTTCTCCCTGTGTCCAGAGTGGTTATTTTATTTTTGGTTTATGGTTATGGAAAGAGGGAGGAGAGGTTGCTCGCCATAAGTAACAACTGTAGGACTGTAGGATAACTCTGCAAACAGCACCGAACAACATTTGGGCTACATTCATTTGTGCTTAGTTATGAGGGATTTGGCATTTTTATGCAAAATGAGCACATAATTGGATTAATCTGTTCCTTATTTGGAAAAAAATGTTATTCTTGAAATTCTGATACTTGTCTAGAAACCAATATGGAAACTGAGACTCCAAAACCCTATTATTTCCAGCTGAGTAAAAATCTGTTATGAAAATAAGGCATACCAACTCAGTTACTCTTCACCTGTTTGTCTCAATCATACACATTTTTCAGAGTCATGAGCAAGTTGAAAAGCTTTTAATGAAAAGTGCCTACGCTGCAACAGGAAGAATTCAGTGGGTGAGTGTGCATGGGGCACAGCTTCAGGGTCTTTTAATTTGTTTTTTCTCACTTGGAGAACAAATCTCTCAGCCAATAACAGGAGTAAGAACTGCAGCCGCAGAAGTTCATCAACAGGATTGAAGTCATGGTTTATGGTATCTTAAAGAGAGGAAGCATTAAACGAGATTCAAATTTCAACATTAGAATTCTTCTGTAAAATGGAGATTTTTTATTTTAGACCATAGTTTTCTTGGTACAGGATCCAAGATTCTTTCTTCAGTTTTGTACAAATTGAGCAGGAATTTAGGAAAATGATTCTAATATTCTAATCCTGCTCAAACTGACCCAAAGGCGGGCTCCACACCGTTGTCCCTGCTCCTTTCCCTGCACAGCAGTAAGCATGTGCTGGACACTCTTACAAAAACCACCCAAGCTTCAGCATGCCACTCTCAAATGTGGCCGTACATTATGAAGACACAAGGCAAGGGTCAGCCCCACCAACAAAAAAAGGGTGTTGTGGAATAATTGATCTGTGAGTGTTGTAGGTGAGAAGCAAGTGGCTCATCCTGGGTGAGATTTGGAGAGTTTTCATTCTCTGTTATATTGAATAGTATACAATCTACACCGCACTCAGTCTGGTGAATGTCGCGTAATATTCACCTTCGATCTCTGCAATGTGTCTGAGATCCTTGGAGGCATCACAGCGCAGCCAAGCACAGAGACCAGATCTGACAGAAGCACCTTGTCTTCTCATGGAGAGTGGGGATGGCAATGTCCTTGCTTGTTTTTTAGAAGTTCATGAAGGAGAAGCCTAAGTGGGTGTTGAATTTCACTGTAATGGCACAGTACAACAAACTCGTCCTGGGAAGAGCAAGAGCAGTTCCCACTTGCACTGTTGGATTTCTCTGGCCTTGACAGCAATTAGAATCTCACGTGATGTTTCTCCACAGTGTCCTGTTGGATGTACAAAACTCTATCATTAAATAGGTCACTTCGTCTCTCTTCATTATAATCTTATTACTCTTCCCACTACCCGCTATGTGCTCAAGCATTTATTCGGCTTGAAGTCAGACATAAATGGTAGTATATGGGTGCATCCTGCCCTTGATGGTGAGTGAACACGAAATGCAGCTAATGCCCCTGGAGGACCGGCTTCTAAAAGATTTGGCACTAAGAAATATTCAGTGCAAAAGGGACATGACACTGATAGACAGTGCCACAGTCACCAGCTTAGCCAGTGACCTTAACGCTTCCGCATACCTAGCCATTTCCTGCTTTACACTGGGCATGGGGGGAAAGGTATGATGTCTCCCAGAGAAAGGCATTTTGCCTTCTGCTGCAGAAGTTAGGGACCATTTGCCTGAGGAAAGCACGAGGTGAATAGGTTTAATCCTACTCCCTTCCAAGTTACAAAAAAGCAGGGTTGGACCCAACGTGACAAAACGTCCCTGTTAACTACTGTGTGCATACCAAACAGCCTGCTGCTGAAGTAAAATATTTATAACTAATCATTTTGTTAAATGAAACTGTACTTCAGGGCACCTTTCATAATTAAAAAGCCATGTTTCAGTTAATTTTGCACATGATGTTTCACAGTTTATTATGAAATACTACAAGGATACATAATACGTACCTACCAAAACCTGCCTATATTAAGGTGTAATATTGCAACAAAAGCAACTAAGCTCCTGGGAAGCTTAGTGTTACTTGTTTGTGAACAAGTATAAAGGTAGGACCTTTGCCAAACAAAGAAATGGGTTAGTGGGATGATGAAGCAATAAACCTTCCAATGCATGAACATGTTATTGTGGAGCTACAGTAATGGAGTAATGAGGATGTTTTAGCAGAGACTTTAATGAAGCTGGATTTTGCTGACAGATAATGCTTAAAGATACTGGTAGGGTCAAGTTGTACTAATGATGCATTAGAAGACCCGAGTGCTGGCATTAGCATGAAAATAATGGCTCATGATCTGAGTAAGGCATTCTCAGTCAATTATAGCCACATGGACATATCCAGCATTTACCACTGAATTGTCTAATTTGCAGATTAGAGACTAGAAGATGTTTGACGGGTTTGTGCAGAAGTGAAACCTCCAAGACCTGCCATTCATCTTGCTCTCAACAAGCCAGAGTTTATGGTTATAAAGAACACTTAAAGATTCTAACCAGAGAGCAGAGATGTTGCATTCTTAGTTCACAGACTTGATCACAGCAATGCAGAGTGCTAAAACTTCTCTCTTTTTTTTTTTTTTCTTCCCTTTTTTCTGTATAGAACAACTACTACCACCATTTCCCACGGATATCTGGCAGGACAAACCTAGTCAGGATGAAGTTATTCACTGGGCTTCATGCAGTCAAAAGCAAGAGTAGGCTTAAAACAACTAAACTTTGACATTTTCATATTGCAGATGTAGTCTGAGGAGACAGCTTCAAATGCTTCTTGAGGCATCTTCTGAAGAAGAATTATCCCTTGGTTAGAGCTGGCAAAATCAGTATCTTGTCCCTATTATCCCTGTTTGGCAAAACAAGGAGGGTATACAGTGCTCAGGCTGGGCAAGAGAGGAGGAAGCCTGTTCTGGTGCACCAGAGCAAACCTCCTTCCATCAATTCTTCGTAGCTCAAACCCCAGCACCACCTGGGGAGGGATGGAGTGGGAAATTCACCTCTGATGCATACGGATGCCCTTTGTCTCTCTATTAACCCCTCTCCCTTCCCAAAGAGGAAGAGAAGGGGAATAAGGGAGAGAGACTTATGGATTGAAAAGAAAACTATAACTGTTTGAATTAAAATAATAACAATAAAATTAAATATATGCAAATATATACAAAACCAACCCCCCTGATGGCAATCACGTCACTGTCACCACTGATGCTGTGGGCGGGCACTGGGGAAGGCCCAGACTGGACTCAGAGGCAGACAGGGGCTGGATTCAGGAGCTGGATTCAAGAACTGGATTCAGGAATGCACAGATTGGAATCAAAGGCAAAGCAGTCTTCCTTGGACACTGGCCATTGAAGAAGTGAGATTGACGCTTGTGATCCCTCAGCTTTATCCCGAGTATGATGTATATGGAATGGGATGGAATGGAATGGAATGGAATGGAATGGAATGGAATGGAATGGAACATCTTGTTGGTCAGTGTAGGGTCACCTGTCCCATCTGCTCCTCCCCACAGGTGCAGCCTCTCACTCACTGCACCCCCACCGTGGGACACAGGATTTAGCAGTGACCTTGGTCTGCACAGGAGCAAGTGTAAGCAAGAGCCTTTCTGCACACCAACTCCTGGTAGTAACTGTAAACATCAAGTGTTGTCACTTCTAGGAGCAGACACTATCTGCAGAAATACGCCGTTAACTTCAGCAAGTGCAGTCACTTAGAAGAGACTGAGCTGGAAAGTAAAATCACTGAACAGCATTAGTTCTGTTCTAACTCAGATCGGGACATCGGGTCAAGCCAAGGAAGGGCCATAAGCTCCACATGCCCACCACTGGAGATGTGACAGTCTTGGTCCTCAGCGTGGCAGGATTAGGCCTTCCCATGAATTTACTGTGAATACGGCATTTTCTGTCTTACTCTGAATGCAAAATGTAGAGGCTGGCTCTGATGGTTATTTGGGAGCTGGCAATTCTCACTTATTCATTACTTTTATTGGTGCTCTGGGTTCATTTTTTGCAAATTGCTAAGCAGCTTTGCAGAGTCGATGTGTGCCGTTAGTTCTCGCTGGCTTAATCACTGGTCCTTTGGTAACCAATATCTACAGCATGAATCCACCATCTGTGAAATACTACCCCGCTATATTTGTGCCAAGTCCCCACATACTTATTTGAGATCAAGGACTGAGGGAGGCGGGGGGAGGGAGGGGGTGTGGGGGTGGTGGGTGGGGAATGAGTCTGCACACACAATTTTCTTGCAAAACACTTCATGCCTATTTCTTTTTTTAAGGTTGTGCCAATATTTGGTTTGTCCTCTGTGGAGGTAAGCACTTATGTTTCAACTATAATGCAAAACCAGAAGAGAAATGAAAGTCTTTAATGATGATCCATTTTGAACGCTGACAAAATGCTTGTGAATTTTCACTGCATTTAACTTTTTTTGTCCTGCAGGATGACTGATGTCCCCCAGGCACTCTAGCTCAGGTTAGGAATACCCATCCGGCTTGCTCCATTTTGATGTTGTTGAACCACTTTCTTTGCCCTAAAACTGGAGGCAGAACAGCCAAAGAGACATGCAAGCAGATCAAAAATTCCTGGTTTCCTTTTTCATGCTGAAGCCAGCAGATGGTGCTTGCTGCCTTCATGCACTTCACAGAGAAACCCTACACTATCCACTGGTTCATTTATGGTATTCACCAGAGAACAGCTATAAGGCTCACAGCTACTCATCAGTTTTCAGAAAGCTGAAAGATTCGGTTCTGAAAGCAAAACACATCCCACAGTGTTGAGAGCTTTAAGATTTCAAACCCCTACATGTTTGGTTGTTTTCATGGACTGTTTTCTCAAAATGATGTTTTACTGCCATCACAATAATTCGGTGGGTTTTCTTTAAAACTGGAGGGTGGGAGGAGGAAAGCGAGTTGTAGCATCTCCTTGGACAAGTTTCAAAGTGGAGCTTGCAGAAGCAATCTGTAAGAGACAGCTTATGCCTCTGGCACAGGGTTGCTGAGACCCAGGAGAGCCTGTGTGAGTCAGGATGATTTGCAGAGAATACTGAGTAGTGTGTACTTCCAGGAGAGATGCTCTGAGATCGCTTCAGCCTGGAGGAAAAGGATGATAAGCTCTCAGAAAAGCGTCTTCCCAAGCCATTCCCAGCACTGGTAAAGAAGCGCTATCCCTCCACACTGCTGCGGGGAGAAAGCTGTTGGGTTCCCATGCATGCATTGGATGACTGGACTCCTGTGGGAAAACAGGTTGTGATCTCTCTCAGGGGGCTTCCACATGATTCAGGAAGCCCTGCAGACTTGCCCCCCACGTTTACATCTTTAATTTTTTTTCCCAGAACAACTATCAAAAGCTGAAAATCTGCCAATCATTCATCTCGAGGGCACTGTTGTCTCTCCTGGTCTGACTTAGATCTGTTGGCAAGTGCATGGAGACTGGGAGGGAGAGTGTGAGCAAAAGTGTGCTGAGTTTAAAAGGCTCAGACACACATTTATACCACTCACTCCCATGAAAACAAGCTTAACTTGTTCTTATTTACTCACTTATGTGTTTTCTTTCTACAGACACAGAACCAGAATAGAAACTCACTGGCAGATTGCACCTTCCTGTGAGCACATCTTTCATTAAATACTACTCTCTTTCTCTCTTTCTTTGCAGTTGAATTATTATGACTCTGTTAAAGCAGCGGATTCTATCTCCAGCCCTGAGTCAACAGCTTTAGCGATAGGAAACTATTTTGCTTATCTTAAACCAGTAGGAATTTATTTCAAGATAATATGTGTCTGACCGCTTTCCGTGCTTCCAGCCTCACCACAGTGTCAGTGCTACCACTGTTCTCCCCTCATCTACCCAGCCAGTCATGCCATCATAGAAGGCTATCAGACTGGTCAGGCATGATTTCCCCTTGGTGAATGCATGTTGACCACTTCCGACAACCTTGTTTTCCTGCACGTGCATAGAGATGACATCCAGAACAAGTTGTTCCGTCACCTTTCCAGGGATGGGGGTGAGGCTGGCTGGTCTGTAGTTTCCTGGGACCTCCTTCTTGCCCCTTTTGAAGACTGGAGTGATGCTGGCTTTCCTCCAGGCCTCAGGCACCCCTCCTGTTCTCCATGATCTTTCAAAAATGATGGAAAGTGGCTTAGCAATAACATCAGCCAGCTACTTCAGCACTTGTGGGTACAAGAATAATGTGTCTAGGCTTGGGAGTCTGGCCCAGTTTGAGTCCTTGCTGTGGAATAGGTGTGTTTCAAATACTTGGAGTGGATAAACGTGGCATTAACACTTTGCATTAATCAAGATAATAAGATAAAAGTAGACATATGTAATAACTTTTAGTTTTCAATTGTGTCCAGGAGTGCTGAGCATTTGCCCTTTAATCAAACTTCCTATCAATAACTTAAAAAATTGATACTGAAAACAAATGTTAAATGGCTACTGAGGTATTATCAAGCTACTTAATTTTTGGGTTATGTCATGTGATGGCTGAATAACTTTGCTTGGTCCTTCAATGATCAATCTGCAAGAAAAAGGCTTGTGTATTCAGTGCATTTTGTGTCCTATTTCTGGGACCACGGTACAAGCACAGGTCTTGTTACTGAAGGCAAAAAGTGCTCAGCAACTCCATGGCCTCATTTCAGCAAAGCACAGGCAGCTGCCAAACACTGAGCTCCATGGGAGACATGCAAATGTGCTTCCTTGCTTTGATGGAGTGAAGACAAAGGAAGGTCTCTAAAATCTGCTTTGCTCCCAAAGAAGTCGATTGCAGAGCTCATAGCAATTTCAATGAGAGAAAACCCCTCTTCCAAGGGTAAGTAAATAAATGTATTTCACCGATATAGAGACCAGCCCTCATACAGCTTTGAAATGGGAAACGCTGAGCATCTCTAGCACCACGGTGAACACTGTGCTGCTCTGCTACAGCACGCTTCATCATGCAGCCCAGCCCTTCCCCCACCCAGGCTGTCTTCATCTGCCCACAGGAGCAGAGCAAGAGGAGTCACGTCTCCTCCAGGTCACCTTGGGTTTCCATAGTGACTATTTGAATGTGATTGTCTTATCAATCAGAACCTTCTTTGCTCTCATAAGCGACGATAAAATCTCTTCTGGTTTCTATAGCAACCATCTTTAAATCCATATATTTGTTTTCTCTAGGCTTAGCTGAGTTGTTGAAAATAGTGCAAATTAACTGCTGGTGCAATATTTCTTACATTTTTTCCCTTAAGCTATCCTTTACTGTCATCCAGAAAAACAGTTATGATGAGGCTACTGTCCTTTGTTTCAGTTACTTAGAGATCCTCCTTGCTGCCTAACCACGTCTCTTAAAAATCATCATTTTCATGAGGAACACTGAAAACTTGAAAACTCTGGAGTTCAGTCTTTCCCTTCCCAGTTCAGACCCCTATGTCATTCTGTCCCCAGGCACTTACAAGACAAAATGGTGCTGTTTTGTTACCTCGAATCACTTCTTGTACTAATACATGAGAATAGCAGCTTCCCTCCAGCAATCTCAGCGCGAGGTGCAGTTGTCCTTATTAGCAGTTCTGCGAGTTAGTGAAATGTTATGGTCGGTGTAGTGTGAGGAATGTGCACAAGGCCCATCTACACTGAGACCCAATAAATGTCAAGAAGGTTTTTTTTTTTTCAGCCCAAATGTGGTCATGGCAGACAGGGCTGACATCCTATTGTCTGTGGTTGCCTTTCACCAGACAGCAGGCAGACATTAAGATATCTAAGAGCTGACACTGGTACAACCACAACCAGGCTCTTACTTCATGATATGACTATAAACACACATCGCTTTTCAGCCTCAACGTTCATTTTTCCTGCATAGATTACAAGTGAAGAGTGTGCTTAGTTTAAGGTTATAAAGTTAGTTCTAGACAACTATTCTGCTCTTAAGCTCTGTGCTTTCACTTGCCCAGAGCTGCCCAGGTCCTGGCACAAGGTGTGTTTGTGCCTGTGCGATGGGCACGAGCAGCATGTGTAGAGACACCAGCAAAGCTGCAGTCAGTCCACCTTACTCCTTCAGAGAAGGGTTACTAACAAACTGGAAGAAGTTCAAGGAAAGGTGAAAAAATATGCAGAGGGCTGGAGTTGTGGTCACGTATTAGGGAAGAGCAAAAGAACTCTGTGCCAGTTAATGGAAAACTCGGCAACTGTCATGAGGATCAGGAAATCTTATGGGTATGGGAGGAGGAATACATTGAAATGATAAAAAGGAGAGGAGTTAACTGCTTCTAAATTAAAAAAGAGGAAAATGTAGTGACTCAGGATCATAATGCTGAATTCATGAAAGGTGGTTGGTACTGAAGGGGCTCAGACCCCTCAGCTGCCTGACTGAGGGAGGTTTCCATGTTTTGCAGGATGCACTCTTAGTGCTGCCTATGTTGAGCTGCAGGTGAAGGAGAAAGGGACAAGGGCAAGTCTCAAGGGGAAGGAGAGGGTGGCTGGCCATGGGAGCTCCTCCAAGGGGAGACAGAGGGGAGCCCACAAGGAAGTAAAAGAGTTTGCATGCAGTAAGAAGCATGACCTGCTTGTGACAGGAGGAGGGGACCGGGCAGTCCGGCAGTAGATCCCCGACCTGCCTGGGTAGGGGGCTGTGGGAGCCCTTGCCACGGCATGCTGGCGCATATCTGGGTGCAGACGGTGAGCAGTTCCCACCAGCTAATGGTGTCCCAGCTGTCCATGTGGGAAGTGAGTTGCTGGTGTCTTTGCTGACCATGAGCTCAGGATCACCACTCTGTTGTCTTCGTTTGGGTACGACCAGACACCCCAGAGCGCAGCACTGCTGCTCATTGCTCTTAATACTGCAATTCCTTTGCTCATACAAACGCCAGAGAAAAATCACTTCTATAAATAACTGCTTTGCAGAAACATAAACTGTTTTCAAAGCAAGCTTGGAACTTGGCTAAACTTTCAATGCCGCAGGGGTTTCTGCCCAAAAAGATGCCCCCAGATGAGCAGGGCTTTTGGCTCTGTGCCACATCAGTGTACACTACCAGGGCTTTTGCAAACCTGCTTGCAAACCTGCTTACAAACCTGCTTGGTAGTGCTCAGAGAGGCAATGCCAGGAGCTCACCTGACTGAGTCTGCAGGGGAGATGGCAGCAGGCAGAGATGGGGCACAGGGAAGCCAAGGAGCAGTACTAACGAGCAGGAAAAGCTGCTTTCTTCAGGAAAGTGCTGGCAGTACTTCTGCCTTCCTTTCAGTGAAGGGTTGCTATTGCTGCTAATCCTTCCTGAGAAAACTTGCACAGCTTCATTCTCCAAAACACAAGTGTTAATAGATTTGGGCCCATTACATTTGAGTTGGCATAATAAGAAACTCACAGATGGAAACTGCTTAACATGGAGCTGTTCTTACCTAAATTTTAGCCAATGTGCAGGCATGCTCAGAAGCCATACGGCACCTACCTGAAGAAGATGCTAAAATATTTTCTATGTCCACTGTTGAGGTCTGTAGAAGCTGCTGATAAAATACTCTCATTCTTTCTATGGAAATTTGCTGAAATGTTGTAATTTCTGAATGTGTAACTCATACATAATCAGTGCAAAATAAACACGTGCCCTTCTCTGGCATTGGAAGAACATTTGCTAACCTGAAGTCAAATACTCAGGAACCAGGAAATGCCAGAGTTGAAGCCCTGCCTATAGTTGTGCCTTGGGTCCTTTCAGTGAAATACTCTGAAGAAGCAGAGCATTTCTTGCTCAACTTCCCACCGTCCTCTCCAGGCAGGCTGAGCTTTAACTTGTTTCTCTTTTCCCCATGGATTTGGGATGCTGAGGACAGAGCTGCTGGTTTTTGGCTTGCCCAAGGACAACCAGAGGTGAGCCCTCTGCTTGCCTTTATGTACACAGCATGCAACCCCTTTATGTTACTGCGAATACACTTGGTCTTCTCTACCTAAATTTGAGGAAAGGGGCAGCTGGAAAGAAGGGGTGATAGAGGGTGTTTTGCATTGTGGTTTTCTTCACAAAGCCTATGGCCAGGCAAGTGTGAGGTCCCTGAGAGCACAGCTCAGTAAGGACCACAGGAGTGCTGTAACAGGGGCAGATAAGGAGCAAGATGCTTGCAAGAGCTAAAAGCCTTATTCTCCTTAGCTCAGTTTTCAGAGCTGCTTAAGCCCTGTATGTCTCTTTCGCTTGTGTGACTGATGTATTGGGAAATGGATGAAGAGCAGCTTCATGTGTTCCGGCCTTCCCTGGGGATTGCACAGTGTGGCTGGTGGTCTCTCCCTCCCTTGGAAGTGCAGAGGACATGGGCTGTGCATGTTTAACGCCCTGCTCTCTACATTGTATGTAGTTGCACATCCCAGTCATCTTCTCAGCAGCTCCCCTCAGAAACATGACTGTTATTTGTGCTGCTTCCTCTCATGCTTCTGCTCCCATCGCACTGTGTGGGTCCAGAGCCTGTGATGGGTTTTCTGTAGGGTGAATGACTCAAGTGGCAATAAGCCGCAGCAGCTGTGCTGGATACCTCACCAGCAGTTTCCACTAGAATAAGCCTGGAGGACAGCCAGTAAGGTAGACTAGTGCCAGGGTTTGGCATGCTGCTCTCTGGGCTCTCATGTCACTGCAGGGTGGCCTCAGTCCCTCACCCTGAGACCACTTGACTTCCAGGCTTCCTCTGAAGCATTTGAGCACCTCCCACACAAACGGGAGCAGCTCCTGTAGGCAAGACTGCAGGTAATCACTGGATATTGGGTTAAAACATGGCTGGCAACCCCACCGTCTGCATCCCTCATTTGAAGATGGTAGGATGTGCTCTGAGGACAGTCATAGGGCAGGTCCTGCAAATGAGGTGGTGATTGTCCTCTCCTGTGACTCCCACAGGTGTGGAGGGTGACACAGCCTGAACTTGGGCAGCTGTGTGCCCACCCAGCAGTGGGTACTTAAATGCAGGCTCTAGACACCCAGATCCAAGTTTATTCAAAGGGATTTTAAGTACTAATGCCCACCTGAACTCATCTTCTGGCCTCCAGTGTAGTATGGATGAGCTACCTGTGATCTAAGTAAAGGTGAGTTAAAGACATCCTTTTTCCATGCTGTTCAATAGAAAAGAAAGTTGGAGCATGAAGGTGGGGATGAGAGGTGGGAATTTAAGCAGAAAGTTTGAGTTACTTTTCAGAGTCCAAACTTTGTTTTTTGTTTTTGTTTAAAGACAGCTGAAATGTGGGATTTTGAAATGGAAAAACAGCTACTTGGGGTCACCAATGCTCACGGAGAGGCAGCAATCGCTTGTTTGACTTTTGATAGCAGGGAAAGAAGCTAAATTTCTTTTTATATTGTTTACATCTCTGTAGGCATTACTGCTGGTGCTTGCAGCAAGGAGCGCTGCGCTTGAGTCCTGTGCTAGGCTGCCTATGGGAGGCGGAGATGGATGCCTGAAGACAAGGAGTTACCACAACAAGCGTTGTCTGCATGCTCTGAAGAGGGGTAAGCAGTCTGCAAATTCCTGGAAGAGTGAAAAAATTTAAAGGACTTAAATGAGAGTGGGTTGGCCTTTTTTTTCCCTGTAGAAGGAAAGTGTGCTAAGAACTGACTGCACCTGCAGGGAGGTGAACAGGAGCAAGTAAGGTCTTCCCTGACATTGCGTGAGCCTTGTCTCAGGGCCAGATGTATTGGGTAGGAGTTTATGCTGCAAGTAACTGTGCTTTTCTGTGGGAAGTTCCTCCCCTGAGACATTCCTGAGGGATTAGTCAGATTCATATGCCTCCGAAAGAAACGTGTACTGCAGCTTCTGGAAAAAGAAGAACAAAAATAAACCCAAAGAGAGCTGTAGTGCAAGCAGATGGAGCTGCCCAGCCTGACCGAGCAGGCTCAGGCTGTCCATGGCTGGGTCTGCACACCTGCAGACGTGTGCAGAAGGTGCTTTAAAAAAATAAGTTATCTGTGCTGTTGCTCTGCTACCCCGTAGACAACACACCGGAGCTGTCCGTAATACAGCATTGCACACAAATCAGAGCCTATTGTGCTGAGCATAAGACCAAGGACATAGCTGAAAGGTTCTGTAGCTTCCAGGAGGAATAGTAATTCCAGAGCAGAAAACTATTACTATTCCATCCTTTTGGAGACCCATGGGTAAATTTGCTCATGTTTGAATATTTGAACTAATCATGTGTAAATACCAAATCTCTTTCTAATTTTGGAAAAGTGTGTTGATAAATCAAAGACGTCCTGAACAGTGTCCTGAATGTTCTTCTAGGTATACTGTGGCTGTCAAGTGGGACAGAAGAATAAATGTGTGCTTTCTAAGTAGAAAGACTGCATCTAGAACAGATGAGCTATTAGCATAAAATAATGTGAAATTGTTTTAAATGAAAACTTGAACTCGGTGTTTAGATCTTCGTGAAAAATAAAACAGAGAAAAAAATCACTTCGTCACCACTAGAACCTTCTGTCTGGGCTTGAAACCAAAACCCTGCCAAAGATACACAAATCCTTGGGGATCTTTCCACAGGGGAAGTGCTGTTATGCTAGCTGCCCACCCTGGAAAAACACCCAGTCCCTTGACTTCGGGAGCTGGAAGCAGTTTCATTGAGTTCAGCTTGACTAATCAGCCCAGAGAACCAAGTATGTCTGTACATCTTTGCAGAAGCACCATAAGGTTTCATTGTCCTCTCAACATAGAATCTTGGAGCATTAATTGGGAAAAAAATCTGTGAAAAGCTGCATTTGCTTTGTGATCAGAGAAGCATCCAGCTGCCTTTTTTTGAGTAGCCAAATTCTGGTAGCAATGGCCAAAGCTGGATTTAAAACGTGGAGAGGAAGCATGTTTGTTACTTCTGCTGACCTGAAGGGTCTGCTCTTTCCTTACAAGGTCCAGGATGCCCTTCAAAGCCCCTGGGAGGCACTAGCAGGCATCTTCCCACAAAAGAGGTTTTTATTATAAAATGGTCATTTGTGGAAACCAAATGTATTGATTTCGACAAGTTGGGCAGTGTTGGGAATGGGACTAAATGGGAGTGGAAAAAAGCTTTTAATTAGCTGCTGGCTATTCTGGGACACTCCTCTTGCCTGCTCTCTTTTTAAAAGAAAAAGATTTTTATTCAAAATTGGGGGAAAAAAAAGTCAGAAACTTCTTTACCATCTGTGATGCAGATTTCCCATTTTCTGGCCAGCTCCTTTTGCCAGTAGGGCTGTGTAGCCTGCAAAGCTCTGACCTTCCCATCCCCTGCACAGGAAGCATGTGTCAGGGGCCAAGGAGGACAAACCTCTTCTGGTGGTGACCAAACCCAGCCTATCCCTTGTCAGTGTCTTTGATCCAGGACCCAGCAGATGAGCTCCATCGTGCTCAGAAATCTCAGCCCTTTGGCAAGATGACATAGTAAGGATCCACCTTGAGTCTACATTTCAAATAGGTTATTTAATGAGAGCGGTAATTCACGGCATAGGGTAAGTCAGCATGGCACAACAGACAAATACTTGGTCTTGATTTAATTCAGGCAATTGAGATTTTTGTGTTAAGCTGGTAATTTAATTTTAGAATTGCATAGTCCTCGGTCACTAGTTTTCTTACGAAGACTAGGAGGAGAAGTTTAGGAGGAGAAGTCAGAGACAGAAATAACCTGAAGTTGGGGAGGGCGAGGTAGTTAAAACAGCGTGGTTTGTGGTCTGAGATAGGAGGTGGAAATCAGGTGCCACCACACTTGCAGCAGGATTGGGTTTAAGTGTATGGTCTGACCAAGCCGAAGAACCTGCTGAATGAAAGGGAAGAATGAACACTTTTTCTTTCATGGCTTTTCTCTGCTTCTCTCTGTCCCCATGGCCACAAAGAAGATACCCTGTGTGTTGGCCACTGCCCACTGACTCTCCTTGCCACAGCTGGTTACAGAGGCGACACTATAGTTCAGAGCATGCCCTCTCGCTGTGCCCGTCGCAAACCACATGATGCTTCCCTCGGAGAGGACAGGGGAGGCTAGTGCTGCTTGGGAAAACCGCAGTGATGATGAGTATATTCCGGATTTCCAAAATCTTTGCAAAAGGGACGTCAGAAAAGTATTAAAGATAGGTTGAAATGGTTGGCTTTGACTTTTATGGGCTTCCTTCTGAAATATACTTGTCTTACAGCTTATAAACATAATTTGAAGTGGTTTTCTAAAGAAAAGCAAACCTGGTTTTGTTCTGAAAATGCTAAAACAGCTTCTTTTAGAGACTTGTTGACTTTGGTGTCGCCCCAAAGTGAAACCTTGGTAAAAGCCATCTTTCAGGAGCCTGCTTCGCGTTTCAGGAGACTCAAGTTTTCCGGTGTAAAATGTTTCCACTTTTCTTTGACTAGCTGTACCAAAAACCATGGGTGGTGGTATCTGATACCGATAGCAGCCTTGAGAGGCTGTGAAGGGGCAGCTCTGATAAATGCATATCAACGCATTATAACTGCTTCAGAAAAAGGCAAATGTTTGTTATTATAATTTCAACACAGCAACAGGGACATCTTGCCCTGTCTGCATGATGTTTATTATTCATTTAACATCATTTGTTATAAAAAAGTAGTTCTGAATTCTGCAATTTAAGTAATTATGAAATTCATTCACATTTAAGCAAGCTTGCAGTGAACATACATTTTTTTTTCCCTTCCTTTTGCTTTCAAGCTGTGGCCACAAGCGGTACTTAAGCAGTATTTCTACAGGCTCACATGGCTGGGCTGGGATCTGGAGCAGCGACACTTTTCCAGTGGACCTCGAGGCAGAACTTAACAGCAGGATGTTGTGCACATCCCAGCACATCACACCTCTGTGCAGTATGGGGAGGGTTTTTTAAATGATGGGTGCAATGCTCAGGGTTTTTTTTTTTAAAAAAAAAGACTATACTTACATGTTTTTGAAAACTGCCAATTAGTTGTTTTTCAGTTTGTAGTCATAACTAATATTCCCTCTCCTTCTGCTTTTAATCTGTGAGCATGTAGATGCAGACTACTTTATTTTTCAGCATCTTAAAGCAAATCTCTTAAACTCATGATAGCAAAACTTGCCTCTTCCGTGGAGTAAACTCTGTAGGACCTCTGGTCCTGGCATGACAAGGTGATCCATCTGATGGGAGAGCTCTGATTTTCCCCGATAGCAGGACTTGCTTTAATTTTTTTTTAACTGTTTTGGGGTTGGGTTTTGGGTTTTTTTTTTCATTAAATGTGGCTATTTTATTGATTGCTGCTTTTTTTTATGTTAAAGTTTTGAATGAAAATAATCATTTGCTAAAAAGACAAATACCCAGAGCATACCTGAGGTGAATAATAACAGTGACAAAGCCAGGGTGTTACAGAGCACTAGTACATACCTGCCTTGGAGGCATGATGATCAGTGGAGGAAGGTTTGGGATCTCTGCTTCTAACTCTAATTTCACCTCCTGTGCATTCCTCTCCCAACAGACTCCTGTTCCACCATTACTGAGAAATGGTTTTGCCCTCACCGTTTGTTTTTCTGCAGTTCTTTCTACTCCTGGAGCCTGCTTGGCTTTGCACGTTTAAGCTTGCCCACCAGCACATGCACACCACGCAGAGCTGAGCTTGGCACCATTAGTGCAGCTCCAGGACAAACCGTGTATGAAAGGAAGGAGGAAAAACCTGTTCTCTCCAACAAGCTGCTGCAGACATGCATCCCCTTTTTGGGTTTGTTATGGGCCCCCGCATGACGCAGTGTACGTCCATTAAAACATCCTGTGCTGTATCAGCACAGACTGTAAATTACTGGTTAATCACCCAACTGGCCTGGATGTCCGTCGCAGTCTGGAGCACAATGACAGCTCAGCTATCACTCCCCGCAAGTCATCTCTCCATGTGGGTGATGGCAATAGGTGGGTGTGTGCCGACAGCACCAAGAATTACGCCCTTGGGAGCCCAGAGTGGGAGCCACCACAACGTATGTGATATGGATTGTTCCTACCTAGATAAATTGTTTGAGGGGTCATACACATATGTGTGTGTGTCTGAGCAAACATGATAAGAGAAAATAAGGATTTAAATGAGCAAAGTCCTGCCTATGATTTGTGGCTATATAAAACCCCCCCACAAACTAAACAGATCAAAATCCCCTCTCCAACCCCACATTAATCTCTCTTCTCCTCTTTCATGTTCTCATAAATCTGTCCTCGGTATTGCAGTGGCTTGTTTTCAGCACAGCTAAGTTTGTCCCTGTGCAGTATTTCAAGTAAAGCAATTTAATGGACCATTGGCTAAATGCTGACATACTTACTTTGAATTCAGTAGGAGGTAAGGACTGAGCAAAATCTCAGCACGGACTTTGGCATAGCATCCTGAGACACTCACATCCTTGAAGATTAGTGGGAGCTATTTCCCTACGTGGGTCTGTTTCATGCTCTGCATGAAAAACATTTTAACATTTTGTTGTATTGAAACAGCTTTAGTGAGGCACTTTCCTAGTTTCCATTTGTTAGGCTTTGTGCTTGGCCCTGCACAAAGCGTGGCCTCTTTGCAACGTCAGTCAGGGACACATTATTCTCTGTTGACCTATATCTGTGCGTTACTGAGAAACATATGAGATATTACAGATTTATTCTTTATTTTGCAGTAGATACATACCATTGGTGAGTGCACATAAACACAGCTGTATGCTAAGTGTGGTCTCACATAGCTCAGTTTGGGCTGTGGAAATATCCACAAAGTACACAGGCCTACAGCTAGCTGCTTTTCAGTGGCAATGTAATTAGGTTACTTAAATATCATCCCTCCCCGGCAGCACAGGAAATCTCAGCTCTTGCCTTCTGCACAGTCCGGAGGTCACCAGCAGCCATCACTACTCAAGTCACATGAAGTGCCATTTCAGGGTGTTGTTTCTACTTCAGCATCACTTGGATGTGTCGGATCCTCCCTGAAGCCTCAGCTCCTCCAAACAAGTGGCTGGGTTACTGCATTAGCACTGGGCACAGCCGTGGTATGTGCCGTCAGAGCTCCTTGGTTGGGAAAGGCCAGTGCTCTTGGCCCCTCTGTGGTCCAATACCTCAACTCCCTTTCGACATCTCTCTTTGGGGGGATCCCTCTCCTCCCCATTCCCTGGAGCAGGGTTTCCGGAGGGATGAGCATCCATAAGGTGAAGTCAATCTTTAAAGCTACCTGCCATTGCGGACAGTAGAGGTCAAGAACAGGCAGTATAAGTTAGCAACACTGTCACAGGTTTCCTGGCAGGTGCACATGCACCTACATGCTGATCTACCTCTGCTTTGATAGATCAGAGGTGATGGATGAAGGCAGACCTTTGCTGTCCTCAGCTATAGATGGCAGAGCTCATCTCTTACCACATGGGAAAGTAACACTAATGGCTAAGCACCCTAATGGCACACAGCAGAGAAGAAATACCTGCAGAAAGGAACTGTGGCCTTTCCTGATCACCCTACTGCTGGAACCATGGGGAGGCAAGACCCTACTGAACAGATTCATGGACTGCATGTAGTGTTTTGACCTACACTTTTCTGTCTTGCATCTTCTGTTTTAGTCTTCATTTGTATTTTAAATCACTGGGGGGTACATTTGAATGACAGGATGGGGTTTCTTCATTCCATATGCATCCTACTTTCTGAGGAGTAAGAACACGGTCAAACAATATTTAAAATTGACTTTGTTCAGCCAGAAGAACTAGACGCCAGCTTTTAAGACACTTCGAAAATGCAGATGTTTTATTATGCCTGTTATGCTTTTCTAATAAACAAAAAACCCTGATAATTTTATGTTTAAAACTTGTTTTCTTCTATACAGTTTTGTCTCCCTCACCACTTGCAAAAGTCAGCTGAGAGGTATCTGAATTAACATCCACTGAAATCAATACCAGTTTGGAGATTGATTAATGTCTATGGAACAGGTAACATCTGACTTCGAAGATTACATAAACATGTATATATTTTTGGAATATTTTTCAAAAAGAGCTTAATCAGGGATATAAAAACCATAGAAATGTACATGTAGAATTCAAACATTACCAGGGTATCTACTGCTCTGGTGCAGACAACCAGGTGCTCAGCTGTGACAGAGAAGTTAAAGCTTCCACTCCAACTTAGTAATCTGTCAGTCCAGTATCTTCATCTACACAGTTAAGAGAAGGACTAGCCCTAATCCACATGAATAAAGAGCCAGGAGCCGAAGAACAGTCAGAACAAGGCTTCAAGTCTCTTGCTCCTTTATAGCTTGTTTAAAAGTGACATTTTTTTCTGTTTGAGCTTTCTGTCATGTGTATGTTGTGATCCTACTTTCTGTTTCTCCTCTCCAGAAGTTAACTGAAGACTTCCTGCCAGCTTTACAGCTGGTATAACCATGAGCTTTGAGATGAGTCCTCCTTGTACACTTCTTCACATGGTTACTTTTCCTCCTTCTCCACCCCCAGGACCTTTGGCCAAACTGATCCTTGGGAGTTTTCTACTCCTGCCACCTGGAAACACCCCAGCGTTCCCTATGAAATACTGATAGATGCACAAAGCCTGCCCATTCACCTGGTGCGAGGAGGAGGATCTTCCGTCCTGCAAGTCCTCAACTCACACCAGTAACCTAAGCTCACAGAGGGAAGCCTGTGTCTGAGGTCTGCCGACAAGCAGCAGCTTTTCTTTGTGCAACAGGCAAGGTCTCCAGTACCTGCACTTTGCCTCCTCCAGTGAAACAAGTGATGGAAACAAAATGGTGCACTTAGAGCATGTCTTTGCATTTCCTACAACAGGCTAAGTAACAAAAGGGTAAAATTCAGCATGAGATGCATTAGACTACCATTTGATAAATGAAAACTTCGGTACACATGCAGTGAGTGTATTTGGTATTCCAGAAATGGTATCTTATTTTGGCTCCACCATTTTCACTACATCTGTGAAGAAAGTAAAACCTATTGCAAAAGTAGGAGAAGCAGTAAATAATAAAAGGAACATTTCACTGAGTGGTAGGATACTTGACAAACAGTTAAAACCTATCATTTGAACTTTAATTGTAGACAGTCTATGCACTGTTAGTCCATCAAAACATTCTAGATTGAACCTTTGAGAGAGGTTATACAGTGGATAAAAGTAAATTTAAGATTTCACCTTTTATTATTTTGTCCTTATCCTTTTGTCATTCTAAGATCTTAGAGTCTGAAAATAGTTAAAGTGATTTCTCAGACTGTACATTATTTCACAATTTTTAGTTCCACTAAACCTTTCAAAAAAAACCCATAATGGCAAAATAAAATACAAGTTCCACTAAGTCTAATGTATTTCACTTAAGTTTGAATCACCTAAGATTCAGAATTAGATTGAATTTCAGGCAATTTGATGTGTGTTGTGAGCTTATAAACTCTGTTTTAAAAACAGGTTTAATTCACAAGTCTGATATGTCGGGAAGATAATGGCAGTTAAGGAGTATTTATATATGTAACTACGGTTAATAATGACCTAATAAGGCAGGCTGAGTAAGTGCTTTTTGAGTGTTTCCCACTTGCATCATTAAACATTTTTAGTGGGGATTTGACCTCCTTGCATAGTTCACAATGTTTTCTGGATAAGAAATATATTTATTAGACTCTCTCGTAGGATCTTTGAAAGAAGTGGAGTCCAAAATATCTCAGAACACAGCTTGAGAAAACCATACCTCAAAAATACATTCAATACTGATGTAGATTTCCTCTATTAATAATGCCACTATAGCAAACTAGTTGTGAAGACTTCAATAAGATTGGTAACTTAGAGAAGCACATTGCAAGTAAATGTAACAACACATGCCATCCTTTTGTGCAATATTCAGTCAGTAACACAGTAAGGCCACTATACCCCCATACCAGTAAGACTAAACTGTCCAGCAATCTACACCTTGCACTGCTGAGTGTTCTGATTGTGTTGCAGCATGAAGGAAACTGTCATCCTGAACATCCTCACCTCCCTGTGACTGATGCTGAGATCAGAAGCAGAAACATATACACATGATTTTCACGTGTCTGGTAAAGTGTAAATTGAGAAAGTAAGAAACTCATTAAATTAGACAGTGGGAAGAGAAGGAAAAGTTGAATCACTGATTTCTGCTTTCATTTTTCAACCTCTCAGGTTAAAATACAAGCAATGTAAGAATGTAAGAAAGGGGGACCAATCATTTACCACACCACTAGCTGCTGTGAAATAGTTAATGTTCCAGAAATCTGAAAAAAAAAAAAAACCAACCCAGATTTGTCTGTTCTCAGTACAGACTTTTTATGAAGGTTCATTAGAGGAAAATTAGAGCAGTACAGACTATAGAGGTAACACATGACAACCCATCACTCCAGGGCCCACAAAGCTTCTTTGTGTAGCTATAGGACCAGATGTTCTGACAGAATTCTACTTTAAATGTCTCTACAAAGTTTTCTCTCATCAGGCTAAGCCTCCTGCTATGCCATCCTACTGTAAGTTCATGTCTTTTATGGTGCTAGAACCATAATTTCCATTTCAGCACTGATCTAAGTAAGCAGTAGTCTGTTACAAAAACTTAACCCTTGATGCTACTGCTCTACTGGTACCAACAGAGAACTACTTTTCTACACTCCAATCATGGTTTTGAACTGTGGTCTGGCTTCCTATTCTTTAGCTCTATGAAAAGGATGGGGAACCATCAAAGTATTCCTAAGTGTTGCCTGCTGTACACAATTGTCCAATGGATCAGCAGAGGTGAAGAACAGGCAGCCAAAAGCTGCCAGTAACAGGGATCTGCATTTTGATAATGTAGCTGCTTACAGGCAGTGCAGAAAATTGGTCACTACTGTGGGAAGCTCCATACACTGTAGTATAGCTCTTGCCCCTAGCTGTGAGAAGACTCAGGGTGCTGCTAAAAGCACCAGCTAGTAGAAAAAACACTTGCCATGAGTAAGATTAGTTGGCCCTAGGAAAAAAAAAAAAAACCCACACACAGTCCTCTCACCTGTACTCCCTCTTTAGTAGCTCCAGTACTTTATATCTTTTCTCCTTTTGGTTTTGTTGTTGCAGACAAAGTAATGCTGGAGCCATACTGACTCCTTGAAAAAAAACAAAATAAGCTTCTTCAATAGACTACAGAGATTTACTTGAGAGAAATTCTTAATTTTTAAAAACTTTACCAAGGTCTAACCAGACCCACTTGCTCAGCAGAACAGGCTGAAATCTCATTTTACCATTTCAGTTAGCCTGTAACAAAAGGCAGCAGAGCCTGGGCAAACTATTCAATCAGGTTTTAACACCTTACTCTGAACTGTAGATTGTCTCTAAGCTACAGGGTTCTGTGCGTAACAAATTTAGTCCTATGCCTTAACACCTGTGAAGTTTCCAGGTTCTTTCAGGTGTGTGCAACCCCTGGGGCAAAGAGAAGAAAGAGGCATAACTCATTAAGCAGCTGAGTTATTTTCAGCTCACTGCACAACTATTCTATGCTAAATGTGAGAGTTTTAAGCCTTTTTATGACTCTCATGCACAGGAACACAAAGCAACAGCTTGTCACAAATGGAAAAGGGTAACACTTACACCAGAAGTACTGAAAACAGCTAAACCCAAGAAGTCAGGAGATAGATACCAGTAATATGAACTTTATTTTAAAGCTCATTAAAAAGCTTCACAATAACACTAACAGATTTAGCATTTCCTTCATTTTATGTACCCCACATGAAAAATGTATTG
Source organism: Bucorvus abyssinicus (assembly GCA_009769605.1). Lineage (NCBI taxonomy): Eukaryota > Metazoa > Chordata > Aves > Bucerotiformes > Bucorvidae > Bucorvus > Bucorvus abyssinicus. The sequence goes on along the minus strand of CM020024.1, from coordinate 91,508,771 downwards.
TTTAGCAAGAGATGAAACGTAAGCGTTTCTGCATGCTACTAACACATTTCACCACCTTCTTATTTGATAAGTGCTTTGGACTGCCATAATCAAAAACCTTAGAACAGAAGGATTTCTTCTGGAAAGTCCTTATGAACGGGACAGACACTGGCTTTTTATTGACATACCCAATTTGATTACCAGACAAAAGAAAACTACCTTGGCATCTACAAATGCCTACGAAGGTTTCAAGTACAACCTTTTGAAGGAGCAGTATATTTCAGAGCAAGGGCTTCTTTTCATCTTTAGTGATGCAAATGGTTGAATACTGCACAGAAGCTTAGTATGAACTCACAATTCCACAGGAATCTGAAAGTTACCAAGGCAATTTTCCTTTTTAGGATAGGCAGGACCAACACCATTACTATTCTTCCTCCCATAATACAACATATCCCAGACCTGTCTTAAGAAAAAAATATAAATAGTTCCCAAAACAATGCACTCCCACCCTCCCATCACATACAACAGCAAAAATATTTTCTGTCATGGGATGAAGTAACTTGTTGCAAGTGCAGTGGTTTAGTCCAAGTCCATGTTAATGGTGTTTTGATCACCCGGATGACATTCACCATTTTGTTGAGGCATTTCAGAATTTTTGTCATCTTCTCCCATGTCTTCAGCTTTATAATCACTCCGTTCATTTAATGGGTTTTCTTCCTTAGGAGAGTCAACTTTTGGTTTTGGCTGTGTCACCACAGGCTCACAGACATTGTTTAACTCCTAAAAGGAAAGGAAAAGATGTGCTCAGTATTGGTATTAAGGACCCACCAGCTTCACTAGTGTGAAGAGTCCTGTGCCCTAAAGACTGAAACTTGCTCTGTATTTGTTTCCCGAGTCCAAACTGACAAGTACTTATTGTACCCTGAGATAAGTTAACTGGTCTACTTTCTGAAGTTCTGTGGGCAAAATTCTTCAAGTTAATATTTTGGATTTCACTTTTTTTCCCCCCAAAACTATTTCACGCCTACCAGTAACACTGGAAAAACAAGTTGAGTTTTTAAGGTGACTGAAAGACAAAACGTCAATAAGCTCCACAGAATTGTATACAGGATAGTATAGTTCCTTTGCTTTCCTCTGAATCTCCTGTCCATACCTTCTAACTACCTTTTCAGAATGCCGGAGCAGTCAGATGAAATTAGTGGAGAGAAAGGGGGACAGATACCCATCTAGCTTTAGCACTAGCCTCTAGAATTAGTTTTATAGTACTTACCTGTAGCTTTGCCTTAATTTCACTTGAATGCACAGCCGGATCCTGATCTAAGCTCTTCTTAGCCTGTGCACTCACAGCATTATTCATCCACTCTACCACTTCACTAACACACTTCTCTACTTTCATCATTTCCATTTCATCAATATGGATGTATTTCTCATCCTGCCCAAATACAAATGTTTTGTATTAGTTAAAGTTTACTGTCATCAAGTTATGCCAACACGACTGTCCCAATTATTTACAATTTATAATCTCTACTGATATTCAAAATAAGAGTTGGTAACAAGCCAGATCTGTTACAGTGAGAGACAAGAAACACAACTGTCAAAACAAAGCTTCCTTTGCCCAATAATCAAACAAGAAACCTAGTTCAGAGGGAATAGAGGCCTCACAAATAGGTCAAAATATAACATTCTTAACAGGGCTTATTAAAAAACATCCCCTCCCCCTGGAAAGTTTTACATGGGCCTGAAGTAGTTTAGACAGCGCAATCCTGCTGTACACAGAAAGGGAAAGGATCAGAGCTGTTGAACTAAGGAGCTCTTCCTACAATGCCACAGTTACACAATTAACTGGTATGAGGAGAAGGACCTACCCAGCAACACAACGTATGATTTTAGTTATGAATTCTAAATTTGGATTCAAGTCTTAAATGTACTATTTCCAGTGATGCTAGTTATTTCAAGACTCTGTAGTACTACTAAATGACTTAATGACAGTTTTGTAATCAATAGCTGTGAGGACATTGTTTCTGATGCAAGTCTCAACCTCAAACAGAATTAGTCTGAGTGTTGTGAGACGCCCTATTAAAACCCATTAAGTTGAAACCCAAGGAGTACATTTTCAAAGGTAGTAATGCTTATCAAAAAAGTACTCTTCAATTACTAATGGCAAAAAAAACCTGAACACCCATACATAAAGCTGGATTTTTAGTTTATCCTGAGTAGCTTTCACACTAATGCTTCTCACCATGGCACAATTCTTGTTCCCTGAAGAACTGGAAGAAGAATACATTTCTAAAAGAAGTCAGATTAGCTTTTAGAAGGTCAAGAATCAGACCACAGTCTAACCCTTGCTCTTATAATTATGTCCTTTTTGGCCTGAAAACATCCAGAAAAATCAAGCAACTGAGGATAAAACACACTGTGTGAGATTTTTTGAGTACTGGGAAGCATTTGCAGAGTACCGGGAAACATGCAGTGACCTATAATAGTAGATTGCAGCTCATCTGAAAGTGAATTTGAAGCCTCTGCTGGCTGGTGACCTCAGCAAAGCACTATGTGGTAAAAAGAAAGGTACTTTGAGGCCACTTACTTGATTCCTGAATTCCCCAGCAATTGTAGCATAATACTGGAGCCTGTGTCCCAATTCTTCCAACAGCTTTGGTCGTTCTTCTGCTTCTTGATAGCGCATTTCAATTGGAGTACCTAATTTCTAGAAAAAACAATTCCTATGTGTTATGTGATTCATTAACATTGTTTTGTGTGATGTTTTAGAAGTTTTGCATTTTGGGCATACTAACAGACCTACCTTTAAATCCTCTAACTTGTCTACATACACCTGCTTAGCTTCATCCTCACCCTCTTCATACAGCCAGCCTTCTGTCTCTGTTAGGAGGGCTGAGAATCCCTGCAGATCCTATGTGTCAATAAAATTCAACATGTCAAACATCAAACTATGCACCAGTTGACTGTTTTTGTCCTACAGTAACAAGACACTGCTAATTCTTAGTCTCCTGCATAAAAAATTACATGTCTACTGCAGCTTTTGCCTGATTAACTTACTTAAACCACAGCTTCTGCACTGAGAAACACACATCTCCCACATAGGTAGCAATGCCTGGGGTGTGGCTTTAATTCATGTTTTCAGTTATGAATAACAGCAACACAGCTGCTGCTTCTTCTAATCGCCAACTTTATTTGGAAACAAAAAAACTTTACTCCATTTGTGACAAAGTTTATTTTCAGAGATATATACTATTGGCTAAGCTTGAACTGAATTCTGGATCCCAGCCATCATTCAAATGATTTATGGTTTTTAGCCATTTCCAAGGCAGCTATGAGAAAGCTTGACCAAGGCACACAAAACAGTTATTCGGTACCAGTATTTTCAGATAAGCTCCTGAAACCATACCTACCTTTTCACAAACAAATTTTTCATATGGTCCAGATAACTTGTCCCTGAACTCATACACATACTCCTCCACTGCGTTCTTTGCATCATTTCTTTCTTTCTCCAGTTTATCTTGCATGATCATCTTCCCCTGTGTAACCACAGAAAATTGTTTAATTAAAAAATACCCACATTCAATCAGCACTTTACAAAGCACAGCTCCTGTAAAACACAGTTATCTGCCAGAGGCTTTGGCTCACATAACTGTTGGAATTCTCATTGCTACACAGTGGACTCACCTGAAGAAATGGGTTGCACTTCTCTAGATTACAACAGCTTGAGCCAATCTGTGATGCCATTCCACAGACCAGTACTCTGATACTATTACTATAAACAACACTTCAATCTGTCTGATTAACATTTGTCAGTTAAGTTGGACTGTATATTATCTCACTGTAAATTATTTGAACCCACACTCTACTGTTACAGTAAAAGATCAGAGGTTGCCTTAAAAAGCAGATGAATGGTTAATAATTGCAATCAAGAAAGCAGCCTAAGCCACACTAACTCACCTCTGTTTCAATATACATATTGAGGAGATCTTTTCCTAACTGCCAAACCAAGTTAGCTTCAATAGGTAGTTCCACATTCTTCACTTTTATCTTGGGTTTTTTAGCTTCTGGGGGCTGATCACCTTTCTTCTCATTTGTCTGAGTTGGAGAGAAGAAAAATAAGATAATTTTCCTGACTTTCTTCTTATGAAGTACCACTCTGATGAAAGAAACATTCACAGGAAGAACATGCAGAGATTTTCTGTGTTCTTTCAGAATCTTCAAGACACATTTATGAAGCACTTTCCTTTCAGTGATTCCACTTCCTATCCTAGTCTCCTTACAGTCTATTTCATGGACAGTAAGAACTGAGCTACAGGAAGGACATTTCTCAGATACACGGTGTACTCGCAGGTTTTCCAGAAGTGCCCATCTGTAGCTTAGCACTTCACTAGTGATGCTGACAGTTATAAGATTTTAACCCAAAACATTTTTCATCTTATACACATGAAAGAGCAAATGACTACCAATATCATGCAGGGGTATGTTTTCCACAAATTATTTCCTCCCAGTTTATAAACTGCTGATCCCAACTTCTCTCAGCAGGTCTAATAACTTGGCCTCTAACAGCTGCTCAACAAATTGAAAGGTCTGCAACCCAAACAGATTAGCTGTACAACACTGCATAAACACAGGAAAGTGGTAGAGAGAGAGAATTCTTGCAGAACTTCTTTTGCAAACTCTGTACAAAAATCATCATGAGATGTTATTTTTCACAAAAAGTGAAAAAAAATAAAAAGGTTCCAAGCATCAAGTTCCTTACTTTTTCCCTGAAATATGTTACCATTTTAAAAGCCACCATTATAGAGCATAACATTTTCAAGAGTTAAAGGGTCACTCACTTTCTTGACATCTGGGGTTTTGTTTTCTTCAGAGGGAGGTTCTGATGAAGGGGGAGACTGTGACGTTTGCTGACCATCAGTTTGTACCTGGGACTGTGTTCCAGCCTCACTGTTCTCTTGCTGGATATTTTTCTGAAATGAAAGCCCAGGCACAAAGGATGTAGAAGGCATGTGCACTTGTACTTAATAAAAGTTAGAGGGCACTCCACTTCTCAAGCACATACTGTACAAAGTGCCCTACAAAGCATTCTGTGCACACGCAGAAACACACACGCTTGAACTAGCGGAGACACAGACTAGGTCCAAGTTCAGAAGGATCTCATGAAAGGGCTACCAGTGCCAGGCTGCAGCATAATACTTGTGTGCGTGTGTGCGCATGCTACCACTTTCTCTTACATAAAGTGGCTTTTAATTTATTGAGTCATAGCTTTTAAGGTTTTTTCCCCCCTCAGAAAATTATTAAAATATCAAGTACACCATAACAATGCTGCATTATACCCCAGTGCTCCCCTCCCCTTCAATGCTGTAGAAGACAAGCCAGCTTTCCCTTTCACAAAAAGTTTCAAAAAAACTTTAATACATAGGATTACACACAAATCCTTTTAACACAGAGTATGGATGACTAATAATCCAAACCAAGTTTTCAGATTGGGAACAGTCCGATAACTATGGCTGTAAACAATCTCACCCTCACGGAACCCACCTGCTGCTTTTTGGCACTTTGCCCAATAACTGATTTTGAAATCTACACACTTTCAAGATATCACAAATTTTATCCTGTTCTTATGAAGACATTTTATTTCCAACACCTCCTTCCTATGCACATCTCGAAGTTAACCTCATTTCACTTTCTTAGAAGGTATTTTTCCTCCAGAGTGTGTAAGAGGAGAACACACTTTCATCACTAAGGACATTCACGCACAAGACAGGTCAACTTACATCACTTGATATTTCAATCGGCCTCTGATCCTGGGATTCCACTTCAGTCTCAACACTGACATCTTCACTCTCTTCGCTTTTAACTGGTTCTACCATGGACGCAGTGGACACACTGAAAATGCCATGAGTATTGACACGGACTTTCACTTTGACCTTAGACTTCTCTCCATCTTTCTGGGCTGCCACATTCTGGATAATGTACCTACCTAAAAACAACAGAATCAATACTTACACAGTGGAATTAAACAGGTAATATTACAGAGCCAGGGAAACACATCCCTTTTTCATAGAGGACACATTTTCTAAGTATTTGATGCAGCATCTGTGCTGATCTCATGGTCCCCCAAATGAAATGAATACTACAAAAAACCCAACCAAAAGAATGTTGTTTTTCAGCCAACTTTACATTACAAATCTAAAAGGAGAATGTTTATTTTCATCATCTAGGGTAGGTTCTCCCACCACTAGTAACAGAGTAAATACAAAAAAGCTCACTCCCTCTTACTTGTGCTATCTGTGATGCTATAGTGGGATGAAAGAGAACTACACAAAGATTTAGTCTACTGCCAATGTTATGTGGTAGGTCCTTTTAATACAAGTAACTGCCCAACAGAAACAGTTCTAGAAGTGTTCTTTTCAGCTTCTAACATCCATGTAAATCTGCCATAACCTTTTACTCTAGGGCAGAATGTAATTGTTTAACTCCTGCAATACTTGAAACAAGCATTGTGTAACTAAGAAACAGACAGACAACTAGTTTAAAAGTTATTGAAGAATTAGATCTCCTTGACTTTAAGAGCAGATATATTTTTCCTGCCTACTACATGGTTATATGTGTATCACCAAAACAATAACCTAGATATTATGATGCTTGTATAGCTGTGAAGTACAAGTTCACTGATTTCATTACAGGCTGGATATACACATGCTCACACACACGCAGAGCATCTCTTCATCAATAGATCTAAACCACAAGCATACAAGCTTTTACCAGCTTACTTTACAGGCTGAAGAATGTGATCCTCCCTCTCTTGTAAATCCAATAATACCAGCATTGTGACCTGTCCTCCCTTTTGGTAGCTCATCAGAACTGACTCACTCATTAGGAGTAATCAACAATTCTGTTCTGAGCAAAGAGTTAATTTTTGAGTGAGTCGAAACCAGCCTGATTTCCAGTTCTGTTCTTACTGGTTTGAGGAAGAGCAGTTAAACAACATCTCATTTGTTAAAGCCATATAAATCGATCACTCACAAATCCCACTATCAGTCTTTATAGTAAGAGTCAATATGAAAGGAAGGCTGTTTCTGTAATTACAAACTACTGCACTGGTTTCTGAGACACATGGGATTTGAACTTTGTGACTCTCAGAGAAAGAACCACATGATTTGCTTCAAAGTAGAGAAAATAACTGATGTTTCCTGTTAGGATAATTGTTTTTGGTAACATCTAGTGCATTAGGTATTAGCTGAAATATTGTTAAATCGGAGGGAGATGCTTTTGCCCTATATATTCTCCCACCCATTTTAAGAATATTTATGAAATTTATCTTTAACACTACAATTCTGGTGATACTGTATTTGAAGCACACTGTTAACCAACAGCACACCTGTATTGTCAAATAGTTAAGATTTTTTCAGAGTGGTAGAAGAAAATTATGAGGAGATGAGCTTTCTAACCATTGAGTTTTCTAATAAAACCAAGCAATTGCAATTACTTGACAGCTAGTAATAGCTTGAGCTTAATTTTACAAGCAAACATAAAACACTCAATTACATGCTTGGAACTCAAGAGCAATTATTTAATTTACCTGTCTTCACCATCACACCATCTAACTAACCACACTGTAAACTCTTTCTGTCAACACTGACAATGTTGTAATTTGTCAAAAGGATGAAAGAGCTGCTTATGTATGTTACTTAGACAGTTCAAAGCAATACTGTAGTCTTGCAGCTGCCACTATTTCAGGCTGCCTGATTAAAATTTATTCAGCATTATGTCAAACCTGGACAGTATAGAAAAAAAAAGACTAGTTAACTCAAGACAGGTTTAAGGTTTTTTTTTTTTTATATGCAACAGATATTTTTCAAGTATTCCTAGCTTGCTTTAGTGATAAGCAGAAAAGAAGATTTAAAAAGTTAAAAACTTTTGCAGTCATAGCCCTGTTCTAGTCCTGGGCATTTGGTTACAGTTTCCCCTCATTCTTTCATTGGACTGAAGTAACTTTAGAAACAAGAAAAATCAAAAACCCAAATTTAGTTACCTATGGAATGCGAGAATTGAAAATTGAGTCTTTCAGATATGTAAAACTAAATATATACATCATATAACCATTTCCAGGTTATACAACACCATTTCCAGGACAATTACTTACCAATTTTTGACTCAGGATATGGGACTCCATTAGGATCAGAATAAAAAGCTTCTAACTCAAATGGACCTTTCCTATAGAACGTAAGAACCTTGGAGAAAGGTGCTGCATGATTTCTGCTGAATACCTCATGAACCCTAAAATTAAGAGAAAAATTTCACTTTCAGAGTAGTTTGAGCTGAAAGGCTTTGATCTAGGGTCAGAACTCTTCAGAGAATCACCACCATGTTTTGGCACATTTACTCTTCTGAACAATTCCAAAAAAGACACTTCACTACTGTACTGTAAGGAAAGAAAATTACTGTTGGGTGCTGTAATAGGAAATTGTCCTATTGCACTAATTGAGTCTCAGAAGCAAATAAATTTAGATGTAGGTGGCAATTCAGTGACAGACTATCAGCAGACCTCCAAAATCTGTTTCCTGCAAAGATGTTATTCCGGGCTTGGAAGAGCCCAATTTAAATAATAATTTGCACCCTTCCTCAGTTAGCCTCAAAAGGCTAATTATAGCCCTGTTAATTCCTTACTCATATTTTCTGTGGCTCAGTTAATAACCCTGACACCAGATTATTATTCATTCCTTCACATGACAAAGACAACCAGCTTTATTTTATGTTCTTCCTCTAGGGTATGTCCGCTATTACGCCAGCCTGATTTTAATTTCCAACTAAATTTTGTCTCCTAACTATGGAAGTATCTCATCTAATAACCTAAATGTAAGAAAATAAGAGCTTCACCTAGAACGTGAACCCACAGGTTGCTCTCAGAAGCATGTGACAGAACAACTAGATTCTGCAAATCCACAGAAGACAGACAAAAAAAGAAAAGGCTGAATTACTGAAGACTAGCAAAAAGGTATGAACAGGTCCTTCTAAAACCATGAACTTCCCAGAAGTTAAACTTGGACCTCTTTATGTCCTAGAGAGCAACTGCATTTCCCACAGGCATGGCATAGGTCAGTCTTAACACACCACAATTGCAAGAAATTTCTCTTATGAAACCCTATGAGTTAAAATCTTCCTTTTGTTTTCAGACAAATACCATCCATGTAAGCTCATAATATTTACATAGTGCAAAATGTTCCTCCTAAAGCTAGACTCCAAAGAGGTGGTAGGAACACCTGAGTAAAAAAAATCCAGAAAGGAAAGTAGGATCATGATCCAGCAGTTATTCCTTTTGTATTCTATAACCTGACAACAAGACAAGATATTGATTTGTAGCTCATTAATTCATATTTTTAGTCTTGATTTTTTAACATATGAGTAGTTATGGTTAAAATTTCAATGCATGCCTCTACACAATCTCTACAGTCAATCACCTCTGGTACACGACCTATGGGTTTTCTGCATCATAATGCCAAGATTGTGATTTAAATGCAAACAAGAACGCTATCCTTGAATTATGAAGTCCAAAAGCTTCACCAACTGTAGTTTGAGCTACATACCCTTCAGTGTCCTCAGCTTCTGTGTTCCACAACAGAGATATTGGGAATGGTGTAGCATCTGTCACAGAGAACTCTCTCACTTTAAAGGCTGGAGAAAGAATTGCACACTAAACAGAAAACAGATATGCATTACAGTTGATTAACTGCAACTGCCCTCAAGACAGCTAAACATCTTCAAACAAGAAATGACAACTGTCTTGACTTCACTAAAACAGAGCTAGGAAAATTGCTTGATTTCAATGGAGTGTAAGAAAAAAGAATCTCATACTCATTGGGTTAGCAGGACTTTTGGCCTTATTCTTACTGTATCTTATGAAAAAAGGTAACAGCTTAAACAAATACCAGGACTTGAAAGAATGCAAGTGCTGTATTACTTAGCCCTAAAAAGTGGTTTTTATCTTACAGATCCTGCTTCTTTCCCTGGAGACGATTGTTAGTGCCAGAAAGCAATTAGAGAGATGGGGGTAAAGAAACAAGTCAAAGAAGAAAGGATGAAATAAGAGAATAAGTAAAGGAGAAAAGGAAGAAGCAGAATGAGTGGTTTGCTTGTAAAATATAATTCACTTGTTGGAAACTGTAAAAATGAGGGCAAGAAAGATTAAAAGTCTGTTTTACATTGATGGAAAGCTGGATACCAGAAGACACAAACTGACAGTGTTCTGGGCTCTCCACAGATACTTCTTATACACTTTCTTTCTTAAAAATATTTCTTGCCCTAGCTTAACAGCAACTTTATTTTTTCCTCATTAAAGATCCCTTAGATCCTGTTCTTTTGAAGAAGAATGGGCTGCTTACAGAATACATCCAGCATCAGCACTTTCAGTAAAGTACTGCACAACAGAGGAGTACTCTGGACTTCTTAAACAGCATAGTCCCATAAAAAGCCCCATTGCACATGCATGTTCTCTTGCATACTTTAGAATGGGCCACTTCTGCCATTTCTCATGGTTGGCTGATTCTCCAAAGTTCTCTCAAGAAATGTAACTTAAGCTTATCAAGTATTGCCAGTACTATACCTGCAGAGCACAGCCCCTAGCTATGGCTTCATCTGCATTCAGCGTTGTACTGACATCCTTGCCAAAGAATTTAGCAATCCTCTCTTTGACAGCAGGAATGCGGGTTGCTCCTCCCACAATCTCTACAGCCGTTACATCTTCCACTTTCAGTTGTGTTTGTTCCATTAATGAAAGCAGAGGCACCTCTATCCTTTGCAGCAGGTCAGCACACAATTCTTCAAATTGTGACCTAAGGGAAGAAATTGAATTAACCAAAGAATGTCTGTTCCATCACTAAGATTTCCTGGTATTCTTGTTTCCAAACTGATGCTGACCAGGTTAGTTAACTACACTGCAAAGAGACTTAAAGCTAAACCCCTGTAAGTAGGCTGAAGTTATAACCATGGAAGAGGTCCTACACGAATAGCTCCTTTCCGATTTCCTTATGCAGCTAGTGAGGTATTTAAACAAGTTAAAAGGTATTGTTTGGGCAGGTGCTATATATTTTCCTCTCACAGAGGTTACAGATAAGAATACAGAAGGCATTGATACTTCCTTTACAATGAAAATCTGTTGCCTAAATACTGGAGGGAAGAAAAAAAACCAAACTCCACCACTCTTGGCAGTAGTTATAGAACTAACAGTGAATACAAGTTGTGTCTGTGACTGTGTAAGAGACAAACACACACAGATTTCATTTATGCTCAAGCCATAATCAAATCATCCCTCCTAAGCACCACTTTTGTCTTCCATTTCTGTGCCAATATCCACAGCACAGTAAGAAGAGAAAAAAGGAACCAAACTTCAATTGTTGCTATCTTAAGAACAGTATGGGATTTAAGTTACCTAAAATATGCAGAAGGCCTAAATATGCAGCCAGGTCCCCTGGGTCTGGTTTGCATGCATCAATCCACAGTTTTAAGAATGTGTCATTCTACAGAAAGAACTCAAGCTTCTTACGCATGCATTATTACACTGAAACATTGTTCAGGTAGCTGAACATTACATTTCACAGCCTTAGTTATTCTGGCATTACAAAAATGCCACAGCTATTCAGCACTTGCACTAAAATTTTAACACACTTAAGTTCTTTTAAACAGGGAAAGACACATGTGTTTAAGAAATAACAGCTACCAAAGCAACTGTCTGTCTTGTATAGAACTTACCTGTTCATTTTTCCAGATACATCAGTATCATTCATGAAACACTCAATATTCAGGGGAATGTCTGTGCTATTTGAACTCATTAATTTCTTCAGCTTCTCACATTCCTGATACAGACGAAGAAGAGCTCGAACTTTTGTTTTTGGGTCCAGTTTGTACTTTGATTTTATTTCTGCACAAAAGTAATCTACTAGCTTGCCATCAAAGTTTCTTCCACCTAGGAAAGGGTCAAATGCTGTGCCAAGTACCTGGTTTGAAAGAACACAATTATTTGTCTTACACTCAGCAAAAGTCAAATGGAATAGCAGTCTTCCAGCATCACAAAGCCTTTGCTTCAGAAAAGGTTGGGGACAAGTTAGCCTATCCTCCTCCAATGCACAGGCTTAAGTACTTCCATCAACCACATCAGCCAAAAATCGCTCTTCACTTAACAGTGAAAGTAAGACCAAGTAACTATCTGACAATCCTAAACATTCACAATTTTAATCCATACACACACTCATTTAGATAAACTAAGTGATAGCAGTTGTGTATCTTACACAGGTATATTGCAAGGAATTTACAGCCTCTATTTGAAACCATCCTAATGAAATGAAGGACACTGATAAAAATCTTCCACCTTTTGACTTGTTGCCATTTCCCATGTGTTAAATTATTTCAGAACTTTAAAAACAAGGCAAGTTTACAGGCTATTTGATTCTAATGTCTCATCAACCCTTTTATTTTTGTTTAATCTTAGTACCTTTAGTTTACTCTTGTTGAATGCGCAGGCTGACACTTGAAATGCAGAATGACCCATATCAACAAACACAACTATCCGTGGCTTCTCTTCAGGAGCTGGAAGGTCTTGTTTATAAATTCCATAATTCAGAGCCACTGCAAAACAAGTGTCAGATTATCAATGCAATCTCTAGTGACTCTTCAATCACATGCAATCACATCTTGTGAAGATTAAGCTGTAGGATCAAAAGCAGCAAGACAAATCCAGATACACATCTATGCAAGATCTTACCTACATGGAAGCTTTATTCCATTAACACATGTTGCAGGATCTGAGGAGCAAAACATCCTTCCCCCATCATGTTTAAGTTCTAAGTGTTTAAGCATGCAAAACTCAGTAGCAACAACCCTGTTTGGGGGTTTTCTACTCCAATCTGTTTGTTAACAACTCTTTTGTTAACTCTGTGTAACACAGAGCATCTTTACAACAAAACCCAAATCCAGTTTTGTATTTACAAGGAGTATCTCCCAGGCCTGAAGGTTTTGCTGGAGAATGGTATAAGTGGTCAGCAGAGGCTGCAAAAGGGAGGAATCTCAGTCAGGGGACAGTTTGTAAAGTGCATCAAAAGTGTAAACTAGAAGCCCGCGGGCCACATATACAGGATGAAATCAAAGGACAGAACACAGTCTGCAAGACTATGCAGCAGCATTCATTCTGGATGCACAGCAGTGTCAAAGCTAGACAAGAGAATGATGCAGTAATTGAAAATAAAAAAACCCTAGAGAGCCTTGGCTACATGGTTTCATAGGAAAGGCTGAGGTTTTGGCATGAGATAGAATGTGCAAGAATGTACATTTGTGTATGACGAAAACAATCCAAAAATGAAGATAACAGCCAGGATACTACACAGATTATCAGGCAAGAGAATCAGAAAAGGTGGGAAGAAAGGACAGGAATACATGCTCTGAAGAGCAATGTTTTATAGTCACACTGATTTTCTCTCACTTTAGGAGAAAGGGACACCAACTCCCTCTCTCACATCAAAAGCAGTAGTTCAGACCATCTGGAACAAGGACAGCCAAGCTTCCCACTGATCAGACACTTGAGATTTATGGATTCTGGTATCTAATAAGGCTCCCCTGCAGTTGGTGCACTCATTCTCATCTGTGTGGATTCTTTGGAATCTATAAAAACCCCAATACCAGCCCTCATTAATCCCTCCCACAAGCAGACATTAAGAGGTGGTTAATTAAAAACAGAAACTATTACATTAAGTACATCCTTGAGATCTAGATTTGACTGTTTATTGGTCTGTTAATTCACATCACATTCATATTTCTGATCAGACTGAACACATGCCCTTGTTTCCAAGCTAAAAATACATTTATTAACAACACGTGATAAATCACAGCAGAATTTGCCTTTCTTTACACAAAAAAAACCCCACTTATTTTTCTTTTCTGCCTTACTATACCTCAGGATCCTTCCCCAAAGATATAATCAAAGATTATTACATTTGAAAGATTAGAAAAAACTAGATAGCACTTATTAGCCTTGCAAGGTAAAGAAAAGACAGTCAGAAATGCTAAGCTCTAACAGAAAGGCTGCTGGTGCTGCTAAGGGGATGAAACAGCTATCTGCTTTTCTATGGGACTATTCATCCCCATGGCAAAGCTTCCAAAGATCCTTACTAAAAAGTCCTGAAAAGCTCTCAAGGTTCTTGCATGGCCAAACACCGACCTGATCTGTTCAGCAAAACAAACAAAAAGGAAGCAACTGCCTTTTTTGGCCAAGGCCATTGTTGGCTTATGTCACACCACTGTGAGAAGTCATCTGTGTCAGGTGTGAAGGATTACTTTTGCTTCAATACAGAAAGGGGTTGGAAAGGCACTTTTGGTTTTTTTACTGCTAAGGTTGGAAAACACTCTTATTTTTGAGTGCTAAATTAACTTTTTTCTTTATGGATAAAAAGTTTAAGAAACATTTTGAAAATGAAATTTGAAGATTAAAAATAGTGTTGGGCATTCATACTTCCTCCTCTCTCCACAATCACTCTAGAAATGTACAAGGCCTGTAACTCAGAGGAATCCAGGCACACACACAAAGTGTACCTGCTGAGGGGTCCACACTTACCCAGATCAAGAATTCACATTACCACATGTTCTCTGTAGCTCTATTTTCTATATAAACAAAGAATTAAGCCAAAGCTAGATGACAGAAACACGCATCTATGGCTTTTGCAGTGATACTGTCAGATATGCTCCTCATTAGGTACAAATACGTAGTGTTCAATGTAAAGATCATAATACCGATGAAACATTCACTAGAAATTCTATACCTTATCACATAGATACTCATCTGAAAATTATTCTGGAAAAACGTTTTAAGATACCACTCCATCAATGCATATTTAAGATTGCTTTACTTCATAAAAAAATAAAATACAAAATTCAAAAGCATTAATTCAGCTGGTGTGCACCAAATATGCTCGCACAGAACATTCTCCCAAAGTAAACTCCTACGTACTTATCTTACAAATGTGGGCAGTAGGATCAGAAAAACAATTGTCTTTTGGAACGGACCTCTGCTTCTCAACCCTTCCCCCAGAAAACAAGTGCTAGTTATTACGCCTTAAGGAGATAACTATCATTACAGCTTCATCTCTTCAACCCCTTCACACAGAAAACATTAAAAAAAACCCCTGTAAATCAAGAGGAGCAACAAGTTTTTAGAATATTTACGTCTCACGTCTGATTTTTCAAGTCAGCCCTGTTTCTTAAAGTAACTAAATGCACCCCACTCACACCTTTCATTTGCAGAAACTAGTATTTTAACCTACTTACCTGCTGTCATGTCATTCATTAATCTAAGACAATTTAATCCAACAATCTGAGCTGCATCCAGAAGGGACCTCCTTTCAGCATCTGTGAAAAACGATGGAACCTGAAGAAAGCAGGTGAGAATGGGAAGTTATTTCCAGAAAATGAAAACCTGTTTTGGCCAAAATTATCTTGGGCAAGAAGTGGTAAGATAATCTGAAGGAATGTTCTTGAAAATTTGCTACAATGCATTGGCATTGGACAGTGACCTCTGATGTCCTCAGGGACAGAAACTACACCACTAGAAGACACGAACTTTCCAGATATCAACTGGAGAACAAACTCTTATAATAACAGAACTAAATATTCCTAGATGCGACATAAGACAGGCTTGTTCAAAGAGTCATTTAGAACACAGAGGCAGATGTATTTTGTATTCAGGCTTTGCACTGGAATGTCTGTTTTTTATCTGAAGTAATTTCCTCTGCAGTCATAAATTTAAAAAAAAAAATTAACTTACTGAGACAATCAACATAAACAGAACAGAAACAAAGGTTTTCAGCTGCCAGAGGGCAAACTTTGATAAACAAAGGTGACTTTAATGAGTAATTAGCATGGTGCAGCAGCAAGGTATCTACCTGGATCCCAGAAATGTTCTGGGTCCAAAAGCTCAGACATCCCCAAGAAAATGAGTTCATGAAGTGGGTCATGGACCGGAACATGGAAGCAGCCCTGGGATTTCTTTAAGTCAAAAGCTCTAAAGCTAGTTAGGATTAATCCCTTTGTAAGTGCTTACGCGGTCTTCTTTCTCACTCTACATGAATAGAAACAAAATGCCCTCAATAGCTGAAGTTTAAACATAACATTCCTGTGCACTACAATTACTTACAGAAATAACACAGTCTGTTACTGGCTTTTTCAGGTTACTCTCTGCAGTCTCCTTTAATTTAGTCAGTAACATAGCTGAAATCTGTTCCACACTGAAGATATGCTCCTCACCCATGTACATGACCTGCATAAAATAAACAGGCAAAATAATTCCATTCCTTAAACTGGAGGAAAATTACTTTATGTTTTTTGATACACTGCTGACTACTACTCTATCAATCATGACACGCTTAATTATTTCATTAGAGAACTTCAATTTTATTTCCCAGTTGAGTGTCTACAGAAGCAATAATTCCATTTTCACAGACTTAAGAGGAAGTAATTTTAAAATTGACATAAGTCTAAAATGTGACTAAAGCTAGACATGGTTACACAGCATTATGCCAAAAAAGTAAAATAACTATCAATTTTCAAACGGCTGCCAACTGCAAAAAGTCAGGAATTACTTGCTAACTATTTTCCTCTGACATTTTTATGCTTCTGTTCAAATATGTGAAAAGTCTCTGAAAGGAAGAGCTGCACAACAACAGTTCACCTATGCACATAAAACAGATGAAGCTTAGGAAAAAGTTTATTCGTTGCTCCCTTAGCAAGAAATTATTATTGGATGACCATTTTCCTGTGCAATAGAATACATGGCAAATTTGAAGTGAAGGACCATGTTACAATTTATCCTTGAAAAGAGGACTTGCCTTTTATTCACATCAGTCCAATTTGGGGAAAAATTAACCATTTCATTTTTAATAGAATAATCGTTCTCTAAACATCCCAGTCTTACTGAACGCTACCTACTGAATCAAATCTCTAAAAAACTTCTTAACCATTGTTAAAAAGTAAAAACCTGATTTGTTCTCCAATCAGCCCAAGAACAAAGAATAAATACCAAGTAGCACTATTCTCCCAATACTAGACCTTTTCATACAGTAAAGGACTCCTACACATGCTGTAATTAAAGGAAAACATTAATTTCTACCTGAATTTATCCATTAACCTCACAAGTCAAACATCATAAGAAAAAGCATCTCCTTTTTTGTAAAACTTGAGTACTCTTACAGTCAGAATTCCTTCCAATGTATAATCTCTCCTGTAATCTATTCATTGCCTAGGCCTGATCTGTACTGAAGTTTTGAGGCACCTGTTCAAGGTATGGAGCAAAGCAGCCAACTAAATGCACAGCCCTAAGATAGGATTCTCATTAGTGAAGCAGCAGCATCTGTCATGTCAGAAAGGCTTAATTATCAACATTTTTACATACTTCTGTAAATGAATATGTTACTAACAGCACCTATTCTAGGAAAAGCTGATAAATCAGCAAACTCCTTGAAATGTAAGCAAGAGTCAAACCTGCAGTGTGGTACAAACTGGTTTTGAACATCTGTTGCAAGTAACTTATATCAGGCAGTCCACTAAAGACAAACATGTCGCTCAGTTTATAGCAATTACTCTAAAGAAGAGTTGCTACTACTTCGTAAGGACTTTGTAACCACATAGCTAGACTGTTGCAATGCATTCCACAAAAGAGTGACAGAAAGGTTAATATTTTGAAAGAAAACCACATGACCTTGTAATTGTCTTAGCAGTTTTTCCGCCAGCATGTCTGAGCTGGATGTGCAATTTGACAACAGGGAAGCTCATATTTCAGCAACTACACACAATTGAACCTTAATTTGATAGTTAACATCCACTTCTTAAAGATGAAGCTGCCTATTCATACAAGAGCTCTTCTTTAACGTAAAGGTTAAAAGAAAGCCTTTAGGGTAATTGGATGGCACCTGTATTTTCATGACTGGATGCTGAAATATAAACTTTTAAATTTAGCTATAAAACCCAAGAAGATACACTGAGCATTTACCTTTACTCCAACTCCACCATTCTTCATAGGAACCAAATCATAGCTCAGCTTTTCTTTTTCCTTCTGAACAAAAGGATCATTAAATGCACGGCCATGGAATCTCTTGAAGTTAGATACTGTGTTGTGGGCATGAGTAATTTGCTGTAAAGAAATACAGGACATTTAGAAATCCACTCTTAATCAACCTGCAATGTTCAGTGCTCTTCTTTATGCCCCCAAGCATCAGTGAAGTTTTAAGACAATTGCTCACTCATTTGTTTCTGTAACACCTGTAATCAGTATCTGGTACTTAATATCAGCTCATTAGCACAAAAGATAACATGATCAGAGATATAGATAAATACAGACCATTATATATTAAGTATTATAAAGATTATACAAGTATCTCTAAAACCTTGAAGCAATCAGGTGAGCAGTAACAGGATCTATAGTGACCTAGATCTACTACTTTAGTCACCTAATTTAGACAGAATTCAAACAAGTGATAGGAACCAACTTCTCAAGTAGTTGCAATGCTTGTAAACAGGCACTTCACTCCCAGCTACGTCACCTCCAGCTGTTCATGTTAAACCCTATGACACAAAGCACAAACAACTGTTTTCACAGTTACTAAGTTTCAAGCTGATAAGTCTCCCCCATACATTTCAATACTTACTTTTTCCCCGGAGCTACTTTTAAACCATGTCATTTCCCTGTTCATGTTCACCTAGCAGCCACTCAAATTCTTGCACCAGACCAAACAAGGGTACAGTGCATAGACAAGAACAATAAACATGAGCTTTTTTTTGAAATAATGTCATCTTAAAGTATATGCTAAACTGCAGTGCAAGCTCCCCACAGAACCAATTGACATAGAGAACGCAGTTGAGAACAGAACTTAAACAACTAGACCAGCCCAAAAGAGATACCGCAAGTATCTCAAGAGTAGAACAAATCCTATTCTACTGGAGAGAAACTGTATAATTTTATAGTCTGTTGTTCCCTCCAGAATAGGTGTAGACAGGCACCAGACTGCATGATAACTCAAATAACAAGCATACCAAGCAAGATTTCTAGCATTCACTACCCTCAAAGGAAGGCATCAGTTTCTTACTGCATGCAAGATTTTCCATCACAGAATTGAAGAATTTAAGCTATACCTTATATCGGAAAACTATGCAACAGAAAAGCCTCCTGACAAATAAGCATCAGGCCATATCCATACTACTGACCAGTAACTTTCAGAAAGCTGCGTATGCAGAGAAAGGTGTCACACCCAAATTACCTACTGGGAATCATCCTTGGTTTACTCTCATCGCCAAACAGTGCTCAGCCATTATTAGTAAGAGCATGAGTTAGTAGAGGCCAAAAATCATGCCAGGAACTATTCCAGTACTTTAATGCAATAGAGTATTTCAGTTTCTGTGTCCAAGATGGTTTCCAAGCACAGTTTCATTTATTTGTAGAGTCATAACTTCAGAGTAATTGAATGCTACGTAATTCACAGCTGTATTGCTGAAGAATGTAGAAGCAAAAATTATTACCATGCAGTGGCAGAGCAGCACAAACACTCTGGTAGCTTTTATAGCCTAATTTAGAATTAACCTCAGAGCCTTTTCTAAGAGAACAATCTTAAGATATTTTTAGAGTAATTGTATGCCATTAGGTCTGTAGCATGTTTTAATATCTTCCCGCTTAGTCACAATTAAGAAAGCTGAGAATTATGGTCTGTTAACTAACACTCTGTTCGTATCTCCAGTGTTACCAGACTTACCTAAAGGAAACAAATTCTCTGGAAATTCGCTCCAACAGCAGCTGAAGCATTACAGAGCACCACTGAATATTATGAGACCTCTCATACAGTCACATTGTTGAAGTTCCAAGTCAAAAACTGCTGGGTTTTTTTCCTTGTGTTTTGTGGGGGTTTTTCTGTTTGGTTGTTTAGGTTTTTGGTGGTGGGGTTTTTGTCTGTTTTGATTTTTTTTTAAAACTACAGAAATTCATTCAAATGAAAGGGATAATTTTACTTCTTAATTTAAGTAGCTAATACAACCCAGGACACTGAAAATATAACTCAAATTGGCCATGCCAAGAAACTTCTGCATTTACAAAACAAATACAATTTGCATCTCAGTCAAACCGGACCACATACAGCACAAGAAAAAAGTGCTCTGAAACCTTTTGTCATTTTAAGCATCACATTCTTCTGGCAAAAACACTAGTTTCGACTGCTGTGACAACAAAGTATGAAAGACTCAAAGACTAGTCTGAAGGCAACTGAAGTCACAGGTGTTCACTACTGCAAATACATGCTTTTAAATGCAATTCAAGAGGCAGAATCTATTCCACTTCCAGCTTCCTTCCTATTTTCAACAGCATTTACTAGAATAATCTAACAATTCTGAAACATACTCAAAAGTACACAGGATTCAGATCACTTGCTGTTCTGAGTAACAACTCATTTCTGCACACTGATGAATCATATTCGTTTCTGACTTGAAACAGTGGAATTAGTCAAACAAAAGCAATACTAAAATAAAATTTAAGAAAAAACCACAGACATATGCATTTACTTTATTACTCCAAATGGTAACCTGTAGCTAAAAGTGTATGTGTGCTTGTGAACGTGTAACCTACTCGCATTGCCTTAGCCGTTCAAAATTAAAGAGGGGAGCTATTACAATGGGAAAAAAAAGTGTCATTTAGTGCTTTCTCCATGGAAACCCACTGCAGTCCCTTTGCCACATGAGATCTGCACAGATCAGTGGAGGCTGCATGCTTGGGCTCCACCAGTAGCAGTTATGTAACAACCTACAATACAATACCTAAGGATTTATTTAACCATTACATTTAGCTATTCTAAGATTTATCAGAATTAAGCTTTCCTTCTGAATGGAAAATACTGCTTTAATGATGAAAACATTCAATCTTTCAGAGCATCTAAAAAAAAAAAAAGAACAAACCAGAAAAAACAACTAAGGACTTAGACTTTCAAAAACACAGGCATTTACCTTTCAGTGAAACCAAAGATAGTAAGGTGCCTAAATAGCTTTAGGAATCCGAACCAAGAGTCTCCTTTTGCACCTAATTTTAAGAAACTATACACAGCATTTAAAATGTTTTCTTTTGAGCACAAGGAAAATCCTGTACATACTAACATTAGGAAAAGAAAACAGATGATCTTAAGAGATATCAGAGAAGGAACATGTTCAACTGGAAAACATTACCATTAATAAAAGAGAAAGCAGTAACATCCTAGAAAAAAAAAAATCCTGTATTTCTCTGTAGGAAGCATGGCTACATAGCACAGCACTTCTGAAATAAAAGGCTTGACAAGGAAAATTAAGTTGTTTGGTTTCCACTATAGCAAGACAGGTCTCTTTACACCCACTGGTACCTGAACAGGTTCCACTAGCTGATTTACTGTAAGGCACAAATGCCAGGAAATTACCTACCTGGTTTTTAGCCGAGACACCAATAGCTCTGTTTTTCGATCCAAACGAAACCACTGATCTGAAAAGAATAATGGGCTAATTAACTCAAAACTGACAAAAAATGCAACTGAGGACTGCCGCGGACACATCTTCTACAGTTGCAAACAGAACACCACAGTCTTTCTGTTGAAGTGCCATTCCTCCGGCTTGCAGTAGAACACTACAGTAAGACTCTTACCTATCTTAAGGTCTTGGCTCGAATCCAAGACTTTTCACAACGGTTTATCCAAACAATTAAACACGATGATCACAATTAAGAGCTCACATGCAGACTACAACCTGCCCATCTGCGTTTGGCTCAGAACTTTACAACTAACTCCTGCTTTCAGCCTGAGGCTTTCTGTACCTACCTCGGTCTAACAGCGAACTGCCCTGGGACGGTTACAGGAATCCACCCGACCGCAGAGAGAGTGTGGGTGTGCTGTCCCCGTGTCCCATTTGAACCAGGCTGCCCCAAGGAGAGGTCACCTCACAACCGCCGGCTTTCCCAGCCCGCCGCACCACTAGCGGAGTAGCCCCCATTTCCACGTCCGTGGAACACACTCCAGCCCCACCTCGAGGTGGGGGGACGGGACATCGGGGGCTCGTAGCGGAACGCCGCCCTGCCCTGCGCCTCCCCGCCGCCGCGCACCTGTCGCCACCTCCCCCCACCCGACCCAAGCAGCCTCTCGGGGCCCATGAGGAGCCGGTGAGTGCCGGGGGCCGTACTAGCCCCAAACGGCGGGCAGAGCCCCCCACCCCACCCAGAAGCTTCCAGCGCGGACCCTCCACCGGCCATTGACCGGCTCCTGCCTGCCCCCGCCCGTGAGGGACCCCGCCGCCGCCCCCCGCTCTCCTCACTCACGGCGTGCACCGGTCGCTGAACTCGTTGGCGACGGTCTCGATGCCGCCGGCCCGCGCCACGGCGATATAGCAGCTCTGGAAGCCGAGGTCAAACCCCACCACGGCCATGGCCCCGCCGCCGGGGGGAGGCCCCCGCCCTGCCCTGGCTCGGTTCGCTCCCGGTGCTGCGGCCGCCGGCCCCGGTACCGCGCGCGCGCGCGCCGGCTCCGTGCGCAGGCGGGTGGGGAGAGGATGGAGGCCGGCGCCGCCGCTTTAAATATGACAATGAGACGAAGTTTCCAGAAACTGCGGCAACCACTCACCGGCTCCACGTGCGGCTTCCGCTTCCGCCTTCGGCCGCGTTCTCGAACAATTCCTGCCAATCAGCGGCGCCGGAGCCCGGTGACGCGAGCCGTTCTCATGGCGACCGCGGACGCCGCCGGGGAGGAGCGGGCCGGGGAGGTGCCGGGACTGTGTCAGAGCCGGCGGGAAGGGGTGGGGCCAGGCGGGAAGGGGCGGGGCCGAGTGGGGTCGGTGGTGGGGGCGGGAAGAGCCGGTAGGTGGCGCCTGCTCCCCGCCCGGTCGTGGCTGTTAAATGGCTTCTGCTATCGCTGGTATCGCTGATGAGGTGGCCTCAGCGTTTCCCTGTTCCTCACGCGTTCGTTTCCCGGCGCTTCTGGTTCCCGCCTCCCCCTACTCTTTGTTCCTAAGGGGCTATGGGGTTTCACCCCAGCTGGGTGTTGCCCGGGCGCGGGGTCTGGGGGCGGTGCGGAGAGCCCTGCTGCTGCTCTCTGACAAAAAAACCAAAAAAACAAACAAAAACGTTGGGAGAGGCGACTGGGTGGGCGCTGAGGTCTTGCTGAAGTGCTGCAAATGGCGGTACACGTCGGGGGCGTCCGCTTTCCCGGCGGTGGGGCGGGACGAAGCTGGGCATGGCAAGGGGAAAGATTCCAGCCGTGACGGCTTGGGTGGAGCGGCCGGAAGGCCGCAGAGCTTGCCAGCCCCGGAGGAAGCACGGCGGCGGGGCATGTGTGGCAAGCTGCCGGGACGCTGGTGAAGTGCAGGGGTGCTCTGCTGTCCGAGTGTGTTACTCAGCTCTCCTGTTCAAGGCACTTGCGTTTTGCTGAGCCTGTATGTGCGGGAGAATGAAAGATAAACGGTTATCTGTGACAATATCCTCTAATACACTGGCAAACCTCTCTAAAGTCGACTGTCATATCGTTACAGGTACTTCCCCACTGTGTTGCTGGGGTGCTCTTAGGACTAGCGAAAAGTAACAGCACAGGTTAAATATATTCATGCTATGTATCACTTGCTGTCCTTAAGAGGACTTTTATCTCTGTCCAGTGTCACAATCCACTACAATGTAAGTGTCCTGTTGTATCCTAGTTGTCTAGCTCTAACTGTTTGTTCAGGATCCCATCCCCTGCTACAGGCAGGCCTTAACCTCCTGTATTCCATATGGAGGCATGGCAGGTACACGGATCTTGATTTCAGGTGTCTGTGGTACATCTGTTAGGTGCTGCCTTTCTGGTCCTGGCTGTTACGAAGGCAGGGATAGATGGTAGCATTCAGAGTCCTGAGTGTCCCTGCATAGAAGGAGCACAATGTCAGTGTTTTGCCCCTACTCCCTTTCTAAATACTGTCCTGTAATCTCTGCTAAAGCTTCACTTCAGAGTTGAGTAACAGTCAGCTCTGTGTTGGATCTTGACCACTCCTGAGTATATATGAGGAGGAATTGGTCCCCTAAAATAATGCTTGCCTGTTTCTGGGGAGCCACATAGCTGAAAAAAACACTGAGACTGTTGTGTGGCTAGCTGAGGATGCAACTTCTAACTTCAGAATAAGCTGACAGGTTGACCAGACATTAAGCTGTATGTTAATAGGGTTTCCTGACCCTACCTGAAGTGGTAAATATTCCTGATAATGCACTTCCAATTTTAAATCAGGAGGTAGACTTCTACAAAGTGTTTAAGTGCTTAAATATCCTGCTTTTTCTTGGGCGAAACAGAAATGCTCAAAATACTTCCACTGCCTTCATAAACGTTCTTGCATACTGGATAATACTTCTCTAGAGTTTGAAGGTGAAATCCAGTCCCTTTATTTCCAGTTCCTCTTACATCAGCCATCATGCTGTCTGAGAAGAAGCTGGGTGCCTAGTATTTTCAGTGATTGTTTAGAAAATCCTGTTGTGGCAAATGACAAACATAGAGCATACCCGGTAGTTTAAGTGTCACCGTAGATGATAAAAGTAGATACTAAACATTCCTTTTGCTTTTTCTCCTCTGCTGTAAATTGTTTATCTCTGAATAGAAATAAGAAAAACTTGACTGTTTGCCCAGATTTGCCGGTGGTCTCTAAAGGGAGAAAAATGTTAAGCTCAGCAGTGAAATTTGCAAGTTCCTCTGCTGGCACCATCTGTGTGATGGTGCAGTACAGTGTTGTGCGGTATAGCGGTTGAGCTATGGCTTCAGTGAACTGAGATCCCAGTATAGGGATAAAGTTTTTCTTACTTGGCCTGGAGCAGAAGCACATCTTGATAGTGACTTACTATCGGTGAGGTGAATCCCCGCTGTGGAACTGTAAGTGGTGTCAAGGGTCAGGGCAGAGTAGGGAGAAGAACTGCTGAGGGGAATAGTAGTGGTAAGGTGCTTGCTCAAGATGGTCCCTAAGACTGGGCCTGGGGCACCTGAAACAGCGGTGAAGGCCATTCTGAAAGGGAAGCTGGTGTGCATGTCAACAGCATTCTGTGGGCTGGAAACCCTGTGGCTGTGGACACAGCCCATGAACCACCAGGAAATGCTCTGTGGAGGAACAAGTTTGACTGTTATGATGTGAATAAGAATGCCATGTTTTTCATCACTGATGAAAACCAACAAATGCAAGATCAAAGAGCCATCAAGAAATGATAGGACATCAACTGGCCAATGTTAACACACTGGTGAGGCCTGACAGTGAGAAGAGTTGCATCTGTCTGGCTAGACCCAGCAGAACTGGAATCATTAAAACTGTGATTTATCAAAGGATAGAGAGATGAGAATATAAGCTTTTTTTAAAAAGTCTAGGAAAAAACCCCTTAAACCTCTTGGTTCTTTCTTCCAGTGATGTGGAGACTCTGGGTGTCTCTCCTTTCTGAAGTAGAGATAAGAAGGGTTACATAAGGACAGTTAACTGTCCTGTATGCGGGGTGGGGAAACACTGTAACTACCTTCTTTCTGATGGGGTTTATTTGTGTTGGAAAGCTTACGAGTTTAGGAACTGAGAGTAACCGGTGTGCTGCCTTCCCTCTGTCGCATCAGGCCTTACTGGGTGGCCATGTGGATAGACATGCCCAATGCTTAATTCTTGTTAATGTTCTCCTTGGTACTTAGTAATCTGGAATCTTAATGATGCTGGAAGGGAAGAGGAAGGTTCTGCTGTTCCTGCTTTCTCATTGTTCAGTGGGATACTGGATTCTTACACACAGGTGCTCTATTTCAACCTCTGTGTTTTTGCAATCACCAACTATTACAGCTTGTTACCAGAATATAATGATTGACTCGTGTTTTTCAAATTTTTAAGGTTGCCTTGCAGAGTTAGGATGAGCGTTGCTCAGTCTACCCAAATAGTCTATCTCCTTAGGTGTTTAGCTTATGTGGTAAATAAGGAGAGGGTTTGGTGACAAGTATCTGTTGTGGATTTTCCTTTATTCCTCAGAGAGCGCAGGGAGTTCAGCTTTGTAGGTGCTCTTATCATCTGTGACAGTTAAGGGCTTCTTTAAACGTGTCTGCGTTCTGACTTGGAGAAAAAAACAATTGGTCCTTCATCAGTGCAAGCAATGCTTTAAAATAGTAGATGGTCAGGCCTTTAAAGAATTATTTTCATATTTGGTGCTGGATGTTCTATGTGGCCTCTACCAGAGCATTAAGAAGGGTGTTACGAAACTGAATTTGACATGGGAACAGGAGTTATCTGGTGTTAAAACAATCCTAATGTTGGTAAACTGTCATGGGTTGTGGAGGTCGAATGACATTACTGTCTATACAGGGAATATTACCATTATAAAACATGACCTAAGTGAACTGAAGAGGGACTGGCTAATGTCCCTGTGGAAGGCCAGGCACCACAGAACATTACACAGGAATCTATTGAGTACTTAGGATTTCTGCTATGTTGCTAGGGACCCAAACAGAGATGTACAGGAGCTCTGCTGGGACAGTAGAAGCAGCATTCTTTGTACATAATCTCCATTTTAAAACAGAGAGCAGAAAAGCCCATGCCAGCATAGCCAGGCAACATCTAAACATTGTACTCTAAGTAAATAGGTCTCTGTATCATTTCTCTGGGGACTTTATTTATGTTCTCACTTTCCATTTGCGGGCTGAGCTGCATTGCAGCCCATGCTATCAGTCTAATCTATTTGGAGGTTGCCTATGCCAGCTTTACTGCAGCTGGCATGCTGTAACTGTGAGCAGCTGGCTCTCATGGTAGTGCATGGTGGACATGCTGGTCTAAGCTTCTACACCGTTTCTGTCTCTCATCATTTGGGAAATCCTTTAATGCAAACCTAAAAAGATTAGGGTTCATTGTTCTTAGGTTTCAGGCTACGTTTTAAATGGTAAAGAGCATTTGAGATCATTGCTTATTCCAACAAAAGACTGATGTTCCTATCAAGTCATGGTTCTCTGGAAATACTAATTAATTCACTAGGTAGCTGCAGTAGTCTCACCCTTGCTCTACAATGCTGTACTGCAGCTCTTTTTTTACACTGATTTTTGTTTCACCATGTTACCACTGTATGATATTTATTTTTGTGTATAGAAATGTTTTGTAAACCAAGGGGCAAAGAAGTTAGTAATAAGGAAAGTAGTATGAAATGCCAAATGTTTATTCAACTGCGTGAAGAAATAGGTAACACATTATGCTTGTAAGTTAAGTAGTTTCATTTGGCCTTTTTTTGGTCTCCTCAGTAGAGGAAGCATTAATGATAATGTTCTACAGTATTGTCTTTGTTAATACCTTGATCTGCATACTTCTGCTAGAGAAAGAAAGAAAAAAAGACTGAAGAGGATATGTCACCAGCGTGGTAGTGTAAGCAGTCTGAAGCATAGCAACCAATGGGCACTACTTTCTAAGGATTTGACATCTGAGCTGTACTGTTCAGAGCATCCCTACTGTGGGGAATATCCCCTTTAAACAAAATGCACAGCCTCTTGGGTAAGGCAAATAAACTTCACTGGATAGATTTTTGCATGCTTCCCGATAAAAGCCTCAGTGCTTGGCAAATTCTAATGTGACTTTTCAGGGCTCTGGCCATAGGTCAACATGCTTTAACACACAGCATAGCAGGGATTCAAATCCCAGAGTAATCAAGGGGGTGATGCTTTATCTTCCTGACATTCTGAATAAGACTTTAACCCAAAAGTAAGTTTTTAATCCAACTACAAGGATGTCCTTTTTCTGTGATTTTTTTCTTATTTTAATTTTCACACTTATTAATAGATCTGTGTGCCTATAAGACGTGAGTTAAAATGGAGCAGGCTTTGCTTTTGAGGTTAATATGAACTCCTCAGAAATTCTAATTGTGAATGTTTGCTTTAATTGCTAGGAAACTACCATTACAGTCTGATGTTGATTAAGCTTTCTGTGGATTTAGAAAAACACAAAACTAAGACTGAAACTAAATAATGCAAAGGTGGAGAAGGTAAGTTGGAAGTTATAGTGCCGAGGTTATTTGTAAACTTCTTAGTTCTATTCACTTAGATGTACAGATGTTTTCATCCTTTCACTTAAACAACGGGTTTGTCCTACTGGAAAATGAAGATTTTAGGAAAAAGAGCACTTACACTTTATTTACTTTGTGTTTAACAAACTTAGTATAGCAATGTAAGTGTACCATAAATCCATTAAGATACAAAATTATGGAGTTCAGGAACATTCAAATAATACTAAACTTCAAGTGTTAAATTTTTTAACTTGAGTGATTGTGTGTTTATAATTCCCTCATAACCTTTTATTTTTTTCCTGTTGCTTAGACACAAGAAGTGTTTTGAATAAGAAAATCAGACAATAGGATTATGGTGCAAAACAAATTTGATGTAGGTGACCAGCTGCACATCACTAATTGGAAGTAGTGAAGAGTTGAACAGTTTCTAAGTAAATATGGAACTAGATTGCATAAACTATCTGATCCCTAAGTGCAATTAATAGAATAAATGCACTTGTAAAAGCAAAAAGATTGCAAAGCAACTAGGCAGTCTGGATTTAAAAAAAAAAAATCAGTGGGTTTGACTGGTTTGTGTATATAAAATCAATGGAACTGAATGTTATTTTTTAGTAGAGAAATGAAAATGGATATAAGTGAAAATTGGGGAGGGGGGAATGGAGAAGCAGCAGCTAAGTTATTGCTACTTGATCTGATAGCAAACCATCTGACAATATGCTGCCAAATCATTATTATATATCACTTATATGACTCAGTGCTAATCAGATGTGCACGGATTATGCAGACTCCTTGTGCTTGCAACACTGGTAGAATGTTTTAAAAATAACACTTGAAATATTAGTATGACATATACTTGTTAGGAGTTTCTGACAGCAATCCAAGCTATTTTTTCCCTAGAAAATAGCCCAGGCAGTTCAAAGACTATTCAAATTTTTACTTATGTAAAACAAAAACAAAAAAACACAATCCCCCCGCCCCCCAAAAAAACCCCACAAACAAACAAAAAACCAAAGCCCAGTATAACACCAGTATCTTCTGTATGGACACCATGAAATTAATTTCTTTCTCATTTTCACTAACTTAGTAAAAATATACTGACCAAGTAGTTAGTCCTGAGCTGTATGAAAAGGTAACTAACCAGAGATACATATACACAACAGGTTACAGTAAGCATGCTTTGAAAGAGCATGTAATAAAACATCTTTTAAAAGTATGTGTGTATTGTACTGTGCCTATGCATACACAAATCCATCACTTGAATGTTTTTTTCTAAAAAGCACGGTAGGTATGTTATTTCTCTGCTTGTCTTGTCACAAAGTCAACAATTGCCACAAATGGAGGACTATAAAAATTTCCTTTGAGTGTTTATAGCCTGTCTATGGAATACTTAGAATAAAATAGCTGTTACAAATATGACTATCTTAACCATACTGCCACAGAAATCTGTTAATAAAGTGTATTTTGAGAATTTAAAACTTCAGCCTGTCTTCATATGAAAGCTACAAAAATCTGTTGGATAGCATATCAAATATTGAAACTTAAAAATCAAGAGGTTGAGTAATCATTCTAACACATCAATTTGTTCCCTTCTCAAGAAATGTCTCAGAGGTGGCACATACAAAGCTATGGAAATGATTCTTTTGAAGAAAAAAAATGGAAGGAAAAAATTCTACAAAATAAGGGCCTAGGGGTAGAGCTTGTTTATTTGTTAGGTGACTGTAAGATTCAGTTATGAACAAGGTGAAAGTAAGGCAGCCAAACCGATAGTTGTATAAAGGGTTAGCAAGCAGGAAGAAGTAATATTTGAAAAAACTATCAGAACATTCTACATAGATCTTAACACAAGTCTACTTATTATGATGTGGATGCTTGTGTAAACATAAGTGTGACTTGCTGTATGTAGTTTCCTGTATTTACATTAATATATGTTTTGGAAGAGTTGAAGATAGCTCAAAGCTGTTAGCATGCTTTATGGCATAGAAAGCATGTTCTGCAAAATGGTATAAATAATCCATTGTTTAGGTTTACTTACAGACTTAGAATTATTTATGCAAGACAGCGGTAAATGCTTATCAGGGCATTTATTTTAGACATAGTCATGTAATGTTCCTCTAGTGGAAGGATGAGCGCAAAATTCAAAACAAAAATGAGATCTGCACATTTAACAGTGACTGTCATTAATGATCTCCTGATAAACTTTTCCAATATGATAAACTTGTTCGAATTCTTTATGCTCATGGATGCTTCCCTTTCTAAAAAGTTACTGTCCTTTGAACACAGGCTAGATTCAGGGTTCCATAGGTGAAAACTGGATTGTTTTGCAAGAGATTTGATTTTAGCAGAGTCATAGTAAAGTCCATGCACTGCTTGGAACATGCAGAAGACTGATCCCTATGAGAGGTCCCAACTGGGAGAGTGTGAGAAACTGAAATAATAAGGACCTTAGGAAAATGTTTGTAAATGTGTTTTGACAGCTTGTCTGGATTTACCTGGGCTATGCTAATATCCATTTTAAAGATAATTCAGGCTGAAACAAAAGAAATAAGAAATATTTGCCTGTTTTGAAATTTACCCCATCTGTTAATCTTATGTCTGAGCTGAGCCTTGGCATACAGATACCATTACTAATAAGCATTACATATGGTTTCATGGTTTGGGTGTGGGGTTTTTTTTAGGTTTTTTTTTTTTTTTTGCTTGCTCTTTGATCAGTAAAGAAAAACAAGCTTATGTATAACTTCTGGACGTTGGGTGGCACCATTGCCTCACATAAGACACCGTTCTGGCTAAAGTCTTAGTGTTGGCTGAGCTCCCTTTTTTCCTTTAGCATAACTATATAAGGCAAGTCAAAAAGCAGAATTAGTACCCTTCTTTCTCTTCTTCTTTTCTTTTTTTTTTTTTAGCTTGATTTTAAGTAATCATATTGCTTTAACTGGTACTGGATTTTTGACCAAGAACCGATGTTGCTCAGTTTAAAGAACTGTTGTTTGATTTCAAGTGCTGATCCACAGATCTTCTGTGAAGCTCTTGACTGAAAGAGAAATATACTCTTCACAGCCAGTCTGCTTTTGTGTGCATGTGCCCCAGCCAGCCTGTTGTGAAGCTATGCACCAATGTAAAAAGCAGGAATAGCACCTGTGTGTTTTATTGTCTTTAATAAAACTTCAGTTTAAAATTATTTTTTAATGAAGAGCTGATTTGCGTTGGTGACATGGCCGACACAACAGACACCATTATCTGTTTCTGTAAGTGCAAGAACTCCTTGCAGTTTAGTTTTAAAATGTATTTAGGTCTTTTTAATTGGATCTGGATCTTGCTGGCAGGTACAAAGTTTGTTCCAGATCAGGAGATAATTTGTATGTATGCCACTTTCAATCTTAATGTATTACTGATATAAAAGCACATGACAAATGCCTCTTTTAGCTACGAGTATAGATGTTTTTTCTGGGGTTCATTAAATTTAATACTCAAATAGTACATAATAGTAGATAACAGCATTTTGCCATTAGGTTAATTAAACTGTCAGAGACTGCTTTTTGAAAATTGATTGACCGGTTACTCCTACTGTGGAACAGAATGAGCCAGTAAAAAGGAATGCAGTATTCAGGTTAATTTTTAATTTATGGCTGTATTTGAGGCAGAAGTGCAGAATTAAGTTTTGCAGTTTTTTCAGCAAGTCTTATAGCAGAGCGACATCAGAGTTATGTAGATCAGTGTTAGGACTGACTTACCTGAGGGAAAACATTCTGATGAAAGCTGAAAGAATAACACTGTGTTGTTTTTTTTTCTTTTTTAATTAACATCTGCACACACCCACCCCCCCCACCATGTTTACATCTTTGTTGTCTGTTCAACATAAAGATACCACAATTTTAACATCAATAGAAATCTGCATTAAAGTATTCCCTATTTGAAAATGTTGCCATCCAGTTATCAGAAGCAGCAGCAAATCATGTGTCAATAGTATCTGCTATAAACCACTTATGAACCTGCTGCCTGCAGAAGTTTGCACTGTTAAGCCTTGTAAGGAATATGTTCACTAGAATCTGAAACAATACAGAACTGAAGAGCAGATTATTAAACTTCTTGGATTATCTGTCTGTAATGCATAATCTGACCAGCTCTATCTGTTCACACTGCTCTAGAACTGATCACAGTGCAGTTCTGCAAGTTCAAGATCTTTCATTCTTCAAACATTTAGAGCCTCACAAGTAAACCTGGAGTTACAGATAATCCAGTTTCAGAGCTGAAAAATGGGACAGAAGCTTTAAATATACTCTACAAGAACCAGTGAGGATCAGTGATTTAACATTAGAAGAATCCTACATTTTAATTCTTTTTTGAGGGAAGAGAAATTGAAAAGAAACATGATACTATTTCTCAAGTACTGAAAAACTAGGTAAGGGCTTTCTGTAGGCCCATAAAGGATATGATGAGAAGTAATGTCCTAAAATTAAAACAAGAAAGGTTTGAGTTGTATGTCAGAAAGAAGCATTCTAATCATGAGAAGTAAATACTGAGGGAGGCTTTTGCATAGCGGCTTCTAATGATGGGGATTTCAAACAATTTTCAAAATGGTTTAGACTCAGTTCATTGTGCCTCCTGGCCATAACTGGGAGGGAGGAGATAGAGGAGGACTAGGGTCTGTGGTTGAAGAAGTGATGTGCTGGATTGTGCTTTTCTTTCTGTAGGGGATACTTAGCTCATACTGTGCCTTTTGGCTCCCACAGAGTTTGGAGCTTAGTGTCAGCCAGGATCTGGGAGTCAATGCCTTGCACAACAGCAAGATTCTTTTGATTTCTAGTGTCTCCATGCTTTGAGAGGCAGCATGGGTCTTGCTGTGAGCAGATAAGATTGAAACAACCTCTTGAAGTTTCTTCTAACTCCTGTCCAATCCACCCCATGATTTTAATATTGCATGTTCTGTAGTAGATTAATCTGCTGGAATCACTTTCTCTTTCAAACTTACTAATCAGACCAAGATCCCAGATCTGTTACAGTAAATTCACTGCCAAGCAATGGTGATGAAAAGACAAAATTGCTACTGATTTAGAGACTGTTGTTGCCAACTGTTGTGGGTTGACCCCGGTCAACAACTGAGCATCCACATAGCTGCTTGCTCACTTCCTCCCCTCCTCCAGTGGGACACTGTATAAAGGAAGAGCAAAACTTGTGGGTTGAGATAAAAACAGTTTAATAAGTGAAAGAAAGAGCAGGAGAAAGACCCAAGTGATGCCAAGGCAACTGCTCACCACCTCTTAAAGAAAAGCACTGTCCAGCCAGTCTCCAAGCAACAGCCACCTTGGAAGTCAAACCCCGACCTTCTTCCTCTAACCCAGCTTTTATTGCTGAGCATATCTTCATATGGTATGGAATATGCCCCTGGCCAGTTTGAGTCCTAGCTGTCCTAACTTCTTGTTTAACTTGGAGGGAAGGATGGAACCATATGGGCTGCCATGAAGAAAATTAACTCCATCCTGGCCAGACCCAGTACACCAAGTCTTTACAGCTTTTTAGGTAAAATTCAACAAATTAGTTGTTTTCTACCCTGTCTACACAAAGCTTCAGTTATTGAGGATTACTGTGTATCCCACAGGCATTGTCGTAGGATTGGTGGTGTTTTCCGTAGCGCTATGTAAAGATTTGTTACTGCTCTTAAGCAGCATAGCACACTGGACATGTTCACCAAGCAGTTTGTCCACAGCCTAAACTGAATGGTTTAGGAGTATACCGAGGAGTATACAAGCTGCAATGAGTGCAGTTGCTCTGAAGGGACATCAGGCTATAATGGCTCCTAAGGGCCACCAGGACTCCCAGGCCTCTTCCAGCAAAGCTGCTTCCTACCCAGTCAGTCCACAGCTTGTTGGTATAGTGTGAGGTTTTTCTGACCCAGGAGCAGAATTTTATGTTTGCTTTTGTTGAACAACGTAAGGTTTCTATCAGCCGATTTTCAAAGCCTTCTGAAGGGCAGCCCTGTCCTCCAGGGTTTTGACTGCTCCTCCATAGCCTGCTGTCATCTGCAAACATGCTGCAGGTGTACACTCCAGGAACTGTTTGGGACATTGATAAAAAAGGCCAGCAGCTGGCTATATAGTCCAGAGTTGTCATGAAGGCAACTGCTGTATCTTTTCACTCTATATCATGTAGCTCTTTCACGGGCACCCCCTTGCCGTGGGGGAAGAGCTTGCATGCCCTTGCGAAGTTGAGAGCTATGCTGGTGGTGGCATATGCCTCCGGTAGGGTCTCCCAAGCCAGACAGGTCTCAACTGAAGGGTCAGACAAAGTGTGTCCACGGGCAGGATGGGCTCACTAGCCTTCGGGCAACCATCCTAGGAGAAGGACAACTCTAACTCCAAACCCGGGCAGATGGAGCTCGTTTAGCCCTGTAAGGCCATCCATCTAAGAGAAGGA
The DNA here is from genome assembly GCA_009769605.1 of Bucorvus abyssinicus. Classification (NCBI taxonomy): domain Eukaryota; kingdom Metazoa; phylum Chordata; class Aves; order Bucerotiformes; family Bucorvidae; genus Bucorvus; species Bucorvus abyssinicus. The sequence continues at coordinate 91,474,360 of CM020024.1, read as the reverse complement.
TACTCTAACCAAACCTACGACCTGAGGACTTCGCTGTCACCGTCCAAGCTCGCTAGGCCCTGGCAGATGAACCTCAGGTGTAAAGGGTGGGGCCAGTCTCGCGCACGCTGCGCCTCACCTAAAAAATCCACCGCGCAGGCTTGAAGGGTGTACTCACGTTTGCAAAGCCCTGTAGCGACAGGCAAGGGACGAAACGGCAGGTGGAAAGATGTCACTGGAAGCCGCAGACCCAACCCTGCATGCAGGCGGTTCAGGACATTTGTCGCTTGAGACTGACCCAGGAGATGACAGTCTCGTTCGGCAGCATCCTGAATGACCAAGCAGCCTTTTTCAAGGAGAGCACTGCTTGCTCCACATGGAGAGGGGCCTAGAAAAGGTGGCCTAACCAAAGCTCATCTCCCCTTCCAATCCGGTTGGCTAGCCGCAGCCAACAGGCATCTTCTGTTGCGGTCAACCAAAGACAAAGAGACAAAGGCATACACCTACCTCCAAAGGTGTGTCCAGATTGACACTCGCATGTTGGAACATCAGAACCATGCTCGATACAGCAGACAGTGGGCGTCCTGAACGCCGTTCTTCTATAATTGCTCACGAACTGTCACGACTCAACATCGACATTGCTGCTCTCAGTGAAGTTTGCCTTCATGAGGAAGGCAGCCTTAAAGAACATGGTGCCGGCTACACACTGTATTGGTCAGGCAAACCCAAAACCGAAAGTCATCATTCCGGAGTTGGCTTCATGATTAAAAACTCCATTGCCTCTAAACTTGAAAATTTGCCAACAGGTCATTCCGATCGCATTATCTCCTTACGCCTCCCGCTACACAACAAGCAACATGTTGTTCTCTTCAGCATATATGTCCCAACTCTCCAAGCTGACCCTACAGAAAAAGAAAAATTCTACACCGATCTGCGCCGCCTTACTCAAAAGGTTCCTGCAGATGATAAGATCATAATCCTTGGTGACTTCAACGCCCGAGTAGGTAAGAACTCTGAAGCCTGGAAAGGAGTACTAGGCAAGCATGGAGCTGGAAACTGCAATGACAACGGTCGCCTTTTGCTAGAGTTTTGTGCTGAGCAGCAGCTTACCATCACCAACACTATCTTCCAGCAGAAAGACAGCCTGAAGACAACCTGGATGCATCCTCGGTCTAAACACTGGCACCTCATTGACTATATCTTAGTGCGCCAGAGAAGCGTTCGCGATGTCTGTCACACCCGAGTGATGCCTAGTGCAGAATGTCAAACAGACCACCGCCTTGTGCGCTGCAAACTTAACCTCCACTTTAAGCCCAAACCTAAGAGGGGCGGCATTCTGAGGAGGAGGCTCCAAGTTAACAATCTTCAAACAGCTGCAGTGAGAGACAGCTTCCAGGCAAACCTTCTAACTAGGCTTGAAGACCATCCCATAGACTCTTCTCCTGAAGCGCTTTGGCAACATATTAAAAATAGCATCCTGCAGTCCTCCGAAGAATCCTTAGGGTTCTCCTCAAAGAAAAACAAAGACTGGTTTGATGAAAACAATCCAGAGATCCAGGAATTGCTGGCAAAGAAGAGATCTGCTCACCAAGCACACCTCGCTCAGCCATCTTGCCATGTAAGAAAAGCAGCCTTTCGTCTTGCATGCAGTAAACTCCAACAGAAACTTCGAGACATCCAGAACAAGTGGTGGCTCAACCTAGCAGAAAAGACTCAACTATGCGCAGATTTGGGTGACCACAGAGGATTCTATGAGGCTCTGAAAGCAGTGTACGGACCCACACACCAAGTTCAAAGCCCCCTACTCAGCGCAGATGGCCAAACGCTTCTCACAGATAAAACCTCCATCCTGAATCGATGGTCTGAACACTTTCAAACTCTCTTCAGTGCCAACCGTGTAGTCCAAGACTCAGGAATCCAGCTCATCCCAAAACAAACGGTGAAAAATGAATTGGATATAGCCCCTACTATGGGAGAGACCCTTAAGGCCATACAGCAGATGAAAACCGGCAAGGCAGCTGGGGTCGACGGAATCCAGCCTGAAATCTGGAAACATGGAGGCCAAACGCTCCATGCTAAATTTCACGAGCTAGTTGCGCGCTGTTGGGAACAAGGCGAGCTACCACTAGATCTCCGTGATGCAATCATCATCACCCTGTACAAGAAAAAAGGAGTAAAGTCAGACTGCTCAAACTACCAAGGCATAACTCTGCTCTCCATTGCTGGAAAAATTCTCGCAAGAATACTATTGAACAGATTGGTACCCGCTATCGCAGAAGAACTTCTACCTGAAAGTCAGTGTGGTTTCAGAGCCAACAGAAGTACCACAGACACAGTATTCGTTCTCAGACAACTGCAAGAGAAGTGTAGGGAACAGAACAAGGGTCTCTATGTAACTTTTGTTGATCTCACCAAAGCCTTTGACACTGTGAGCAGAAAAGGTCTGTGGCAGATCTTGGAACGATTAGGATGTCCCCCCAAGTTCCTCAAAATGATAATCCTGTTACATGAGGGGCAGCGCGGCCAAGTCAGATATGGCGATGCACTCTCTGAGCCCTTCCCAATAGCCAATGGTGTGAAACAAGGTTGCGTTCTCGCACCAACTTTATTCACAGCTTTCTTCAGCATGATGCTCCAAAGGGCCACGGCAGACCTCGACGAACAAGACGGCATTTATATCCGATATCGTACCGATGGGAGCCTTTTCAACCTAAGGCGACTGAAGGCCCACACCAAGACCCTGAATCACCTTGTCCGCGAGCTGCTTTTTGCTGACGATGCCGCCCTTGTTGCCCACACAGAAGCAGCTCTGCAGCGCTTAACATCCTGCTTTGCAGAGGCGGCTGAGCTTTTTGGGCTGGAAGTCAGCTTGAAGAAGACAGTAGTTCTCTACCAACCAGCACCACAAGATGATTACCATCATCCCCACATCACCATTGGCAAGTCAGAGCTTCAGCCAGTCCAGCAGTTCAGCTATCTGGGTAGCATCATCTCCTCAGATGCCACGATTGACAAAGAGATAGACAACAGAATAGCAAAGGCAAACAGAGCTTTCGGAAAACTCCATAAAAGAGTCTGATGCAATAAACACCTGAAGAAAAGTACAAAGATCAGTGTCTACAGAGCCGTGGTACTGCCTACTCTTCTGTACGGGTCTGAATCATGGGTCATCTACCGCCACCATCTGCGACTCCTCGAACGCTTCCATCAGCGCTGCCTCCGCACAATCCTAAACATCCACTGGACTGACTACGTGACTAATTTTGCTGTCCTGGAACAGGCAGACGTCACCAGTATTGAGGCCATGTTGCTGAAAACGCAGCTGCGTTGGGCAGGGCACGTCTCCAGGATGGCGGATCACCGCCTCCCTAAGATCGTGTTCTATGGGGAACTTGCCACTGGCTGCCGCAAGAGAAGAGCTCCAAAGAGGAGATATAAGGACTCCCTGAAACAACACCTCAGCCTAGGCCATATTGACCACCATCAGTGGTCCACCCTGGCCTCCAATCGGGAGATTTGGAGGCACACCATACATAACGCTGCTGTCTCCTTTGAGAGCACACGTAGAATCAGTCTTGAGGAGAAAAGACAGCGCAGAAAGAACCGTGCCTCGACTATACCACCCAAGGAGACCCTCCGGTGTGCTCTTTGCAACCGGTCTTGCCTATCCCGCATTGGCCTTTTCAGCCATCAACGCGCTTGCAATAAGCGTGGGCAAAGCCCTTCCCGAATCTTCGTCCGCAAAGCCAAGCCATGATGATATCATGTAGCTAGCTTCAGCTATGAGGGTAGAATGTAACACTATGACGTAATTGTCAGAAGCTTTTTTGGGATCTATGAGGTTTGTACTCCCTCTTGTTCTCCTATTCTACACCAGAAAATGTTCCTGGCTGCTGACGACCATGAGAAGATGATTCATCAACATAATGGCCCTTTGTTAATCAGTCCATGCAATTGACTGGCTTTTTGACACCTTGTGTGCTGGGATGCTGTGAGAATACCCATGCTTGAAAGCTGCTTCTGTAGCAATGGCATTGGCATTTCTAATATCTCAACTAGAGCTGAGATTTATCTCAAGTGTCATTAAGATAAAATATTTATGATACTTAACAGAGCTGCCAAGGCAGACACAGATGACAAAATGAGAAACCTGTGCCTAATCTAGTTATATTAAAGTAAAATGCAGACATGTACCAGCTAGTGGGGATTTTCCGACCCTACTTGTTCAGGGGCTTGATTATTGTGCATGCCTGAGTTGGTTCACAAGAGGGCTACTTCAGCGAAAGAAATTAGGTCTTCTGTTCCTGCCATTGCTTAGTGTGTTCTTAGCTAAGTATAAATCCCTGCACTTCTTGGGATTACTGGCATTAAAAGCTGTAAAACAGACATACCCCAAAGTCCTCAGTGTCACCTTCTTACACGATGGATTTTTCCAGGGTCTAAAACCTACTTCAAATGTTGCTGTTTGAACATCTCTAGATAGTACTGTGACTACTTGTCTCCTACTCCCAAGTTGTTGGTTGTTTTTTTTTTTTCCTGCCAAATTGGGATGTCATAACAACTTTCGTGTTGGTTCCTGAACTGTCGTAGTTTACGGTGCAGCTCTAAGAAGGTAAAACAAAATACATGGAAGCCATTTGTGAGATGTGGGACACCTTGAGGCAGTAATCCCAACAGCTGATGCAACGTTTGAGCAATCATGTTATTTACAGCCCAACAAAACAGCAGAAAAGTTAAAGACGAATGCAGAGGACATTATTTGACCATCGACCCTAGTGTTCCTTGAGCAGTTCACCTTGTTTTTTACCCTGCTGCTATGGCTTAGTGTACAGTGGAGAAGGGTGGCTGACCATGCCACTATTTTCTTACGGAGATAGAAGCAAGGGAAAGTAGTCAACATGGTCACTAAGCTCTTCAAAGTACATGGAAGCATTCTCTTCCTACATAGTTTTGCTCAGTTAAATCCCTTGCTGTTCATCTATAGTTTGACTCTCAGTTGACATATACTGATAAAAAGACACTATCAGGTAGTTTAGGGCTAACGTTTTGTATTTTCAAATAGCTGCACTTCAGCAGGGATATAAAGAGCTCAGATATGCTTGGTAGAGTCAGTTCTGTGTCAGATGGAAGCAGCAGGAGACAAAACAGGAAGGACTATCAAGTCTGACAGTTCTTTTAGGCAAGCTGTTGATTTGACCAAAGGAATGGGCAATATGACCTTGGTTTATAATTGAGACTGAAAAGCTTCAGTCATCTATATCTGCCTGTAGAAGTATTACCCTTGTTTCTCCTTGACTGTGTGCAGTTCAAAGACAGGAGCGTAAATCGTCTTCCTCTCATCAGCCGACAATTGCAAGAAATCAAAATAACTAATTTTCCCCCTAGTTTTAACCTGGCAGCTATTTGTCTGCAGAAAGTGATTCCAAAGAGAGTTTATACTATAGCTTTTCAGAAATGTTGTACTAAAAATAATTCATAACTATTACTTTCAATATTGTATAGGATTAAATTATTTCAGTCAGTTCTGAACCTAGATACATTTCCAATCAAATTATTTAATTTTTAAAGTAATCTTATAAAATAAAACCGGAGACAACTCTGAGCTTCCAAAAGTGGGAAAGGAAAATTTCATAATTGCACATAGTTTAATGCTACAAAATATTAATATATATTAACACAGATAACTACAGTAACAAAATTGCAGTAACTTGGGTGCAAAATTGCTATAACATACATGCTGCAAAGAACATAGTAATTTACTTCATTGTTTTAATTACGCCTTTTTCCAGAAAGTCCAAGTTTACTTTTCATTCTGGAAAAAATACTGGTTTAGTTGCTTTTCTTTTCCTTCTAAAAATCTCCCCAGTGATGAATAGTTTGTTTAAAATATTTGATTGTATTTAATATCTGTAAAATATATCCTACCAGGACAAAATAAATTTGCTATGCATCACTTTATGTATATATATCTGCCCGGCTTTCCTTGTATTTTCAGCCCCCTTGTTAATCGGAGAGGTGGGACAGCAACAGTGCTACATTTGTATAATTTATGGAAGTAAGATATACTCTTAAGGAAAGGAAGCTTGCTGGTGTTCTGAACCTCTATATTCCTTTACCAGAAAGTTCATTATTTTCATCCTTCCTGAGATGAAATTCTCAGTGGGGTAGTTAGAACAACAAACAAACACAATCTGAGTTTGTATGTAGAGTAGAATTCAAGAAAAGATTTATTTCCTCCTTTCTCCTCCCAGCTCCGAATATAAGACTTAAAACGCTTAAGTGCTATTGTTCTTTACAGCTGGGGAACATTAGGTTTTATGGTAGAGTTTCAGATTTCTAGGGAGGTTGTTACAATGAAATTTGTCTTATATTTGTGAGAAACCAAAACATTGATTACATCTCAGCAAAAAGATAGTGGTTTTTTTTCCTTACTGACTTGATGAGTGAGCAAACATTTGAACATGGCTTTATCTTAACCATTTTGAAACACTGCTGAAACTTATAAGGAAAAACAAGCAAATGCAGATACTCGTGTTAAGCAGAAGGATTCACACCTTTTACATTGTTATAGGCATAGAAGTGGAAGGATAACTTAACTCTTATTTTTTCTGGTAATGAGCATGCACATGGAATCAGAGAGAGAAATGTGTTATGAAAGTTTCAATGTAATTTCAATCAGAATTATTATTCATGAGGCCAGTAACTTATTTAGTGAATCAGAACGTCAGCAACAAGCAGTTGTTCTGTAAGGCAAATAACAAGCTGTGGTGGCTCACACCTGTGTCCCACTTTCCCTCTCTTTTCAACCCCCCCACAATACATAAAGCAATACCCCAAGAAAGTCTGGCTAATATATTTCTGTTGAGATAGTTTTAAAGGAAAGCGCGGTCTGCTACCAAGTTACAGTGATATAGATGTGCTTGCCTGAACTGGCAGTGCGAGTGAGCATTTATCACTGTGAAAAGATTTCCATTAATCTTCAAAATCACCTCTCTGGCATACTTAAGGTACCCTATTGTAACTGCTTGATCTGTCAGGAAAAGAATGCAGCACATTAAAATCTGCAAAGGTCCAAGTTGGGTGCCATGCTGTTGGCCTTCCTGGGTTAAAAATATGGAAAGTTTATGGCTGACTTGGACATTGTACCATTTGTCTCCAGTGAGATCAGTGCACACTGAACGGTTGGGTTGATAGGAGGGGTCTGTGTGGAAATGGCTTGGTGGGAAAATGTGTACACACAGGCCTGGCTGGAATTCATGTCTGCCTGTACCCAGCGCATACGGAGCTGTTATCTCGGGGCACCAGCTGTTAACGCTCAAGGGCAAAGAGGAAGCACAGCTTGTATGTAAGTAAAGCCAAGAATTGTTACTGTAGTGGAAATGTGAAGAATCTAACAATTATTGATACAGATCTAACTGCTACAGAAAAAGAATGAATGACAGTGCAGTAAAAATTTTATATACGCTGCTGGGTTTCTACTCTTTTCCTGCCTACCCTCCTGTGTCTCCCCTGGGTATGAAGGTTGGCTGTTTCATTCTGGGGTGGGGGATGTCACAGCAGGTTGTCAGCATGTGGAGTGCTTCACTGGGACAAATCAGATGTTTGCATGGATGGTTTCTTCTTCCTTGCTCCAGGATCCATGTGGGATGTTTTTTTGTTTGCTAACAAGGTTTTACACTCTTGATCTTGCTTTGTAGTTCTGCAGCTCTGTTACATCCAAATTTATGGTCTATATTGTGACAGTTATGCATGTTAGATACTCCTTTGTTCTCTTTTGTTATCCCTAAAACCAGTTTTGTGCAGCTCCAGGTCTGCATTTCTTTAACGAGCCGTGGGTGGGTTTGTATCTGTGGAGTTTCCAGTGCCAAGGCTGTGCCCACTTGTGTCTCATGCCTGTACCCTGTCTGCACCCCATGTCTCCACTCTGGGTTACACAGGTGGTTATAAAATGGCTCTTTTGGGGCAATGGTTTGTGAGGGTTGCTTTAGAGATGAACTAGGCCACTTGTTACTGCGGACCAGCTTCTTGTCAGAGTGCTGAGTATCATTTGACTGACTATTTAAATTTGATTGTGAAAGGAGAAGGATGCAGCTAATAACCAAGAAACTCCTCTTTTGTTGAAATTGGACTACCTAAGAACCTCATTGGAGGACTTTCCATGGAGTTAATAATTTAGCATTGAGACTTAAAGACATCACTTGTTTTGGTACCAGATGCTGGATGATGGCCAATGGCCATGGAGAGCTATGTTACTAGCATTATTTTGGGTTGGATAGCCATAGTCCATAGCCGTATAGAGAGCTATAGGAGCTTCGGGTGTCCCCGGAGAACTGACGGCCCGCGGCGGCCGGCCCGGGAGGGCTGGGGCTCGCAGAACGGCTGCCGGCCGCTGGCTCCGGGCCGCGGGCAGCGGGAGGCCGGAGCCGAGCGCCGCCTCTCCCGCTGCCGCCCGCCAGAGGGCGCCGCGCCCCCCGCTCGGCCTCCGCCTCCTCCCGGCGCTGGCGCCCGGTCCTGCCGGGCCCTGGCGGGGGGGAGGGAAGGGGAGGAGGGGCGGGCTGGCTGGCTGGCGGCGGCACCGCCACCAGCCGGAGGCCGCTCGCCCGCGCTCCTGCGGCAGAGGCGGGCAGCCGCGTGCACCGTGCCCCTCTCCTCCTCCCGCGCCGAGCGGCAGGGCGGCCCTTGCCAAGATGTCTCGGGAGCCCGGCTGCAACCGCTGGCTCCTTTTCGCTGCGTGCGCCCACCTCTTATTCCTTCTCCTGCCGCTCCGTACTCGGGGTGAGTGGCCGGGGGCCGGGCCGGGACGCCATGGCGAGGGGAAGGGAGGAGACGCTCGGTCCCTCCGCGCAGGGGAGGAGGGCACGGGACAGAGCTGGAAAGCTTGAGGGGGGCGCCGGAGCCGCCGCCACAGCCGCTTCCTCACCCCTCTGTCCCGCCCCGTGAGGGAAAGCGGGAGCGGAGACTGGAGGTGCCCCTTCCCCCGAAGTTTGTTAGTGAGCTGGGCTGGAGCTCGGACGGGGCAGCGCGGGCTCCCCTCAGCGGCCCCGGCTCTGAGGTGCCGGTGCCGGCCGGCGCGGAGACGGGCTTCCGCCCTCTGGGCCCCGCGGCGGTGTGCGGGGACAAGGGGGCGGCCCTCTTCCCCGGGCCATTGCGGGGCAGGGGAAAGCCCTCGCCGTGGGAAGCGGTCCTCACGGGGCCAGCCGCTCAGGTCGAGAAAAGCTTCATTAAACAAGTAGCTGAAACACACCGCGAAACCACTCGTGCTCGTGTTTGAAATAGCGCCTTACTGACGGTGCTGCCGAGGGGGGCTGGAAAGGTAATACCGCCTGGTTAAAGTGTCACCGTAGAGAAAAAAAGAAATCTTGTTTCTATATTTTAGAGACGTTTTTAATGTGTCAAGTCAGATGGGAGATGAAAAGAGAAGGGTTGGTAGTATGTCAGCAGCTGGATCGCTACAGGCTCTTGGAGTTAGGAGGTGCCTTGAGTGTAAGAGACAGAAATAAATGTTTACATCTGTTCTGTTTCTTATTATTTCTGTTCCTGAATGTTTCCATCTCTGCCAGCATAAGCTTGACAGTTTGTTCTGAGCCTTTAGATTTGATTCTCTTCCACTGCTATGGCTTGTGGATTAAAATCCTGCAGGGGAAACCTCATACAAATAAATCCTGTTTTCAGCAAAGTAAAGCTGTGATATTTTGTTTTTTCTCTTGTAAAACACTTTTCCTTTCACCTACGCAGCTTGGCTTTCGGAGGCATCCTTATACTCTACTGCTTTTCCTAAATCTGTGTTTCGTTCTTTCTGGGATGAGTAGTTTTGCTTCAGTGCTTCAGCAAGGTACGATAGCCCTTGTGACCTCAAATAGATTGTAATCACTGTCAGAGAATATCAGCTTCAGTTTTCCCTGTGTGTGTATGCGTGTTTATTGTACATACATACATGCAGTTAGAAGGCAGAAATGGAAGAACTTGGGTTCTTGGTTGTGCAATTACCTCTTGTTTAGTGGGTCTTGATTAATGCTTGTATAGAATTTGTCCACCTGAAGTTTGTTACAGTATCATGGCTTTTGTGTATTTTTTTTAAATGTCCTTTTATATTAAAAAGTCCTTTCTTTCGTAAATACCCCCTGCCTTTGAAATTAAATAACTTGGATTGCATTTCACAGAAGAAAACAGCTTTTCTAGTGCTAGTTAAGTCGTTTCATAAATTCCAGCTTGCAGGTGGCAGCTTACAGAATGGACAAACATACTCAGATGATTTTGTTTGGTCTAACTTCCAGACAGTCAGAAGGGATTATGATGATGCTTTTTCTTCTACTGTTTTTCTTTAATCACTTTTTATAAAGATACTGGTGTACACAACACTCATTTAGACGTTTCAGTGGTTCACAGTGATGATTTCAGCTGTCTTCTTCCCATAAGTGCAATTAGCTTAAAGAAATCTAGTAAAGAAATAAAATTAGTTGCTTTTATTTTATGAGAAGCTTCAGATACTGGAAATTTGCTTGCAGTATCCCCTGCTCTTCCTCCTCCCCCCACTCTCCCCCTGATAAACCTGAAGTCTTCATTCTTACCTGGCTAGACCAGGATCCTTGATGCTGATAGGGTAGCAACAATGAAGAAATATTATAAAAGCTTGCATATAGATACATGAAACTAATTTATTTTGCTTGCTAGTGCTCCCAGGCTGTCTCATTATAGAAGATCCTGTCTCTTTGACTGACAGTGTTAGTGCAGATTTTCTCTGGAATCATGTCAATCCATAGAATCTTACGTTCTTTGAAAACTTGGGAGGGGGAGGAAACCCAACCAACCCTCTAACCAAAGCAAAAATAGGCCTTTCTTTAAATTAGAAGTATAAAGAAATTCTATTTCAAGTGTTTTGTCTACTGTGTACAACATAATCAATGGCTTTCACTATTACTAGTCATGGTTTTGCCACATGTAAGCCATAGAATCACAACTTTTTTTGTAGCTCATTTGAACTGACCTATAGCCTGGTAAGGTGATTGGAATGACTCTGGGATCAGTCAGCCTTAAGTCAGACTGTAAAAGAGGAGGGTAACAGGAGCGTTGTCTTTCTGCCTCAAATGAATTCGGTCTTTGAAAGCAAAGGAATTAATGCCTCAGTTTTTAACATCCTTTGCACTTAAAGGACATGTAATTGCAAACACTTGAATGTTGTTTACACTCGAAAGGGTAGAATTGAAGAAAGGATTACTTCTACATTTATCATGTGGTATTGTATCATTATATATATTTATACAGTACATTGTATTTTAACACTACAGTAATTACATCCATTTTCCTAATTGTTGGCACATATTCCTGCAGTTCAGTTGCTGAACGATGAAAATAAATGATTGAGTTTTACTTTCTAGTGTTGTAAGCAAGTCTATTAACTCACCAACATTTTGATGGAAATAATGGGACACTTGAGAAAAATAAATAGGAATTGAAGCTGCTTTTATTAAATCTCTGTTTAAATTTCCAGGTTTTGAATGGATCCAAAAATGTTGTCTAGCTTTGTCGGTGGTTTGTAGTCCTGCTTTCAAAAGATTGGTGAAAATAAAGATCATTAAAATGTTTTAAAAATTTCTTTCCTTTTCTTACTTACCCTCAGTTCTTGAGCATTTAGCAAAAGGAAGGGAGGACTGGAAATTGACACATTCCCCTTCAGTCTGCTTGTGCCAAATGATGTGAATAGCTACCTGGGTTAAAAACTTCAAAGTACACAATGCATTAAATGATGAAATGACAAATACAGAATTACAGGTTGCATTTAAGAGAGTGCCTTCCTAGTTTTTATCTGCTCTAGATATCTTTGCGAGAAATTGTACAGTTAATCGCCCTAGCTTTTTTGGTCACGGTGGTGCCTATGCTGTTCGAACTTCTACCAGCTAATCAGTTTCGTCTTGCAGTATATTTTCTCTGTGCTCTGTGGTGAGTCAGCGGTCCACCTGAACTATGCTTGCATTGCATAATAAAACTCAAAGGGACTAGAGGAAATTCTGGATTTAGCAAAGGTACCTTTAGCTCTAGAGACTGATGTGTGTCTTGGGGAGTTCTGTTCTGAAAAAAATCTATTGCAGTTGTCTGAATTAGTAATGGTGTGTGGACATGAAGAGATTAGTTATAATAGCATCTGATAGCTCCCAGACATAGGTCATCCTTCTTCGTGCATGTGTTCTTTACACACAAGAAGAAGATGTCCTTATCACAGTGAGTTTACAGTTTCTCCCTGTGTTGTACAACTGATCTGGTTGTGAGCTGCATGTGTAGTTGGAATTTTTCTATCTGTGGACCACTCCTGGGCACACTTTTTTCAGAAACCTCTTGGGAGTGAATTGTGGGTGGATGAATTAATCTTGGAGACGTCCACTTGTGCCCAGACACTGTATTTCCTACCTACGCTGTGTCTGCTTTGTTGATAAACCATATACCAGCCAGATTTACTACGTTCTTCCTGTGCTGCCCTTTTCCCAGTAAATCCTTAGATGAGGATATTTATTTCTAGACTGAGAGATCGAATTGCTTAGCCAGAACAGTCTTGGCCATGTGTTAGTAAGACTTGAATTTACCCCACAAGTGCATCCCAGTTTACTTCTGAAGACTGCTTTACTTCTATCAAATTGTGTGCATAGCAGATTTACTAATAAGGTAGTAGAGGGGCCATGGCATATTTGTTGCTCAAATAAATTCATACAGTCTGCCTGTGTGAAAAGGTTGGTTGCTGATGGATGAAGACTCTTGAGGCTTTTTTGTGGTGCCTTCAGGGGTCTGGTAGTCTGCTAGTGAATGGTTTTTCAGTAGTTTAAAAACTGTCTGAACAGTTCTTATAATTAAAATGTATTAGCTGGAAAAACTCGTAATGGAATATTTAAAATAAAAGGTACCGAGTCATTTTAATATGTTTGTTTCTTGGAAAAGAAGGGGCTGCATGTCTGAAATCGGGAATAAGAATAATGGTTTAACGTTCATCACAGATACTGGTTTGTTCAATAAGTGATATGTACGAGTGTTGAAGTTGCACTGTATGTCAGGGCAGCTGCCACAAAAGTCATTTTTAGCCAGGCGTGTTTGGTCTGCCACTGTCCTCAACAATACAGAGAGATGGATAGGAGAGATGGTCCAGAGAAGCTGGTTGATTTTCAAGGTTCACCTCCTACAATCTCAAGAATGGTCCATCCCCTCATGCTGGAAGGCAAGAAAAGGGGGCACGAGGCCCATGTGCCTGAACAAGGATCTCCTGACAAAACTCAGACATGAAAAGAAAGCACACGAGAGATGGAAACAAGATCACGTCACCCCAAGAATAATATGGAGCCTCTGTCTCAGAGTACAGATATGCCCTTAGGAAAGCCAGAGTCCACCTGGAGTTGAATCTGGAGACAGATTCAATTTGTGGAAGACAAGAAAAAAGGCTTCTACAGGTGTATCAGCAGCAAAAGGGAGACTACGGAAAATGTGGGCCTGCTTCTGAATGAGGGAAGTGACTTGGTTAAAAGAAGGACATGGAAGAGGGTAAGGAACTCAAAACTTTTCTTGCCTTGGTCTGTACTGGTAAGACCCACATTCAGCAATCCTAGGCCCCTGAAATTCATGGAAAAGCCTGGAGCAAAGAAAAGTTACTCTACAGAAGAGGTCTGGTTTAGGGGACATTTAAACAAACTAGACATACAAAAGTCCACAGTACCTGATGGGAGACACACACAAGGGCTGACAGAGCTTGATGATGTCAATACAAGGCCACTCTTGATAATCTTTGAAAAGTCATGGTGACTGGGGGAGATTCCTGAAGATTAGAATTGAACAGATGTCACTCCTGCCTTCAGGAGGGCAAAGAAGAGAATCTGGGGAAACTATAGGCTGTCCAGTGTCACCTCAAACCCTGTTAAGGTGGTGGAGCAAGTAATCCTGGATGCTATTGCCAAACAAGGAAGGACAGGACAAGCATAGGAAGGACAAGAAGGTGATTGGGAGAAGTCATATGCTTACATGAAGGGGCAGTCATGCTTGACCAACCCAAAAGACGACTGCCTTCATGAATGTGGAGAAGGCAGTGAGTGTTGTTTATGTTGACTTTAGCAAGGAGTTCAGTGCTCTCTCATGTCATACACAAAATGAAGAAGTGTGGGCTACATATGCAGACAGAGAGGTGGGTAGAAAACTGTCTGACTTGCTTGGCTCACAGGCTCTGATACTGGTGTGGTACACTCCAGGGGTTGATAATGGCTCCAGTAATGTTTAGCCTCTTGACCTGGGCAATGGGACAAAGTGCACACTCAGCAGCTTTGCAAAGGATACAAAATGGCCAGGAGGGGTTAACGCAGCAGCTGGTTGTGCTGCCATTCAGAGGGACCTCAGTGTGGGTAGGTTAGATGATCTACAGGGATCATTTCCAACCTCAACAATTCTGTGGTTCTGTAATACAAAGATGAGGTAGGTTGTTAAAATAATTCCGCAAGAGCTTTATCTGTGCTCTCAGAGACATAATATGAAAAAACTTTTTTTTCCAGGTTATTTGAGTATTGTATGATTTGTTTCAAGGATCGTGTGTATTCATATTTTATAAATCTTAGAGGCAGTGCGGGGTGGGTTGTTTACTGTTACGGTGAGAAAGGCAGCATCTCTTGTCAGTCATGGTTTCAGGTTCCATGTGTGCCGCTTTTCAGCTGCATGATAAAACCTGAAAGTCATGAAAATTCCGCTTGCATTCAGTTTTGCAAATAAGCCAAATTTATGAGGTGATACTTCTTCAGGTTAATGCTATGTAATTAATACATCTCCTGGAATAAAGTGTTTTGTGTTGATTTTGTAATTAGGATCATGTCAAGTAGAAGATGTGGATCTAATTTGTGTAGGGGAAGATATTCCTTATCTGGAGCTCTAAGTGGTTATACTGGAAGAGAAGCAGGAAAATTATCAGAACATGCTGTCAGCAAGGGATATAACAGACAGATTGAGGTGTTCGCTGTGCACTTTCAAACTAGAAGTGCTGTTGAGGACAACAGTGTGGGGACAACTTGTACTATGTTTTCTTCTTCCTGGCTAAATGCCTTATTGAAGTGTGGCTGTGGTCAACATGAGTTGACTGTGCTAGAATGATTTTGGGATGTCTGCATCTAGTGGTGTGATTCAAGATTCAAATTAGTTGGGATGTGAGATGTCATTGTGAAACTCAGCTTCTAGACACTTGATGAAAATTGGTCTCCAGTTGAAGGAGCATAGGGATACAGGTAATCAGAGATGGAGCACCACAGGCTATGGACAATCTTGTTGTCTTGCTTTCCTGTATTTCAGATTCCTAACATGTCAAAGGAGTTGGTAGTTGATAGCAATTAACTTTGAAATCAATTTCAAGCAATAAATAACTTGAACTTGGCAGTGAGACAATCCACTTGAATCTGTTGAGGTTTTTTTTTTTTCCCAGCCCGGTTTTTAAGAAAACCATACACTTGACCATGATGAGTAGTATCTTGAGTTTCTTCCAAATTATAGCAACCTACTTTCATTTGCATCCCTTTAATATTTTTAAGAAAAAGAATCTTAGCAAATCTTACCAAAAAAATCTTAGGATCGTACAAAGAACATTAGCAAAGCTTTCTGCTGTTAAATGGAACTACATTTACAAATGAGGAAGCTAAGACAAATTGATTAGACGACTACATCAACAAGAAAAAAAAACCCCAGAACCCTTTTTAATGGTTATTTTTCTAATACATACCAAAAGTGTATGCATAGGGTGGTGTCAGTATAAAAGGTTTAAGATAATGCTAGGTCTGTGCAAATTAGCTCTTTGGGTATCTGTTCTTTTTGTTTATTTGGGTCTCTTGTACACTGGGAAGTTTGTTGCTCGAAGATGGCATTCAAAGCATATGACAGCCATCTTCGAGTTTGAAAGATGTTTCTGTCAGCTGCTGTCACTTTCTGTGGTTCCAAGTGAAACTTTGGTAATCCAAACTTTAACCTAAAGCTACAGTGGAATGCAGGTCTTCCACATAGTAGCACATTATGCTGTTGTCAGGAGAACTACTGGACTGAACAGATTTGATTATTATTTTTTTTAATGGGATTTATTTCCCTTGAAGCCAAGATAAGTTGGTTTCACATGAAAGAGTGGTCTTTTCAGCGACATACAGGAATAGAATTGTGAGGCAGCAAATGTATAAATTCTGTTAAGAGTGGACAGCCTTATGTTCATAAAGATCATTACCAATACAATATCATTTAATGTGAAAATCTACCAAAATGTTTTTTTTTTCTTTTGCAGCAGAACTTTGTCAAGTGTGAAAATGAGCTCCTGTAATACGAATAAAGTCTGCTTTTTATTTCAGCCTTTGCTGTAAGTGTCGTTCCTGAAGGTGCAGAAGATGAGACTGAACTACCAGTGCTGCAGGTAATAAATTTTAATTGCCAGATCAGGAACATTTCACAGACATTATAAAGTCATCTAGAAGAGACCAGAGCAGAAACCCTAACATCCATGACATTGATTATTTTGATCATTGACTTCAGGGGTGCTATATGTCATGTGGTGTCTTTCTGTTCTGTGTGGCATGTAAGAGACCTTTAATGGGATGCAAGTTGCATGTAACTCTACTCTTCTAGTATTACTAGGATCTTAATTTATTCTGTGGATTCTTAGAATTACTAGAATAAACTTATACTTAGCCCTTTCGATTTTTAGCCCTTTTCTTTCTTATGGTGGCCTCTCTGATTTATGTTGACATTTGCATTAAGGGAATTAGGGGTTTTGGGTTTTGTTGGGGAACAAAATATTTAGAAAACAATTTGTTTTCTTTTTTCCAGGATTAGCTGAATGGTACATGAGAAACTTACAGTAAAAAAACGCAGACAATTTTGCATAGTTTCTACAAGCTGATAGTGTTATTGCTGTCGAGGATGGTTTTGGAGTATATAACCTTTATTAGTTCAGAGACAGGTTTTCCTTTCTTCCTGTTTTTTTTGTTAAATACATAATACATTGAGCAGGAGAAATTTCTTTACACAGGGGGTCATTAAGCATTGGAACAGACTGCCCAGGGAGGTGGTGGAGTCCGTTTTCCTCGAAGTGTTTAAAAGATGTGTGGATGTGGTGCTGAGGGACATGGTTTAGGGACCCTGGCATTGCAGGGTGCACGGTTGGACTCTATGATCTTAAAGGTCTCTTCCAACCAGATGATTCTGTGAGCAGGAAACGGTTGCTTGTCTGCTAAATTAGCATTATTACATGTTGCTACCCAAGTCACGGCTATAGTAAAGCTTGTGTATGGAATTTCAGATTAACAGATGAGAAGAACTGATGGTCAGAGCTAGCCCTACTGTTAAACAGCATAATGAGGATTAGGTGTGTATGCATGTATGTCCTTTAACAGACGTCTATCTACTGATTCTTTAATATCTATATATTTGTAACAGATACTTGTGTGTGTATACAAGAGATTTAAGGGAGGAAAACCAAATAAAAGTACTGGAATTAATCAAGAGTTAGTATCTATAACTGCCATATAGATCGAGCGATCTCATGTCAAATGCAATAGAAGCATCGTCAGAGATACATGTTTCTAAATAATTTTTGGTTTTGATGATGATTGCTGTATCTACAGTAATTTTCGTAAACGAAGAAGAACCCTCTTGCAAACTGCTGATCTGCTGCAGTGTATCTGGGAGACTCGGTGATATCATTCTATTTTCATTACTTATAAATTGCTATTTGTCAAATTCCATTACTGTCTCAATCCAGATGTTTAATGTTATCATTCTTATATAGGATATGATTTATGAAGGCTTTCCTAGTATTTTAGAGTTTCAAAACCTTCCCTCAGATGAAGTCAAAGGTGCTTTTGAGTCTTTCTTTAAGAATTGTGTTTGAACAGGTGCTTGATAGCAGATCAAATGAGTAAGAGTGTGTTGGGTTTTTTTTCACACACTGAACAGATATGTTTGTATTGTAGAATTCCATATTCCAAACTTTGTGCTCAGGAGATACATACTAAAAAAACACAAAGATATTGTTAATATTAACTTAAAGAGCTTTGGTATAAGTTGAGTCATGGAAAAGCATTATCTCTTTTTTTTTTAATTCTTTTACTATATTGTCTGAGTAATAGTATATAAACGTGTAGAATATCTGATTCAATTCTCAATGATGAAAAGCTTTTTACTTTACTTTTTTTGTTAGTTCTTGAGTTAAAACCTCTATGTATGCATTTAAAATCTGATGAATGCTTTGACTCCCTCGGTCTCTCTATAGAAATATTTGAGGTTTTGCATGTATCCTTAGTTTGCTTTTTCTCCTTTCTTCTAGAAGTCTAAAAAAAGTGGAACTATTAGTAAAAGAAGCAAACGTAAGTACTGTATCATCTGTATTTGTTTTCACTTGTGGCTGCTTTATTGGTATAAATAAAATATAATTATGCTTTGAAAAGTGACTGTGTGAACATTGCCTAAATGCTTAGCAGCACTGTTAGTTAATTGCCAATTCCCCCATACCTGGTATTTTTTTTCTTTGCTCATGTAGTCTTGTCACACAGAATCTTCTCGATCTTTCTTTGTGTTTGCAATTCTTGTAGTTAAGTGTTTTTCTGAAAATATGCGCTATGAAATTGATGCATTGATTTTTGTAGTACACAGTATTTTAAAATCAAATTTCATGCTACTTAGTAGCTGTTCCTGTAAAAATGTAACATGAAACTGGATTTTACCATTCTGCTACTTGTAATAACTAGAGCTATTATAAATTACTTGTAACAGCTTGTATTAACTTTGTAGTATCTAGAAGCAAACATTTAAGAAACATGTCAAACATTAATAGGATGCTGAGTGGTAAAATAATTTTTTACTGACATGTAATATAAATTATGAGATTAAATATTCTGCGAGCTTCTGCCTTTTCTGAAAACAAGTCTAATGTCTTTCCAGCAAAAAGTTTACAGACCTGAGATAAGGACTTGCGATCTCTGCACTGTAACCTGATGCTACCCCTGCTATAGCAGTTCAATTTCTAAAGCGTCTTGGACTGTTACAGTACTACTCACTCTTCTAAACCCTGAGCTCTTGGATCTGCTTCTTCTAAAAAGAGCCAGCTTAACCATGTTTCTGTTGTAGCAGTTTATAAGTATTTGTGAGTTCATTCTGACATTAAAGCTGAACATTGGGAAGGCTCAGCATGCTTTTAGCAGAGTTGCTAACAGAACTCTGAATGGTACTGAGAAGATCCGGTTTTTATTTGTTTGTTGGCTTTTTCTGGATTTAGTTGGAAGCTGTGTCCCTGACACAGATAACCACTTTAAGTACCTTGTCCCATTAATCTCCCATTTTACCATTAAAAGGTCATGACATTTCTATAGAAGCTTCATTACTCTCTCCCTGTTCACCCTTCCTTATCTGGTCAAAAAAACCCCATTTCCTCTTTGTGTTCTTTCATCTCTCCCTGTGGAATCTCATAGCGCAGCCAGGTGCTGGTTGCTATTTTTATCACTCCCGGCAGACCTTCATAAAACTCCCAGGGAGGCATTGACAGACTTCTTTCTGGCTTTTGACAGTGCTCAGTTTTCATAAGTTTTAATATAATCTCATTACTCTAGGATCGTTACATTTAGTAATGTTACAATGGTACATTAGTGATATAACTACCATCTGTCATCTATTAATTTGTTTCAGTAGGAAATCACTTTAAAGCAAACAAAAGTGTTTTATGCAGCAGGTAGCAAAATTTGGAAACTTCCTGCCACAGGAGGTGGTGGAAGCAGCCATATCTGTAGTTTCAAGAGGGGACGAGTCCATAAATGTATGGTAGGATAAGTAGTCAGCAATGGTCTTACAGCATTTCCTAATACAATAGTTGTCAATGCTGTTAGAGTATGAGGAGCACTGGAGAAAGTGGTCTTGTCCTATCCCTAGTGTTTCCTATTGCTGCTGTTAGAGACAGTATACTAGACTAGGTGGACCACTGGTCTGATGTAATATATCATTTCTTGTGTTATCTTTTTTTAAATGAGATTCTGCCTCTTCTCAACGAATTTTTTTTTCAAGTGTCTTAACTAACTTAACTTTTAACCCATTTCTGTGGGGAAAATCAAAGAAGGACTTGAAACAGAGTATGAAGCTCTTGATGGCTCTTAGTTCCTGTGATTTTTGATACTTCTTTTTCAAACTGTCATCATCATCATCATCATGGCTTGGCTTCGCGGATGAAGATTTGGGAAGGGCTTTGCCCACGCTTATTGCAAGCGCGTTGATGGCTGAAAAGGCCAATGCGGGATAGGCAAGACCGGTTGCAAAGAGCACACCGGAGGGTCTCCTTGGGCAGTACAGTCGAGGCACGGTTCTTTCTGCGCTCTCTTTTCTCCTCGAGCTTGATTCTACGCGTGCTCTCAAAGGAGACAGCAGCGTTATGTATGGTGTGTCTCCAAATCTCCCGATTGGAGGCCAGGGTGGACCACTGATGGTGGTCAATATGGCCTAGGCTGAGGTGTTGTTTCAGGGAGTCCTTCTATCTCCTCTTTGGAGCTCTTCTCTTGCGGCAGCCGGTGGCAAGTTCACCATAGAACACGATCTTAGGGAGGCGGTGATCCGCCATCCTGGAGACGTGCCCTGCCCAACGCAGCTGCGTTTTCAGCAACATGGCCTCAATACTGGTGACGTCTGCCTGTTCAAGGACAGCAACATTAGTCACGTAGTCAGTCCAGTGGATGTTTAGGATTGTGCGGAGGCAGCGCTGATGGAAGCGTTCGAGGAGTCGCAGATGGTGGCGGTAGATGACCCATGATTCAGACCCGTACAGAAGAGTAGGCAGTACCACAGCTCTGTAGACACTGATCTTTGTACTTTTCTTCAGGTGTTTATTGCACCAGACTCTTTTATGGAGTTTTCCGAAAGCTCTGTTTGCCTTTGCTATTCTGTATATATATATGTATATATAACTGTTTTATAGGGTCTAGAGAGCAAGACTTCTGAGGAGCAGCTGAGGGACCTGGCGTTGTTTAGTCTGGAGAAAACGTGGCTTGGGGGACCTCATCACTCTCTACAACTACCTGACAGGAGGTTGTAGTGAGGTTGGGCTTGGTCTCTTCTCCCATGTAACAAGTGAGAGGACAAGAGGAAATGGCCTCAAGTTGTGCCAGGGGAGATTTAGGTTGGATATTAAGAAAAATTTCTTTACAGAGGGGGTGGTCAGGCATTGGCACAGGCTCCCCAAAGAGGTGGTGGAATCCCCATCCCTGGAAGTGTTCAAAAGATGTGTAGATGCGACATGGTTTAGGGACCCTGGCAGTGCAGGGTGAACGGTTGCACTCGATGATCTTGAAAGTCTCTTCTAACCAAAAGATTCTGTGATAAGAAAATATTTCCTCCTTTATAAATAAGCTGTACCTTTGTACGAAGGAAGCGAAGTTACCATCTGTAGTTTTCCTTTAAGAGTTTTAAGAGATCTTATTAAGTGTCCTTAGTCAAGCCTTTGAAGACAGGTATCAACATCTTGATAACCTAGTCTGGGATAGGAAAATGTAATAGAGAGAGGATTGAACTTCATGTTCCCATGGTTGCTTTGTCTACCCATAACATGAAGTAGCTTTCTGAATTGGCTGGTATGTGAAGTGTTTCGTGCATGGATATGTTATAGTCCCGCCAAAAGCTAAGTGATGTGACTTGCCAATGTTGGGTCATCCCTGCCACGCCATGGCAAAAAGTCTTGCCCTTCAGATGGATGTACAGGTACTCTTCTGCTGGGTGTGTTTGTCCCCAGATGGTAGACTATATTGCTGACCAACAGTATTTTCAACTGTTAGAATATTTGAAGAAGAAAAGCAAATCTCTTATTGAGGTGAGGCACTGGCTATTTCAGGCTAGTGCACAATGATTTTGCTCTCTTTGGAAATTTGAGGAAACATTGAGCTTGGGAGCGTCAGTTCTCTAGATGCCTTCTGCAGTCTGTGGAAAGAGAGGGGCACTTCCTGAGAGTGACTGAGATCCAAGGTAGGTTAAGTCATTCCTTCACCACCAGCTTTTGGCTGTGGGGAGAGGAAGTATTTGGTTTGGGTTTTTTCTTTTTTTAACAGGTATGTTAAATGAGAGAAGAATGAAGTAGTCTTGAAGCTTTTTTCTTTTTTATTTGATTCTTGCAAATATGGTGATGTTATACTTCCTCTGATCCTCTGATCTGCAAATACCTGCAGTATTCTGAAAGGGTCAAAAGTATTTTTTTTGCAGTTATATCATTTTGATACACTGCCTGACCTAGTTCTGCATTTTATCTAGGCCCTCTAGGAATTCGTGAGGGAAGTTTGGGTGGAAAGGTAAGAACGACATGCAAGGTTTAAGTAAGTTTTTTCGTCAGTACCAGAGCAAATGTGTAGGTGATGAACTTTTCTTTAAGTGTTAAGACACATCATGAGTTCTGAAGTGGTAAGCAACATTCTTTATGTATTACAAAACTGTGAAAGCATGTGCAGTTTGTTGAGGAACAACTGGATACCGTTATTTCAAGAAGAAAACAAGCCTACTCAAAACCTGCATTTAGAATGGATTTTGAAGGGGTTTTTTGGACGTTACTAAGGCAAGTAGTTTAGTAAAATTGAGGAAACAGAACTATTGGAAATACTCAAACTGTGTTGAGAGAGAATGAAGTTAGAATGATACTGCATGCCATAAACAGTTACATCAATCATTACAATGCTTATGGCATATATGATAAACACACACACAGAGATGAGATTGTGTGCCTGTCTATCTGTCTACATATGTATAAATATGCATACACTGCCTTTAATCCAGAAAGATCCCAATAACCATATAAATACATTTACCAGTTATTGTTCTTAGCGTGAGAAAAGACTTGTCTCTACTTTTAACTGTGGAAGCTTTATACTAGGCTGCAATAATCTGCTCAAAATATAAGAAATAAAAGATCCCAATCTGGAGTTTCAGGTTGCTTTTAGAGTTTGCATAAAAGGGGGGTGGGAGTGGGGGGTGGCATGGGGAGGAGGCCTACAGAATGTGTAAGTGGTCTAATACCATTTTTTAAACTCAAATTGGAAGCTGACTTTTCTGACCTACATACAAGCGTCTCTGGTTTGTGAGTTAAAACACCAGTGTTTCTGCAGTTTAGTTTTTGTCTGAATAAAAAATGAGGCATTTTGTGCTTTCTCACTGGCTTTTCACTGTAGAAAATTTCCATATAGCCTTAAACAAATTAATTTTATTTCCATCATTTCTCAGGAAAGAAAAACCCAAAGAAAAGAGGAGCTAGATTTAAGCACCATTGTCAAAGCTGCAAAGATGTCAGTAGCACTCTTTTAACTATTAGAGGCCAGTGCTTAGACTGTATCCTAGCTGTTTTAAAGTCATAGTTATAATTGTAATTTTTGGAGAAATCGTTTGGACCATGTCACACATACTCCAGGGAAGTATATAAATCATCATGGAATTCTGTCTTTTCTGTTGATGTCCGTTCTACCTTTCAAACATTCCGTTTAAACATTCAGTGAGTCAGAGGTGTGGTTTTAGATGCCTACTGTTTCAGGAGAGTTAGGTGAGTAGGAAACTCAGAAGTCACTTTCACTCTTCTCCATTTCGAACAATAGAAGTTGACTAAACTAGCCTTTTGTAGTGAATAGATTTTGAAAAAAAAAAAAATCATACAGGTAGTTGATTCCTGCTGGTCAACATACTGCAATGCTTATCTTCCAAATAGCAGTATTTCCCCATTGGCATCTTTTGAACTAATTTAGTGATAATTCTTAAGGAGGAATATTCTGTATAGTGTCATTGTATACTTGCTAAAACACATGTTATTGCTAATGGCTTGTTAAAAGTTGATTAAGGTTTCATTCTGTTTAGCAATGAGCTGGTGTTGTGGTAAGACTCAGGAAGTTTCAGCATTCCTGTCCCCCCCGCCCCCTTTTTTTTTTAATGTGAACTTGCAGTATCTTTCCAATCAATGATCTTTTGAGGTTGTTGAAGGTATATTCCAGATATGTAAATGTCTTGGGGAAATAAAAGAGAAAAGAAGAAAGCAAGAGAAATAAAGTATACATGTATCAGTAGCTTTTTTGGATATTAGTCTTCTAAAAGACTCCATTCTTTGTCTTGCTTTGTTGAGTATTTCTCAACTTGAGAAACAATTTAGGTATTTAAAATTATACTTATTTTCTGTTGACACTTTTTAATACAGTGAATATTTCTTTTTATGAACTATTTTAAAGTGCCTATAGCAGAGGAAACTACTTCCAATGGATTAAAGCAATAACACCTAAGTAGGTGTTAGATTACTCCTAGAAAGTATTCTATTGTGGGATATTGCAGCTGTTGTTAAATGTACTATAAGTGAAACTGAGTGTAATTCAGATGCTTCCATATCTGTAAATGTACCGATACTAAACCAGTAATTATATAAAACAATGTAGGTTTTGCTGTGTATCTCTGGGGAGACTTTTAGTGTTGTGCATGTAGATTTAGCCCTTTGACTCTCACTAGCATCAATGAGGTGTAATTTTAATTTTTGCACTAATTTTAACTTTTGCACAGGAAATCTAGCAAATATCCTGCTAGATAGCAAATAGCTATCTAAAAAGCTATTCAGAAGTTTTTACTGTGCACAGTTTTTTTGAACAGTTTGGTGGGTCAGAGCATGCAGGAGCACCATGTCAATGCTTATGCCGTCTCTGCAACTTTATCACCAGAAACCTCACACATCTTGACATTTTCAGAGTTTGTCTTGGTGAGTAAGCTAATAAATTGAGGGGAAAGAATATCAGAGGAAAGTAGAAAAACATTTAACTGCAGTGTTGAGCTGTTGTAGATCTAAATTAAGTAATTGTTCAGAGGAACACAGAAACCAATCCTCAGGTCTTGGAGGTGGTAATCTTCTCAAAATCTCAGCAAAGATGTTTGGTGTTGTTGATCTTTTTGTTGCCACCTTTTTTTCTTGTAATCCTTCTTCATGTGCTCAGTTCTATTCTTTTTCCTTGAGACTACGTCTTTCCTTTGGATATTAATTCTCCATCTTCATTCCACTTGTTCTTCACTCATTCTACTCTATTTGCCAAGTGTCGCCGGTCGGCTGAGGCAAGCCGAGCACGGGGACGAGTCCTTTCCTATCCCTGAACCCCTCTCCTCCGGGAGAGAAAAGGGTTCAAAAGCAGAGATACGAAAAGGAAAAGAAAGATTTTGTGAGACCTCTGAACGTTTGGAAAACTGAAACAAACTTTATTAAAACTAGAACAAAATATATATAATATGCAGGAAAAAACCGATGCAAAATCTGAGAGTCTGTGCAGGATGGAAAGGCGAGGGTTAAACGCGAGAAAAGAGAGAAAGGGGGACGGTACCACGTGCAGTCCAGAAAATGGCACCGGCCACGTGTGCGCTTTCGTGGAGTGAACAAAGGGAAACCGCAGCTGTTATGAACGTGGGGCTGCAATGTGCAAAAGCACTCTTCCTACTGGATTCTTATAGAAGCGAAGCAGGACTGGAAGCGGCGGCGCTGGCAGGCAGAGAGGGTAAAGCCTTACGGCAGCAGGCAAAAAGCAGCCTCCAGGCGAGCAGTCTGTCCCAGGCGGCGTGGCGGGGGCTGCCCCGGCGCAAAGTCTCTTTCCCAGAGCGAAGCTGAGGTCCTGCAGTGCCTCTCGCAGCGCGGAGCCGGGAGTGTCCGGAGGGCAGAAAGACGCGAGAAGCTGCGAAAGCCCCGAAAGCCGGGAAAGCCGCGAAAGCAGCCGAGAAGCCAGAAAACCGGGAAAAGCCACGAAAGCCGCGAATGCCCAGGAAGTCGCCCAAACCCCCCGAGCCTGCGGCTTCTTAAAGGCGCAGTACCCTCGCGAGAAACTTTCTCATCCAGTGAGATGCTGCGAATCGTAACATGGAAGGGAATAATTCAATTGGTCAGTTTAAAACAAAAGCCTTCGAGCAGTTTTTTTCCCTTCAAACTGCCACACCAAGTTTGTGTTTTTAACCCAGAGGTCAAGGTCTTGATGTGACACAAGAATCTTTTAGGTTTACTTATCTATGATGCAAGAATATACACTATAAGAATAAACACTGTGTGACGTAAAACTTGAATTATATTGCAGTGAAACTGCAGGTTAAAAGTGTTGAAATACTTTGCTGCCTGACAAGAAGCTTCACATGCTTCCTTTTTGGTGCTCTGTCCTTGGGATGTTTGTCTTCATGGACATTTCTTGTAGTAAAATCATACAGCTTTCAGTCAGCCATGACTCTCTAGTCCTCTACAGAACTTTCATCCTGGACTGTCTTCAGTTTGACTCTCCTCTATCTCACTGAAAGTTTGGTTTCAATGAGATACTAGGAAGTATTCTTAGAAAGCTCTCCTGGAGGTTTTATATCTTTATTTTCTCTGTTACCTTTCATAATGTTGCTAATGATGGTGATCTTAAAGTTCTGCTTTTCTGAAGTTTAACTTCTATGTCTTTTTTCTTATGTATATAATTTTTTTGGTGTGTACTTCGTTCCGTCTCCACATTTTTTGACATTCTCTACAGATCCCATGGGACTTCAATTTCTTTCCTTGTTGTATTGTCTTAGAGTGATGTCATCTGTAAATATTAACTCACCAGCCTTTTCTGTGTTGTCTCCTCATTGACTTAACTACAATCTGTTATCTCTTATCCTTGATCTGACTGTCACCTCAAGTGACAGTATTTAAATGCAGTTCTCAATCCCCACCCCATGCCCACAAGTCCTCTACTTACCTCTTTGAATACTGGTCCACAGCATTACTCACTTTTCATGCTTGTTGTGCAGTAAGGCAGTGAATGACTGCCCCATTAGTTACTGATCTTGGGTGGTTTATACGGCATAGGTCAAACTTGTTAAGAATTCTAGAAAGGGCATCTACCCTCTCCTTCATTTCACCTTCTATTGTCCTCTGCTGTTTTCTGCTTCTGAATAGGATCAAATCTGTCTGTTTTTCTTAGCTTTCAAAATCCTGTGGGATTATTCCATCTACTATCATCAAGAAAGTTTGACTATCTACTTCATCACCTGCTTGTATTTTTTAATAAGCACTTTTTTCGATCCATAAATGTTTGCTAAGCTACTTCATTATTTTCTTTTAAATTTCTCAGTCTCCTCTCCTATTGAAAGTTCTTAACTATGGTGCTTTTAAACACTGTGAAGACACATGATGTTTCTTTCTGGGTAGGGTTTTAAGCTCTTTACCGAGGAAGCATCTTTTCTGTTTCATGTTCGTGTGTTGCCTAATGAGGGGTGTTGCTGCTCTGTGACTAACACCTTTCAACTCTCTTAATAAATAAGGCGTGCTGGTGTATTGGAGAACAAGCAACTTCATTAATGTGGCTGCTGTTAATTGGGGGCATAAGTTTTTTGGTTGCTGCTTATCTTCCAGTGGTGTTGTGGTTTTTATATGTTAATCCCTAAAAGGACTGTTTAGGGTTTTTTGTGTGTGTTAAATAATGCCTTTTTACTATTTCATTAAATGTTTGTATAACCAAAGAAATAGCTTGCTATGTGATAGATCCCGCCCCCCGCCATCTGACTTCTCAGTAGCTTTGGAGCAAAACTGAAAATAACTTCTTTTGTCTTAAAATCGTCTTATTTTTTTGTTCACAGAATTAAAAGAAATTGTATTTATCATCCAGAGTCAAAGTAATTCTTTTCATTCCAAGAGGGCAGAAGATCTGAAAAGAGATATTTTAAAACAGGCTGCAGATCTTGGAAAGGTATGTTTAGGTGATATAGATTGCAGCTTGTTATGTCTGCTTTTAGTGCATTTTACTAAAAATTTCTTCTGTTGTGCCTTTTTAAAATCCATGTTATTCATTTTGTTAATTGTCATCTGTATGCTTACAAGAAAACAATTTCAGTGAGTATTTAACAATTGTATGCTGCGACTTATCACTAAATAGGTTTAATTTGAACTATCTACCTTTCTGTATAATAGCTGGTTTTGTTTGAATGGCATCTAATGCAAAAGTGCTAATGAGAAAGGCATTGAACAATACAGTTTTTCAATATGACTGTAAAAAAAGTAAGATGCTTTCTTTATGAAGTGAAAAACATAATCATTAGTTAGAGTAATTTTAGGTGAGTATTTTATTAGAGCCAATGAAGGTGATTCAGAAGATTTTGTCAGAATTTCATTGCACAACTGTAGCATTGAGGCAGTAAAGCAACAATGTGTGTGAACATGAAAATCCTAACTCAGGGTTCCCTACTTCCTGCTGCAACAGTCTTCCACACCTCTCTTGCCCCTGTCAGTATTAGCTCCCTCCCTGGTGCAGTACCTTCTCTAACTAGTCATTGTTCCTCTCCACCCCACTGCAGTCTGAGCACTGGGACTTTCACGCACTGGTGGGCCATGCTGCCCTGGGAGCTGTGTGTTGTACAAGTCTGGTTTTGACTTAACACTCTAGTAAGAAATCTTACTTGTAGAGCTTTAGCCTAGAGAGAAGAGGTTTTTAAGAGACTTACACTGAAGGCTAAGTGTATGTAAACAATGCTTTATTTTCTTTGTCTTTAATAAAAACAAGAAGAAAGAGGGGCATACATCCCCTCATATGAAGTAGCTTGCTGTGAGGTTATTGGACCTATTTTTCAATTCCAGCTTCTTTGTGGTAAAGGAAAGAGAAATCTGATTTAAAATGTCTTATGTATCTTGGTCTTGGAGTGTCTAAATTAGATTCCTGGACCTTTTAGGCTTCAAACTTATCCAAGCTTATCAAACCTGTTTGAATTAAATGCATTCTAAATGCAATTTTTAATCCCTTAATGAAATCAGTCATGTGAACAGCCTTTGTTCTGCAGAGCTCTGCTCTTTCAGAATCTTCTTTGGGATTGAGACAAGTGTTCAGATACAATGTGTGCAGAGAGGATTATGGCTTCAGTTGTTAAAAACAAGTATTTTAGTTGAGTTCTGTAATTGGTGTTGCAGAATATGATTGATGAAAAGATTAGAAAGTGAAAGTACACATAGCTTCAGTGAGGCAGGAATATAGGCATGTTTTATGGGAGAGGGGAAAATTTTTTTTTGTAATCAAGGAATTGTAACTGTGAGTAGTTCTGCCTTGAGCAAACTGAACTGACTTTTAAAAAACTTCATTGTCTAGTTAGGGAGATTCCTTTATGGGAATGCTGAAATGGTGATGATTTTCTGGTATTAAGAGGTGCCTGTTAAACACCATTCATGTCATCTTAGAGAAGCAGTGATGGCAATACATCACACCAAGAATCTCATACCTGAAATCTGGGAAAAGGGGATCCATCAATATACAGGAAAGAAATGAGCCTACCCAGCATGTACTTGGTATGTCCTGGTTACTTTTGTCAGCTTGCAATTCCACTCTATGCCACTGTGAGGCATGACCCCATAATACTAATTATGGAGAAGGGACAGAAGGTCTGTGAAACCCTGCACATCAATAGTTGAAGTTTACATTTTTCATTAAAGAGAATACATGTGAAATTATTACTTGCAGGCAAAGGAAGTTAAATCCTTTTGTTTTAAAGGACAACTCTCATATAGAAACCAAGGACTGAATCAACTGCATTATCAGATTCATTTGCCTGTCGTCACAGGACCAGATGATAGATGTGTATTCCGTAAGGATTCATTGGTTGTTATTTTCTGCTGTTTTAAAATGAGAACTGGAAGCCAGCTGCTAGGATTGTGATTTGAAATTAAACTGAGATATTTGCGTTGCTTTAAAATGGATTAGATAACTCACATTCATATTTACATTAATCTTTACAAGTCATTTGTCCATTTATTTTGTTTCACTGTGTACTTAAAGCATTTTTTTTATGTGAAACTATAATTCTGGTCACCAGTAGATGTCAATGTTGTGTTCATGCTTAAAAACATATTCCATAGTGATTTATTGAATATTAACTAAAACACTTAAGTTAGAACATAGCAATGAAGAAACTACCTTAAGATTTTTACCAGTTTTCTTAATTTTCTGAGATATCTGAGCATTTAAGAAACTCTGTAAACTAGGCCTTCCTAAGAGACACCAGATAAACTGGGTCTGTTTAGCCTGGAAAAGACTGAGAGAGGCTCTTATGCTTATAATTATTTAAAGGGCAGGTGCCAAGAGGATGGGGCCAGGCTCTTTTCAGAGGAGCCCAGTGACAGGACAAGGGGCAACAGGCACAATCTGGAACACAGGAAATTCCATCTGAACATGAGGAAAAACTTGTCTACTTCGGGGATGACAGAGCACTGCAACAGGCTGCCCAGAGAGGTTGTGGAGTCTACTTCTCTGGAGATATTAAAAACCCACCTGGACACGATCCTGTGCAACCTGCTCTAGGTGAACCTGCTTTAGCAGGGGGGTGGGTTTAGATGATCTCCAGAGGTCCCTTGCAACCCCTACCATTCTGTCATAAGAGTAAGGAAGCTATCGGAGTGTGAAATGGTAATATTTGGGACTGTTCCCTTTCTATAATCTTTAAAAATTGAAACCCAGACTTATCTTTTTAAGATAAGAAAACAGGTAAAATACCATTTTTGAGAAATGATCTTTTTTTTTTTTTTTAGATGCAGTTAATGCTATTTAATTGCCTGGGAGTGTGATATTGTTTTGAAAACAAAGGTCTGCACATTTCTATATGAAAACTGGTCCAGTAGAGTAAATGTCCTTTTTTTGTTGTTGTTTGTTTTTCTTGAAGGTTCTTATATTGAACACCCTCAGCCAATTCATTATGTTCAAAAAAATCTTTAATTTTTCCTGAAAAGCCTAGAGATTAAATGGTATCCTATGTATATTAACTAGAAGAAATACAGTAAATTAGTGCTATTCATTATGGAGTTAAAAAAACCCAAAGAAACCAATAATGTAAGAATAAGATTTAAAGACTGATGCCATGGAGTACTGGAAAATGAAAATGAGTATCACATCCTTCCGTATGAATAATAGATTTTGCGAAGTATGACTGCTGTGTAATGGAAGCATTGTAACTATAATTCACAATATTTTTACTATTAGGCTTACTATGTTTTGTGCAAAATCCTGTATTTTGTACCATCTCATAGAAATGAAGTTTCACAAATTTAAACTATCCCTACGTATAAAGGGGAATATTGCTTGTTTGTGAGTTTGAGGACTATTACTGTAGTGATTATTAACATCAGTTATGTTGCTTGAGTAAATACTTGCTTTAGTTAACATCCTCGTTATATTTTCATAATATTGTTTCTTTGTCAATCTTCCAGTTTCCAGTTCGGCTTACATGAAAATAGGTGACAAATGTTAGGACCATCCTGTAGTTGTGTTCTTGTTTATTTAAATTAATTTTGCAAAGTCCTGTTTCCTGAAGTGCAACAGGAACAAAAATGATCAGAAGCCCAGGTGGCCTATGCCAGTGGTCTGCGCCTCAGAAGTTGAGTCTCTTTGTTATCTTACAGGATCTCTTTTTCTATTTCCAGCACAAATTGACTGTAACTCGGTATCCTAGCTGCCGCATATAAAAGGTTGAAAAGCCTCTTGGTGCCTATCTCAACTTTATTTTATTATGTCATTAGATTCATGGCCACAATGCCTGTTGCCAGAGTGCCAGTTGATGTTGAGCACAGCATATGTGCTTTAAAAATCTGTAATTTTTAATTACCTAGGCTGTACTGATGGCAGCATTGTGCTCTTCCAATAATATGGAAGATATCTTTTTTAAAGTGTTGGAGATGGAAAAAATAAGTATAATTAGATTGCTTGAATTTTAATGTATATATGTTAATCCATCACCATATTCCTGTCTGAATTGATCTGTCTCCAAACTGTTCCTGCTCATGTTTTGGCCATCTGTGAGAGACTACTTTCAGGGAATTCATAGACTGTATCTTTCTTTTCTAAATTTGCCAGTGGGAATGCATTCCTTTTCTGGGTGGGTTAATGTTTTCTGAAGTTCTTCTGACTTCAGATGCTGGAGTGAAGCTAGCAGAAGTTCTGTTGTCCAAAAGCCTCTTTAAGTATTCCTCTGTTATTTTTTGATACTATTCCCACAGTGAATTCTGACATCCATATCTCTGGAAGAGATTTTAAAATACTATCAGGCTATAGTGGAAACAACTCTGAAAATGTGTCTAGGTTTTTTTTGGGCTGTAGTAGTCCTTTCCTTATTTTATTCCTTGTTAGATGTATTTCAGAAATGAACAACAAATATATTCCTCTTCCTGACCTACAACAAGCTGTGTGGCTAAAATTTCCCAATAGTCCTTGGAGTAGGTCTGAACTGTTCCCTTACTGTAAAGCTCACACGCATGTTAATAATGTTGTGGTTATAAAATTTAGTGGAAGAATTGCTCGTTCCCTGCAACTGAGTTGTTTTTAAACTGATGTGTATGTTTAGACAAAATATTCATAGACTTAATTTGCTTGAGTCCTTTCAAAATTAATACCATAAATGCAGTGCAAACCATAATATATCCGTAGCTTCAACTTTCAGATTACTTGCTCAAATTCTAGATTCTAGTCTGAAAATCCTGTTTCCTCCTCTCCCTTCTATAATGGCTTCCCATGCTATAGAAGCTGCTTTCCACAGCTGAGACTGATCATATGATTCATTTTTGCATCTTGCCGTTTTAACAAGGTTTAACTGGTTATAGTGAAGTGCTGGGCTACATTCTGTCCTGCCCCTCCAATTCCCTGTTCATCTTTATGGCAAGGTTTTCCACAATATCAATATCAACCCTATTTTTTTAATTAGAACAGGTATGTTTTTATGCTTAACTCTAAATTATTTCCCAATGTTATTGGATCTAGAGAGTTGTTTTGCTGGGTTTTTTTTTTTTCACAAAATGTTGGTATGCAAGCTGTTTCCTTCCTAGCAACAGCTTTCCTTTCTTCTGCAAGGATTTATTAGTGTCAAATAAATCACGTAGCTTCATGAAATGTTCTTATCACCTTAGTTCTTAAAAATGCTTATTCCTTAAGATGTAAGAGTTTATTTTTCTGAGCAGAGGACAGGTTTTGTTGACTTTATTTATGAAAAACAATGCTGTCTGGCATACCTTCTCCATTAGCTTTCCATTGTTTTTCACTCTTTGTAGAACGAAGAACAGGTGCCAGCCTATACCAGAGCTGTTGGGGAAAATACTGTTGTGTCATCTGTGATATTAATCTTGTACACTACTCTACTTGGCCCAGCTCTTGCTAGTCTTTGACTGATCAGTAGGACTCTTTCCACAGCAAAATGATGAATCTAGCACATGACTGGCAATAGACTGTGTGAAGGTATCTTGCTGATAGGACAAGTCTTGCAATTGTCTGTGGTGAGGCCAGAGATGTTGATGGTGTACTTGGAGCATCTTTCTCAAAGAAGTGGAGTACCTGCAGGGAGTCCCTCATAGACTCAAAAAATCAGAGTAATTAGGGAACATGGTACTGTAGTGAAAAAGAGGGAAGAAGTTGTTCCAGGTGTTATTGGTGGCCTCCTGAAACCACACAAATCCTTGTCCAGAAGTTTTGTTGTCATAATGCTTAATTTATTCTAGGATTTACATTTTAAAATGCAACTGCTCATTTTAGGGCCTCAATATTTGGGTGCTCAACTTCTGAAATGCTTCTAAACTCTGATCTTTTGAAGGAGAATGTGCCTCTAAGTTCTGAAAATCAAAGCTTGTGAAAGTGTTTCAGGAAAAGCGTACAAGATTACTATTTAGTTTTGAAAATATATTTCAGAGTTGTCTTGAATCTCTTCAAAGTCATTTTGCAGGATGTTACAGATTTGACTGACTTCTGTTTTATCTTTGCTTTCCTCCAGGTGTTCTCTTGGCTTTTTGCTTTAATTGATCTCTGACTATCTGATATGCCCTTGCTTTTCATTTTGCAAAGTAATGTCTTTTGTTCTAGGAATTAAGATTTATGATAATCATTCTGAAATGGTTCAATACTTCTAATACCTTTAATTACCAAAATGAATTTCATTAGTTTTTTATATTGTTCAGTTTGAAAAGTCCGGAGTTGACAACTCTATTAGCAAGCACTAATTGACTTCATGTTGATCTTTGAAACATGTAGCGTGGTCTAGATTAAAACAGGTAGAATTAGAAGTACTTTATGTTTTTTGACTAATTGGTGGGCTGTGCATCATTTATTTGTTGATGAACATATATTTTGAAAAAAATTAGTTCTTTTTTAAATTTAATAGTTCCTTGAGTTTTCTCATGTCCTGGTCATCTGAATTATGATCTACTCGGGTTTTCATCTACAAGATTGGAGTCAGTTGTGTTGATTTGACGCATTTTCTGCTCCTGATAATGGAAAACATAGGCACATTTATAAATTCTTCATATGATTGTTTTTCAGTTTGCTGAAGGACGCTTGTTTGTACCAGTAGTTGAGCAAAATCTGACATTGTCACATCAACATAATGCAAACCAAATTAACAGTGATTACTGTTCACCATGGTTGAATAGTTTCTTTATCTCAAAAACCTTACGGGACCTTTTACTGATTTTCTAATTGTGGGAACTCTAGGAAGCATGTTAGCAATGAACAACACTGTAATATGCATTCTGAAATTTACCCTCACTATTGTTGAAGAGCAACCCAATAAAATAAAAAAATCAGTGGCTACCAGGATCTTTCTGACGTGCAAAAGTCACATCAATGATAAAGGTTTTTGAAACACAAATATATTGTAGTAAAGAGCTGTCTTTTTGGTGAATAAATAATCATCAAGGACTAATATTCCAGCTAACTGCCTGAAAAGCCCCTTCAGGTACAAATACTTATTGTAGCTATTTTCACAGGAAATGAGTTGTAGGATCTAGTGTGCAAGCACTCAGGAGTCAGTGCTTTAGTTATGCATTCAGATATATTTTCTGGCAGCTAAGTTGTGTTCTGAGGATTTCAATATAATGTACAGTAGAAAAAAAGGAATAAAATTACTTCCTCTTCATTAAAACTCTTCCCTGAAGTTACAGTCGGGAACACTTAAAATCATTTTCTTAAGTTGCAGTTATTACCTCCATGTGATTGGGTACATGCTTCCATCTTTTCTTTAATGTAAGGTCAGTTGACAACAGACTTACACATGGCATCATGCTCTTGATTTATGAAAGCAGGGTACTGCTGTGGCCTTTCCCTGAACCCTCTGAAACTGCACATAGTACATTACAAAGAAATCATTCCTTTTTAAAAATGATAACCAGGCATCTGAGAGGAGAACAGAAGTAGAGAGTCTCTCTAATGGAAAAGAGAAGATTATTACTTCAGGTTTCCTGAGGAGCAAAAGACTACAAAATGTCTTTTTATTGGATATTATGCTTTGTAAGCAACACCTTGGTTTTGTAGAGCAGCTTAAAGGGAGAAATAGAGCAAAGGTTAAAATGGTCACGACCATCTTGGAGCAGCTCCCAAATAACTGACTTGTTAAACAGAAGGAAAGTATGTTTGTAACAGTTGTATTGTAAAACAGTACTTTAAAACATTTGTGGGTTTTATTTGAAGGGTTATATTGAAATAATATTTTGCACTGGATTCTTGGACTCGATGCTCTGATAAATACTGATTCTTATGTCTTCAAAACATGAGAAATATTTGAAATGTGTATTGTAGTTTTCAATGTTTAAGCAAATTGTTAAAATATGGTGAATATGTAGAGTACAGTGTAGTATTTGACCATGGCAATTCCTAGCAAATTGACTGACCCACTGGGTTTAGAGGTAGGAGATTTGCTCGTACTTTCTGCCATTTTAGAATTCCTTCAGAATATCTACAGAGGTGACATGTTTATGCAAATAAAGCTGTAGGGAGACTTCAGTGTGTATTGAAGCTCTACATTGTCATAGCTGGACTGAGGAAGACTGGAAAAGCTTGGCTTATTTAGCCTCCCAAGGGAGGGATGAGAAGGGGGTAGATAGGCTAGCTCTGAGTGCGTCTGAGGATTATTTTCTGGAAGAAAAAGATGAGAGAGTTGTAGAGCATGTAGAGCGAAAACTAGGAAAACATTTCTAATTCTGGAACTGTGCAATTCAACAGCAGTGTCTGTGGTTCAGCATCGCCTTCCTGCCCCCAGTTCTAGGTTTCCTAAGGCAGTTAGGGATATATGCAAGACATCTGCAGATATCAGTATACTGGACTCATTAAGAGCAGATTGCTATACACTACTGCATATTCTTCTATAATGTGTTGTGAGTGTGCTGATTGTTCTGATCAGGTGACTCAGTAATATAATAATAAACACATTACTGTCAACTTTTGCATTTCACTGCAGTTCCTTGTCTGTTTATAGGTAGTACTTACAATATTATGTCACTAAGGCATGTACTAAATACTGGTAAGCAACATCCTGTTTGAATTACATTCTAAAAAGTGTGTTCTCACTGAACCGTATGTTTAGGGCAGAGTTTAGTTCTGCTCAGGCAAAATTCAGTGGACTCTGTTTTGCAGGAAAACAAAGAAAGCGCAGGTCTCTAGGAGTTCTTCAAGGATGTGACCTAGCTGTGGCTCCAGAAATCCCATTATAGCTGAGGATGATATCTGCCGTCTTAGGTGCTTACAGAGATCCCTTTTGACCTTGTAGCCTATGAAATCTTAGCCCTTTTCTTTGTTTTTACAATGTACTCTTTTGTTCTCTATAAATCATGAATTTCTCATATAGGTTTTGGTAGATTAATATGAAATTACATGTAGTACAGAAAGATTTTAGATATTTGTTTTGGGTTAGCAATTCTCTTAATTATTTCTTAATGCTTTTATTCTACGTGATCTTTTTCTTCATTGGATATGCTATTTCCACAAGGTTTTTCACATGTTAATGAAGAGGACTTTTAATGTTTAGATTCAAGAACCTGAGTTTGATTTCAGTTCTGTTGATTTACTGTGAAATTGAGCGTGCCACTAGCATCTCTGTACTTTAACTTGCATAAATAATACTATATTATTTTAAAGGTACATATAAGGCTGCGTCAATGTCTTTTGAATTGGTTTGAAGATGCGAATCTAACCCCTTTATTCACTTTTTTTTTGTTTGTTTGTGTAGGCTTTGTAATTTTAATCTGTGACAGGTATTACTGCTTGCACTGTGCTGATACAGTAGGTGGTATTTGGGGTAAAAATGTCAGACCACAAGTGATTCCATTTTTTGTTTTTGCCCCTTTAAAGTCAGCTTAATCATGAAAGTGGGGAGGGTTATTTCTTGGTTTTCAAAAGTGATTAGATTATTTTGTTTCAATTAAATTTGACTTGCATCTTATGTAAAGTGTTAATATGTGTGAAAGCATATCGGCTCTGTAACTGGGGAAACAAGTCTCAAGATAAAATAACCAGTGAATACTGTACAGCGTATGGATGCATTTGTAGAAGAATTGTCTGAGATACGCAGATGCAGTGAGTAACTTACTTATCACTGCCTTGACTTGCTAGCCATCCCCTGATGAGCTGGCCTGTACATGCACTCCCCAAAGCTGACATCAGGTCATGAGGTCCTTTTTTCCTTTTTTTCTGTCCTTGTACTAAAGGTAGAATAAATAAAAAGTCAGCCCAGTTCCACTAGGTTCAGAGTAAAAATGCATAAAATGAGACAGAAGAAGCAGCAGAGATCTTCCTGTATTTCTGGAAGAGGCTATTTTACCTGTACAGTGGTTTTTAAGCATCTCCTTTATTAAATCAGAATTGATGCATTGTGAGAGATGAGTGGAAGGAAAGGTATATGCAGGACATGTATTTTAATGTTTTAGAGGAAATTGGGTAGAGAAAGAGAGCAGGCTTATGAGAATGTCAAAAAGAAAAGATACCTTGCAGAAGTATCAGATTAGCTCAAGAAAGAGTGCTTTTTCTTTATCATGACCGCTTTGATCTGCACAAAGGGGAGAGTTGGGGTTTTTTTTGTTAAATAGGAGATATCTGAGTGTATGGTACAGCTACTTATTCATACCTTTTGCATGGGAAAATGTTGTTTGTATCTAAAATGAATACAGCTTCAGCCTTTAGTGTGATATAGACACTGCATATATTATTTTTAACTACTTTTATCTCTGTCTGGCTCCTATTGTACATGAAATACCTGGCCATATACAAATATTAACATTACTGTAGGGTTTTTTTGCTTGTAAAAACAAATGTTCCTGTAAAGACAGAGGTTTGCCCTTTTGTCTTCCTATCTGCAATCCTATAATCAAACATATTTTTATGGTTTTACCATGGAGTGGTTACATTATAGTGAAATACCAGATGTTGAGCATAGTGTTAGGAAGATTTGCCACTTCCACTAAAAACCTGTGGGTTTTTTTGGTTTTGCCATAAATTGAAACTAACCAGAAACATGCTTGATAGATTCACTTGAACTAGAATCATGAATCAGAACCACCAATACTTTAGATGCAGGTGAATATCCTCTTCCAAATTAGAGTTTTGGCATAATTTCTTTCCGATCTGGGTCATTCACAATAGCGTAAATATTCTTTAAAAGAATAGATTTTTATTTATTTTTTTTTTTTTTAATAGGGCCAATGCACTCCTGAGAGAGACAGTTACTCTTTAGAGTGGTAGAAATGTTTTCTTTAGGATATGAAGTTTGGATGTTTTATGTATATCTAGGTAAAGTAAACTTGATAGAGTAAGCAAGCAGTGTGAACTTTATCTTATAGCTTTTCTTAGAGAATAAATTATTTCTGTGTTTAAATGTGAATTTTATGTTAATCGCATTGGCTTATATTCATGAGATGCATTCATCAAACAATTTTGTTTGGCACATGCATGGTGTAAATGGAAGGGAATTAGGCGCTTGAGAGATCAAGACGCTTTGTCTTTGGAGCTGCTGCATCCGCTAGCCTGACAAGAGGCGAGACTGCTGCAGTTCCACATCCCCAGGTCCAGCCAGTAGCAAGGCTGGGCATGTGTTCCCAACAGGCATGTATGCACACATACACACACTACAGTACGTACATACGTGTCATCCACAGAGATAACACAGAAACCACAGCACTCTGACAGACAGAAACTGCACCAGTGGCCTGACCTTGTTTCACCTCTCCGGCTGGTCAGGATGAAAGCCTGTTTGTGGAATATGTTTACGTAAATATACATATCTACAGCTATGGATGCCTCCAGTAGCTGGTCTTTTGACACTATGCAGTCACTAGTCTTGTATCCCTGGTCTCTGCAGTTGCCAGCACATGGGCATGTGAGGCTTGCTGTGTGACTCACAGCTTCATTTCAGTTGCTGGTGCTCCTGCACACGCACACGTACACATGCTATGGATCCTCCCAGCAGCTTTAGACACTCACTGTATCCAGTAGCTGACCCTGGCCTCCCTGTTGTGTAATGCACAGATACGCACATGCAAATGGGTCTTTCTGGTACCTGGTGCTTCTTATAACCCTACCAGTAGCTCACCCTTGAACCCCAGAGGCTTTCAGCTGGGATCTCCCGTTTCCTCCAGTAACCAACTGTCAGGCCCCTTGGCCTCCCTAATGTCTGCTTCAGGATGGTGGCTGCTCTGATACCTGGCTCCCAAGTCTCTTCTCCTACTCCTAGTCTAGCTTGATGCTCATGAGCAATTACACACACTGAAACACACACCCACACAACATGCATGGACCCCACTTTCTGCAGCACAGACATGTGAACCCCTGTGATTCATGGTCCCCTCTCCAGCTGCAGGCACCCAGACCTCCAAATACACAGACACACAGATTCTCCTACCCAGGAGTTAGAAATGGAATTGAAGGAGAAAACAAGCATCTTGACCAGCAATCTGTTCCAAGTGATCAACCCTTTTTTTTCCTTTGTGTTTACAATGGTTGTTCCTTCTGAAACCACCCTGATGCCTCTTCTCCTGGCCTTTTGTCTCCCCTAGGCATCTCATAGTAAGTTTTGTGCCGTCCCATATTGCTTTTCCTCTGAATGCTGTAAGGAGTCCTATGTCCCTGTAAGCAGTAACGCCCTGTCAGACTGTAAGGTGAGCAGGGAGCCTCTCCCTTCTCTTTAGCTGGTGACTGTCACGCCTGGGCAGTCTGATGGCTCCCCTGGGACAGCCTTGGGTGGGAGTTGGGTCGGGGTGCTCAGTTTTCTCCGATTATGTTATTGGGGTTCCTTCCCTGTTACTGTTCCTCAGTGCTTCTTTGTGTTTATGGTTATAAGCCTTTTATCACGTAACTTACCATTTATGTAAGGGAAAGGTGGGATCATCTACCTGCTAGTATGAAGTCCTTTGTGTTAAAGTGCATTACCACCGCCAGTGTTTCGTTAGGTTGATTGTAATGGGATGAACATTGATGAACGATGGTGAGGAAGTTTAGATAAACTGGAAGGTTAGGCTTTTCTGGCAGAAAGACTTTTGCTTCAGTACTAGGACAATTACCTAACCCAAAGGATTTAGACATTTGTGAGGTGGTTGAGACCCTAATGATGTAAATGTAGTAAATCAAGTGATTAAGACACAGTCTATATATTACAGGCTATATATCTATCTATCTCCCACTTTTTACATGTATGAATAAATTATGTTTATCAGAGGGCCATTTAAAAGGGTATTTTCTTGGGAACTACAACAGAATGATAGCTTGTCTGCTAGACATTGGGATCTGCCACACCAAAGAGATTTCAAGTAACAAAAGAGCAAGGAAATTTATGAAAAGATTTTCCTTTATAAGAAACGTCTTTGATTTTTCAAGAAGAAATAATGCTAACTCATCATTCTGATTTTTGCACAAACCCGTGGGTTTTTGTCATGATGTTATTGTGACAGGTCAAAGCTGAACTCAGCAAAGTGAAGAGTGTTGGAACTCTCACATAAGGTCTGTGTAATGCGATTGTGTAATGTGATTGTCCAGTGGAAGCTTTTGTAGAATACCTCACATTATTTATAAGTCTTTCATTATAGGACGGGATTTTACAATATGGTAAAGAAATGAGTATATTGCTTAATTGGTTACATGGCACCTATACAAAACATTTAAGTTGAAGCATTTATATCAAATAGAGAATTAAGAAATGAGTTCGAAGAAGCACTTTCCCTAAATTGCAGGTCACCTTGTTTTGTACCATCCTAAGTAATCTATTCTGCAGGGCTACTTGCTGGTAAAAAACAGTGAAAAGCTAAGTAGTCATTCCTGAGCAATTTTTTAAGGATTATTTGGTGTTTAGGGAAAAAAGTGCATATAACTCAAGTTTAATGGGAATATTTTTCTTTTTTTTGAAGGAATTGCCTACGGTTCTGCTTATTCATGAGATGGACAGGCACGAAGGTGCATGGACGATATTACCGTTAATGAGAGAGTAAGTGTGATGAATACCAGTTATTTTCAGAATTTTTTGTAA
Source organism: Bucorvus abyssinicus (assembly GCA_009769605.1). Classification (NCBI taxonomy): domain Eukaryota; kingdom Metazoa; phylum Chordata; class Aves; order Bucerotiformes; family Bucorvidae; genus Bucorvus; species Bucorvus abyssinicus. Next base: position 91,433,146 of record CM020024.1, on the reverse strand, counting down.
CCAAGAATATAAATATGAATTACTCAGATGGCTTTTTTCAGAAGCAAAGTTTTTGAATGCGAGTTGTAACCTTATCTTTTCACTTTCTTACTCTACTTTTTTTTTTTGTTTTCCAAAGCAGTTTTCTGTTAAATTTCATGAAATCAGAAAAATCTATTATGAATAAAGGAACAATAATAATATCATGTAACTGAACAACTACCTTCTTCAAATTGTTGTGAGTTTTTAAATTATTAGGGAAGCCAACTAGTCAAAAGAAATATTTTAAAATGTGTATTTTCCTGTTTGGTTCCCGCTTCACACAGTAAGGTGTGAGGTGATTCAGAACTTTTGACCTTTCAGATTAGTTAGCTGAATTCAAAGTAGATTAAAAAAAAGCCCCAAACAGGTATTATTATCTATCTTCTATTGTTTATAGTGTTTCTAAGAGGTGGTGTGCCTCTGTAGTGGAAAGGTGTAGGTTTCAACAACTTCTTAGAAGCTTATATGACCAGTTTTCACCTTAGTACAATCAGAGAAGACAGGTAATCTGTACTATTTAGTTTTCTCAATGGACAGGAGGAGTGGAAGGGAGATCAGCCCATTCTGCAGCAGCTGATGGGGCTTGGAATTTTGTTATAAGATACATTCTTATCTGAAAACTGCTTTCAGAATGGCTTTCCTCAGTTCTGAAATTGTCAGGATTTTTAAGGAGGCCTCTAAACAGTTATGACAATTCTTAATTTTTAGTTCTTGGGCACAGGTTAACTTGGATAAAATACTTCATTTCTGAAGATCATCAATGGATGTCTTACATCACAGCACCTTTACTGCCTCCAGAAGGCCCACTACATTTCTTCTTAGTAACCATGTTCATTAAGCAGAGAAGAAATCCCTTTTTATTACACTGAAACTGGATCTTACCTCAGTATTTCCAATGGCTCCTTGCAATCTAAACTCAAAATTTGTGTGCTATGTGGTCTGCATAAAATCCTCTGCAGGCCTTAAATACTTAGCTTTGAAAGTCATTCTCTTTCTTCATCAACAGGTAGATGAGCAGATCATTCTTTTTGTGAATTGCATGTGCTGTATTCACAAGATGAAGTAATTCTGTTTGTGAGGGTCATTCTAGTGTTTCCTCCTTGCCCTTCATTCAGCTGCTTTTGTGTAAATCCAGGTATTTCTCTCCAGCTGAGCACTAAAGCACAAGTGAAAAGCCTTCAGTCTTCACAGGGTATTGAATACGAAGTGTATATGAAAACATGAGGGTATCTGATACTCTTTATGTACTTGTTTGGCAGATGTTAGAAGGAACAGTTAGGAAGCGTCTTTCCCAGCTGATTGTACCTTGTTTGCTTGCCTGAATGGCAGAGTTGCCCAAATTTCAGTGTTGAGTAGGCAATGAGCATATGCTTTTAATAAAAGGATGAAAGGACCATGAGTTCATTTGGCCATTGTAGTTTAGCAGATGAAGTATTATAAGCACAAAGCAGTGAATAATCAAACACCATTGAAAGTCACAGATGAAAGGTAGCTTTATAGGAAGGTGTCTGTCATGGTTTAACCCCAGCCAGCAGCTAAGCCCCACACAGCTGCTTACTCAGTCCCTCCTGGTGGGATGGGGGAGAGAATCAGAAGGGTAGGAGTGAGAAAACTGATGAGTTGAGATACAGATAGTTTAACAGGTAAAGCAAAAGCTGCGTGCACAAGCAAAGCAAGACAAGAATTCATTCACCACTTCCCATCGGCAGGCAGGTGCTCAGCCTTCTCCAGGACAGCAGGGCTCCATCATGTGTAACAGTTACTTGGGAAGACAAATGCCATCACTCCAATCGTCCCTCCTTCCTTCTTTTTTCCCCCAGCTTTATATACTGATCACGGCATCAAATGGTATGGAATATCCCTTTGGTCAGTTGCGGTCAGCTGTCCCAGCTGTGTCCCCTCCCAGTTTCTTGTCACCCCCCAGCCCACCCGCTCATGGGGTGGAGTGAGGAGCAGAGAAGTCCTTGGCTCTGTAAGCGCTGGGATTCCTTGGAAAAATGTTAAGGTACAGAGGGGACAGTAAATTAAACTGCGGTCTATAAACTTCTGAACGCATAAGTGGCTATTAGACCTGTAGTATCTATACATCTCTGAGTGGACGTTCTTTTTATGTATCTCTATTACCTTCTTTCTGGAATAACTGGTGCTATATAAATAGCAGCAGAGGCAGTATCTTTATCCGTTCACTGTAGTCATCTGATGTGCAGTTCTAAGTTAGTTGTAGAAGTTTCTGTGTAAATGAATAATTGATTGCACAGTACTTATATTTGGGGAATGTGAGTTGAATCTATCATTCTGTTCATAAGCCAATTTATTAGTAAAAAGTTAATTTCTTTTGTTAGCTTCTCTGTTACCTATGGTAGGAACTCCTCATGGATTTTCTTCTGTGAAGAAGATACAAGAATACAAGTTATAAAGCTGCTGGAAACACTTGGGAGATTTGACGAGTCTAAGGTGAAATAAAAATTCAGATATTTAACTTCTTTTGAATGTGCCTGAATGGGTTTTTAGGTGAAACATGGAATCGTTTTAAGTACAAAATTATAAATACAGAATTTTAGAATTCCTAGTTACAGAACAGTTTCTGTGGTCCAGAATTTAATTTTATAACACTGCCTGAATGGCTCAGTGCTCTAAGCATTGAAAAGATATATCCAAACAGCTTAAAATAGGGGGACAGATTCCTGTTGCTGAGGCTGTGGGTGAGCACGGTATTTAACATGAAGCAGTGTGAGTGCCTGTCTAGCTGTTTAAGAACTGTTAAAATTGAGCAGAGGAAAGATTCCTTCTGTGGATAGCCTGAAAATTATGTAGTGTCTGTAAAAAGATGAATACAGTCTGCTCTGTTTTTCTGACGGTAGTCAGTTGTGATTATCATCATCCTGAATGACTGATGTGAGTTTGACTAACTGTCTCTAAGCTCATATAGTATTGCATTCTGAATCGCATTCTGTTTCTGAACTGTCTTGGTGATAAGACAGTTTTCTTTACCTGCTGGAAAAGCAACACCACCAAAAGACTTGCAGAACAAAAGAAAAATGCAGTCACCAAAGAACAAAGATTTGGCAGTGCAGCTGACACAGAAGCTGTTAATATTTGGAATTCTCAGTGTTCAGAAAAAAAATTTGACTTGATGTCTGTCCTTTGCCTGGAGTAAAAGCAGCCAAAATCTCCTGTGCTAAATATGTTTTGCCTTTTTACTGTTACCTCGACCGAGTGTTGAACTCTGCTTCATGTCTAACTTTACCAATTTACTTCTGTTGCAGGCACATGGCCTTGTCATGTGTTCTGGGAATTCTTTTCTAAATTGGTAATAATAATAATTCAGAGATCGTACATTTTTAAACAGTCTTCAAAATGGCTGACTGAACATATTCAGGCCTTTGCAATATCCATTTACTTCTGTTTCAGAAACACCTACTCCTAATTAAAAAAACATCAGCATAAACATTTCTGTTCTAAATGCTGCCCTTGGGCCAGTTTTAGCCTCTCCTTTGCATTACATGTAAGGAATTATGTTCCTACCTACATTAAAAGGAAAATGAAATGTTTGCTTTTGTACATAGTAATCATCATCTTAGTGTAACAGTCCTTAGCTGGTTCTTTGTATACAGTAGTAGTCCATCAGTCACAAAATTTAAGATATTTGACCAGAATGAACTCCTTCATTATTCATTTTAAAGTGTCAGCAGTCTGCCTAATAAAAGGTTGGTATACTTTAATCACAATAAAAGGTCTCCAAGGGGCATGTAAATAGTTGACGAATCTGCAGCTTTTCAATCTGGATATGTAAAGATCAGTAACAGAACTATTGAGACTGCTGTGAATGTAATATTGAGTGAAAACAGATGTGTGAAAGTGTCATAAGAGACTGTGGAGGGATGTTAAGAGAATGCCCTGCACTGATAACCTGGGACATTACTGACTGCAGTAAAACTTAAAAACAGTGAGGATATCTGATTTACATACAGACATCACAGCAAGCATTCTGATGGTGAACTATATCTGAACATCAGGAAAGCCTTTTTTTACTGTGAGGGTGACCGAGCATTGTCACAGGTTGCCCAAAGAGGCTGGGGAGTCTCGATCCTTGGCGATAACTCACAAGCCATCTGGACATGGTCCTGGGCAACCTGCTATATAGGTGGCCCTGTTTGAGCAGGGAAAATTAGACCAGATGATTCCCAAAGGTCCCTTCCAACTTCAACCCTTCTGTGATTCTATTTCCACAGCAGATTGATTCAATTGGTGCTTTCATAACGGAAAATTGTGGCAAGGTTAAACCAAATTGTATGTGCCACTCCTCTTCCTGTCATCCTAACAACATGATAGACTACAGCCCCAAAGATCCCAGAATGAGTAAACGAAGCTGTTGGACAGCAATCACTTAATACCTGTTGATACCTAAAGGGTCTAAAAGATCTGTCTAAAGAAGTTTGTTTCTGAGTATTGTAAGAACTCATAAGATGTTGTAGTAAGACACAGCGAGGATATGACAGCTGAAATGTGCTGTCCTGTGTGTCAGACACAAGTCTTGAACAGATGAATTTGGCACACTTGTCTTGGTATCTGTAAGTGGATAAAAAAAGTGAATGGGTAGATTCAACTTGGTTAGCAAGTTAGTTGAAGTCACCTCTGCCCTCCCTGAGGTCTGGTATTGAGTTTTGTTGGATCATATTCCTTCAGTTATTAGTTTAAAGTGTTCCAAATGCTTTGGAGTGCTCTTACTAAAGGTAGGTGATTTTTGCCATTTTTTAAGCACAATATGTTAACTGATCTGGTGGATGGTAGTTATCCGTAATGCAATAAATCTCATTCTTTTTTTTAATCCACATTTTTGCCTGTATGCAATTTGATTACTATCATTCCTTCAATTACTTTTTTAAGCTCCTTCGCAATAATTAATTTAATCCTGTAAAGCCAGCCTGCATAGATTGACTTGTCCTATATACCCGTGTAGTAAATAAACAATGTTATGAGCAAGTAAGCATGAAGAGTGTTGGCTGTAACCTGTACTGCCTTCACTGTTGTTTGTGGCTTAATATTGCCAGAAATAACACATGAAAGCCTGAGGAAGGTATATGTATGGATTTATTTTTCTGTTTTATAGAGAAAGGAAAGTAAGGTTGATTTTTTTGTTTGTTTGTTTTAATCCATAAATTGTTTTGGTCTAAAAATTATCATGCAAAATTAGAATAAGTGTATTAGAATAACTCTGTAGCATAACAAAGTGAAAGTTCAGGAAAAAAGTGTCTGCAGATCGTACTGTCATATTAAAATGTTTCTATTCATTAACTATTTTTGAAACAGAATAGTGTGCTCATGTTATGAACATTTTGAAACCTTGGAGGCCCTAGAAGTTACAAAATGGTGTCCACAAATGTTTTAAAGAATTATTTTGATTTTTTGAAGGCAATCATTTTTGTGCTTAAGAATTAGTATTTTTGCCCATTTTGGAGAATTCATGGGAAATGCACGCAGTGCCTCACACACCTGTACGTACACATGCATACCATGTTACACTTGCATCAGTCCCTCGGAGAGTCAGTGTTCCTGGTGGGGATGGCATCCTGTATCTTTGACTTACGGTTGCTTATATGGGTCCTGGCCATCCTTGCAGCATTGGGGTTCTTGAAGCAGGCAGCACACTGTAGCTTTGACTCTGTGTGCGGCAAGACAAGAATCCCTAGTGTAGCTATTGAGGACTGCCCTTTTGTGGCCTTCTGGGGAACCGGGTTGAGTCCTGGCTGGAAGCCAGGGGGGGATGCCAGGCTGAATATCCTCCGGGGCAGCCACGCTTGCATACTCTTGCCAGGCTTAGCCAACTGGTTTTGTCTGGAGGTGTCCTGGTGCACGCAGACCTCTCTTCTGCTGTTTGCTGACTCTGCCACATCCCTGGAGTTAGAAAGGTGGCTACTGAGACACAAGATCCTCCTGGGGTTAGACTGTTTTTTTCATCTGGATGTTTCTGCAGTACTTTTGTATGAATATTTCCCCCTTTGTCTTGAATTTTGCATAAATTATTTTGTGTGAAGACTGTGAACTGTGCTAATGCCTTGAAGGAATTTTTCATTGTTGCTGATTGCTGCCCCTTTAAAGGAGGGGAAAAATCAAATATGCTGGGGAGTATGGAGAAAGAATCTTCCGTGATAAAAGCCGTTGCCTTAACTTTGAATCTATTTTAGTGATGGATTGTCAGGAACTGATAAATTGTCAGGAAAAAGAAAAGCCTGAGTTACTGTTGTAATGCAAAGAACTTCACACTCTAAAGATATAATATAACCATTAAGGTGGTTCAGAATTCTGATTCATTGTTTGTACTTGTGGGCCTGAACAGCTGGTTTTGTTTATATATACATATGTATATATGCACATATATATATATTTTCAATTTTTTAATATATATGTATGTACACACATCATTTTTTCTCCTTCATTACAGTCCCTATTTTGCAAAAATTTGGGGGTATACTTGTTTTATATCCATTCTAAACAGGAAGATTAAGACATCTGACAGTAATGTTAACGAAGTAGTACTTAAGTCTTTTAATTATTTTCAGATACAGCAGAGTCATTAGTAAATTCTTAAATACTGTTATTTAAAACTCAAATACTACTACTACTACTTAATTTTTACTTTACAAATGCATACTTGGGACCTTTTTCATTTAACTGTTTTGAAGATCAAGGTATTTAAAATGTATTTGCTTTTTAAGTTCCCTAGTGCAAAAGAGGCTAGGCAGGTGGGAATTCAGAATGGATATATATGGAGTTTCTAAATGCAATGCTTTTGAGTGTCTTGTCTAGTCAGTAGTTAGTTTGGGCAGCCAAATACTAGAAGAGGATGCCCGGGGAGGATGTCCATTGGATTCAAAACATGACTGGACGGAGCCCTGTGCAGCCTGCTCCGGATTACCCTGCTTGAGCAGGGAGATTTGAGTAGACAATCTCAAGAGGCCCCTTCCAACCTCAGACCTTCTATGATTCTGGGATTCAGTGCTCTATGAAGAGGTGGAATCCAGGGCTTATGCTGGAGTTTGAAAATACAGTGTGTATTTGAATTCAGAGAACTGCCTTTAGTTTCATGTCTCACCAAGTACAACTTTTGTCCAGATTCTTGTGAACAATACGCTTCCCTTGTTTTTGTTTTCAGGTTTGCTTTATTCAGCATGAATGCAGTCGTCATCTTCACTAAAAGGATGCTGTAGATGAACAAAATTGTTTCCTATATTCCTTTACAGGAGTGGTTTTTAGGTAAAGCATTATATGATGAAGAATCTACAATAATTCACCATTATGCCTTTGCTGAAAATCCTACGGTATTTAAATTTCCAGATTTTGCTGCTGGTTGGGCACTTAGCATTCCACTTGTTAACAAGTAAGAATTGAATTTTTAATCACTTCTTGTTTATTGATAGTAATTAAGAATGTTTAATTTGCACATTTCTTTTTAGATACTAATAAATATTATTTTAATGAGTTATGATTTCATATGGATTAATATTATCTGTAAAAGATGAAGGTGTTCCTGCAGTACAGTTGAAACTCTTATTGCAAATCATGTAGATATGCAAACTCAAACTTTGATTTTGAGCTGTCTTTGAATTGAAACTGCTGGTTGCAGCTTAGCTGTGACAGACAGCTTAAGGTGTTCTCAACCAGTGCAGGCTGGTCCCTCATGGATTTGACTGCAGAACCTACACTGAGCTTTTGCTCCTGTCAGCTATGTTATCAGCATCCATGCTAATATATGTAAGTCTACTTTAGTTTGAGGATCTAAGGTGACATTCAACCAGGCACAGTAATGTACAGCTAGCTCTGGGTGTGTCTATATAGACTTGCGCTCCCACTATAAACCTAACACAGAAAATACTCCTTTGATAAAATTCCATTTCTTCCTTATTCTACACATTCCAAACATAATTGTTATAAACAAACATAATACCAGCCACACTTCGCTACATACACTAGTGATTGATTATTTTTTAAATTTTTTTTTTTGAGTAAATTTCTTTATCTTTAATTGTGTAGGCTTGCAAAGAATTTGAAAAGCGAACCACTCAAGTCAGACTTCACGATAGATTTAAAACATGAGGTAAGCAGTGATGTGATGAAGGAAAGGATTGTCTCAAATCTGTATATTTGGTGATAAATGGTAATGGAAGTAACAGATTTTTCTTAGATGTTACTAAAAAGTTTGACTGCAATGGCATGTTTAATTTCTTTCCCTTCCTTTAGAATATTTTAATTCTTTATATGTCAAGCATAGAAGAATTCATATATGAATACAGTTTTATTCATGAATACGTACATGGCTGTATACAGAGAGGTACCTTCTCAGGCTTGCTCTATAAGGAAGAAGCAAGACTTCCAATCCAAGAAGCATAAGCTGACATAACTAGAATCTCCGATACTAGCCAGCCTCACTCGCTTTCTAAATCAGACTCTTGAGAGCTAAATATGATGGAGTTTGGATAAAATAGACTGAGGAGCCTAACTATTGTGTGAACAGTCAACTCTGCAACTTGCAGCATAGAAATTTGGAAGGTGCGGGTTTTTTTGCCTCTGGTTTGCAACAGTTTTAAAAGGTAGCCACTGGGTCTTTCAGAGAGTGAGTTGAATGAAAGGAACATGAGAAGAAAGGAGGGAGGAGATCTGAAGGAATAACAGTGCTACTTTTTCTGAAGCTTTTTTATTTTTTCTGGCTTCAAAATGTTTGTACTGCCATCAAAGTGAGCTGAACCAGGAGGGAAAGGAAAGATGAATCTGGAATAAGCTTGTTGATTTTGGCCTGAAATTTGAGTGATGTTGAATTCATTTTAATTTTTTAAAACTCCTGAAAGTCAACTATAAATTGTGGTTCCAGCCCAGAAGAAAACCACCTTACTTAAAACCACCGCTGCTGTTCCAGATCTTTATTCTGTAACGTTTATAAACATCCTCATTTCCAACATAAATCTACAATTTATAGAGTATAAACTGGTAACATATTTAAATGAATTTGGTTTTGCGCCAACTCTTTTCTTCCACATAGTTTCCCCTCCTTGACTGATGTATTTCTCAAGAGTAATTAGACCGCTCTCAGCTTTCATTTTGCTGCATGAAACCAGCCAACGAGCTGTTTCTTTCCTCTTGGTAATTTTTCTAAATGTAAGACCCTGGGCTTTACACTATTCATCTTCTTTTTTTTGAAAGTTATCTCAAAGTCATTCATATATTCCCAATATTCCAGTCTACCTCAGCACTGACAAAGCCTCTAAATGTCGTATTGTTAAAAAAATCATTACCAGACGTTTCTTCTGTGTGCCACAGATTGCTTACTGAAAAACAATTGATTGCTTGACTGGCAAAATTACTTCCATCCACATTTTATTCTGTTAGCAGTTCTTTGCGTATGTTTCGTTTCAAATTTATTACTATTGATAACCTATTTCAACCCTGTAGTTATTCTTTCTGCACAGTTCTGTGTCTGCCTAGAGACAGTTTCCCCTCATTTATTTTATAAATCACCATCTTCTCCTTCTTAAATCATTTTTATCTCTACATCCTTCTTGTGTGATGGACCACAAATCAAAGGATATAATCTGGGATCTTTAATGATTGTGTGTAATGTTTAAATTTATGAAGGATGATAAATGTTTTAAGAAATGTTTGACAGAGTCCTAATAACATGTGCCTCTGTCTTTGGTATTTTATTGTGCCCTGTAACAGTTTTTTTTTCACCGTACTACTTTCCAAGTCCCTATTTCTTGCAGCTGTAACATATATATCATGCTCCATCTGGAAGGCTTATCTTGCAAATACGGTAAAGAGTTTTTGTCACACAGCTGCTCATTTGTAGATTGTCTTTTAGACTTTTTATAACTGCACAATATATAGCATATTCCATGATGCTTATTCAAAACTGGAAGTGAATAATGGAATTTTTGTATATCTAACATTAGAGTTGAACTAGGACTAAGACTAGGACTGTTTTTTGTCTTTATTGTAAATCCATTTCCATTGTTTTAGGAGCAGTTTGTCATTCTGTTCTATAACCCACACTCTAACGTCACTTCTGAAGTGTGATAGCTTCACGCCAGTCTAAGGCATTCTATTGAAGATTTCATTATTCAGTGGGAAATCTTAGCACATCATGAACTTTCATAAATAATTCATGTTAAGTTACAATTGTTAAATATTCTTTGTGCTGCAAGAGTATTGCTCCTTTGTTGGTTCATGTGATAGCATCAATTCTAAAGAGCTGATTTCTGAACTAATGCAATCTTAAAGTGTACTGGAAGCTCTTTAGAAATCCCATCCCTTGCTGTATGTAGTCTTACAGCTACAAGGGAGGCTCAAGAACCACTTACATCCCATAATGTGAATGTGGTGATGAGGCAAAAAGATAACCCTAGAGATGTACGTGTGTTTATTGGCCCCTCCTTACCACGAGTGTGTATGTTTTACATGTCACTGCCATACTGCTCCTCTACTTCAAGCACTATCAACAGTATTTGTCCTGTCACTCACGCTTATGCATTGTCTTCCCTATAGGGTTGCCTTTCCCTTTAGTACCTTGTTGACCTCATCTGTAGTGCTAAGATCATCTGTATTTTCAGAAGCACTGCTAAAAGACTAAACAGACAGACCACTTAATAATGGTGAGGCTAAGAGAAATTAGAACTTGCAAACTACAAAACTCATTGTATTGAAAGAACCTGCAGCTGACTTGCAGTGGTTTAGCAAGTCACTGTCCACTGAGTTTGTACTCACAGCTCCCAGTTGTCTGCATCTCCTCAATTACAAGGAAAAATCCAGTAATCTAAACTCTTATCAGTGTAATCAGACTAAATGTTTTTACTTTGAGGTGATCTAAGAGCGCATGTGTAGTAATGATAGGCCAGTTACAATCAGGAACTTGCTAAAAAGTCATCAGTTAATTGTGTTCTAGTATGTGACTGTACCCCATCGAAAGTTCGAAATCTGGAGGCTTAAGTTTCAAAAATACTGTATTCTCAAGCCTGCCCCCAGTCCTAACGATATCTGTAACAAACTGGCACTTCTATTTTATTCCCTTGAAGTTCCAGAAATGGCTGTGTGCAGGTGGTTGGGATTTTCTGAGGATGTTGAGACCTAACTGAGGTCTGTGGAAGTCTGTAATGGGTTTCGTGACTTGGGCTTGTCCAGACCATATTTAATGCTCTTGGTTTGCGCCGAGTTCTTCGTGAACACTGAGGAAAAGGAATTATTATCCCTCTTAATAATAGCTTAATGATCACGTTATTTGCTAAAAAAAGAGTAGCTGAATTCTTGCTCTGGGTGGTGGGTGTGGTTTAAAGCTAATAGTTCCTTAGCAGACATCAAACAGTAAAAAGGAGACTCATTTTCGTTGCTCTTGGTGTGTGCTGGGTCTGGTCCCATATTCCAGTGAAGTACTTGTTTTGCATGCAAGAGTCATTGGGAGTATGTGTAAATAATACGGGAAACAGAAACTAGAACCCAAGACTGATTTTTCTCCATTGGAGGAGTCGCATTCCTATTGTGCAGTAAGAGTCAGGCTCCCCTTCACTATTCTTATCTTGTTGGTTCCATGAATCTTAACTTTTGCACAGTAACTCAGTTTTATGAGGTTGCATGGAGTGTCTCTGTCCCAGAGTATCTATGATTTGTTGGTGTAGGCACCCTTTTGAAAACTGGAAGCTATAACTTCTGACTGAGTTAGGCAGAAGCAATCCTAGAACCCAGATCTCCTATGTCTTCAGTATATGGTCAAACAGATCTTGTCCAAAGAAGCTTCACATCTTTGGCCCGTCCTCAAAAGACACTACAGCATTCAGGATCGGGAGTGTATGGCAGTGCAGCTAAGAAGCTCTGAAGCCACATTTTTGTATGAAATGGAGATTTTGTCTTGTAACTGTTCTGAGGTAGGCACCCAGCGTAGGACTTTTCTGCCTGAATACTTCGTCTGGCAAAGTTATAAGCAGTGTAAAAGTATTGCAACAGAAATGTTGGGCCAGTCTAAGTGTCCTTGATGTGTCGTGAAGTAAAGATGGAAACTTTTTTTTTTTTTTTTAAATTAGGAATTGAATGTGAACACAGAGGGTTGGGGTTTTTTTTATCTTTTTCAGATATCACAGGTTTCCTTCTTCCTTTTTCTCTGTAAATTTTTCTGGCTTTTTTTCATTGTCGCAGTTAAAATGGACAATAGTCTACTGTAGGATATCGTATCTGTTACATTATCCCTTATTTATTTGTATTTTATAGCTTCTCAGAGTTTTGTTACTGATTTTGAGCATTTTAAATAGTCATCAGGGAATGGGTCTATCTCAAAAAGCCGAAAATTGCCACATAGGATGAAACAGGCCTAGCTATTACAAATTATCAAAGTAACTTCGGAAGAGCAATGCAATAAGGATTTTTGTTCACTTTAAAAGAAGATGTAAATATACTCTACCACTTCTGATAAAAGTTAAAAATTAGTTGTTTTGACATGCTTAAATATATGAAACTAATTGTAATGCTATGAAACAAATGTTAAAACTTGTGTTTCTACAGAATTTCTTTTACAGCAAAAAAATTACATGTTGGCTCTAGAAATGTGAGCCAGAGGTAAGGTATGCAGCTAGTTAAACACCAAAGGGTCAAATCTGTTACAGCATCCCGTATTTTTCAGTTTTCCTGTTAAGTTTGTCCTGTAATATGATTTCTTTGTATGTGTGAGAATTTGAATCTAGTTTTATTACTCATATGACTGTTTTCTATTTTGGTAGATTGCCCTGTATATTTGGCAGAAAGGGGAAGGACCACATCTTACTCCAGTGCCTGAGTTCTGCACAGATGATGTGAACTCGTATAAGGTTGATCACTGTGCAACAACATTCAGTAACTTCCTGCCACTATGTGTAAGTACTATATTTTAAATACTACTTGCTTAGTAAAGATAAAACTCATACTAAAATGCATAATACTTGAACTTATAGTCCTCAAACCTTAAGAAAATGTTTATTAATATGTTAAAAAAAAAAAAGAAAGGTTGTTTTGGCATTTATCTGGTTTTGGATATGCTTTCAGCCTTCCATGGCACAGGATATTTCCTGGCAAATAAATATTGCATATGCTTTAACGGGTCTTTCTGCCACAATGTTTGATTAGCACATGATCTATGAAGTATTTCTCCTTCCGTTTCTGTGAAATACTCAAGTATAGGTTATCTTTTTTCATCTAAAACTTGTTGAGGCTAAAGATAAAGATTAAAAACGTGATATAGTATCTAGTGCATTAAAGTACTATCTATCTCTTCTGCCCCTCGAAGAATTCATTTATGATATTATGGGTGAAGTGTTACTAGAGGTCAAAAAGTGTTCCAGGCTTCCAGGAGAGTAAAATTCTAGGTGCCAAAAAGGAAAACAAATAGAAGTGGTTAAATGATTTTATTACAGTTGAGGAAATTCAGAGATTTCTAATGTATAGCATTTAAGGTTCTTTTTCCGTGTATGATACAGTTCAACATGTTCTCATAGTGATTAATTTTGAAGCAATTAAGAAATTATTCTTTTTCAGATGACTCATTCTTAGTTAACAAGCTCTACTACTCATTATCTTTTCCTAATGATAGGTGTTTTGGTTCACTTTAGAATACTACCTCAATGCCAAACGTATTTCAATAATGTTGTTTCAGGAATTTTAAATGACTAGGGGCCTTTTTTCAAGAGACAAAAGTGTACTTTCTAGTGTATTACTAGTACACTATTCTACCTAATATGCTCTACAGTGAAAAGGTATTTTCTGGTTTACTGTATATATGGACATGCATATCCTATAAAATGTTACAGGCAGAGCCTGCATTTTAAAAATTAATTTTTGGTCTGTTCATGTAGGGAGAGCCAGTGAAAAAGGAAGATGTTTTTGTTGCTGTAAAAACATGTCGGAAATTTCATGGTGACAGAAGTAAGTTGTTGGTTCGTCAAGGTAGTAGTTCTATGCAATATAGTTGATGAAATTAATATTTAAAAAACAAGCTGACATATGCTGTCTGTGTAGCTCTTGGGACTAAATACTTGCAAAATTCACTGGGAAACATGAAAGCTTCAGAATTGTAAACAGCTTATTCTTTAAGTAGTATTTTTTTTGCTATTCAGAGTTCTTCAGGAGTGCTGTGAAATATTGAAGGTGAAAAGTTGTGGTCATTTACTTCATCATTAGTGACTGGTTGGCAAAAGTCTTGAAATTGAATATCTAAATTAAAAACTGTAAAGTTAGCTTATATTGTTGTAAATTGGAGCTGTTGCAATGTTATAGCAGCGGTTAATATCCTTCAGTGTGTTTCCGCCAGCTAATTGGTTCACTTCTGTTCCTTGTAGTAGCAGTGACAATTGTGCAGCTATAGGGTGGCTGATTTAGAAATTCGAACAAGCTGAAAGGCCTCTCCCCTCCCTCTTCCTTTTATCCTGCCCTCCCCTCCAGTTAAAGATTGAGCAGCCTACACTGTCTTGTTGCTTCTATCTGTTGTCACCCTATGCAATTGGATGAGCACATTTATTTTATAATGCTTGGAATGGGAAATTTTGTCTCTTGTAGAAATCTGGTCATCTGTAGTACTTTGTCCAAGCCATGGTTCAGATCAAGAGCTTCCCAAGTGTGCAACACTATAGCATGTTTCATCTGGAAATTGTAGTGTTATACAAGTAATGATAATCACCATGAAAATATGACCGTGATAGCCACGGTAGAAACAACAAACAAAACAAACCTAGCGCAGCCCAACGAGATACATCCAGTGAGTATTAACTTCCTTCCTGGAGGAAATAAAGACAGAGACACCCTCAGCTTTAGCTAATACAGAGTGAGGTTCAGCTAAGTTGAGGTAGATCCAGTGTCTACAAAACTTGGAAGGAGGGATTCCAGATCCACTGGTATAACAGAAGACACTCTACCTGATTGATGCCACCTACCAGCCCATTCTAGTTTATTTCTAGACATTTTGTTAATAAGGAAGTTCACAAATGGATTTATTTCCAGGAATTTACTTGAATTTTGTGTGCCTTTGAATGCTCCAAGTATGTAATATTATCACCATTAGACTTAGTTTGTTCATAAGCATATTTTAAAGTAATTACTATTGGCAAAAAAATTTGAAAATGAAGTAATGGCTCGTAGCGGTACCAAATTTGGGGGAGGTTTTGCCACATCTGTTGTCAGAGGACAGCTCTTCTCTTAACTAAGTCCCCATTGTTAATGCATCGAAAACTGTATGTTCTTTCACTTCTGTATTTAGACTATTCTTTGGTTGCTTTTTTTTTCTTCAAAGTAAGATTTATGGAATTTTTTTCTTGACATTACTGCACTTAATGAAGGCACATTTCTAGTATTTAACAACCTAATCATTAGGCTATCTTTAAAGTAGCTTTTGACAAAACAAAATTGACTGTCCTGTAATTGGAGTTCACTGAAGAGTTCTCCTTTCTGGATCCATATTTATTTTCTTAAAATAAAATTAAAACAAAAAAAGCCCAAAACTAGAAAATCAGAAAAGAACATTAGGCTTCAAAAAGAGAGAATAAACATCCTTCAAGAAACACCTGTTGAAGACTGAGGAAAATTCTTGAACTTTCCTCACAGCTTCCAGTTTTATGCAATAGAGGATAATCTTACTCAAGATTTTGAAAGATTAATGGATGCCAGCTTCAGAGAGCTCTTTTTACCTGGTAAGTCATTTTTTATTGTATGCCAAATACTACATTAGTGCCACATTAAGGCTTGGAAATTGATGTGCGAAAGTAGCTAAATTTTACTTCAGAATTTATTCCAGATACAACTCTCCTTCTTACATATATCATATATGGTTATATAAGAAAATTTCAAGTCTGCAAACATGCATGAAGGTTCTAGAAGTAGCACAAATAAAATATAATTAAAAGCTTAGAGCTGCCCTTCTATAAATACCTCTGTAGTGCGGGATTAAAACTTCCATTTAGTCAGAAGTCTTAATACATACCGATAAATATTTGCTTCATCATCCAGTCCAAAATTTCACGTAGTTGTTCTTTCTTTGGAACATATGAGTTGTTAGTCATTACAAAGTATCGTGGGATTCAATTTACAATAGGCATTAGTCTGGATGGTGACACTTCCATCAAAACAAGCAAGGAAAGGAGAAAGACACTTTAGAGAGTAGCCTTCTTGTAGACCGTTTAACTGAGGTGAGACTTGGCTCCTTGCTTCAGTGAATATCTTTCATTTATACAAAGAAGGGGAACTACACCAAAGAAACTGAGAGGTTCGGTCTGTAATAGCAAATAGTGCTGTATGTACAGCACCCAACTGAGGTTGAGGTCCTTGGTTGGAGAAAGGTGAAACAGCCTATAGAGGTGCTTCTCTTCTGCCAGGTGAAGGTTGGAAGCATTTTGTATACCTGTGATGCTTCTGTACTGGGGCCTTGTTTTCTGAAAGCTTTCTGGTTTTGTTCTTCTGAGAAACAATTTTTTGAATAGAACATTTCCACAAAATCAGAGAATCATTTCCTGCCTGCTTGTTGTCTTTTTCTAGTTGAAAAAAAAAATGTTCAAATGGCATTTTCTGCTAATTAGAGCCTGATTATTTGGTGTTATATGATGTAAAGTGACTTTCTATTACATAGGAGGTAGAGTTAATGCATTGTGAAATTCCTGGCTTTGCATTTCAAAACTCCACTGTAATATTGTACAAACACTTTTTTGGTATGTGATCACCTTTGAATTTTTTATGGAAAAATTGAGAGCAGATCTACATTTCTTTAAAAACTTTTAAAAGCAGTATTGGCATTGCATAACACTGCAGAAGTGAAATTACATTTTTTCCAAATATTAAAACCTTTCCATTAGTGCATTGAGTTCCTATTTCTCTGTCTACAGTTAACTGTCAATTCACCTAGTGTTACCAAACTGACTATTGGTCAATAAAGAATAATAAATCCTTCAAGACCCTGTGTGATCAGAGGTGAGGAAAGTGAGCAAGTAGACAGTGTGGCGAAAAGAGACTAGACTGCAAGGTTCAGGTAAACTACTTATTTGAACTTCGCTTACAGGTTTAATACGCCACTATTGCAGGTTTTCACAGATACAGTGGAAGAGTGCACTATGACAACTTAAAAGCAAGGATACACTATAACAACCTCAAAAGCATGCTAAACATTGTATGTGTGTTAGTTAATCACCCACAGTTGTGAACTTACAGCATGCTAAATATTCGCTTACCCCTCCAGGTAAGGGCTCTCAATCTCAGAAAAGTGACCTTGGCCAGGTCCAAGACCAAGGTCCTGACCAGGGGGAAAGGGTCTCCATACAGGCAAGATGTAGCTTTGGAGAGGTGACTCAATTTCTAACCCCAATCTTAGAGGTTCTATCCCCTGATTTACATGACTGTGGGCAAGACTATGCCTGAGTGGATGATACCATCTGAAATGTTTTATCTTTGGCAATGTAAAGAAGTTTCCCCTTATCTTTCTGTTTTCCTAATCTTGTGATCATCTGGATACACGAGGTTGTCGGCTGAAACCAACACTGAAACCCTTCAGCTTCTCTTTATCTTACTTTCTCAGGCAACTGAATAGTGGTTTGGATTGAGACTCAGGGCGTGTTATTTGATGAGGGATTTCAAGATTCACCTCAGGTTCCGGTTCTTTGAATGGTGCAGCACTGCCCTGTTTGGTCTATGGTTTGTGGACAACTTGGGGCTGAGCTGTCTACATAGCTCTCCATGGGTCGTCTCTGCATGGACAGGGCCTCCAGGCAATCCAAGGCTGGGTCACTTTTACAACCCCCCATGAGTCACCTGCATGCACTAGACTTTACCGAAACTTATTTATGAACTATGAGCTAGATGGTCCATGCAGGTAGGCAGCAAACATCAGATTAGGTGGTGGATGATTCCAGCAAGGGGCTAAAATGAGCTATTCACAAGCATCAGAGTTACATAGCAACAAAGGGAAATCACATAAATATTTCCTTCATTTAAAGAACTGGTGGGTTGACTCTGGCTACATGCCATGTGCCCACCAAAGCCACTGTATCACTCACCTCAGCTGGACAAGAGAGAGAAAATGTATTAAAAAGCTCAACAATTACTGAATTTTACACACAGACAAAACAGACTCAACTCAGGGGAATTAGTTTAATTTATTACCAATCAAATCAGAGTAAGGTAATGAGAAATAAAACCCAAGTCTTAAAACACCTTCCCCCCGCCCCCCACCTTTTTCCCAGGCTCAACTACACTCCCGATTTCTCTACCTCCTGCCCCCTCAGTGGCACAGGAGGACAGGGAATGGGCATTGCGGTCGGTTCATCAGTTCATCACACATTGTTTCTGACACTCCTTCCTTCTCAGGGGGAGGAGTCATCACACTTTTCCCCTGCTCCAGCGTGAGCTCCCTTCCACAGGAGACAGTCCTCCATGAACTTCTCCAACATGAAACATCACCATGGGCTGCAGTTCTTCATGAACTGCTCCAGTGTGGGTCCATTCCACTGGGTTCAGTCCTTCAGGAACAGACTGCTCCAGCATGGGTCTCTCACAGGTCACAAGTCCTGCCAGCAAACCTGCTCCAGCTTAGGCTTCTTTCTCTACTGGTCCACAGGTAACAGGTAACAGCTCCCGTGCAGACTTCCCACAGGGTCACAGCCTCCTCTGGGCATCCATATACTCTGGCATGCGGTCCTCCACAGGTTGCAGGTGGATATCTGCTCCACCCTGGACCTCCCTTCACCACGGGCTGCAGGGGAATCGCTGCTTTGGCACCAGGAGCACCTCCTCCCCGTCCTTCACTGACCCTGGTTTCTGCAGAGTTGTTTCTCTCACTCTCGCTCCTCTTGCCAGCTGCAGTTTCTGTAGCACCATTTTCTTTTCCCCCGTCTGAAATGTGTAACCACAGAGATGCTGCCACCATTGCTGATGGGATTGGCCTTGGCCAGCAGTGGGTCTGTCTGGAGCTGCCTGGCACTAGCTCTGTCAGACACAGGGAAGCTTCTTTCTAGCAGGTTCTCACAGAAGCCACCCCTGCAGTGCCCCCCTCCCACCCCCCCACCCAAAATCTTGCCACACAAACCCAATACAGCAGCAAACATTAGATTAGGTGATGAATGATTCCAGCAAATGTCTAAAATGAGCTAGTGGCAAGCATCAGAGTTATATAGCAGCAAAGGGAAGTTATATAAATATTTCCTCTATTTAAAAGAACTAGGTTCTACCAATGAGACCTACGGGATGGTGTCAAAGAACATGAAGCAGAAAAACAATGACAGTAGAATGCAGTGTTTTAGAGTAGTTGCTCATCTAACTCTTGACCACTTAATTTTTAAAACAGAAGCAAGATCAGTATTTTCATGTGAGAGTTCTCTTCCAAACACCCTGCAGGCTTTTGGATTTTTTTTGTGTTACCCATAATTTATTCACTTCTGGATATAATTTAAACTTTCATAGCATCATTATTAGAATTCTGTATGATCAATTTTAAATGTTTACATGGAATGGAAAACTAGTAAGAAAAGGATTGCTTTGTAGAGGAGCATTAAGCAATTCTCCATTGAATAGAATCTCCATGGGATCAAAATTGGTTATGTGATATTTATAAATGTCCTTCTGTGAGTGTATCTCCACAGACTGGTCCTTTTGAGCATTAATACGACGTTGCTGTCAGATATGTATATAACACAAGTGTAACATTTCAAAAGGTGCATTTGATCTGTTTCTGATTCAGAATATTTTATTTGCTGTATAGTTGGATATGCTGTTTTTAAAATGCGACAGTTTCAAGACTGGAAGAATGATGGATCTCTGATAGTGTGTTATAAAGTCTACCACAGCAAGCGTGGAAGTGATGAATTCCATACTTTTAATTAGCATAAATGTAAACATC
Source organism: Bucorvus abyssinicus (assembly GCA_009769605.1). Classification (NCBI taxonomy): domain Eukaryota; kingdom Metazoa; phylum Chordata; class Aves; order Bucerotiformes; family Bucorvidae; genus Bucorvus; species Bucorvus abyssinicus. Next base: position 91,413,252 of record CM020024.1, on the reverse strand, counting down.
ATATATTTCAATGTAGTATGAATGAAACTATTGTAATTTTTTTTTAAAAAAAATGTTATTATATAAGGAAGACTGCCCTGACTGGCTTTCATAAAAAAAGTAAAATTGTTTCTCTCTAAATATTGTAGGAAAGAAAAAAGAATGAACATTTAGAACTATAATGCTGTATTTGGAACAGCATTTTCATTACCATGTGAAGGAACATGCCGGTTAACAAAGTGCATGAAAGTTTCGATTAAGTAAATATTTTAATCAATGTTGTATTTCAATGTCAATGATTGTTTTGCAGTACCAGTTGTAAAGCAGACTTGGGAAAGAGAAGCTGCCCTTATTGAATACTACAGTGATTATGCAGACATCTCCATTCCTACCATAGATTTAGGCATACCTAATACTGACAGAGGTGAGCTCTTGACTGTTGTTGTCAGTTTTGCGCAAATAACTGTCTAAAGATGGTAAGTTTTATGAGTGATATGTGTTTCCTGTGTAGTACGTAATTTGGAAAATCTGTATTTCTATAGCACATTCGTGCAGCCTAAACTGAAAGAATGCTTTTGCCACTCAGGAAATGGATGGACAGTGCAATTCACCTGTGTAGGTTGAATGTTGGTTTTAGTAGGAACCTAAATACTGTGTGTATGAAAGCGTGGTACACTAATATACTCCAAGAGACAAAAATCGGTATTATTACTCAGGGTAAGAGTAATAACTCTTGAGTTATTGACGATCTTGACTAAGATCATCAATAGTAGCAGAAGTCGTAGATTTATTTCAAAAGACCTCAGACAGTGCCAGCTGCTTACTGAGCATAAACTACTTGCTATATGGTATTCAAATATCATATGCTTGTGCCTAGTATGTCTTGATTTAAGCACAAAACCTAAATGTTAAGATTGGAAGATCTTGTTATGGCAAATAATGTGGTTTTAAATTAATTTACTTTGAACAGAAGAAAAAGCTATGGACATGATGGCATCCATGAGTTTATTAATTTTAGAGGTTTTTTTTTTTTATTTGATCTGTTGTTCTTGGGCTTATAGTCTCTGCCACAAGCTATGACTCACTTTCTGAATTAGAGATGTCCAAGCTGTGGCCTATTGCCTTAATCTGGCCCACTAGGTCAGTTGTTCTGATCTCTGGATTATTTCCACCTCTCCCGCTGCCCTTTGTTTTTGTCCTCCACAGGGTCTATTAGAGGCAGAGAGAGAATAGGCAGGGTTGTCATTTGCACAGGTACAGTGTGATCTGTGCAACCACAGAGTGTTTTCAGGGGGCAGCAGACCTGCTGGGTGTGTGTGGATCATCTGTAGAAGCCGTGCCCAGTAGTTCTAGTCACAGCAGGGGCAAGGAGCTTTCCATGTTTGACCTTTGAGCATTGCTGTGGGGAGCAGTGGGACCTGTGGGCTACTGGCATTCTAAATTGAACAAATTGTGCTGGCTTTGCTCTAATACTGTTTTTGTCCATCTTTTGTGATGGAACATGATATAGAAATCTTGGTTTTAATTTTGTAAATGTTCATATATCAGCCTACATTAAGTTCATGGTTTCACAAAATCAGCAAGGCCAGGACTTCCTTCATTTCTTAAGCACAGAGTTACTGCATTTTCTCAAAAAACATTTTAACTGGAAGTAGCTTCAAATATAGTATCCTATCCTTATTTATGAATGATTGTTTAGTAATTGTAATATTGATAGCAATAAATGTTTTAGGCAATCAGCTGTAATCTAGATGAACAAAGACTGTTTGCAATTAGATTTTTCTGAGATCTAAAGACGATTCAGTAGAAGTTTGAAACTTCTTGTTTCTCTTGCCTTCTTCTGAACAAGGCTTGCTCTTGCTCCTTATGAACAAGGCTGTTTCACTGCTGAACTCCTAGTAAAGGGCATTTTACCTCTCTAATATATTAGTCTTGTCGTAAATGTTAAGACCTTTCCTTGGAGGAAGTTATCAGGACCTGAGTTGCCAGAGATGAGTATGATAGATTAATGTAGACTTAAATATGTAAAAGCAATGGACCTGCCTGATGCATCATGAAATGCTATGAAAATATCTTGGAGTATTTTGCAGAACGTGTTTCTGTCATAGTCTCGTCATTTTATGGTTTTCGAAATTAAGAGCAGCAGTTTGCCCAGTATTGTTCAACAGCTTAACAGGATAGCTGGAATAAAGCTTATCTTTCAGATTTCCATAATTCAAAGAATTTCCATACTTCAACATCCTTCAAAAGTACATTCGTTTTGTTGGAGCAATTTGTACAAATACCATTCAGCACAACAAAGGATGTAATTTAAATTTGCATCTTAAATATTTCACCAGTGATTTCCAAAATGTTTCGCATAGTACAGTAAAATATTTATTAATGAATAATTGCTTATTACAAATTATGTTAATTTTATTTAAATGTGTATTCTGTTATTTCTCTTCATTTAGGTCACTGTGGGAAAACTTTTGCCATTTTGGAAAGGTTTTTGAATCGTAGCTCTCCCAGAACTTCTTGGTTAGTCATAGTGGATGATGACACACTGATAAGGTATAAATTGCAATACTTGAGGAATTACCACTGTTCATGTCAATCGAGGTTTTAGCAATATTCTTCTCTTCTTCTGTATTTAAGAGATAAGGCTCTTTTATTAGTTATGTGGCTTTATATTCCTTTAAGGAAAAAAATTGTTACTTTCCTTCAGCATTTCTTGACTGATACTAAAAACAATGTAATCTAGTAACTTGATAAAAACTGTGCATATTGGTGTTATTATGTAATCATATAGTCTGAATATGATTACATATTCTGATTCTTCAGTGTAGGTATGTCTGAGCTGATTGGTTTTTTTAGTCATTTGCTAATACACTTTCTACGATATGTTCCTCACATACATGTGCCAGAAGAAAGGTTCTGTAAGCTAAGGTCAGTTGTCAGAGCCACCCAGAATGCTGTCAGGAACTTGCCTTTGTTAGAAAATTAGATCAATTCACATGAAAACTGACACTACAGTAAAAGCAAAATAAAGCACAGTGATCAATCAGCAGGACCACATGGTCACGAACACATGAGAATACTTTAAATCATGACAGAAGAAGAGTTTGGAAGTCTGTAACTGTAGATAAAGCAATATTCGTATACCTAAACCTACCTTTTTGTTTTTTAAATTCCTGGGAGAAAAGATCATTTGCAAAGATCTTAACCATTGTTTGGAAAAAAATAATTTCATGTTTTCTCTGAGATGAGACTGAACTTTGCCTGCTTCAGAAAAATATTTTAAGCTAATTGATTCATCATTTGACCAAATTCAGCAGTCATATCTCATAGTATATAATCCATCAAAAATTTCTGTTTAACAGTTTATATCTCTGGTTTTTGTAGACTTTTTGAATTTCTCCTGTCATTTTTGTGCTATTTACTAGAATGCCATTAAGGCTAGTAATGCCTGTTTCAAAATGAATGTCTACATGATTTGATGTTTTTTCTTTAATGGATTTTCATATTACAGTATCTTCAGACTCCGAAAATTGCTCAGCTGCTATGATCCAAATGAACCAGTATTTCTTGGAGAGCGTTATGGTTACGGCTTGGGAACAGGAGGATATAGTTATATCACTGGTGGAGGAGGGTAATTTATTTAAATTCCTACTGAGGTCTACATCAGTCCCTGCTTTGAGTGCAAATGTTTTGAATTAAAACACAAATCAGTTTCAACAGAAACAATGATGTTTCCTAGTAGCTTAAAATGTAATGGTGATCGAAGACCCAAATGTCCTAACTAGTAGGAAGTCGTGCTGCTTATTTGGAACAGATTTGTAGATCAAAACAGTTGGTGCTGAGGACTGTGCACATTTCAGAGGCGATCGTTTCGGCTTGACTGGACCTGTGAACTGGGTGCCTATTATCAGTTATCTGCACCACATGTTTTCCTGATGCACATCATGCAGCCTTGTTTCATCTGATAGAATTCAGTCCATGTACTCCGAGACCATCTTATAATGTCATTCAAAGTGTAGCAAGCAGAGATAATTGGGATGGTTGCTTAAAAAAATACCCTTATGATCTGAACTGCTGTGGAGTTTGCAGGAGAACGCAAACCAGCACACCCCGGGGTACAAATTGCTACAATGAAAATATTTGTTCCTGTTCTCTTTTTTTGTCCAAGCATGGAGAAAAAATGATCACGATTCTCTTTCTGGTTTTGAACTTTCATGCGATGATTTATGGAGAGGTGGCTGAGCAAGGAGTTTGATGTTGATGTCCTGGAAAATAGTTTCTGATAGAAAGAGGTCACTGTGGGTTGATCTCTTGCATGAGACACATAGGTCCCTGTGATTGTATGCAAAATTTGGTTTAAATTAACATGTGTATGAACTTCTAGGTTGACTCATATTGCAATAAGAATGATCTTAACGCTCTGATCTGTCCATCTTGTATGTCTAAAGCAACTAGTGTGAACATCTGAATGTCCTTAGTGTCATTTTCTGTTAAAAGTAATGGCTATAATAACTTCCCAGACTCATATCCATGAGTAAGTAAAAATCAATTGACTGGCCTTCTCATTGTTTTGCATAGTTGCATAAGGTCTTACTTAAGCAGGGTTTATGCTTGAGTTAAGAAACAAACCTCCTGCTGGTGCTAGTATGCTCATTGGTTACCAGTCTTACATGTCTATATATTTTTAGTGTTTATCTCTTAGTTTCTGTTCTGTCGCGTAGGTATGGAAATTTGAGGGTTATTTGCATTCTCAGGTTTGAGCAGATAGAGGTACAGATCATCCATCTTGCTCCATACCCTACTTTTGAGAAAGTTCATTGGAAAGTGAAGAATTCTATGTAACTGAAAGGACAAAGTCCAGACAATCAACTAGCAAGTATATTCCCCAAACGTGTGCAATTTATGTCACACCTTCTGTGTAGCAACGCTTGCTGGTCACAAGTCCCAACTCTTTTTTTTTTTTTTTTTGGTTTTTTTTTTTAATACAACTTCCTATTATGCTTTTAATTTTTTCCTTTTTATGATACCTGCAGTCTTCAAATTTGCAATTATAGTGACGGAGTCTTTTTGCCTTAGCATTCAGTGTTTGTAAAAGTTTTGCCATGTCCCAGTGTCAAGCAAAAGGTTGTCCATCAGCTCATGAAGCCATGCAGCAATTTCAGAGTGTGAATCTTCTTAGTGTAACTTGTAGTAGCTAGAGTACCCTGTATTCTGATTGGACTGGATGGATGATGTAACTTCAGAAAAGGCATCTGTGGAATACTAACAAGAGTATATTCCCTCAGTTGTTGAATTTAAGTCATCCTCATATTTCTGGTCTATTAAAGGCTTATTTTAGTGATAATGTTCTAACAGCTCCAGGCTCTGGTTGATATTTAGATGAGCAAGAAACACAACAGGATGAACAAGAAGAAACACAATAGGATGAACAGAAGAGCTCTGCAATGGCTTCAAGGAACATTTTTCATGTAAGAGAGAACTCTGTATAACAGAGGATTCAAGGAGTGACCGTTCAGGTTTAGAGTTCTTTTCATTTAATTGATAACTAACTGGACGATACATTTGAGTAAGATAGAGGAGAATAGCCCTTTAAAGTCCTAGCCAAGTTGAGGAGGAATTACCAGCTGCAGTAAAAATGGTGGCTAGCTAAGTAATTGTTGGAATAACAACAACTGGCATTAATGGTATAATTAATTTTCATTATATAAAGTGATTCTTTCAGACAATGCTTCTTGCACTACTTGTCAGTACTGACTTCTCAAATTTTGAAATTTCAGATATTGTACCAGAAGGCTGTGTTTTTGTCTTGCATCTTTATATCATTTAGCAATATTTATTAATTACAGCCATTTGGCTTCTCTAGTAGTTATTGTCTTATATGTTTCATTTGCTTTTTTACTCAGGATGGTTTTCAGCAGAAGAGCTGTTCAGAAACTGCTCGCTAGTAAATGCCGGTGTTACAGCATGGATGCGCCTGATGATATGGTTCTTGGGATGTGTTTCAGTGGCTTAGGAATCCCTATAACACATAGCCCACTTTTCCATCAGGTCAGAGAGTTATTTTTACTAGTATTTAAAATATATTTTGTTCTTTTAAGTATACACATGAAACAGGAGTCATAGATATTGCAAACTCGATGTGTAATAGCGATAAGCAAGAGGCTGCTGCGATACCTTATTTATCTCCAGAACAAGTTTGATTAAGCAAATAAGAATATTCTCAAAGCACAGATTACTACAATGCTTTAATAGTTTATAAGATATTTCAGTTACCCTATGACTATATAATGCATTTTTTATAAAATACATTGAAGTGGGAACTTTGAAAAACATACAGAAATAGGAGCCACATCTTTTGAATACTTGTGCTATGTCCTGTAAGAAAAGAAAAAAAAAAAAAAAAAAACAAACCCCACACCACACTACTTCTTTCTTCAGTTAATGGAGAACTGACGGTGAAATTTTTCAGTAAATTTGTCTTCTCTACTTATCCAATTTTTCTATTGATTCAGTGTTTAGTATTCTGAGATATCTCATTAGTGAAGTTACAAAATGTAAAAGTATTCCCAGAACTGTTGCTTTTGTGGTGGATTTTGAAGAATGTTGAAAATATGATATATTTCCCTATGCCAGCACAAGGGAAAAAGAAGTCACAAAACATGATTTTCTAGTGAGTATATTCTCCATTTGGGAGAAGTGAAATAGATTTGAATCTTGTTTCTGTCTTCCATAATCTTTAATGATCTAACTGTAGTGTCACAGTGGAAAACATGATGCATTGAGTCCTAGAGAGATTTGCTGTCTGGTAAACGAAATAAACACTTTACCTTCCTCCCATGGCTTTAAAGAGAAGGAACACTTAGGATTTTTCCCAAACAGTGCACAACTTTTTTAAAAATCAGCATTTTAATTAGTGTAGCATTCAATATTTTTCAGGCCTTAATCTAGTTTAAAAATCGGGAAGATGTGTGTATCTGAATATGAACTGAGATTAAGATAATCAGCTACTTGAAAATTAGTAAATTACCATGTAATTCAAAGCAGCTGTTAGTGCGGAGGAGAAGTTTACTATTTAAATAATCAGTTTTTCCAGTATTGAGATTCTTTTTCTGAATACACTTACTATTTAGAGAAATGGGAAGACTGACAACACACTATTCAATACTTTAATAATTCCTTGTCCATGTTAAAAAATCATATCTCTTTATTTCCCTGTATTGTTTATCACTACTTACTCCTTTCAGTATAGGAAGCAAGTAATGCATCTTATAAAATCAACCGCATTATTGAATAATTTGTGCTTGCACAGGTGTTTAAAAAAACCCCAAACACCTAATTAAAGGAGAGCCAGAAAGAGCAGAACTCATTTTACAGATTTGTGGGAGTGGCCCGTATACAACAAACCAAAGCACTTCCTTGTAATCCCTAATGGTGTATGCTGGATACTGAATCACTTTGAAAGTGAAGTCCTAGCAGTTTGATTTTTCCACACAGAAAACAACACTTGAATTGTAATTCATCTGTACGATTGCTTATAACAGGTTCTAATTTAACATACCTTGAACAAAAATTAACCCTGGGGGGAAGACTACTGAATAGATAGTATGCTTATTCTGTGAATTCCATTACTATGCAGCAAATATTTTAAAAATTAGTAAACCAAATTTGGATTTTCTGTCAACAAGAAAACTATTTTTTAAAGACTTGACTGAAGTATTATGATGTATCCAATGTTCCTTGAAGTACATGAATCCAGAATTGTACCTAGTACATATTATGAAACAAAAGCAACTATATCTTAATCCTTAGAGTGTCTGTGGTGTAACAGTGCTTGCTCACTCTCACTGGTCTCCTGTTTGCTACATGCTAAGGTACATATGTCTTTTGTAACCTGCTCCAGAGGCTTTTAACATGATGACACTCTTCAAAAGAGAACAGGAATGTTTCCATGTTGAGTAGCAGCCACAATTGTAGTCTTAAAAATATAAAATCTGGGCAAGAGCAACCTATTTGGCTTTTGTAGAAAGCCAAATACAAATTCTAGCACACAAAAAAGGGCAAAGATTACAATAACTGATTCCATAAAATGTCAGGAAGAAGAAATTCAGGGACTTTATATCTTAAGGTCAACCACCTGTAAAGCGGTATAATAGTTATTTGAGCAGATCTCATTCTTTTAGAATTATCAAAACACCAAAATTTTGTCCATAGCTCAACCAAAAGCTGATTGATTTTCAAACGGCAAAAATCTGTGGTCATATATATATAAAAATTATCTCTAATCAAAGTAAATTCTTTAGGTTTTTTGAAACCTTAGTGTTCATTAAAGTTTTTTTTTTTTTTTCCCAAAAGCTGCAAGGGAGATAGGCTCCCACTTGATTTCCCCAGTGAAATTTTAAAAAATAAGCACTCTATGGTTTAAATAATAAAAATAATAATAAAACAAAACCCAACAAACCACCAACACCACCTATTCAGCTTTCTTAATGTCAAATTCTGTTTCCTAATTTTGTGAAGGGAGTGTATATGGAACTGCATTGAGAACACAGCATGTAGAATTTACTGCTGCCACCATAAGTAGGCGAAGCGTGCAGTACTAAATCAGTTACTACCTTAGGCATCAAATCAGTGATTCAGTATCCAAATCACTCCATTTTCTTCTTGTGTTTTACATCTAGAAAAAAAATGGAAATGTGCCTTTCATGCACTTATCTTTACAAAAACGCTATTTACAATGAAAAAGTCGAGTTATTTTACCACGGACCACTACAGCTTTTTTCATATAATGATGACTTAGATGCCATGAAACTGTCAGAGGAAATGAAACATGCTCGGTGCATTAAGAGTTCAGCTGCATCATGTAGCTGTGCTGTAATTCTGTCTCTTTTGATATAATCTGATAAAGAATAACAATGGAGTTTTCCAGCACCACAATATTTCCTGCATTTGGTAACCTTTCCCCATCATAAAACGTCATATATTTCAGCTGCTTATGGCCTTATTAGCATCCTACAGTCACACTGGCAGTGCTGGTGACTCTCATTAAGAGGAGGAGCAAGAGAATATTATTTAAAATCACTCCGTCATTATTGAACCAAAACCATCTATTTAAAAATAGGCAATACGAAGTACACTGTTTATCACTTGCTTTCATAGATGGTGACCATTTCACCCTGAAAAATAGGGCATATTTAATGTCAGTGTACTTCATAGCATGAAGACCACAGCATGAATTGACAGTCTAAACAAATGACTGTCAACTGATTTAACAGAATGATGTAAAAACGTCTTTGTTACCATCTTCTGTATTTTGTCAGTGCCATGTTGCTTTGTTATGAATCAGAGACCATTGAACGGTGATACTTTCTTGCTCTAAAGTTATTCTTCATCACTGAGTATTAGTGGGTTTGGTTTATTCTTCCATCTCAGGCAAGACCAATGGACTACCCAAAAGGCTACCTCTCTCACCAAATTCCGGTATCATTTCACAAGCATTGGAATATTGATCCAGTGAAGGTGTATTTCACATGGCTGGCACCAAACTCGGAAGAGTCACTTAATGGAAAGAAAGTTGAATATAACAGAGAAGATTTATAAGCAGTAGAAGAATGTAAATGTTGATTAATGTACTGCAGATGAGGGTCACTACTGTGATTTTTGTGGTGTTCTCACGTTCATCTGTTCATGACATAGAAGACAATGTTTTGTTCCTGTTTGTTACATTCCTTCAGAGCAATGGAAGGCGGCACCTGATTGACTTTTGGACTCTTTTGTTACACTTGTTTTCTTCTTAAACTAATTTTGGGATTTGTATACCAATGAACTTGACACACATTTAAAATGTCTCATACAACTTTATCTGTGTTCTGGTTTGGACTTTCAGTCAGCATCAATTCACATATCCTTCCTTCGTTTGCTCAAAAGCTGAAGTTACATATTTGGGATCCTAATATTGAACATGTGTTGAATATCTATTGAACGTCATCTCTCATTGACCGACAGAAAACAGTTCTGTAAACTGTTCTGGAACAGGTTCTTGCTGATTCAGAGAGGAGACATGGCTTTGTGTCTGTGACCAGGAGCTAGCTCTTGCGAAGGGTGTGTTCCTTTATACTCCTTTAAAATAGGAATATTGTCGTTTCCTGGGATAGATGGACCAAGCATGAACCACTGTTGTACCTTTTAAGTTTATTAGCATTTCTAAGGAATGTCGTGTTCAAAATCGAAGAAAAGGTTAAGGAGAGGGATTTCTTAGGTGGCCACGGGAGGTCGCTGTGGCTCCTTTAGAAATCTAGGTCACTGTGTCTATTTGGCAAGTATAAATGTGACTCTTAAGGATTTTTGCAGAACTAACACTTCAGTATTTCCGATGTGTACATTTCAATAGTGTATGGATGCCAGCTTTAAAAAGTTTGTAGAACTCCTAATTTATATCATCAAGATAAGTAATTTTATGCGTGCAACATGTAAAGAGTGATTCATATTTAAAAAGTTCTCGATTTTTTTTCTTAGAGTAATTCAGTTTTGTAAAAATGTTTGTACGAAACCAGGCTTTAGTATATTCTAAAATAATTTTTTATATTGTAAAACTACTGCTTTTAAGGTGACAGTATATGGCACTTGTATGCTGTTTCTTGACTTTGCTTGCTGTATTGTAACCAAATACAGGGTCTTAAAGCCATACTATTGAAGTAAGTCGTGTTTTGTTTTCTTTTAGTAGGTTAAAAATTTATTCCACTCCAAAGTAATGCAATACTTGCTCCTAAGTTGAAGTTGGGGAGCCACCGATTCCTGTTTCAGTAATTACTGAAGTTATATAAATATTTGTTTGTTGAATGTAGCTTGTGGAATTTTAAGCATTTCAATAGCAAGCACATGTTCATGACAGATTCAAATTCTGATTAAATAGGAGCAATCCATGTTACGTCTCCATTCTTCCCACTATCAGTGCCTTAAGCAGTAGACATTTTACTGATACCAGGACTATGTTCTCTGGTACCATGAATGAATTGTTAACTACATTTACTGTTTAGAACTGTGATAGATGAAAGATGAATAAAGCATTCTTCTTTAACCTTTTGTGCCGCCTTCGTCTTTGGAAACCAAGTACAGGATTATTTAAGCACATCTGTTATAATTTTATCACCCAAGTAGTTTTCTGTGGTCAGTTGTACTAAAAGGCAGCATAAACATTATTCTCTTTTTTTCATGTTCTGTCATGACATGCTTCCCCAAATTAGGTTAATTTTCAAGTCTCTAGATTTGTGCAAATGAAAAATGCTTCTGCAGTGGACATCTCGTGCGATTGGGAGTCTTGATGCTATCGCAAAATATTTCTCATTATCAACTTCTCCAAAGGTCTCACAAAGAAATCTAATAACTTTGAACTTTAAGCTGATGATATTTCACATCAGAATAGGTCAGGCAAAGACAATTAGCTTTGGGTCCATGCTGTGTTGCATTTGTGGGCTTCTGTCTTATTTAGAGCTTGGGAGCCATCGACTCACTCATTGTTGCTTACTCAGACTCTTACTTCTGGTCTGAAAATGCAATATGGCAGCTATCTTAGAGTCCATCTTTTTGCCTGTCCTTAGATCTGACTTTTACTGCAAGGATTCTGGAGGTATTAGTAAGCATTAGATGTCTGATTCCCATCTTCATAGTTTTGAAAGCAGTGAAGCAGTCGTTTACTCACGTATTCTGCCCCCAGAACTCTGACGTTTGAGACATATCTAATGATATGCCACCCTAGCAGCAGCATGACAAAAGTGACCTTTTATTCCATGAACTAAAAAATTCAAGATGTTTTTTTCAAGCAGAGGATCCTCCAGGGTTTCTGAAGAGAGGATGTGGAGCCTTCTATATTAAATTTAGTTTCAGAAGACTCAGCAAGGCTGTTGCTGTCTGAAACCTAAAGACAAAAGCACATTAATGAGCCTGAACAGTACTAACGTTTCTAAGGAAAATCGGGGATTATAAATGGTGTAAAGTGAAAGCAAGAGAAAGGGAATTCACAACTCACTTTTGTAACAGGCAGATTAAAATGGGACTGCAAAGTCAATTGACTGCCTGAAGTTCCCTTTTCTGGGACATTTCAGAATTGTGGTGTGAAAAAGAAAATCTGGGAATCATTATTGACTGTTTTAATGTTTATAACATAGAAAGTTACCATATATTAAGATATTTCTTTCATGGAATTCTCTTGATAATTTGGTTGGTTGGTTGGTTAATCTGCTTTCAGGATCCAAAAAATCCTGAAATATAGATTATAGATTAGAATATTATAGAATATAGGTGCCTTCAATATAGCAGGATATGTAAATGATGAGTGATGAAGTATTTGAATCCCACATTTGAGCACAAGTTAGAATGAGGACTGTGAATATTTTTACTTCCCTACATCTGCAGGTGGTCCAGCCATGGAGAGACCCAAAAATAACTGACCTTTGTCTCTTCTTCTGTGAGAAGAAAAATGGGCAAGAGTCTGAGGCAGCTTGTCAGCTGGGTAACTTCCTTTTTGTGCAGGAAAACTTTGCCCGAACACCAGCTCTAATGATTGCAGACTGGAGGGAGGAGTCCAAATGGCATTATTTTCTGTTCCTTAATTTCTTGTGGTTTAGGACTTCTGTTACTGTGGCTCAGCCAGAGGCTCAAGACACCATTCCGTTAGATGCCTGGAAAATGAGATCAGCACTGGGTAAGGACTACTCACAGGCTACTGTGAGGTAGCCTCCTGTCACAGGAGAAAATACTGGCGTGGTTGAGATTAGGCAGAAACCTATGATTTATTAACAAGGGGTAGACCAAAGGGTTGATTTTTTAGCGGCACTTAATCACTAACGAATTTAAAATTAACAAGGTGACTCAGTCAGATATGTGACAATCAAAACAGTGACAGTTACAGATTTGATGATGACAAGATTCACACTAACTTACTGCAGGATATCCTTAATATGTGTGTATATATATATGCATGTGCATACACACAGCCACAAAACACAGACAGTTACTTGGATCCAGTGAGACATATACCCCTCCATGCTCGAGATAGCTGGACAAAAGAGAGACTAGCCTACAGTTAAAATTTCCTTCCTAAGTTTAGAGCAAATACGATGCTCCGTCAATCTCAACGGACGATAATTGAGCCTTGAGAAGCCTGACTTTGTCCTGGCCTTTCATGCAGTTTGTACCTGAGAGGTGTCCCAACTCAGGGGAGATGCTGGACCCAGCCTGCTGTGATCCAGGAGAGCTCAGAGAGTCTCGCTTTAGGATCATTATTTATAGGGTCTGAGATGATTGACTTTCATCAGATATTTTCCCATTCTGGCCCACCTCGGATGTCATAATATTCTGGGTTTTTCTGCCAGCTGCGCAGGCCCAGAACTTGTTGATTTCCAATGTTTGGTATCGCCCCTCTGTTGGCCTCGACTGAAGTACAGATGTACCAGGTTATCATGACCCAAGTAAGGACGTACTGGACTATCGGGAGGAGTGCAAGGCTGGGAAAGCAGGCCCAGCACGCCGAGGAGGTGCTGTACTGCTCTGTTTTGCTGTCTTTCACAGTCTGAGCCTGACTGATCCTGGGTTGGTTCATGCCCTAGGAAGCAGTGGGGGGAGAGGGAGGGGGAGAAAGAGATATCGCTCCAGGTCTTGAGTGGACTTCGAGTGGCAGCGGGACCGTACCAGCACACCGCAGCCTCCTTGGGATTTCTGGATGTATTACTGCCAGTTACTCGTGAAGGTGACCTCCTGATAGCCACTGCTTCTGGTGGGCACATACTAAAAACGGTGACAGATTATCCTTAGCAAACATTCATCAGCAGGATGCCACTCCTTCATATATATATATACATGTATATATATAGTCATATCGAAGCTTTTCCTGTGCTTATGACGTTTTCCTTCAAACTAGGCGTTCAGGTGACCTGTTTTGTTTCCCGTGACATCACATCATCAAGACTGAGATCCTGGGTGCCCTGGATCCCAAGAAAGCTCTGTCCTCTTTGATCCACAGCACCAAACCTCTTGGACATTCTCGAGCAGTCACTTTGATAGCCCTCCTAGGCCACACCTTCATTCCAGATAACTTTGGATGAGCTAGTGGGAACTATTGCTTCCTCAGACACTTTGCCAGCCCAGAGGTATCAAGGATTTGGATTGGGCTTGGTAAACCTGTGCTGAGCTTTCCTATGGGACTGCATACTCTCAGGTCGCTGATCTTTTGGTAAGCACTGCCTGCCATCACTCAGATTGTCTGGATGGCCATCTGAGGACCAAAGAAACAGTGATTTACAAGTTCTATGGAAGTTCTCCAAGACCTGGAGATCCATATCCCACCTTCCCCATCTCCTGCTTTTTCTTCCCTGCACTTTGCTGGGAAAGCAGCAAAGTGTTTTTCTTACACCGTGCTTTTCTGGCTTTGCCAGTTGAAAGGAAGGGACATTGAGGCTACACCTCTGGTTGAGACCAAATGTTCTTGAACATCTTTATGCAGACAGCAGCCTCACCACAGCTCTGGCAAATACACTGGGGGACTGTACACCTCCTAAGGATAAGCTGTGGAGCAATACTTCATCAGCTCCTGGTCTGGACAGCACATGGGGCCATAAGACCTGAATTTACATGTAAATTACCGTTCAGATGACTCCAGTAATTCAGAAGTGTTATCTTCTCCCCAGGGTTTGCGTTGTCCTCTGATACACTGCAATTCCTGCTGCCGCTTGGCTCTAAAGTTAGTAATTTATTACTACAACCACAGCTAACAGGCAGAGAGGTGAGGGAAGGAGCTGTGTGGAAACACGGCCCTGAGCCAGTGCAGTGCCACCATCGTCCAAACCCTGCTCTCAGGGACATGCTGCTTGAAAGCTGAGCCTCTGAGCAGGGAAGTTTCATTTCTGCATGGCAGAAACTCTTAACTTCGTACATCCTGCAAAGCCCCTTTAACACTGGGCCTGTGGACAGAGCCACGCCATTTCTCCTGTCTTGAGAAGAGGAAGAAGGCAGAGCCCAGGCTGGGCTGAAATACTTATTCCAAATGAGTATTTAATTGACTCCCATCAGTATTGATCACATTCAGTCACCAAGAGGATTGGAACGAATGCTGTACTAGCAGCTTCTGGGTGAGCAGATCTCTCATACTTCACTCCCCTCAGGGAGTGCCTGTCAGAGCTGTTTCTCAAGAAAGCAGCACATTTGGACAAAAACTCAGAATCGCAGAATAGCCCAGGTGCCTCTGGAGGTCACCTGGTCCAGCCCGGCTCTGCAAGCAGGGCCACCTAGAGCCAGCTGCCCAGGACCAGCTTTTGAATAGCTCCAAGGATGGAGAACCCACCAACTTGCTAGGTAACGTGTCAGGGTTTGACCATCCTCACAGTATAAAAAGGTTTGTCTTAAGTTTAATTGGACTTCCCAGTGTTTCGGTTGGTGCCCATTGCATCTTGTCCTGTCACTAGGTACCTCCCATCAGATACTTACTGATAAGATCCTCCCTGAGCCTCTGCCTCTGAGAAGTCTCTGAAGCTGCCTAAGAAGGATTCAGATCCAATTTATTTTTACTTATTTGACAGATTCTCTTTAACCTGGCAAGGTAACTCCAGGCACTTTCCTCCAGAGCCTGTTAACAGGTTTTTAATAACTGTCACGGTGCCAGGCATTTGCTGCGTGGTGGGAAGCTGCTGGGAATAATTAGCACCAAGGGGAAAATGTCAAAGAGATTCAGATTTAACACTTACACAAAATGTTACTGCTTTTTAAAGTTCCTGTCAGCGGTAGCACAAAACCTCTGTGAGTCCCCAGGCCCCAAGGTTCAAACCCACCTTTGCAGAGCAAACCCCCACCCAGAGCCCCACTTTCTTTTCCCTGCGAGGCTGGTGCTGGCAGCTCTGGGAGCTGGAGAGCCACACAAGCTCCTTGGTGCCCCGGCACCAAGGTTGGGTTATCTGCAGCTCTTGCCCCTGTAGTAAGCTTCTCAAACTACCTGCGTCACTTACCTCACATCTCCTATTACCTCACTTTTCTGCTTGGTTTTGCCTCCAGCCACCCTGTCACGGTACCTAGTGCTCCAGATGTGCACGTCAGTCCCCCAGCACCAGCGATGAGTTATGTGGTGCGTTCCTCCTGCTGCCCTCATCTCGCTGGAAATTAATTGGGCAGTTACTGCTGTGAGCTGCAGGTTTTAAATCTTTTGCTTGTGAAGGAGAGTCTGTTTTCAATTAACCCTTTGGCCTCTTGCAGGGCTCATTACCAGTGTCTACCATAAGGGGTTTATTGCATCCATCCTAGGGGTTGCATTGCTCGGACGGTGGAGGAGTAACGCTGGAGGTGCTGGGGAAGGGATTGGTGATTTCCTCCAGCTCTCCACTCACTCTGTGGCTTCCCTGACGTGCTGGTGTGGAATTGCCCTCTTCCCACCAGCACACAAGCAATCTGCTTGTGAAAGTGAATGCTTGGTTCTGCTGTTTATTTGCAGGTCAGATTGAGGTTTCTCCGTGCCAGAGCCTCTCTACCAGTGCAAAGAATGGAAGAAAAGTGTTTGCTGCTCAGGCTAAGCAGGGAGTTCAGAGCATCCAAGGGACTGGTGCAGTCAGGTAACTCCCTTAATGTTCTCAAGAAATAGCTTCCATGAGAAAAAAATTAATGTATTTCTTCAGCTCCAACAGGACTAAAGAACCAGTTTATATCTCCAAAGCATTTCAGGGGCAGCTGATGAGCTCAACAGGGGCCCCACCACTAATTGCAAAGCACATCAGGGCCAGCAAGCGACCTCTGAATTGCTTCCCTCTTGCAACGAGCCGCTCTCTGGTGTTGGCTTCCTGTGGCTGTGGAGAAGCCTTCAGAGGAATTGCTGATTGGTGAGTGCAGAGGCTGGGCTGAGCAGAGCAAAGCTTTTCACTGGAATCATTTAAAAAGGCAATACAACTATGGTTTTTAGTCAGCTCTCAGGGATCTGACCTGTGGGTGATAGCCTGGAGAAGACAATCGTAAACTCTTTAAATTTGTAAGATATGAATATTGTTTTCTGTAATGTCCCTGACCCTCCAAAAGGTGTTCTTTTCTCCATTACATCCTCCTGAAGAGTGAGAAAGTAGTTATTAATTGCAGATTTGCAGATAACCATGATACATTCTCCTCTCCCATTTGCAAATACCGCACCCCCCCCCCCCCCCCCCAAGATTTCAGGACCAATCTGTGTGGAGTGTGTGCCCAAAGAGAAGTTACAGATCTATGTTCTTCTATGTTACATATGTATATTTATAAGACCTATTTCAAAGACACAAGATTCTGTCAAATCTCAGTGTTAGTAGCTCCGAGGAACTGATTTTACGCAGTCACCACCATCAAGAGCCTATATTTACATCTCACAATCACGGGACTGGGAAATAGTGGTACAATATAGGGCAGCAGAGAGTTAATGGTTTATACTGTCCTGTGTAATTTTCTCAGTTGTTCCTAGAGCCTTTTTGGCCAAATCTCTTTCTGAAGTGCCCTCTTTACCTGTGCTGAAATTCCCCAAAGAGATCCAAGCATGAAAATTCAAGGCTTTAGACTCCACAGCTGCAACTATTTGTGTCTAAACTGGTCAGATACTTATGTACCCGTTAGTGAGAACAGCCAGAACACCCTCAGTCATGATGGTGTGGCAACATTATGACTTTTAGTCCTCCCCTGGGGTTTACAGACAAGATGTTTCTGCTGGTGCTGGTGGTGATAGGATATGTTAATCCCATCCAGAACACAAAGCTTTGCATTACCCAAGCACATGGTGGTGGCAGCATTACCTACAAGATGGGAAGTCATCTGGGAGGGAGCCTGAATAACTATCTCTAAGCTTTGAGCAGAAAACCTCTATGTTACCTGGAGCCACTGGACTACGCAGAGCAGCAGTGATGGACAGGTTACTGTTCACGGAAGCACAGAATCACAGAATGGTAGGGGTTGGAAGGGACCTCTGGAGATCACTTAGTCCAAGCCCCTGCTAAAGCAGGTTCACCTAGAGCAGGTTGCACAGGATCGTGTCCAGGCGGGTTTTTAATATCTCCAGAGAAGTAGACTCCACAACCTCTCTGGGCAGCCCGTTCCAGTGCTCTACAACCCTCAAAGAAGTTTTTCCCCGTGTTCCAGTGGAATTTCCAGTGTTCAAGTTTGTGCCCGTTGCCCCTTGTCCTGTCACTGGGCACTACTGAAAAGAGACTGACCTTATCCTCTTGACGCCCACCCTTTAGATATTGATAAGCATTGATCAGATCCCCTCTCAGTCTTCTCTTCTCCAGGCTAAATAGATCCAGGTCACTCAGTCTTTTCTCATAAGAGAGATGCTCCAGTCCCCTAACTGTCTTTGTAGCCCTCTGTTGAACTCTCTCCAGTAGTTTCTTGTCTCTCTTGAACCAGGGAGCCCAGAACTGGACACAGTACTCCAGATGTGGCCTCACTAGGGCAGAGTAGAGGGGGGGGAGAACCTCCCTCGACCTGTTGGCCACGCTCTTCTTAATGCACCCCAGGATACCATTGGCCTTCTTGGCCACAAGGGCACATTGCTGGCTCATGGTTAACTTGTTGTCCACCAGGACTCCCAGGTCCTTCTACCCAGAGCTGCTTTCCAGCAGGTCAACCCCTAACCTGTACTGGTGCATGGGGTTAATCCTCCCTAGGTACAGGACCTTACACTTGCCCTTGTTGAACTTCATTGGGTTCCTTTCCACTCAACTCTCCAGCCTGTCCAGGTCTTGCTGAATGGCAGTGCAGCCTTCCAGCATATCAGCCACTCCTGTGAGTTTTGTATCATCAGCAAACTTGCTGAGGGTACACTCTGTCCCTTCATCCTGGTCATTGATGAATATGTTGAACAAGACTGGACCCAGTACTGACCCCTGGGAAACACCGCTAGATGTCGAAGATCTGTTGAACATCTCTTGAAGATGTTTCATTTTGTGGAGAGTGCTTATACACCCAGAGGTGCAGTATGTAGATCCCAGGCCTGCCTCTCCACTGACTGAGTAGCTGCTGGATCTGTTGAGACAGTGAAGTGTATGAGGCCCACACGCAGATGGCAAGGCTGCAGTTGCCCATCTTTCCCACTAAGAAATGTTTAGCAACATTTTGGCTGGCTCACTGCGGACATGAAGCAGCTCTCTGCAGCAGAGGGTCATTTACATCCCCTGTTACAGTAGCTGTGAGACAAAAGTTAAAAAATAAATGTGGTGTTCTTCAGTGGATATTGGCCGTTTACATCTCAGGCACCATGAGCGATATTGCAAAACTATCTTAATTCTCTCTTTATAGGATTTATTTTTAAATGCGCTCTTTGTAATATATCTCACGGAACATTTATTGCACAAGCACAAACAGCCTGTGTTAGACAAATACAAATCACGATGGGGTTGGCTGAGTCATCCCCTTCTGGGTACAATTAATTATTCAAGAAGTGCACATCAAAATGTTGCATAAGAGCTCTCTTCCTACTGAAATTATCAAATACTATTAAAAAATTATGAAGGAGGAGAGAATACTTTAAAAAACCTTTCTGAACTTCTAATTATTTTCAAGATAGGTACAAAGCCAGTATGAAACATCTGTGTGTAACTCAACATACTGCTACACGCTATGTGCTCACAGGCATGTAGAACCCCTAGGCAAAATTATATACCATAACCCCTGAGTCCTTTATTATCCAGCACTGTACTACTGCCCTCACAGAAGCCAGTGAGCTCACGTCGTTGACTTCTCTGGGAGCTGTCCCTGACATCACCGATGGTCGTAGCAAGACCTCTTGACTCCCGGGTACACCCTGCCTGCAGTGCCCCTTTCTAAAGCAAGCCTCGTGCCTCAGACCTCTCCCCATCGCCCCTTTTCCGAGCAGCAGCTTCCTTCCCAGGCAGCACTAGTCCGCAGCTGGTCTAGAACCATGGTCTTATTTCAAACAAAATCAGGGGAAAGCCTAACTTTAAATCACTTACTGGAATAGGTTATTGGACAGAAAATTACAACAGTTTGTTTTTCCTAGCAGCAGGGAGCAGGAATTCTAAGCAATTAACTATTGAGTAATAAACATTATCATCTTTGCTGGGCAAGTGTCTCAAAACACGTTCTTTATGAATAAGGGAAATAAATAACAGGAATTAAGAAAATTCTCACAGGCTGAAGAACATAACAATTTTTTATTTCTCTGATCAAGGGTTGTAGATCAGCTCTGTCAGACAGGTACAGGGAAATGCTCTGTAAAAACAACAGAGATGGGTTAACCTGGTGGGGATTCTTCACGGACGTGCTGCAAAGCTCTAGATATTTCATCAGTCCTGCAGGGATATTTGCAAGTCTGCTGGTTTCTCCTAAAATAGTTTAAAATTTCACACCAGTCTTAAATTTGACATCCCTCCTCTTCTCTATTTGTCCCATTCTTTCTCAATGCTTTTCTTCCCCCCACAGCTTGTCTTTTTTTTTTTTTTTCCTAATGAACATACCTTCCAAACAGAGATTTAGCAGGGAAGCTGAGGGATGCCATCTGGACATCCCTACTAGGCTGGTGTGCCTGTATTTTTAATCGCCTGTCTCTCACCTGAAGTTAAGGTCCCTGTATGTAAATGCTGAATGCACTCAGGATTTGGCCTAAGTGTTACTGTGAAGGAAGAACTATAAACGCCTGGTGAACACACTCAAAGCTGAATAGCTTTACAGAAGGAGGCAGAGCTCAGTGCTATAAAAATCCAAAAAAAAAAGGGAGAGTTTTGCAGCCTGTTAAAGACCAAGGCACAGTTACTATTTTGTGTTTAATTAATTCCTCTGCACCCAGTACCTGTGAATACTGCAGTGGTGTCATTTCTCTGCAAAACTAGCAGAAAAATTCTCCATAGGCAGTGGGATTCCTTTTAACATCCTTTCCCCAGAAAATTGGGCTGTTTTGCTCTCTGCTATGAATGACTAAGAGTCTCCAGCTCAGTGCACTGAGCAGCTGTCTTAATTCAGGAGAGCTGCAAGGACTGGACAACCCTGTGGTCATCCTGGTCAGACTCAAGCCTGAATCATCCTGGCTTTACCTCGTGCCCACAACAGCAGCTTTGGGGCAGAGCAGCAGCAAAGCTGGGGCTCATGCTACCCTTTCCTTCATTCTCCAACCTGTCCTGTGTGGGCAGACCAGCCACCGACAGCCTCCTCCAGCACCTGCAATTGCAACAGCACAGCCTGGGCAGAGCTCTCTGTGTCTCACCAGGGTCCCCCACATAGCCAGGGCTCTGTATGCCCATACAGCATTCAGCTGCAAGGTCCCTATATGCTCTGTTACCCCACAGAGCTGGGTCTGGGAGAGTATTTGGTTTTCACTCATTCCCTCTCCTGTGCTCACAGTGGCGGCACTGCCCGTGATGTCTTCAGTATAAGAGATGTTGTCATTCATTACGGGATATTTCATAGCTCCCTTTTGGCTCTCTCCTTTTGCTGAACACCCCAAGCAGCATCAGAAGGATCTCAGGCAGCCTTTACTGACTGGTTTGTTTTGTGTGTGTGTCATTTCTGTAGTTGTGTAATTTCTAAAAATACCATCCAGTGTTAGGCTTTACATGCTGCTCTCAGCTGCATTGGTTAAATCCCCATGGCCTTTAGTAGGTGTCACTCAGGTTAGCAAAGGGCTGGATGTGGCCTTTAACATCTCAGTGAGCTCTTAGAGGACTTGACAATGGGATTTCAAACTGTGTTTAATAAGAGGCAGTATTATATTAAGGCAGGAATCAAACAACTTCAAAGTGCTTCCTAACTATGTTCACAATGAGAAAAGCTTTCTGGTTGCTGTTTCTTCTCATTCTAAACAACACTGCCAGCAGCTTGTGCTGGTGCTGAGATGAACAACGTCAGGGGCTGGTCCTGCACTCACATGTTGTGCTTCCTAAATGGGAAATTAAATGATAACTGAGTCACAAAAACTTAATGAGCCTCCTACCCTGCTTGTCAGGGCAGTCCTGATTAACCGAAGCATAGAGCGTCATGTTGAGTCTGCACAGCTTCAGTTCAGCAGGTGATGCCAGGGCAGCCTCAGGATCCCAGCAGAGAGAGAGTCCATTTCCCCCAACAAGGAAAGCCTCTTTTCTCCCTCTGCTGGCTCCTGGGATATTCCTCCATGGAGAGCAGCATCAGTGGGTTATGTGAAGCAGCAGCTGGAGCAGCAGTGCTGCAGAAGCAGCAGCAGTCTACCAGCATGACAACTGGTGTAGGGCACATACTGGTTAAAGTGGCAGGACAGGAAAAATGAGGGGTTTTTTTGCACAACCCCACATGACCTCAAGTCTGGTGATAAGTGATACCTTGTGCCTGGTGATATGTGATAACTTCACATGTCAACTGGCACCAGTTTCATGGCTGTTAAGGGGCAGGTAATTCTATGGAAATTTGTGGATTTCAGCACATTTGAAAGTAAAGCCACAGATATCTAAAGCTAGACACATGAAACAAAAAAATCTCAAGTGAAATGTGGGTCTCCATTTTATTTTACCTTAGTTTTCTGGCCACTGGAATGATCTGTAGCTCTAGAAGACTGTACATTTGGTTAAAGTAAATTTTATTTCTGCTCTTGTATTATACATGATAGACAAGTCCTCAGTATCGGTTTGGTACAAGTGTGAGTGTATGTACATATACATGAGCAGGGCAACTGCACAAGCCCTGCAAAAAAAAGCTTTTCAATAAGGCTTTTTTTTAATGAAACCCACAGAGAGGCTCTTTATATTACAGATTCATTTTGGCTGACAAATATATTTTAAATACTTCTCCTTACATCAGCTTTGCCAGCTTTTCTTTGCTAATAAATTTGAGGTTTGGGAATCTAGACAAACAGAATGTACGTAAATTAAAACCTATATTATATAAACAGTGTCAGCTGCCAAGTCATAAAACTTAATTCATTGAAACACATTAGTGGCAATTCTAGCTATATCGGGCTGCCAGAAAGGAATAGATTAAAATATTTTAAAAGGCTAAGAAAAGACAAATAATTCTCTTGATTTGAACTCAAGATTCAAAGTCAAGGTGAATTGTTTACCTTCAAAAAAAAAAAAAGGAAGATGGATGGAAGCCGCAGCATCAGCTGGGTGGAAGGCAGGGCTGCTTGTCAGCCTTATCTCACATGATTAATGTGAGGCTGTTTGCCATGGTGAGCACTGTAACTGCGTCGTGGCTGATGGCAAACTGAAAGCAAGCTCAGAGGCTGGCTTTGCTTTGAGGAGGTGGTGGATAGGGCTCCACCACAAATGTAACAAGCTCAAACCCATCCGTGAGGCTCATATTTGGGATCAACGAAAGAAGCACTGTCTGTTTGGCTCATCCCTTAGAGGCCATGCAAACTAAACTTTTCCACAAATGGAAATTTTTGTGAATGTTGTATTTGAATAATTGCCTTCCACCCTTAGTGAGATAACGGGAACGAGCGCAGGATCAGAACCCCTTGAGGAAGCCTCTTGAAACCTCCACCATGCCTGTGGGTACATCTGCAAGCCAGCTTTATTTAAACTCCTTGGAGTTATTTTGAAACAACCCTTTTATCAAGTAATGGAGAGCAGAATAGTTAGGACCTGGTGGTTTTGGAGTCCTTTTTCTCTCTGAAAGCTGTTCAAGCTCTGTAGCGTGTTATGCAGCCCCTCTCATGTTATGCAGCCTGGGATAGTCTTTCATGGGAATGAAGTGGATCTCCAAGCAGTTCCTTGGGTTTTCTGTCCATTTCAATAAATCTGAACAAGAGCAAGAGATTTTTGCTGATACTCTGTTGCCAGAAAAATTTTCCTAATTTATTTAAATTCCAAGCTGGTAAGTCTACAAAGATCCCTTAAAAAAATTAAACTTCTGATTATACTTTTTGAATTCAAAATTAGAGTTGACTTCCCTTCCCTTCCCTTCCCTTCCCTTCCCTTCCCTTCCCTTCCCTTCCCTTCCCTTCCCTTCCTTCCCTTCCCTTCCCTTCCCTTCCCTTCCCTTCCCTTCCCTTCCCTTCCCTTCCCTTCCCTTCCCTTCCCTTCCCTTCCCTTCCCTTCCCTTCCCTTCCCTTCCCTTCCCTTCCCTTCCCTTCCCTTCCCTTCCCTTCCCTTCCCTTCCCTTCCCTTCCCTTCCCTTCCCTATCATGGGACAGGATTTGCAGAAAACAGTATGTCCCATCGGACAACACAGGCTTCCTTCTGGATATGTTACACCGTGTGCTGTGGCGGTCACACCACCCTGAATTTGTTCCAGACTCTTGCTCACAGAGATCCATCAGGTAATCATCAACCCTGAGCTGAAATTCCCACAAAACAGTGGAAAATACCAAATTAACTTAGTGACAAGATCAATTCAGTGTGTCAAAACAAAGTACCCTGATTCTGCAAATGCTGAAGTGTTTTATTCTGATATCCCTCGAAATGGTATGTCTCAACTTTTGCCCTGGCATGGGATAAAAACCAAGAGTTTAAGGACAGCATTTGCTGCAGTCTGGATCTTCTGGGCTCAGCTCAGCTCTGCTCAGCTCAGTGGAGCAGCACATGGGGGAGTGTCACTGAGGCATCTTCCCTCACCTTTGCAGAGCAGACTGGAGTGAATGCAAACCTCAAAACATCACTGAGCTTTTCTCAGCACTCAGTTATCAAGAACCCGCAGCTTCTGTGGTTTCACATTGAGACGTGAGCTAACGATGCCCTGTGCTTGGCAGGGTGATAAAGGTCTGTGCCTGGGGATGCTGGCACTGTACTTCAGCATGTACAATGGTCATACAAGACATTGTTGCTCCCAAGTCCCCTCTACAGGGGCCAACCCTTCTCCTGATCACTTGAGTGACTGTTTGGCCTCAGCGTTCATCCAGAAAATGCAACAGAAATAGTCACTGGTTTTCAGTGAGCAGTTTACCGAAATTGCAGTACCTTGAGTGGGGAAAACCAAACAGATTTGAGCATTTGCTTTTTTAAAACAGCACCCAAAATCTCACCTCTGGAGCTGTCATCAGGATCATGCAAGCAATACTTCTAGAGCTTTGGCTAGTGCTTTTTTGCTATTTTCTGTCTCTTGGTGGTGTGTGTCTGCTCCTCGTTTTGCTCTGATACACTGCTGAGAGCCACTCAGCTTGCTGCCTCTGCATTATCATTACATCCGCAGTGGGAAACCCCGTGACTGAATGAATCAGTATCGCATATGGGCTAATTCTAGGGAGGTAGATTTAATTAGTACAAGCCATCACTGATACTGTGTTTTTCCATTGTTAGGCCAAGTATATCCAAAATAGTCATTGTCTACTGACTGGGACTTATTTCATGTGTTAACAGTTGTATTGGTTTGCATGACAAGGTTTTTGTCCTGGAGGGGCTGCAGGGGTGGCTTCTGTGAGAACCTGCTAGAAAGAAGCTTCCCTGTGTCTGACAGAGCTAGTGCCAGGCAGCTCCAGACAGACCCACTGCTGGCCAAGGCCAATCCCATCAGCAATGGTGGCAGCATCTCTGTGGTTACACATTTCAGACGGGGGAAAAGAAAACCATGCAACGGAAACTGCAGCTGGCGAGAGTATGTGAGAGAAAAAACTCTGCAGAAACCAAGGTCAGTGAAGGAGGGGGAGGAGGTGTTCCTAGTGCCAGAGCAGACATTCCCCTGCAGCCCGTTGTGAAGACCATAGTGAGGTAGGCTGTCCTCCTGCAACCCTTGGAGGTCCAGGGTGGAGCAGATATTCACCTGCAGCCTGTGAAGGACCCTATGCCAGAGCAGATGAATGCCCAAAGGAGGCTGTGATCCCATGGGAAGCCCCCACTGAAGCAGTCTCCTGGCAGGACATGTGGACCCATGGAGAGAGAAATCCTTACTGGAGCAGGTTTGCTGGCAGGACTTGTGATCCCATGGAGGACCCACAATGGATCAGTCTGTTCCTGAAGGACTGCGGCCCATGGAAGGAACCCATGCTGGAGCAGTTCATGAAGAACTGCAGCCCATGGGAAGGACTCATATTGGAGAAGTTAATGGAGGACTGTCATCCATGGATGGGACTCCACACTGGAGCAGGGGAAGAGTAGGATGAATCTTCCCCCTGAAGACGAAGGAACAGCAGAAACAACATTTGATGAACTGACCACAACCCTTGTTCCCTGTCCCCCTGCACCTCTCAGAGAGAGGAGGTAGAGAAGGAGTGAAGTTGAGCCTAGGAATAAGGGAGGGTTTTTTTAAGATTTTATTTTATTTCTCATTATCCTGCTCTGATTTGATTGGTAATAAATTAAATTAATTTTTCCCCAAGTTGAGTCTGTTTTGCCCATGACAGTAATGGCTGAACAATCTTCCTGTTGTTATCTTGATCCACAAGCCTTTCAATATATTTTCTCTCCCCCATGCAGCTGAGGATGGGGAATGATAGAGTAGCTTTGGTGGGCACCTGGCATTCAGCCAGGGACAACACACCCATATGGGCGTTTTCTCAAACACCCATATTGAGCTGATCCAGCTATTATGAGCCAGTCTGACTCTTAGTGGCAAAATTCCCAGGGCTGAACCAAACAAGTAAGGGGAAAAACTGAGTTTTGAGCTGCAAAATGTAAAGCCATTTGCCCGTGTCAACATGATGCTTGGCTGTTCTTAGTGCCATTAGGCTAATGAGCTCTTAGGGTTACATCCACACAGACTTCTTTGCAGGATGTGGTGCTTATGATTAGTGGCTCTGTTATTCTTTGCACACAGTCATTACGCAATGGCTGATTTTAAATAATGCATGTTTGTTTGCATGTTTTATGAGTTTCATTTGAAGATGAGGATCTCTTAAAGCAGCTAATAGAGATATGTGGAACAAAGTTTGACTCTGTTTTCCTCTAAGAAAAATCAAAGAAAAAACCCTAAAGCTCTTTGAGACCTGCAAAGTCAGTATTTGCTCTCTGAAGGTGGGCTGAGCACAGCAAGAGAACACCAGGCAGAGGCAATCCTGACGCAGAAGTTGTCCTTCATCCAAATCAGAGCAATACTGAACACTGTCCTCAGCTTTGCTTATGTCCCCACTTTCCTGGTATCAGCACCATTGGCACACGTGGGTCTTCATCAAGGATTGGCTGGAGAGAAGTTTCTGAAAAATCTCTTCGTGGAAACATTACCTAAAAGAGAATGGTTTTAATGTGCAAATTTCATTTTATTATAGTATTATAGCTTCATATTATAAAGGAATAAATTGATAGGACTCACTAAACTCTAACATACTTGCTCTAAGATCTTCCCATTTAATTAATGTGTTGTTTGGTTTGATTCCTGGGACACTCCTTGGCACATGCATGAAACAACAGGTTGCTCTAAGTGAAGGAGATGCCGGTCCTGTTTCTGCCTTTCTGCCTCAAAGCTGGGAAAAGCTTCAGGGCAGCCCACCCCAGATGCAGCTTCTTCCTGGTGTCTCAGGAGGGATCCCTGTGGGGCAGGAGGTGGCCTTCCAGGTAGAGAGATCAGAGACTAAGGGCCAATGGGAGGGTAAAAGTGTGTCTTTAATTCCTGCTGCCCCCAAGTAAGTAGCACAGAGCAGTTCGGTCTTGCGCTCTGGCCACCCTGGGAATGCAGACAGCAGACACATCCTGCCCAGAGACCTGGGAAGTCCTGCCCCTCTCAAGCCCTCAGCAAAGCAGTTGCTTCTGATGGGGAAGAGTATTAAGAGAGCAGAATGGAGACCTTCTGCAGGAAACACACTGGTGTGCAAGGTTGTCACTGACTACTGCATGCACCCTCCTTTGGGAAGTACACCCAGGGACCAGGATTTCTTGTCACGTGTGAGGCCTGGAAAGTATCAGGTGCTGCTTTCAAAGACCCCTCCAAACAACGCTATGCAGCCTGCGGTACAAGACTGTTGGTCCATGCAGACACCATGGGCCGGCACAGCACCGCAAACTCAGGGCAAGCAGACTGTAATACGCCTGGATGGAGGTGGTCAGAACAAAAGCCAGGTACAAAGGTCTCATTTGAGAAGAGGGAGATCACCATCACGTGGTCCTGTTGCAAACAAGACCCTCCTGGAGTTCATACATCAACCAACTTTGGCATCCATCTGTGGTACTTCTCTGCCCACGTTCCCCATACCACTTTGCCAGAGATACATGGAATAAAATTACTTGCAAGAGTCTCACAGGACTTCATGTCCAGGTATACCCCAAAAATTCTCACGGAAGGCTGTAAATCAATGCAAGCAACTTCCATGTCCAGGGAACCAAGTGGCTGTAAACTTAACAGTGTCCATTGCCTGCAACAAGCTGTGCTAAACCTTTTCACCCCTGGTGTGCAGGGCAAACATCCCACCCAAAAGGAACAGGATGAATAGAGAGAAAAAGAAGGTAGGAGAGCAATTAGATCAAAACCTTTTCTTCCATCTGAGTAGTGAAAGAAGAAAATTAGTTTTCTGAATCTTGTTAAAGCATTATTTATGGAAGCCCAGGGCCTTCTTAACATGTGCAGCCTCAGGAATTTGTTTTTCTCTTTTAGAGAAGTCTAAAATTGGCTGCTAATTGATTCTCATCTGTTCTGGCTAAAAAAAAAATCCCACAGATTACTCACATTTGACTTAATTTGAATAAACGTACTATCACTGGCATGATTGCTAATTATCCTTCTACTGAGTTACTCAAATTAGGATCCTATGACTTGATCAACGCAGATAAGCTGTATCAGGGAAAAGATGTTTATTTCCCTAAACCTGTGGTCTTATTCACATATATATAACAGCATAGAGCAGGAGTTTGACCTTGGACAGGGTGAGTCTGACCATGCTGCTGTTTCAGAGTAATTAGCACTTTTCCCTCCTTCTGATGAAGGGGGCGAGGTTGGCTGCTCTCCCTTCTCAACAGATGACAAAGGGACTGATGGTTCCATTTTCATAGGACCTGACTGGGAAAAAGGAGATGGAGATGTTCAGCTGCTCAAAGAATTTCTTGTGGTGTTCTTCACTTTTTTGCCTCATGTCTTAATCTCATTTATCACCTTTCCTCTCTAATCCTGAAACAGCACCCTGGAGAACAAGAAAATTGGTCAAGTCATGCAAGGGAGGAACATCAAGAAAAGAGCTCTGGATGTATTTTCCCTTTGTCTGAGGAAAATGGCAGAGTTTCCTCAGCAACATGAAATAGAGAAAATACAGAAATGTGCTGAAATAAGATAAGAGAAGAAAAAGAGTGAGAAATAATGAGTGGGAAAGTTATGTTTGGGTTAGGTTAATACAAGACGTGAAGACACAGATGCAGTCAGTGAGGCAACAAAGGAGAACTTGCTTGTGAGGTGGGAGTGACCACTTAGATGGAGAAGGGGCAGAGGCAGGGAGCCAGGAGTGAAGACACTGTAATTTTGGTGTCCTGGGAGAAGTCGGTGCCCCTCATACAACCCAAAGTGCCAGGTTTACGTGGTGGGATAGCCTAGCTGTAGGAGAAAATTTGCCATTTTTCTTTCCTTTTTTTTCCTACTTTTCCCTTTCCTAAATGTATGAGGTCACTTACTGCAGAGCTCTTTTAACAGGGGTGAAACCTATAGGGCTTTGACCACAGGAACACAGTCTCAGAAGAAATTTATCCACAGATAAGTGAAATCATGAGTCAGTGCTCGAAAGCAAGAATTTAAATATTAAGAAAGACTCTGGAAAGCAGAAGAACTCCTATTTGCTGCAAGAAAGAGCAGGCCTATGACTGTGTTAAGTCCTGCCGACTCCAATGGTGCTATGGCAAAGCAATCACCTGCAGCTGTCAGGATGTAAGTGGGAGCTGCATGTGCTTAGCATCTTTGAAGATCAGATCTTTAACAATACCAGATCAAAAATGTTCCCACAAGTCTATATAATCGGTTCTTCACTGGGTTTTTCTTTAGTTTTTCTCATTTAAGCTGCCATAAACGAGAACGTGACCTGGGGTTCTTCAGCTAGAGTTCAAATAAAAAATAACGTTTGACATGAAGCAGGACCAAAAGCAGCTCACTTTCCCAGAATAGCTTGGCTCCGTACTATCAAAAGAATTAACACTCACTGCTAATTAGACAAAGGGGAAATGTCACTCATATCCCTTTTAAGCAGTCTCAGTTAAAACACTTCCAGCAGCTATGCTATAAAGGCACGTTATCACGTAAAACAGACCCAAGAGTTACAAACGGTATCCTACAGATCCAAATCTTACAAAACATTAGTTACATCCTCTTCTTGACAATGTTACATCACCTGCATTTGACTCTGTTTAGCTAAAATTGCTGCAAAAAAAACCTTCTGAAAAAGAATATATGGGCAATCTGCTAAAATTGTTTGGTTATGTTCACCAGCTATTTCTATCTTTGCATAAACAAGCAATCACATCTAACCTTTCCAAATGTCTGGTTGTCATGGTTTAGACCCAGCTGGTGACTAGGCACCACGAAGTCGTTCTATTTTCTCCAGGAGGAGAAAATACAACAAACTACTTAAGGGTCAAGGCAAGGTCCAAGGGAGGGCTCACTCACCACTTATGGTCATGGGCAGAAGGTGGAGTCAACAGACTCGATTGTCTCGAAAATCAATTTAATTCAAAACAACAAAACTACAACTAAATCACCAATCAAATTAGAGTAGGACAGAAAGAGAACAACAAGACCCTAAATACATCTTTTCCTCACCCCTCCCTTCTTCCTGGGCCCGGCTTTACTACCTCCCCACACCCAACACTGAGTGACGAAGGCGGGGGAAACACAGGATGGGGCGGTGCAGTGTGGGAATTTGGCACAAAATGACAAAATGTTTGCGAGCACGAGATTTCTATGTTATCTCTAGGAGTGGAGACTCCTTGAGCTGGCATAAATAATGGCTGAAAGGGGGAGTCCTGTGGAGGTAGGATGGCTGTGTTTTGGCTAAGCAAAGAAGGCAAATACTGAAGGTCCTAGAGACCAAATGGTGAACTTTACCTAATTAACTGCAAAATTAATATTAAAATTCAATGTGTTAAAGAGCAAAAGCAGTACATGCTAAACACATGTGACTATGTTATTCAACTTCTCACCTAACTTATGCTAAACGTCACCTAAGAGGCAGAGGCACACAGAGTTAGGGTATAAAAAGCCAGGAGGAGTAATTCATGGCTGGGAGGAAAAGACTGAAGACTTTGCAGAGATGGCTGATAGGCTGTACTCCTCTTCCTCCACCCAAGACAAGGACACCTTGCGGTCTCACCATATGGTGAAAATACCCAAGGCAGTTTTTTTTTGCTAGCATTACTACTATATATTAGTTATTACACCTCTTGCAGTTAGTGCATTTATCGACAGCAATTCCAAATCCGTTGTATCTGTCGCTTTAATAAACTATTATTTTTACTGGCTTTGCAAAACTGTCTTGGTGCAAGTCTTTTTGGAGTCTGGCAAGCAAACGCCAAACTCCCACCTTTAACGTGACATGCAGTCAGTCTTAGATCTTTCCGTTGTTCCAGCTGCTTGCTCTTCGTGGGAAACACTCCTCACAGCTCCTTGCAGCCACATGGTGAGTTAAGAAATAGAAAACGGAGTAGAAAATATTCTTATACGTATCAGTCTCTTTTAGATTAGTAGAGCAAACTATCTTGTAACTTTTTATTTTTGACATTGTTTAAGGTAGTGCTCTATTGTTTGAAGTATTGCTTCATTGTTTGTGATTATTGCCCCACTGTTTGTGGCAAGATGCGGGGAAAGAAGGAATTGTCTTTATGTATGGACCGTGACTGTAAAGGAATCTTACATAACTAGCTCTGAACTGTGCATGTTCTTAAGACTGAGTTCAAAAGGACAACTGTGATGAAGACTATCATGAGGCCCTTACTTCATCTCTGCAACCACCAGGAGACCCCCAAAGAGCAATACTGTGCCTGTGTGTACAGGTGCCAAGGGGAGGAGACCTGTTTTACATCTGAAGCGGAGAAGGGTCATTAATATGTATAAAGAAATGAAGTAATCCTTTGAATATGTATGTATCAATACTTTAAATATGTGAACTCTCTGAGCTCAGGTGTGCATGCCTGTTTCAGGGGTCACCCCTGCCGCACCCAGCGCTGCAATAAACATACCTGCTTCACAATCTATTTTGATTGTGGAGTTCTTCCACGCGTCAGTGGCATCCCCCCGCCAGGGGACAGTCTGGCACGAACATCTCCGGTTCACGTGGGTGTCTTCTTCCAGAATCAGTTCTTCCAGTGTCGAACTGACCTGGCGCCAACCCTCCTCAAAGTCATGTCATTTTTCAGGATTCCCGGGTCTCTGCATCAGGGGTCTCTGCAGCCCGTCTGTTTTCCCACCAGTGCTCTTGGAGGACTGCAGGGCTTTACCCTGCTAATTTGCCATGGTCCCAAGGAAAATGGCTGTACTGGCATGTCCTCCCCCAACCTTCTCCTTAGTTACCTGGGTGACTGCATGGCCGCTTCTCCTTCTCCCTACCTCCTCCAAAACAAAAGAGCACTCCAAAACCCAAAAGCATTCCCAAAGGAGTTTGCCCTCTTAAAAAGGTTTATTCACAGAGGTGCTGATTGGCGCAGTCTTGGCCAGAGGCGTGGCCGAATTGGAACCGAGAGAAGAAATTTTCGTGAAGCTTCTTACAGGGACCACGCTAGCAGCCTCATCCCCCGCTACCAAAACCACACCAAACAACGGCAGCAGCCTCTTTCCCCACTATCAAAACCATGCCAAATCCTAAGCCATCACACTGGTGTTAAACCATTAAGCATAATCAGTGGTATATCTGGGCTGCTGCCCTCTGATGTATCCTTGCCTTATTGCTGAGTGTACAAACAGGCAGGACGTGATCATCCCTTCCATCTATTTTGACTCTTGGCTGAGACAAAGCTTAGCTCAAGCATAAGATGCGTCCTTACTGTTTCCCAGTAGCTCAGTTGCCAAATTTCATGTAAAGCTAATAATAATAAAACCTCTATGAAAATAGATTTAATATAGAGGAATGCTTGCTAACGATCTCGTTAACGAGTCTTGTGCTATAAGATGCCCACAGAGCTGTGAACCATCCCCCAAAGCCTGGGGAAGCCACCCAGAACAGTCCCGCCTATCAGCACAGTCCCAGACACTGCAAGGAAAGGAGTCTCTGAGCTTGTTGCCTTAAACTTTTCATAGTGCAATTAAGGCATTTTGAATCTTTCCTTCCCTCCATTTTCACCTTTGTCTTTCCTTTTAAAATCACTAATTGCACTTAGCAACGTTTTCTGGTAGAAGTCTTAAAATACATCACAGAAAAAAAATGAATTATCCCCCCAACTCTTCTGCACCGCGGCACACCCCACTAGCTGAGCGGAGAAGCTGACTCGCCCTCTGTTAATTGAGGCATCTCCTGCATTATGTAAACTGTCAGGAAATTTGACATATAGCATTGCTAAGGGATTGTTTATAATCTGTTAGCTCCATTTTTTGCTTTATCCAATTAAATTTTCTGATCCTGTCCAAGCGTCTAAGCCCTTTGTTTGAGTTACCCTTAACCTGACTCTAATTGTTCTCTGCTTTGTGACATATGCAATCCTTGAGTACAATAATGCCATTTCAGCCACACAGTGACATACACCGCTGTCAAATCTGAATTCCCGTTTCTATATGTAAGTCAAACCAAACATAAACCTGCTCCCAGCTCTTAGAAATTACTTTAAACCCCAAAATAAATTCCCTGCTATTTAACATTCACAGTTACTATCCATTACTGGTTTTAAATAAAACAGTCAATTAAATTCATTCTATTAATGGGATGGTGTTTGTAAGCAACATAGTAAATACAATATACTTTCAAGGAATGTTGTCAGTGCTTTTTCCTATTAGCTTTTTTTATTCTCTAGAAAGCAGCTTTTCTCCCTCTGGCTGCAGGTTGTCTCTCTGCACTCGTGTCTGCTTTGGCGCTTCCCCTATGGCAGTTGCCAAATGTGGGGGCCACCACCCCAGGGGAGCTGTGGAAGGGTTTGGTGGTGATGCGCTCAGTCACTGAGCTCCTCCCCAGACTCCCAGCATCTGTACCTCCAGCCTAAATCTTTGCCTTTCCTGATTTGCTGCTCCCAGCTGGGTTTGTCAGACACGAAAATGCTCAGTGCATTTCCCTTCTTTCTTTCTTTCTTTCATTCCCATTAGCAGGTTTGAGGCAAAGGTTCAGCTTCTATTGAAGCTTCATCCTTACGAGGCAAAGAATTTCACTTCTCTTAAGAGCTGTTCTGCATCTGTCCTCAGGAAGCACAAACCTTTTATCTCAAAGCAGGGCAACTAAGCACTTAGAAAAAACCTCTTTCAGTAGGTGTATGTCACAGCTTTAATTGAATCCCTGTCATTTCAACAGGGCCTTTCAACAGCTTTGTGGACTGGGTGAGCTGATGAAAACTTCATCTCTAAAAAGAGCTTAGCATGGCTGCTGGCCAGGACAGCTCTCCCCTCAAGATACACGCCACATCATTGAGTTAGACAGGATTAACAGAAAGAGCAGCATCCTGTTTGTATGAGTGTGGCTATTGCAAAAAAAAAAAACCAAAAAAACCCCCACATGATTTCATTCAAGTGCAAGCTCGTGTTTGTGTCTTATATAGGCTATAATTCTGAGCCTTGGAGCAAAGCCCAGCTCATCTGAGTGAGGTAAAGTCAATACTACATTTGTATTAGCCCAAGGGGTAAAAATGCAAAAAACAAATGAGTTTTCAGGTACACTAGTCCCTGAAACCATGAAGGGACAGGAAGAAGAGCCACTTCAGAACCTAAACCAGGGCTTCTGTGCTCAAAATCTTCTTAGTCTTCCAATTCTACCAGCTGGTCTCCTGAAAGACAGTTATGCCTTCCGACAAAAATTTGTCTTCCTTATGCTCCTAGATAGTGAGGTCTACAGCAGTACTGGGTATTACTGGTTCATTTACACCTCACTCTACCTGTGCACTCCTTGGTGGTTTGTCTAGATGGCTTCATATAGTAAGGTCCCCTCAAAAGACTGAAAGCTTTTAAACTCTAAAAACGCAAGTATTATTTGAACTAAAAATTGAAACCTTTAAAATAAAAATCAGTAGCTAGGACAGATAGACTGAAATAAAAATATTTCTTCTGTTGTGCCATGGATGTGTGTGTATGTATATAATATGTAACTTCCCCCTGCCCATTCCTGAAGATACGTTCAAGGGCAAGCTCTCATTTTCAGCTGAGTCCGTGTCTGAAATGCAAAATACTCTGCCTGATCCCCTCTGGTCCCTAGGCAAGTCCTCTTTCCCTGAGACACCTGCCTTTATCTGATCCTCAACACAATCTGTTGGCCTCTGCACAAGCCAGAGATCCTCAGCTTCATGCTGCAACCTGCTCTCACTTCATCCTTTGGTCTTTGAAATCATCTATTCTGCAGCAGGAGATATATGGCTCCAAGAAAAGGCATCATATTCCACATCCTGGAACAGCCACCTCCCCAACCAGCTGTCCCACAGGAACGTGGGTCAATGAGTTGTCCCTCAAACTTGCTTTACAGCAGCTTAGAAAGGTTATGGATCCAAATAAGGTTGAAACAAAAAGGACTGAGACACAGTTTCTGAAATTAAATACACTTGGTAGTGTAGTTGTGAACCAGACATCTGTAACAGCTATGAAGCTGGAAAAGTCCCTTTCAAAAAGTGGTTGCTTTGGCTTCCTGAGTGTCCAGGTAGGACAAGGCACCCCCTTCACTTTGGGACAGCCCAGGATTTCCCATAAAACTTACCTCACTGCAGAGCAGCCCACAAAGTCCTTTTTTCCATTTACATGATTTAAAAAAAAAGAAAAAAAATTATCTTTTTATTTAAATCTCCACTGCAAAGCTTATTTAACTCAATTTTTAATATTTTTTACTTCATGCTGATAATTCCTGAATTCCAAGGTGCACTTTGTTCTTCACAGGCTCCCTTCATATTCCATTTTTTTGAGGTCTATAGTCACCTGATTCTGTAATACTCACCTACAGCAAACTGCTGCAGCTCTCTTCTTACAAGCATTTATCCATTCCTTGAGATGCATGTTCCAAATATTATTTGTGGTTCTGACCTGAAGAAATGTCAAGTTCTCTCCACATTCAAGACCTTGAGCCCATCTGCACAGTTGGCTGAACTAAGCAGTTCCTTTCATTTCTCAGGACATTGTCTGGTGGTCATGAGGCATTTACATGTCAGGTTATTAAATAATGGACGTGAAAGAACTCAGTAGTCAATCTGCCTCTGAATGAGTGAGTAGCAAAGGAGGAGGGTAGGGGAGAACTGAGGCACAGGAGTTGTTCTTGACCTCCATGGATTAGGTTATTTCACCTAGAGCAGAATATAAACCATAGGTGGGAGTGAAGGACTGTCAGTGAAGGACTGTCAGTGAAGGACTGTCAGTGAAGGACTGTCAACACGCCTGTGTTGATCAAGCAGATCATAAAAACTTCTTAACACAGTAGTTTGCCTGGACAACAGAGTAGATACGATAATATGGTAAATATGATAACTGGAGCTTCCACAACAGCTAAAACAACATGAATTTTCAGCTTTAGAGTTGAGGCTGCTATAGTGTAAATTGGCCAGGACTTTATGAATGAGCTGATCTTGTTCCTCACCTTCCCATCCACAGAAAGGTAGAATGAGGGACACTGTTCCCTTGAGTTCAGATGTACATCCAAAATAGGTGTGAGCTGAGGAAGTCCTTCGTTCTGTTTCCCCATACCCGTTTCTCAGGGCTGGCTGAGTAAAACCTGCTCTGGGTGTAAAATGCCTTTTGTGAAGATCGTCTGTCTGCCCCAGTCTAGTGGGTCACTTTTCTGTGCTTTGCCTGTGCATCAGGACTTAACTTCACCTAATGACTGCTCTATAGGTTTCCTCCTATTCATCTCCAAGCTAACTTCTTAATCTCTAAGGCTGTGCCATCTATAGTCATCTACCAAATTTTCCTCAAAGACACCCAGTGCTCCCACTGAGCACCTCTGAAACGGCTTCTCTCAACCATATCATAAAACTAGTCCTGCACTCGTCCTGAAGCAGTGGTTTCCTCGCTGTCTGCAATGCTGTTACTTCCCTGCCATCCTCTTGGTCTGCTGGCTGCCTCCCAGGGTGTCCTCTGGAGGTCCAAGCCTCTTTGAAGCCTTCAAAGATCACTTATTTTCAAGATAGCAGCAACAATAAACTAAAGGAAATCAGAAGACTGGGGGGACTTTACTGCTGAGAGTGGAAAGAATATTTATTTACACGGTTTATTTCAGGTGAGTGTATGTGTTAGCCAAAAAGTTTTTTCGTAGGTACCTTTCTTATATGTTGCCGGACTCGTCTGCAGAGTGGGGTGAAGAACTGCAAAGCAGGAAGGAACACATCCAGCCAGCTGAGACATATGGTGAAGCGCCTGGCATGTACGTGAATGTTGCTCCCCCCAGTACACCACTAATGGGCATGATCTTGCTACAATGCCTCCTCTAAGCACGGAATAACTTGTCTGATGGGGTGGACCCTTGTTTTCCACCCATATGGAGGGAAGCTGCTGCTTTTGCTATATGCTAAACTAGCAAATACTGACAGAAGGTGCAGTCAGATTGGCAAACAAGTTAATATAGTGTCAACAATAGTCCAATGCTCAGGCTCTGATCATATGTGCTTAAAAGGAGAAAATACCAAATTGAAATTACTCAGACCTGTTGAAAATGTGGAAACATGCCTGTGAAACCTTGTTAGCTTTAACACCTTCTGAAGTACAGACCCAGCTTTCTTCCAAAGGAGTGCAGAACACAGTAGTCACAGAAAGTGACAAAATAAACTATGCGGAATAATTTTCTTTCCATAAGGCCATGTCAGGATGTGATGCTCAATGTCCCCAAAACAATGCATGCAAAAACCATTTTTCTGCCTGAGCTGGGAAGTGCCTGCTCCTGGAGGGGGGAGGAAGGATGGTGTGGGGAAAGTTCTAGCTGGAGACATTGATGAAACAGTTGCTTAACTGTGGAATTGAGTAAAACTACCCCAAACCCTCCCATGCAGAAATAAAAGAAGAACACATGTTCCATTTATAAAGCTAACTAAAGTTACAAAATTTTGCAGTAAAAACTGATTGAAGTCACTGCAATGCTGAGGTATCCTGTATTTATCAGAATACCTCATGGAAGCCCCCTGCTACCACTGTGCAAATGAAAACCTTTATATTTTTCATTTGGTGTCATGTTATTCCTCAATGGCCATTATTTCCTGAACATTAGCAATTTATTTGCACTCACTCAACAGGCCTTTCTTCCTGATGTTGAGATGTGAAAACAGCTACTATTACCTCTGAATGGACTCTGCTTACGGTGTAGTGATATTTGTTTGTTTTGCTTTCTTATGATATATTTGTAGATAAGCACCTAACTAGATACTATTAAACCTTTGGTTTGGGTTCTCTTTTAATTAGTACATTATAGACCGCAGAAATACAAGATAGGACTGTTGTAAAATTGCAACATAAAGTGATATTCAGTACCTTGTGAAAGGGAAATGTTATACAGCAAAATAATATCTTCACCTTTCTTACCTTCATCTTTTTTCAGGAACTAAATTGCAGTAGGGCAGCCTTATCTAATGTAGGAAAATATCTGGTGGAAACTAGCAAGCTCTTTAGGACTCTGCAAACTTCTGGATGAAGGTAGAAGCATCATCAAGGAAGTGCCTCACTTTGCATCTTCAAAGTTGACAAAACAAGGTATCTTACAAATCTGAAAATCTTCGGGCAGATGAGAAGAGGAGCTTGGCACAGTCTGCAGAACATTCCAAAAGAAGTCATCCATATAACACCTAGTGGTACCATGCCATAGGTGTCAGGCATCACAGCAAATCACAGAATCACAGAATGCTAGGGGTTGGAAGGGACCTCTGGAGACCATCTAGTCCAACCCCGCTGCTAAAGCAGGTTCACCTAGAGCAGGTTGCACAGGATTGTGCCCAGGCAGGTTTTGAATAACTCCAGAGAAGGAGACTCTACAACCTCTCTGGGCAGCCCGTTCCAGTGCTCTGTCACCCGCAAAGTAAAGAAGTTTTGTCTCATGTTCCAATGGAACTTCCAATGTTCAAGCTTGTGCCGTTGCCCCTTGCCCTGTTACTGGGCACCACTGAAAAGAGACTGACCTCATCCTCTTGGCGCCCACCCTTTAGATATTGATAAGCATTGATCAGATCCCCTCTCAGTCTTCTCTTCTCCAGGCTAAACAGACCCAGAATGCTCACTTTCACTTTCCTTTAGCTGGTCTGTAACACCAAAGTTAATAGCCTTATTTTATCTTCAAATATTCCTGATAGAGATAGTTCGGCATCTTCAAAAAGTCCACCAAGCAAAGGATAATTCTCTCTTC
The DNA here is from genome assembly GCA_009769605.1 of Bucorvus abyssinicus. Classification (NCBI taxonomy): domain Eukaryota; kingdom Metazoa; phylum Chordata; class Aves; order Bucerotiformes; family Bucorvidae; genus Bucorvus; species Bucorvus abyssinicus. Next base: position 91,374,050 of record CM020024.1, on the reverse strand, counting down.
AATTTTGTAGTAACAAACAAATATTACAAAAGCTTTGATGTTACTGTGTTTGAAGCATTAGTACCTATGAAGACAAAATCACCCTTTTCAGTCTTTTGTTTTTTCTATTGACAGTGAAGACTATGTATTGCAGAGAATATATCTTCATAAGGAAAAAAAAGCTTTTTATGTATTACCTATGGCTGGTGAAGGATAGGCCTATTGGATTTGCTGTCAGAATCGACTCAGTTATCATGGCTGATTCTTTGCCACACTGCTTGACTTCTGCAGCATCCCCTTTGTCACTTTGTGCATACAGACTCCTAGGGAAAAAAGCTCATAGATGCAAGGACAGCAGTGTTTTTGTGATCTGTTTGTTTTGAATGCTCTCTTACACCTGCGAGTCACCAGGAGGAAGCAAGTGAAAACCGCTTTCCAAATAAACTACAAAAAGTCTCAGGGCAGTTGACATTATCTTTATTGATACTTATAAAACCAAATTCATGATCCTTGAAAATCCAATTACTGCTTGTAACGGGTTAAGATGGTGCCAGCGGCGCTGAGACCCCTGTCTCTTCCTTTTGTGCAAAAAACTTTCTCGCAACTTATGGGGAGTGAACGTGCCAACCCTCTCACCTTCTTATTGGAGCTAAGACATATCAATCAAGCATGTCAGTGACTAAGCATATAAAAAGCCGAGTTTTTGCGACACTCCCCTGGTGCGCACATTTGAGTTCAGCACAGGACACAGGGAGAGATTTCTATCATAGAGAGAGAAAACACAGGTTCCTCCACGCGGCAGTAAAAGACTCTTTCGCGGATAAATTTCCCGTTTCCTTGAGGGGGTGGAAAGGGGCATGCGAGGGGTCCCCGCCCCCACATCGAGACATCCACCGCCGGGGGATGAGAGAAGGACCATCCCCCGTAAGCCGGTGATGGAAGCCGTTGTGCCAGGGCAGACGCAGCTGGATAGCTGCCCGAGAGATGACCCCCCTGCCCATGGATGAGAGGGAAAGACTCTTTGCCTGGACAGTTCATTTCTAGACCGGAACTTTGGAGGTTAAACACTGCAGTTCTCCTTCCTCCCCCCACCTTGGGCACTGGCCATGCAGCAGAGTCTTTGTTTGTTAAGCGGGGATGTGGATTCAACGCAGAGGGAGAGAATGTACTTATCTGTATATACCTATTTATGTATTTATTAACCTCTTTCTTATCTCTCTCTTATCATCAGTCCTGTTTAACTTTAAATGATTGATTTTTGGTTTTAATTGCTTTAAGCATTAAACCGACTCTGTTCCACCCCTTTAATTTAAAACCTGTGTTTCACTTGGTTTTCTTTGCCTGAACATGCCTAAACGAATCACTCAAACTCTTTTGTGTAGCCCTCGGGTGGGTTCACACGCTCCCTGAGGCTACAGAAAGTCGCATTAGAACAAAAAAGCTTTCGGAGATTTCAGCTTTCTAATTTCAAACTGCGACACTTCTCTGTTAGAGTGTATTTTACCTTGGTTGTGTAGCCAATCATCCATATGAGAATAATTAAATCATTCAGGTTTGGAAGGGGTTTCAGAAGGTCTTGTGTTCAAAGCAGGAGTTCAGACTAGGACCCAGAACTGGGTGAAGTATTCTAGATACAGTCTACTGAGAGATCAGTAAAGGGAGTGACTCGGCCTTTTTACTTCCCTCAATCCCTCATTCTGTTCCCATTGACACAGCCCTGGATACTGTTAGCCTTCAGGTCTGCCGAGACCCTCTGGTGGCTCATGTCTGGCCCACTGCCCACCAAGGGCCCCAGAGCTACTCCCCACATAGTCAGTCCCCAGCCTGCTCCAATCCTGGGGTCAGTTCTCCTCCAGTGTTTTGCATACGTCCTTGTTGAATTTCATGAGGTTCCTGTTGATCCATTCCTCCATCCTGCCCTCTGGGTAACAGCCCTACCCTCCACCATACCAATGGGTCCCCCTCAATTTCATGTCATCCACTGATGTGATGAGAGGGAATAACTGTCTTCTCCAGCTCACCAATAAAGACATTTAGAAGGACAGTTCCCAGGATAGGCACCTGGGGAATTGTGACCATTCTCCAGGTGGAGCATGATGATCTGTTAGTCATTGCTTCAGTTTTTCATCCATCTAGTCGTCTACCAGTCTAGAGTGCAGTGTCTCACTGGATACAAGGATACCACAGGAGATGGCATTGAAGGCTTTGTCATTGCATAAATGACATCCACTGCTCTCCCCTGGTCCACAGATTTAGTCTTTTCATCACAGAAGGCAAACAGGTGGTTCAGGAATGATTTACCCGTAGCAAACCTACACCTACTGGCCCCAGATCCTCATTCTCCTTCACATGCCCGGGAACAGCTTTCCAGAGGACATAGTCCATGATTTTCCAAGGAAATAGGTGAGGCTGACCAGTCTGTATCTTCCTGGCTTGTCCTTCTTGCCCTTTTTAAAGGTAGGTGCAAAGCTTGTCTTTCTACAGTCACTGCAGACATGCTGCAAATCCGACAACCCTTCTGAGGTGCTGGAGAGTGGCTTTGCAAAGATTTCTAGAGTTTCTGTGCATGTCTGCAGGGCAGTCTCAAACTCTTGAGCCATGTTGAATTCTGTTCTCACATCAGGATCTCGCACAAAACCATATGTGAATAAAACCCTTTGTTAGCTGTGTTCAATGAGTTTGTTATAAGAATAGGTCTTCTACTTGTAATCCATATTTCCCTCGCCTCTCAGTTGTGTTATAGCACTAAAGTACACCGAAACTTGAAGGCTTAGTGGTTTAGTAAATTCCAATCAGTAACCGCTGGCAGCTCAGAATAGTTGTCCCTTACTCCTCTTCTCTAATCCAGCTTCTTACAAAACTGGGAATCAAGATCAAGGTCTTCCTTCTAATGTCAAGTCCCTGACTTGATCTCAGAAGGTTTAAAAATCTGCTTATGATGAGACCATCATGCCACTGACACAGAGGGATTCACTACAGCAAGGGGAACCACACTGGTGTGAGGGAAGAAACTTCAGTCATATGAGATGGATATGATGGAAGACAGTGCAGGGTCCCTTGGAAACTTACACATCTGTTCAGTTGCTTTCTGTTTTCAGGTCTTTCCTGAAATAAATAGCGAGTGCTTATTATTTGTTTATGCCTGTGTTTGTAAACATTACCTATATGTAATACATAGGCACACTTGACATTACAGATTTATGTAATGAACGTATATAAATTCAATAGAATCTATATTTAATGAAATCTAATTCCTACCAGATCGCATGATCATCTTCTCACCACATTTTCCAATAATTTTTTTTTATTTCTTGTATCCTTATTTTTATCATAGTTTTATGCTTAATAAAGAGCATAATTCTAATCTGAAGATGAATCAGCACATCACATCTCCTCACAGTGCATCATGTTACATTTTTACTTCATTCATACCCTCATACGGTCTTCCATAAGCACCCATTGCCTCTGTTTTCATTTCTCCTCATCTCTTTGCCTCTGCCTGATCAGCGACAGCAGTGTCCAATGTGTCTGATCACTCCAAACCAAAGCTCTGTGGCTCACCAACAGTGACAATGCCTTTAGCATTGCTAATTACAAAGCAGCATTTTATTACTAAGGAAGATATTAGGCAAATGCTTGTCTTCAGGGATATTCATAAAATAAACTAAGAGAAAAGATTCACAAGAGTTTTGGAACAAAAAAAGAAAACGGTTTCATACCTGCTCTTATCTCACCTGTTTTGCTATATTGATGGTCTTCAGGAAAACTGAGTTCTGTGACATTGTGGACTGGAAAGCTTTTGATCTGTTTTACAGTCTTACTAAACAATCAACTATGAACACAACTGTGATGAACAAGTTGAACTGAGCAAATTCCAGATTCATTGTTTTGTTTTTTCCCAGGCAAGTGCAATGAATAGTTCCTGTGCTAGGCAAAATGGATTTCAAATATCTCCTCCCTTCTTTGCTAACATTTTCTTGACAGCTTTCTTGACAGCTTTAATATTGCCAACTTCACTATTTAATACTTTGCTGCCCAGGAGAGCACTCTTTTCCTTAGGAGTGATGCTGTCCTGATAAAACAAGGGACAGTGCATAAACTCATTTCAGAAAACCCTGGAATCAGTTTTGACAATAAGCAATTCTTAGCTTTCTTGACTCGTCCCAGTGGAGTACCTTCCTCGGTCCAAACTGTGCCATACTCTCAAGCTAAACCAGTGCGGAGCAAGACTGCAAGAGGGATGAAAGGGAGAGATGTCCACACACGAGCTGCTGCCTCCACAGCACTGCTGCTCCTTTTAAACCTTCAAGGGGCTGCAGAGAAGCTGGGGTGCTGCACTGCAGGGGTAGGATTGCAAGGGATGTAGAGGGGAAATGGGAGGCAGTCAGATACCCCAGCCACCCTGGAGCTCAGCGCTTACTGTCACAGGTTGCGTGTATTGCCATGAAATGCTGCAATGACAGGATCAACAGACTTCCATATCAAGACTTCTCTGTGGTCCTGCTGTAGAGTGGACTTTATTACACACCCAAACTTACATTTGCCACTCAGCCACGTAAGGAGCATAGTCACTGTTATAATAAACTTTAAGCACTGAAAATGATAAGGCAGAAAAATAGAAGCTTCTACTCTAGTTTAAAAAAGGAAATACCCTGCTTCTCTGAAATGACTACTGTGATTTCTCCTTTATGAAATTATTGCATGCTCAAGGTCGGGTATTTGAATACGTAGTACCTTTCCTCTGAACACTCTCATACTATCCTCCTGAAAGACTCCTGTTCTCATTCAGAAGACTCAGGGGCAACCTCCTTCAACAAGACCATGACAGATGCACTGTTTAGACCACTGACTGAAGCAGGATGGGGGTGAAAGTTAGGGGGCTCATAACTGACACACAGAGGAAAAGCCTTCTGCTCACTTGATTGAAGAGGCTGTGAGTGCCAAGCATTTCAGCAGAGCCAGGACCAGCCTCAGGGGTGGCCGCAGTCAATGCCCTGGAGCTCCTAGTAGATTGAGTCCCTAGGACATGTTCACAGACGTGCTGTCCGAGATGGGCTCTCTGTCCCAGTCCCTGTTTAAGTTCATGTGGAGTATATCCATCTCATTGAAAACACACATCAACAGATACCTTGCAGAGCTACAGTTATGGGTAGCTTCTGTTTCTATCATGATATTAAGAACACCGTTGGAGGTGGGAGGGAGAAAACCAGGAGCTAGTCCCAGGTTTGAGTATTTGTGTGTGCTGCTGGGAGGCCAGAGGACATGAGTCAGCGGTACAGTCTGCATTATTCCTTCCACGGATATTGAGAGCGGAGGTTTATTTACAGCTTCTAGGTTATTCTCTGGAGTAGAGGCTGGCATGCCTTGTATACCTCAACAGAGAATTGTATGCCATCTTGCTACCATGTGATGTAGAGAAAGCTCATAGCTATAAATTCACAGAATGTTTTTCCAAGTATGGATTTTCCTCCCACGGCAAAAGGCAGTGGCAGGCACGCTCTGCTCCTTCAGTGTGTCCTCTAGGGCTGGGTTGGTAATGCAGATTGATGGTGATTCACAACCTGGGGGAGTAAGAATGCAACTGAAACACCACAAACATAAGACTTCTTGGCTGAAGAAGCACTGAAAAGAAACACAGATGAGAGGCCTTTTGGTTGGGAGAATATTTTCTTATGGAAACAAATATTTTTCTAGCTGTAGTTGCCAGAGATATTCTCTATTACAGGAACATGCCAAAAAATTTACTAACACTGTTGACAGCTGTCATAGAGTTCAGATTTTGGCTACAGCAGTGTAGCATGAGTTTTATTTTCACCTGTGCAAAATGTCTGGGTAACATTCTGCAGTAGTACAGTGTGTAAACAATTCATCTGCCTGGAGAGTTTTATAAATAAAAATAGAAATTTTTTAACATCACTTTTTAACTTGAAGTAACACCAGCTACCCATTTTTAAAATTCTTGGCTCTAATTTAATACATATTCTTTCCTTGTGTCTCTCTTCCTAAATTATTTGTCTTCCAAAAGATACTGTGTTTGAGTTGATATCGATAAAATCAATTTTTTTAAAAATAATTTTTTATTAAATCAGCGGAATATGTCCTTCTGTCTTCTTTATTGCTGCAACTTCCTCTAGTGTTCACTGTGTGATATTAGAGGAAGAAAACCAATTCTGAGGTAGAAAGAATCAATTCTCTTTGTGCTTTTTTACAGTTTTCATTACACTTCAGAAATGCAGATAATACATATTTACCAATGTCACAAGGTAGTTTAAGTTTTCATTGTCATTGCTTAGATTTTTAGACCCCTTTATTCCGGCACTTTATTCCAATAAAGTACTACTTCCCATCTCTTTTTTCCAGGATGCCAGTCTGATGGTACTCCAATTCACCAAGTCGTTAAACGCTGTGAGACACTACCTGGTGTTGGCAATCATGCTCACATGGGTTTACAAAAAGTGGTTCGCATGGTTATTGTCACTTGGAGGACATTTCCTCCAGCACTGAAAACATCAAAACTGGTTGTTTGAGCACTCTAGGCTGCTTCACGGCAAAGTAACTGTAAGTTAACTCAAATTGTCTTTGGCCTCAGAGGTCAGGAAGCATTGGGATGAGAAAAAAAGTGCCAAAAGGCAAGTTAAATCGTACCCTGCAATTACCTTACATTTTCCTTAAGATACATTGGATAGAAAGCATTTATTAAGTCATATGAATTGAAAGAAGAATTAAAAGATACAGGTTCACCAGTAAGGGGAGTGGGGGGCCTTGAGTTTGAAAACATTCTAGGCAAGATCCCTACCTAAATGTGTAAGCTGACTTTGTTTTTAGTGGGATACTTTTGGAGTACGATGGCAAAGGCAGGACGGATGGTCAGAAGCAGGCTACGGAAAGAGAAATCTGAGGAAGGAGTAAAAATTTACTTGATGGGGAGGGCCCTAATTCCAGCTTGCGGAATGAACTGGCTTCAGAAATGGTGGGACTGATAGCAAGAATTTCAAATGTATCTCTTGATCAGGGAGAGGTGGTTGAGAAAGTGAGCCAGGCCATTGAAAGTGCAGCTTAATATTTATACTAGTCTTTAAGTGGCTGCTGACAATATTTATTTGCAGACTGCCAGTTTGCATTGCTCAGTGTGCTAAAGGTGAGCCAGCACGCCTGTCACCTGTGTCCCTGTCACGCGTGGCCCTGCCTCTGCACAGGCTCAGCAAAAGGCTGTCGGGGGCACGGGGTATCACAAGCGCATGGGCTCTCCGTGGGAGTCCTGCTGTTATCTCAAAGGATGCGCTGGCATGAAATGATAGGCCATGGAGCATATGGCAATGGTGGTGCCACAGAGCAGGTTGAACTTGCCACTAGAGAAAAAAGCCATGAGGAGGAAATGGGGACAGCTGCAGAATCTGCTTACTAGGTTCAGCTCAGAAAAACACACCAACAAATGCCTTTTATGCTGTTAATAATGTTCCGCTCTATAAGCTTTTACAATTCTATTGCAAAAACCTCCAATATCAATATATTTGTGTAATGCACTCATTGAGGTGCATCATATATTTCCCGAGCAGTTGAGGGTTATTGTGCTGCAGTCTGCAAGCTCCCTTCATGCCAGCACGTAACTGATGGTAGGAAGGTTTTCCTGCTGGATGCTCAGCCCAATCTGTAGGATTTTGCACCAGAGGAGGTTTAGGTTGGTTAGGTTAGGTTATTATTCTTTCCTAATATGGAAAAATTTCTTCACCAAAAGGGTGGTAAAGCGTTGGAACAGGCCGCCCAGGGAAGTGGTGGAGTCACCATCCCTGGAGGTACTTGAAGGACATGTAGATGCGGTCCTTCGTGACATGATTTAGTGGTGACTTGGCAGTAGTAGGTTAACAGTTGGACTTGATGATTTTATAGGACTCTTCCAATCAAAACAATTCTACGATTCTATGCCTCAAAGCAGGAATAGCCCCCTGCACATCTGCATTGTCTAATTTAAACTCATAAATCCAGTCCGATGCCTGTCTGACTGACTCAGAAATAGCTCAGAAAAATCCTATTTCCACATCGAATTGTACCTATTATTCCCCCAAATGTGAGTGTTCTTCCCCTCCTCCTCCTTGTTCTTTTTCAAATCTGGAAATCGTCATCTTGGTTGCAAAAGGAATTTTCTGGTTTGCACATCCTTGGCCTAAAGGTGAAAATTCATATATGTTCAGTTTGTGCTCTCATAAGCGTGCTCATCCCTTCTCTTTGCATTACATGCATGCGTCCTCTGCAAGCTCTTTTTAGTAATCCATAAACCAAGTGGAAACCCTCCTCCTCACCTCAGACCCTGTTGCAGCCCATTTTCTCCTATGAATAACCCTCTTGTTAATGACAGAGCATTCCCATCCCCATAAAGGAACAGATGGTTGGAGTTTGTAACAACGTGATGAAAGCAAACCCCGTTTATGACAGTGTGTAACTTTGATTTCTAACTTAGGGCATGTTCTAATTACCTTTTCCGTTTGCAGCTCTGTGTTTATTTCCACATTCATTTCTAAATTGGTTCTACTATCAATACTAAAATGTCATCTTTTCAGCTGCTCAGCTGGATTCAAGAATCCCACTTCTTCTGGTTGTCATGGACCAATACTGTGCTTTCAATTTAAGATCATATACTTTAATACAGAGAGACCAACATTACCCTAGTAATGCTTTGTTTAACTGACATTATTATGCCATGTAGGAAAACAGGAATAATAGTACAATTTATTTGACCATAAGGAATTAATTACTAGAGTGATATGCAGACCACACAAACCACTCGATCTCTTTTCTCTTTCTTCCCTCTGTTTAGTTTTTCATGAGCAATGAGCATGCCTGCAGCCTAACTCCAGCTGTCATGGGACCTTTTGTGCTATTTGTAGGAGTAACTATTGATTTTAGGATCATAGAAGATTGATCACTACTGAGCCTGTGTGGGGGACTGAGGCACCAAAATCCAATTTAAGGAGGTTTCAGACAATGTGTGATGTAATCCTTTAGTTATTAGTGAAAAGCAATATTTTTCTTGTATTTTTCTCTTTCATCTATCACAAAGTTTTGTTTAATCAATCCCATTCCCAGAGGGGGGTTGTGTTTAGTGTCTTATGCTGGCTGATAGACATGTGAATCTATATAAATATACACATATGTTATGTATATGTATGTATACATATGTTTTTTATATATATGTATATATATATGTTACTTTTTTCCCCAATAATTCAGAGCAGCTAAAAAATGTGCTTTGTAGTTGGAGCAAGAGATTGAAGAAATGCCTGTAACAGTTTTCCTTTAAAACCTAGTTTTTTACAAAAATTGTTTTTACTCTTTTGCCAACATCCATTTCAATGACATTTTAAAAGTCAAAATTTTCCATTTCAAATTTTGTTAATGGCAAAATGTGCATTTTTGACCTCATTCTTGATATAACTAAGTTATATTCAAACACCTGTTTAAAAATACTATGTTCCACATTGTCTATAACATTTTAATGCAAACCATGTCTCTAAGTGCCACATCTATGTCTTTTACATACCCCCAGGTATGATTGCTGACTATATTCTGATACTCTACAGGGTGTTTTCCCACTGGGATAAGTCTTGATCGTGCTAAGACTGTTCTTCACCATTTTTAAAGTAATCTCTTCAAATAGGTATTCTCATCGTCACTGTAGATTTGCTCCATTTTATGTGAGAGGAGAATCGGTCCTAGTAAAATCACTTTCTCTGCAGCACAGTATGCCTTTGGGATCCTGTCTGTATGCAGATATGTATTTAGAGTGGGCAACACGACTCCCCATTCCCCATCATGATTTAGACTTTCAGAGACTGTGAATAATGGACACTCGGTGGTGGCTGAATTTTGACAGCAGCAAGAACCAGATCCACACCCCACAAGTCCTGACGGAGGGCAACTGTCCTGGTGCCACAGCCCCCCTGCTCAGCCTGCCTTTCCCTCCATCCCTCTTTGCACCTGTGTCCAAGGCACCACCTTCTCCCCTCATCGTGACTTCTCCACACTTGCTGCTGCAGGCAGGTGAGAGCAGGGGGCTCATTCAGCCATTACGGCAGCAGCCAGATCCCACCCTCTAGGGAAGGGAACTGTCTCAGCCAGCAGCACCTCTGGAGCTGCCCTGTGGACTACACTGCTTTAGATACATCAAGGCTTTCTGTCAAATTTGACAGTGAGTTTTGGACTGCAAATCCAGGGCATGCTGAGAGATGGTGTACCATTTACCGTCAGCATTGGCCATGGGTGTTTGTATGGGACATTGGTAGCGTAAGTTACCTTTGGAGGCAGACATTCCCCTCCTCTGGTTGGATATGAATAAAGGACTGTCTGCCCCAGTGCTTTTACAAAGTGGGAGTTGTCTGGATCCATGCAAAGGTAGGTCTGTGCACTATATGGTTAATAATACAGGTTTTTTCTGTTGCTTTATTGAGTGAATAGAATGATTTGGAACATAGAATCTGGAAAATAAAACTGAGATTACTCAAATTCTTCACTTGGAAAAAGGTTATTCATATTTTCTTTCTTTTCTGAAAGACTATCATCACAATGTGATTAGTTTAATCATCTGATTGATAACGATTTTATTTCATTTGGTTACTCTTTGCTAGACCCACTGTTTCTGTGAACAACATGATATCTGCAGTCAGAAAAGTGGTAGTTGAGGCAGCAAAGACTAAATTATCCTTGACTGATGTTGATCTCTGCTTTAACAGCTGAAGCTTTTCCTCATGAGAGTGCGTGTGTGTGCACGCATCTGTTCAGGAATGGCTGTAATTTTCATTATTCTCCCACCTGTCACAAATTTGTGTCATCTCATAACAGAATTCCAAATTCTGCTTTCCCGACTATCTAGCAGTTTACCATAACTCACTTTGAATAATGGTTAACTGAGCAGCAAAACCTAATATAACAATTAACCTTTTTCTCTCCTTTTCCTTATCTAATTTTTGTTCCTGCAGCTGCCTATACTTTACAGCCTATTCCAATTACTTTTTAAGCTTTCATTGCTCATTTCTTACTGTAATGATTTGAGGATTAATAAGTTCTCAAGCCACTGCCCATCCACATTTCAGTGGCAACAGCTTCAGTAACTATTTGTAGGATAGCGTGTGGAACATACCGATCGCTTCCTGCAGCACATTACACCTTTAGACTGTATCATCTGAAGTTTTTACCAACATGAAGTGTCATGGATTAGGTCTGGGCAGGCCACTAGACAAATGACAGATGCTCTCTATTAATCCATTTGACACCGTTTCTCATAACATTCCTCTGCAGAAACTGGCTGCCTATGGCCTAGATGTGTGGACACTTCACTGGGTAAAAAACTGGCTGGATGGTTGGTCCCAGAGAGTGGTGGTGAATGGAGTTAAATCCAGCTGGCGGCCAGCCACAAGTGGTGTTCCACAGGGCTCAGTAGTGGGGCCTGTCCTCTTCAACATCTTTATCAATGATCTGGATGAGGGGATTGAGTGCATCCTCAGTCAGTTCGCAGATGACACCAAGTTAGGAGGTAGCGTTGATCTGCCTGAAGGTCAGGAGGCTCTACAGAGGGATCTGGACAGGCTGGATCAATGGGCTGAGGCCAACTGTATGAAATTCAACAAGACCAAGTGCCGGGTCCTGCACTTGGGCCACAACAACCCCCTGCAACGTTACAGGCTTGGGGAAGAGTGGCTGGAGACCTGCATGGCGGAAAAAGACCTGGGGGTGTTGGTCGACAGCTGATTGAACATGAGCCAGCAGTGTGCCCAGGCGGCCAAGAAGGCCAACAGCATCCTGGCTTGTATCAGCAATCGTGTGGCCAGCAGGAGCAGGGAAGTGATTGTTCCCCTGTACTCAGCACTGGTGAGGCCACACCTTGAGTCCTGTGTCCAGCTTTGGGCCGCTCACTTCAAGAAGGACATTGAGGTGCTGGAGCATGTTCAGAGAAGGGCAACGAAACTAGTGAAGGGTTTAGAGAACTTGTCTTATGAGGAGTGGCTAAGGGAACTGGGGTTGTTTAGTCTGGAGAAAAGCAGGCTCAGGGGAGACCTTATCGCTCTCTACGACTACCTGAAAGGAGGTTGTAGGGAGGGGAGTGTCGGTCTCTTCTCCCATATTACGAATGACAGGACAAGAGGAAATGGCCTTAAGTTGCATCAGGGGAAATTTAGGTTGGATATCAGGAAAAATTTCTTTACAGAGAGGGTTATTATGCATTGGAACAGGTTGCCCAGGGAGGTGGTGGAGTCTCCATCCCTGGAAGTGTTTAAAAGATCTGTGGATGTGGTGCTGAGGGACGTGGTTTAGGGAACCTGGCAGTGCAGGGTGAACAGTTGGACTCGGTGATCTTAAAGATCTCTTTCAACCAGATGATTCTGTGATTCTGTGATTCTGTGAACACCTCTCGCTTCCCAAAGAGGAGGAGAAAGGGAGTAAGGCAGAGAGACTTATGGTTTGGAAAATAAAACTAAAACTGCTTTAATGAAAATAATAACAAAAAAATGAAATATATACAAATATACAAAAAACCAATACCGAACCCAACCCCCCTGATGGCAATTACACCACCATCACCACTGATGCTGTGGGCAGGCACTGGGGAAGTCCCAGACTGGATTCAGCAGCAGATGGAAACTGAATTCAGGAGCTGGGTTTGGGAACTGGATTCAGGAATGCACGAATTGGGATCAAAGGCAGAAGGACAGAATCCTCCTAGTATGTCGTCCATTGTGATCCCTCAGCTTTATCCCGAATATGATGTATATGGAATGGAATGGAATGGAATGGAATGGAATGGAATGGAATGGAATGGAATGGAATGGAATGGAATAACTTGTTGGTGAGTGTAGGGTCACCTGTCCCATCTGCTCCTCCCCGCAGGTGCAGCCTCTCACTTACTGCACCCCCACCGTGGGACACAGGATTTAGCAGTGACCTTGGTCTGCACAGGAGCAAGTGTAAGCAAGAGCCTTTCTGCACACCGATCCCTGGTAGTAACTGTAAACATCAAGTGTTGTCACTGCTAGGAGCAGAGACTGTCTGCAAAAATATGCCGTTAACTTCAGAAAGTGCAGTTAGTTAGAGGAGACTGAGCTGAAAAGTAAAATCACTGAAGAGCATTAGTTCTGTACTAACTCAAACCAGGACCTGAGGGAACTGGCTATTTGCACCATAACTCTGTCTTATTTCTAATTATGTCATCTTATCACTCAAGAGTGTGACTGGCCTAATTTTCTTTGTGAATAATATTAATATTTTTGAGACCTAGAAGTAAAAACTAAAGACCTGCATAGATTTTCATTCTATTGCCTTTACCTTGAACCATCATTTAGGCAATATCCCTTTGTTTAGAAATAAGTACGCAAGTGCAGTGTGTTCTATGATTCTGGCAGCAGCTGGGAAAACCCACTGTTTTGTTGTGGATTTGATCGTATTTTTGAAATTATCACAAACTTTGTTAAGGATGGCAAAATTCCCTGCTGTTAGGACATCAGCTGCTATATGAAAGAGATGAGCAATGCAGGGAACGTGTTGCAAACAACTATGTACTCAAATAGGATTTTTAGGAGGTACCTGAACTTACGATGAGAACAAGACATGCATATGCAATGTTTCCTCCTAAGACACTCTGAGCTTCCAACTGTTTTCAGCTCCAGGGGACCTCCTTAAGCTGATGAGGTTTCTCTCTAGTTAGGAATTCTCTTGTTTTCCTTCCATGAAATTGTCTCTTTGAACCCATACACACTGTCGTTATCCTCAGCAGCCTGAAGCAAGGGGTTCAGAGATTTACTGCATTTTCATTCCATGACCGTTGCCTCATCACAGCTGAGCAACACCGAACTTTCCCAGCCACTGTCACCCAGAAGAGCAAAAGAACCATAACTGAAGCATCATATGCAATTTCTGAAGTACTGCCACTCCACTGGATATTGCACACTAAAGATCATGTGGTTCCTGGAAGCCCTTGCAAATGCGCTGTTACACCAACAATTCAAGAAAGCTGATGACTTTATAAACAGTTTGCTTTTTCTTTTCTGACTATGCTTCATCTTCCAGTGCTCTGAAAGGCATTCCTTCACCAGGCACTGACTCTCAGCAGAAGGGAGCGCATGAGGTGTGTATTTAATTTGAAAAAGAAAAATAAATAACACATTCAGATCAAGCATGTTGCCACTTTGGTCTGTTATTTTTATTTGTTTTGCTGCATCCTTTAATTTGATGCAACTTGCAGATATGTATGCTAAATCTGAGTTTGCTTTGCCAGCCACAGCATCAGGACAGTATTTGTACCTTAAAATTTGTCCTTCACACAATCTGTTTCTTCTGTGTTTTTTTTTTTTTTTCCCACTGTCAATTCTTTATAAGTTGCTCATTACTTTTTAGCCTTTTGAAGCACCAGACTTAAAAACCAGCACTGCACTTTGCGGTCAGTGTCCTCATCCTTGACATGATCTTGTCGCCTATTGGCTGACTTCAGAGTTTGCAAGGTAACCAACACTCTTCAGGAAATAAATTTGTACAAAAATGAAAAGGAAAAAACTACATCTGTTTGTGTCCACATGTCAGACTTCTTTGTCAGTCACAGTCCTCTGTTTCCAGGTCAATCCTATCCTGCAGACTGCCCAAAGGCTAGAGACCTTATGGCTTCCAAACTCCTGGTCGTCTTGCTAAAAGTTGGGCAACTCAGGAATCTGGCTGGCCTGGACACCTGGAAGCCTCAGGCTCCTCAGCTAGTCAGTGTCTTAGAACTTGCAGTTTCCAGGAAAAAAGTATTGCACTGCCTCAGCTCTTCCAAAATTTTTTTTTCTGGTATTTTTTGGAAAACAGGTTGAGGACTGGTCACAAGTTGGGATATGACTCCAAAAACACCCAGAACCTGTTGGTAAACTAACAGAAGTTAGCTTTTTTTCTTTGCCAGCTGTGTCACGTGTGTAATTTCAGTTGTTTACAGTACTGAAATTTATATCTAAATCACTACCCTGAAAGGTCACCAGTACAAAAAAACCCATTGTTTTTGCCATAATTTAGCTGCTTTCTTAGATGTTCCCATAAGGACAAGAAGAAGCGTGCTCTGATGTGCCTATTTCTTTTCAATTACCATAAAGGGAGTCAGGGATGACCAGCTCCAATACAAACGTGCATATTTCTCTAGGTGAATTCCACCATTACTTCTCACATTCTGTCCATGACATGACCTTAATATGCTAGAGAGTCACTCCCAAATATGTCACTCTGACATATCACAATGCCTCTTGATCTTCTTTAGATCTTTGCAGTAAGTGCACAGCAGTAACAGGAAACATCCTGGTTTGAGTTAGAACAGAACTAATGCTGTTCAGTGATTTTATTTTTCAGCTCAGTCTCTTCTAAGTGACTGCACTTTCTGAAGTTAACGGCATATTTTTGCAGACAGCGTCTGCTCGTAGCAGTGGTAACACTTGATGTTTACAGTTACTGCCAGGGATCGGTGTGCAGAAAGGCTCTTGCTCATACTTTCTCCTTTCTCTTCCTCTTTGGGAACAAGAGGGGTTAAAAGAGCATCTGTCATTCATCTAGTGACCAGCCCAGACCTAACCCTTGACAGGAAGGTGTGTTATCATGGATGAGATACCATCTAACTGTGCTACTGTCCATTTATTTGGGCAGTAATTCTAAGCTTGTTTGGAGAATAGCTGGGAAAAGATCCCCTTTACGTTTCCCCAGCAGCTTGCAACTTTCTTACCTGCATTATCATAAATCTATAGAAAGCCTTTTATAGAACAATACACAACTGGGACAATATATATTATCTAAAATGGCAGAGCAAGGAACAACAATGAGCGTGAAGCACAGAGGGTGTTTTTGAAGTGATGTTCCACTAATACAAAATTTGCAGGACAACTTGAACTAAGGGGGCAGGCAGCTGTGACCATCAGGGCAGCTATGAGCTGCTTTTGGCAAAAAAACCATTTACTTCCCTTCTCAACCAGTGGTACTTGTTCCCTCCTTCACCCCAGACCCCACCCCTTAATACTGCTTCATCCAGAGGAACTGCCCAATCTACCCAAGTTTACTTGGCTGCACTTGTTACCAGTATCCTAAAATGATGGGTCTCTAGATCACTTCTGAGAGATCCATTTTCTTTGCTCCTCAGGCTGCAACAGAAAGTGGCCATATCATTAGTGCAATGGATTCACATTACTGAAGTGACATGAACACCAAAATGATTTGATGCTTGAAACGTATGTTAAGTGGCTGCCAAATGTGCCATTTTGATATCAATCCATCTTAAATGTGTATTTAAAATGAAGTGCTTTTGAGACCGCAGTGCTTTTTGGGTCACAGCACATGTTAAAGGGCTTTAAAAGAAATGTTTATAAGATGTCTAAATCAGTGCTCTAACCAAAAGCATTTTCATTTGGTTTAGATTTGGGCTTGAAACAAAATCCCAGTATCCAATTTTGCATGTCTTAAAATTGAGTCCCTTTCTGTTTGGACTTCAGTGTCCCTCTGATTGTTCATGTCATCTAGGAGTCTGGCCCCCAGAAAGTTGGCTTTGGATAAATTGTAGTAAGGTATTTATTTTTAATAAGTCTTAAGATTATTAAAATGCTATCATTTTCCTGTATAAGTATTCCTAAGCAGAAATCAATTGTGCCTGTATGTCTTTATTTAGATATCCTACCTGGAATGCAAAAATCACTGTTGAATCATGTGACTGCAGAGGAAGGCGGTTTTTTACCCTATTTTCTTATTTCTTTTGTATAATTGATTGATTAGCTGTAATACTAAATGTTATCTAGGAGCTAGTAAAAATTTTATACAAGAGACTTTCCTATAGGAAAGTAAGATCTCACTGAATTTGTCTTTAGCAAGAATTCTTCTTTGTAGACATTCAGGAAAATCCAAATGACATATTCTATGTGTAAATCTTCATGTCTACCTTAAGTATTTCAAAATCCTGTGCTCATAATCCCATTTTTGCCTTGATTCAATTTTCTGTTATGTGCCCATTAAATGATCAGTCCCCATCACACTGGACTCATCCTTCCTGCTAGGGAGGAACTGCACAGGCGAGGCTGCAGCTGAGACCACAGCTCACTAGGGAAGATGTGCTGCAGGAGAACAAACCTCATGCATTCCTGAGATACGATTCCTAGAGGGCAATGTGCAGACTCTAGAGCATGCAAAGACATTTTCTAAAACAGAAAATGTTTAAATGTAGCTGGTTTGATATTTCACAGGTGAAAGCAAATAGACTTTTAGTACGTTGAGTATTTCTGCATTTTGACTTTCATGCTTGTGACAGAAAATCAAATACAAAAATATTGACATGCCTCATACAATGGAAATCTTGGAAGGGTTAATCTCATGCAGTGGTGTCTTTGCTGGAATACTGAGGATATTTGTTAGGAATATGACATCTGAGTCCTAGACAAAACCTTTAAAAAAGGCTGAATTAGACACAGACTTGCTCTTTTTCTCTGTTTTATTTCCATCATTTTTCCTATTTTGAATCTGGGCAAGCTAGAGCATTTAAAAAAAAACTGGTGTGCAAAGCTAGCATTGACAGTGGTAAATGGACTTTCTGCTTTTGTGGCCACGAACAACGAGCAAATATTGAAAATAAAGGAAAAGTAATAGAACTCATGCCATAGGAAGTACTGTGGCAACGGACGGAACTCTACTAATGAAGTCTACGCAAACACGTAGGAGGAGTCATTGGGATAGGACTAGAGTCAGCCACAGTGTGGACAAGGTAGGACATCAGAGGCACAACTGCAATGACACACCACCTGTGGGGCACAACACATAAAACTAATGAAGACGGGAGGGGGACACAGATCCTGTTCCTATAATAATTAAGAAATTTCTTGGTATATGCACTGTTTCTCAATAAACGTAACCATATGGGAAGTTTGATGCATCTGTGTTGTTTAATTACTTAGCTCATTTGGGGTAGGAATAGAGTCTGACCAAGATGCTGAATTTCTTAGAGGTTTCAGTTTTCATTAATTTTCATTCTTAAACTATCTAGTAGATTGGATTGTAAAATCTTGGAAAATTTATTCAGTTCACAGAAGAATATTCATAGTGTAAGGGAAGGTTATGTTTTATTTCTTATACATAAAAGACAGAATGAATCTCTCTTTTAAGAAAAAAGAATGGTTATACTGTTATAAATCTGTATAACCTATCAACATAGGGATGATTTAACTTCCACAATTATATGAGATTGATGGTAAATAGCCAAGACTTACTCTTGGAAGAAGCTGAGCTGAAAAGTCCAGATTCTTCTGCTGAACAAGTCAAAGTCATTTTCCTTTGCAATAAATGATCTACACATAAACAATCTCATTTCATTATGCTTTTTCTTTCACTTTGTACTTGCCCTTGCACATTGCAGTCATATTGTGTAACAAATCCACAGAATTCCGCATTCCCCACAAGTTTGAGTGTGGGATTGTTATTTACCAGCACCTCATCCTCTTCGCTGCAAGACACTGTGACAGGCATACAAATCTTTACAAAAAGATCAGTTCAATTTTTCTGAAATTCAGCCTGAGAATAAGACATTATATAACCCTAATACATTCAATTTTGTTTGGGTTTTTTTTTTCCATGTAAAAGCTGCTCTGTTTCCTGATTTCTAAATTTCAGACTGGTTTTCGGATGTTTTACATCTCTTGCCAAAGAAAGCAAACAAAATGAAAATAGCAGAAGGGAAGATTCAGAGACCTTTCAAGTGATAAGCCTTGTTTAGCCCATACACTTGGTGTTGCAGCCATTCCTTTTCTTTGGCCCTTTTGGAAAGAAGACACATGAAAGTTGCAGCTTTTGGTTTCAAAATGGTGTATTGTAGGGAGGGCAGAGAGCTTAAATTATCTAGTGCAACTGCCCAATCACTTCAGAGCTGACCAGAAGTTAAAGCATATTATTAAGTGCATTGTCCAAATGCCTTTTAAACACTGATAGGCTTGGGAAATCGACCACCTCTCCAGAAAACCTGTTCTGGTGTTTGATCACCCCCTCAGAAAATAAATGTTTCCTAATGTCAAGTCTGAACATCCTCTGGCACAGCTTTGGACCATTCCCAAGTGTTCTGCCACAGGATAGCAAGGAGAAGAGATCAGCTCCTCCCCCTCCACTTCCCCTGCTCAGGAAGCTGTAGAGAGCAGGAAGAAAAACCCTTGTGGTCGTAGAGAGAAGGACCACAGTTTGACTGCTTAACAGACTGTGACTGAACAATAAACACCTACCAACTGGAGAAGGCTCAGTAGAGATGGGCAAAGATGATGTGCCCATGAAGCATGGAGAATAATGTAGGGTGTGACTGACCACAGCTGTTGCAAAGAAGCTGACTTTATCTCAAGACTAAGGGGATCAGAGGGTGGTCTTTGCTATAGATAAAACCACTATAGATAAAAACACTCACGTCAGTTGAGCGGATCAGCTGAATACATCACAGTTCACTGGATCATCCAGTGGTACAAATGTTTCCCTGAGTTAACCAGACCAGCACAGGGGAAGTGAATAGGTGTCTCAGCACAATACAGAGTACAAAAACTTAAAACTAAAAAAAAAAAAAAAAAAAAAAAATAAAAATTGTAGAGCACAAAAAACAAACAACTAAGAAAAGAATTTGAAGAGAGGAACAGGCTTGAGCGGCCTTCAACCCATGTAATACTTCTTGTGACTGGGGACACCCAGTACCCTGACAGCAACCATATTATAGAGACTGGTAATGGGGATCAGACTGGCATTGTGATTGAACCATATACTGCAATTGTCATATTTTGCTAAGTGTAACTTACATTTGTACTATGATTTCATTATATTTTGTGTCATTTTGCTAGATCAGAAATCCAGCATAAGGATCTTCAAATACATAAAATTGGTACCAAACATTAATCCTCCATATATGGAAAATCTAAAAGAAGCTGGTCAGAAAGTATTGGACTCTAACATGGACTTATTGACATGTGAATTTGATGCTTGCAAGTCTCTGACTATGAGTCTCAGTGGAAAAGAAGGGATGTCAAATAAGCAAGAAATGGTGGAAATGAGGCAGAGCCAAACCGGTGGAAGTTTTAAAGAAGACCTGGTATTGCCTGTTCAATATACCTGCAATAATTCATACTTGTCCCATTTAAGAGAGGACGTAAAAATCCCCTGAATTGGCAAAAGATTTGTTAACAATGTAATTGTCATCAGGATTGGTCCATAGCACATAGCAAATGCTTTGCAAAGTAATGAAACAACAGTGGCAATACGGGATCTTCTGTGTAATGAATCATACTGGTATTGATCACTGCTGTAATTGATCATGCCTGCCATGCTTCTGGCATTTACTCGTTGATGTACTCTGTTAAAAACAGAACATTGACCACTCATTATTCACAGAAATTTGCAGAAAATTTAATAGGTATAAAATACAACACATTCTTGTGTTCAAAGCCATGGACAACAGAAAGAGCACAATCAGAATAAAGTAGTTTGTTTCACGCATATCCAGGAGAAGTTTCTCTGCAGTTTTGTTACAGTAATTTAAAAAAAAAAAATAATCACTCAACTGTAGAAACAAACTGAAAATAACTAAGAAGAGAGAGAAAAAAAAGAAACTACTTACAAAAAAAAAAAAGGTGCTGCTAAGGACTTACTTAATATGAAATTAAAAAATTACCATCTTTCTTCTCTTTTCTGTCTCCTGACCCAGCTATCTTCATAGACTTCATGGACTTAAATTTCAGGTCTGATAATCCAAAGCCCTTTTAAATGCTAATAGTGTTCTTTGAACTTCAAAGAGGATGTGTCTGCAAGAATTTCTAGCAAAGCAAGAGCTAAAATATATTGAAAACAGAAAACAGCAAACAATGGAGTATTGTGACTAGCTTTTAAATGAAAAGTTAGCAGAACAAATTTAAGAATTTATTATCATTACTTCATGGATTTTCTAATAAAATCATTCCATCTTTCAGAATTTCAAGGCTTAATCCAACAGAGACACGAAGTTGTTACTAACATACACTACATTGGTTGAAATGCAAAAAAAAAGGATCTTTGACAGGTGTCTATACAAGAAACATGTTCCTGCTTGTGTTTCAGTAGAATGTTGAATTGTCACCATCTTGAATGCTGGAAATAATTACTATCTAAACTATGCAGAGCCATAACCTTGTTTTAGAGCTGTGTGCTTTGTGAAGTTATTACAAATTTTTTTTAAAAAAAACAGGTGTTGGCATGATTTACTTCCAGTTATTTTGAGTACTACGCCATGCTGAGTATAGTAGGACTTTCCAGTGCAACTATGCTGATTAAAGATCTTGCTATTCGTCTCTTACAGAGTGATTTCTCTGGATGTTCAAAATTATGGTAAACTGAAGAAGATCTATGTCAAACATAGAAGCAGGTTTAGGTGTCTAAAGAGGAATTTTAGGTATAAGTTTTATGGCATTATTGCTATGATGAAACAGGAAATGAAAAGAAGCAGTAGGTCAGTTCAGTTTACCAGTTATATTTGTTTGAGGTAAATATATTTAGGGTCTACTAAAAACATGGCTCCTGTGAGACTTCTTTTTCTCCACAGACTTTGAAGAAAATGGGGTTTTTCTTAATATTAAACGTATGTTTAACCTTTTGCTGCTTTTTTCTTTATTTAAAGACACGTCTCATGTCTATCTTAGTTTTTTCTATTCTATTGATTAATCTTCTTCTAAGTTATTTGAGTTTTGTGATTTCTGATCTTGCCAGTGGTTCTGCAGCTTTTATTTTGTAAGGCAGAAACAACCATTACTTGGAGAAAAGACCAGTAGTTTTCCATACATAGAGCCTATGAGGGGAAAAAAAAATTAAAAAAACCCAAACCCCAAACCAAAAACCAGAATATTTGCAAAAGGTGGGTTAGGAGTTTATGAACAATATGCAATATTGCTATTGGCTAAGTACTTATGGTATGACTGAGAAGTTCGTTGGCAGGTTCTCACAGTATATCCAGGCAGTTGCAATAGTTAACATACTAAAAGTATACCCTTAAAATTCATTATAGCAGCGCTCATACGATTTACCAAAACAGCACACACAGCTCTGACATTCAGTATGGGGTAAATGCAGGCGTATTATTGAACTCAAATCAAAGCCCAGTAGGAAAGCCTGCCAACGGGTACTTCCTTGTTTTTCTTATTTTGCTTTTCAAAGACAAGTAAGAAATCCACAGCCAGACTCTGTTGTGTCCTTTAAGACTGCCTTCCTCTATTTGTTGTTAATTGCCTTTTGTAACTATTGCCTTTAATGGTATTTTCCACCTTTTCATCTTTGAGAATTAATGGGAAAGGAAGGCTTACTTTTTTCCAGGTTGTAAACTCATTCTCTGCACAGTTAGGCAGACTCTATAGGCTCTTTGCAGTAGAGTGCTTCTGTAGGGCTCATGCTCTGCTCCTAAGGTGTGGGTATATTCCTAGCTCATCTTCCCCTTCCCTTCTCACCACCCTTGCTTACACGTGATACTCCCTTGCTGCATTGCCCTACATAGAGATGGGAAGTGCCTTTGGGAAAGCATTTCCTTCTGCCTTTTTTTTTTTTTGTAAAATGCACAGAATATTTCTGGATGCTTTTGATAAGCAATAAACGTTACTGTTTGTGTGCAACTTTAGGACACCGACTGTGATCATTTACCATTCAGTACATGTACTATTTGTCTGACGATAGATGAGCAGGATTTGCACATTAGTCACTCAAACCGCAAAGATTCGGTCTTACTCCCATTGAAATAAAGCTACTACTGATGTCAAACTGCAGGGTCAGGAGGTACAGACTGGAAAGCATTCTGTAGCACTGTACTTGAGCTGAGTGATCTACTCAGATTTATGAAACTTAGCAACCGAATACTCCGTAAAAACAAAAATCATGAGGGCTCAGTCCTGTAAGGATTTGAGTGCTTTGGTTTTGATCCAGCAGAGCACAGAAGTATGTTCTTAGGTTTAAGCAGGTGTTTATTCCCCAGGGTATTCCTATGCACTTTAAGTTAAATACCTGTTTAAGTGCTTTACTGGATCAAAGTCAGAGTATTTTCAACATCTTTTAGGGTTGAGTTCTTACCTAAGACCTTTTCTCTGAGATCTCAAAGTGTTTCACAAAATACACTAAAACCAATTCCTCAAAATAATAAAATGAAATACTGTTATAGGACAGAAAATTATATTGTTTTTCTGGGTGGGTTCAACATTCCCATCCATAACTAAGGCTCCTAGCTCTCTAAATCAGTGACAGAAAAAAACAATCTGTTTTTGCTCCATTTACTAAAAGACGCCCTGCTCCAGTAAACACTGAAATGGATGAGTCATGTAAGAAAGGCAGGCTTTGAAGTTGTAGTGATGAAACTCCCTAGTTATAGCGGCTTTGTTGTGTGTTTTGTATTCTCATGACTGGATGCACAGGGATGTGATTTCTTTCTTTAGATGGAAAGAATTAGGAACACTAAAAAGATAAAGACCATTTATAATAGAGGCAGTAAATTGTCTTGAGATAAATAGCAAGGAGCGGTATAAAAGATAAGGTCCTTGTCTGGGATGCTGAACTAATTAATAGCAGTAACGTGTGTTAATACTGCACGTGTATCTCACTCAAAATACTTATAGCAACTCCAAAAGACCCTGTCCAATTTCATTGCAAGCAGTGCAAACACACATGGAGAATTAAATGTATTTAAGAGAGTTCTACAGCACATTTGCCCAAGAAAGACAAAAACAAAACTAAAAACTATAATTTTTCCTCCTTTCCTAGAATGCATCCTTCCTCCCTCCTGGACTAGTTGTTTGCCAGTCTGAAATGTTGGGTTCACCTCAGGAGGCACCATGTGAGCCTTTGGGCAGGCCTGACAGCAACCCCTTCTTGCAGTCATGCCCTCTCCCAGCTGCAGAGGATGGGTGTTGTGGAGAAGCTCCAAGATCCAGCCACCAGAAAGAGCTTTGGAGATCTGCTTGTGGGTCGCCAGTCACTCTGCCTTTTTCCTTCTATATCTTTGTCTATCCAAAATACCCTTTTTTTTTAAAAAAAAAGAAGACGAAAAGTTGACAAGAGATTAGAAGGTGCAACAACATGAAGAGAATAAATGCTTGAGAATTCTGTGCAGATGAAAAAATATGTCTTTCAACCTTCCCCATTTTGTCAAATGGAAATAGTATTAACCCAAAATAAAATGTATGACAAATCTCATTCCTTCAGCTTAGGCAGCAATATGAGAGTTCTGCAATGGCGATCACATTTATTTTTCATGATGGGAAAGGTATTTTCTTTCCCCCTACATTTCATTATTGTTAGAAACAGAACAATTCTGGCTCAGCCAGAGAAGTGCCTTCACAAAGTAAGGATGTCAAATTTCAGCCTGATCAATGAATACAACAGAAGTTGAAGGTACCTAATAGGACCTCATCAGAAGGAAAATGTTTTAGAAATCTTAATTATCAGTTTCTTATTAATCTTTAGAAAAATAAACACCTAGGACACAGAACTTAAACTTCTAAGTTGTCAGCTGTGAATAACACCAAAGCAGTAACTTAGCCTCTCACATTTGTGTCACAAATTTCCAGCTTGACCCAAACTGAGTAGGAGAAATCTTGCCTGGTTCAGTTCAGCCTTTGAAATCACTTCCAGTTCTCAGGACCACCTAATTTCCCCTAGTTCTTCTACCCATTCCCTCAGGATTCTGTATTGCCTGAGGGCAGAGGAGAGGGGAAGAAGTTCTAACCCTTCATCTGTCTTGCCCTCACCTGAAATCATCTCCCGGAGCTGGATGTGAAGTTAAAGACTGAGGATAGGTAAGGCAGCAATGGAGCATCACTACCTCTGTCTACCTTCAGCCTCCCTGGTCCTGTCATTGGAACATACTGATGTTCAAAGGAAGAACAGCTCTGCAAATATACCATTCTGGCTTTTATACAGGGATTTCATCAACAGTGGGGAAAATTGACAAAGCAGGCAGACCTGGAAAGTTAGTCAGCTGGAGAGGTTGTTGGCACTACAGAAACCATCCCCTTTGTTGGCACTGCCCAGCTTAGATGGCAAGGAAATAGAATCTGTTCTCTTGCATGGAGGCATTTCTCTCTTGATTTGCTTTCCTTAGTCCAAAATAAGAAATCCGTACTACACTTTCTCATGCAATTTTTGCATGGAAAAATAAAAAAAAATCCTGTAAGGGCACTATATTTAAAGATTTCCAGGTATCTATGCTAAAGGCATAGAAGAGCCAGCGACATTGATCACCTATCACTAGAACTATCTGAATAGTGTGCAGGAAAGAATAGAAGCAGATATATCCTGGGGAGCAAGAATTACTATACTACCATATAACTCAGGACTTTTTCCAACTTTTTTTCTGAAAAAAATCTACTGAATTGCAAAAGTAGGGTTTGAACCTTTGTAAAAAAAGCCTGTTTGCTCATGCTCAAGTGTCTTTGCAGCCTGCAGCCTGCTTTGTCCAGTGTTGTCAGTGACCTTGTTCTGTGACCTTCTTTGGATGCTTGAGGAAGAGAGAGATCTGACCCAAAAAGTTGCTGTTTCTCTTCACTCTCTCCATAGGAAAGTTTAGACAAGTTTAGCTGTAGCTATCAACAGACCAAATGTCTGTGATGAATCCCATTCATGGTGTCATATCTGATATAATGAGTAGACAGCCTGTGTTCAGCAGAACATACACCTTTCAATATTTTTACCCTTGGTCCAGGGTTTTGATATTAGCAAATGTCTCTGACACAAGAACAAATATGCCCATTAACTTTGAATATATAGAATAGAATAGAATAGAATAGAATAGAATAGAATAGAATAGAATAGAATAGAATAGAATAGAATAGAATAGAATAGAATTGAAATGAAATGAAATGAAATGAATTTTTTTTATTTGGAATGGACCTACAATTACCTAGTCCAACTGCCTGACCAATTCAGGGCTGAAGGGTCATAGGGAGGCCAACTGTTTTTTATTTTCCTAAGATGCTACTTCTTTGCCAGCCCAGATGTTTGCCTTTTTATTTTATTTTCCTCAGACAGCCTTGAAAACTGCACACAGAAATCCCTGTTAATAAAATCAGTTTGCAAACCTTAACGTAATTGGATAGAAAATGCTGGAACTTAAGTTTTCTGGTTTAACCTTGTATTCCTTGTGAATGTGCACTCTCATTATATGGTCTTCTTTACATCAGAACCATGACTGAGTGAGTGGACAAGGTGAGTGTACATCAGTGAGTTCAGATACTGATTTAAAATGTGGTACTTTGTGTTACATTTTATGTTTGTCTTAAAGTAAATGTTAAGATTAATTAGATGTCACTTATTGAAAGAAAACAGTTTAATGGATGCCTGAAAATGTTGTTGATTGATGGACCAACCATTTGTCATGGATATCACCTCTGAGCTTGTTTCCTCTTGGGGTATGCCAGTGTAACAGAGTCCAAACCTGTGCTGTCTCCAATTTTGCTAATTTTAGCAGGTAGTGATTAGAGCAGTAGAACTATATCAACATCCATTTCTGTTTTAACTCTTGATGTGAATTAGTGAGACACTTGAATGTTAAAATGTATAAGTTGTTGATAAATTAAGGATACAAAATTATTTCACTTGTATGTCTCTAATTATTCAAAATGGAAGAAGAGCACAGATGTTATT
Source organism: Bucorvus abyssinicus (assembly GCA_009769605.1). Lineage (NCBI taxonomy): Eukaryota > Metazoa > Chordata > Aves > Bucerotiformes > Bucorvidae > Bucorvus > Bucorvus abyssinicus. The sequence continues at coordinate 91,347,437 of CM020024.1, read as the reverse complement.
CTAATAAAGTGAGGCAATAGGTTGAACATGATGGCACCATTCTGTTTGCATTTTACTAGAGTGAGCCTTGAAAGTCAATGGGAGAGTTCAGGACTGTGGACCCAGAGCAGAGAGAGACATCTGTTCCAGGGTATGCCTTAGACAGTGCCTGCAGTCCCCTAGGAAAAGTACTGAAGCCTTCCCCTCGGTCATCTTCAAAACTTTCAAACTGTACTGTGCACTGCCAGGTACACAATGACACAGAACTTCAAATGGCCTGCCAGGGCACATGAAGAATTGAAGTTGTATTAAAGCAATGCTTCACTAGGTCAGCAGGGTGGCTTCACCTGGGTAGTGCACCGAGCCTAATTTCAACTCCAATGCTAACCCCCAGCTACAAGGGTTTTGGATCAGAGCCATACCACAACACTGTGGTGGGAATCTCTCAATTGTGTTTTCTTCCAGTCCTGGTTCACTTTACAGAGTAGTTTTGGTACTCTGTAAGTTGGTTCGTTTTGTTGACACAAATCTCTTCACACCTGATATGAACCTACCCCTGAAGGACACACAAGGGTCTCTGAGCCAGTGACTGGCCCTTCAGACCACTTTGGAAACGTATGTTTGGTGGGAATGACTAAACCAGGGGACCAGACTAAATCTGCTCCAGAATAAAACCCTACAATTTACTCAATAGATATTATGGAACCTCTTTCCCAATCCTTCAACCTACCGATGCCACAAATTGCTTGTTAATGTAGAAGTAGCTATTCAGAGCTAGTCTGGGTGTCTCACCACAGTAGTGCACAGTGTGATCCGTCACAGGCAGAGGAGCTTGGAGGCAGTTCTCATCACCCATACTCAACATTTCTTCTGTTCCTCTGTCAGTGGGAAATGTCCTCAACATTTCCCAACGACTAACTCAAAGCAGTTCCCTGATGTATAAACTCATTTTTGATAAATCAGTGAAGAATGCTGACTATTCTGGATCTCATTCAGATACATTTCAACCTTGTCATAAGCCACTGTACCTCCCACAGGATTTGCAATTCTGTGGTGAGGGACCAGATTAATATGGCGCTTAATTGCCAAGTGACCTCAACCTTTTTACTTTATAGAACATGGTTGCAGGTGGCAAACAACAGTCCTGATATTTTGGAGTACATGTGGAAGGTAACTCTCCTAATTATTATCTCTAATTCTGTAGACAGTGCAATGACTGTGTTATGAAATATATAGAAGTGTTGAGTCAGGTACAATTACACATCATAAACAGTGTCATAAATTGCATCAAAAGACACATTGGAATTTATTTTGCAATAGAAAGAAAGTGCAGCATCAGAGCAGATCTTTTAAAAGCTGCTAAAGTTCTTGGTAAATCTACATCATGTACGAGTTGTTATTTCCAAGCCTGTTTTCTTCATTTGCTGCTTACATATACAGGATTTGATATTTTCCAGTCTGTTCCACATGAAAAAGTCCCTTTTCTTTCCAGAGCCCACTGTCAGTAGGCAGGACTGGGCAACACTGCTGGCTTAGGCAGATTTTTTTATATGTTTGTCTGGAGAATCATAATCAAGACTATGTTGACAGTTTTGGTTGTTCACATCTTTATGTTGGCTAAATGCTGGACCAGGTACTCAATGCAGCAAGAAGGTACTATGACCTTTTCCAGATTTCTGTAGTTAGCACAATTCATTTTACTGCTGGCATGTTAGAGAAGTAACATTTGGGGGCTAGTGGATCTCCTATAAAACTCTATGTAAAACACAAATCAGTATCATCAACAATAGTATTCATATATTAATATTCTACATGGTTGAAAGAATAGTGTAGACATATCTGAATTGTCTGAATTGATTGGAGAACTGGTCTGAAATTAAGAAGCCCTACAATAAGGGTGAAAATCATCAAATGTAGAAATGCTAAATGGAGAAGAGCCAGCAAACCATGAACACTGCAGAAAAAAGAGTTTCAGATGTTTTAGCAGATCACAAAAATCTTAAATGTGCTGTTGCTGAGAAAAAATGGGAAATGAAGTTCTGGATTTTCAGAATGCATTAATAAGAATATCAGATGGCATGGATCACGTGTCAGTTGTAAAAGAGTGGACAGTTCAGGTTACCACACTTGGGGTAAATATGGAGCATTTGAATAAAATGCAAAACAGGGTAAGTAGAGTAGTCCAAAGCCTAGAAACTATGGTGTATTAAAAAAAAAAAAAACCAAAACACAAAACCTGGGATTACGTAGCCTAGAAAAGAATGGAATAAAGGAATTTTTGTATAGTTTGCAGTAAAAAAAGAGTATTGTGGCTGTTCTCCATGTCTACCAAAGACAGAAGAAAAATAACAAGCTTAACTTTCAAAAATTGAGGTATTAGGCAGATATGAGAAAAACTTCCTTTTTTTTTTTTTTAAGGATAACAGAGAAGAAAGTGCTATAAGGCTTTAACAGACTCTTTAAAAGATAGTAAAATCCCCAGTCCTAGATGATTTTGGCTTAGCCAAGTATCTCTCAGAAGAGATGTAATCTCACTTGATTATCAGAGCATATAAAAGGTTCATTTTAAGTCCCTTTCAGACCACATTTCTGTGATTTTTATGATTTGATAAAGCAATGGTAATTAAACTACTAGCTTTTTGCTATGATCTGCCGGATGGATCTAGTGCTAAATCACGTTCCCTTTGGCATCCTTTTCTCAGCAATACAGAATTTAAACGAGCGCTGCCCTAGCTTACATATTCAGCATGGTGTGCTTTCACCTGTATTAAAGGTAAATCTGTTTCTAATAATTTGCTATTAAAGTCTGCCAACATAATTCCAGCTGCTTAGTTTAAATAAGGATAATATTTTAATCAGCATTTTTAGCATCTCTGACCTTAATTTCCAAAGCAGGTACATTGTCACAATACCGCTGGCATTAGTAAAATGAGGTCCCGGTCAATTCTAAAGGCTACGAGTAGATGTTACTGTTTCACAGTGACTGCTGTTTCTTTCCTCTCCCTCTTGGTCCCTACCATCCCCTGTCATCCAGTTCTTTCATGGGAGATTTATGCCACCTCAGCTGCTGGGTGATTTATCACTGTATCTTATTTGTTTAAAATTTCTCATTTTTAATATTGTGGTCAGAGAGTAGCTATGCAAAGAAAATTATCACTGCCAGGAAGGAGCAGACAGATAGCTTCGGTGGGTGAAGGAGTTACTTGCACTAGAAGTGCAGCTCACAGAGCCATCACATTCAGCCATTGCTTTAGAAAGAGCAAAACGGTGTGCTGGCTGACAGTGGCAATTTATTCTCTCACTTAATTTTTTTCCCCCAGAAACTGGTTCCTAGAAGTTTTCTTTTCTCAATTGCAAGCTAATATTAAGTCTAGCATTCAGTTCAGTTTATCAATTGCCAGTAAAACCATTTGTGCTACAAATTATGCATTAACGTGTATTTACCTTCAGATTTCACTGGATGGGGATTTATCCACGTAGTGCATACACATAGTGCAATGAGTGATGTGCAGTATAACAACTCATTTAGCTAGCTGTGTGGTGGTTTTCTCTTCTGCATTTAAACTTATGTACAACTACTTGTCACATATTTTGAGCATGTCATATTCCTCCAACACAATACCATTTTGGATGTAAGATGACTTTATGCTGGGAAATGAGTCAATTTTTCCTTCAGGATTCTTGAAATGTAGATATCACGCTACAGACATCATGGACAGCTTGACAAAATGTCTCATATTATAATTACAAAATGTGCCATATTTTGTTGTCTCTGATAAATCACAGAGTATTCCTCTTTTTCTGTCTCTCTTTTATGAGAATACTCGTTGAACAATGCAGCTTTGGGATTTGAAGGTGAACTGAACTGAGAGTCATCCTAGGTATATGTGCAAACTGAGAAAAGAGAGAATAAGGGATAGGAGTTTAGAATATATTTCTGAGGGAAACATATGAAAACTTCCTGACCACACACAGTCACACTGGCTCTGACAATGCCACAGTCTCAAATATTAGCTTGTTATTTACTATCTTTAAGCCTCTCCTGATTATTCTAAGCCAGATATGTTCCTCTAACATATTTTTCATAATTTATTCTAACAAGTTTCAAAATCTTCTTTTTTCCAGTAATCTTTACTATATGTGAGGAGAGAAACTTCTTAATCAGGATTGTAATTACATCTATCCATGTTTCCCAGTCTCTTAAGTTTGGCTATGGAGTCATCCATGTCTCTGTAATAACTAAAGAACCGAAAACATGTGTATTGCTTTTTCTAGTGTAATAGACACATTCAAGTTACAGAAATTTCCAGTGGCTCTGGAAATACAGCCAGGGATTCAATCTGAGTCATTGTCAGAACTCAGTGTGGAGGTTTGTGTTAAGCATAGTGCCTCCAGGAGCACTGGAGAGCATCCAGGACTGCGTTTATCATGACGGCCGCTTGCATTCTGCTCTCACACAAATCTCAGCTCAGTGTAGACAGTGTTCAGGGGATAGTAAGATCTGAAAGGCTGACAGGAGACATACACTGACTGCAGGAAGGTGATGAGCATCTACTAATTGTCACAGAATTTTTAAAATAGGTGGTTCCCCCTTTCTGCTGTGTGGTTCCTAATCCTGCATGGGAAACTGGTTTTGGTCCTGGACTTCTTTCAGAAGGTAGTATATTCTTCTTCTGAAACCTTGGTGTGTTTTTAGCATTTATGTACATGTTTCAGTGTGTTATTAAATTCTGTATCCACTTTTCTATAAGCCAGCTAGCTCTCAAATGGAGTGCCTCTGAACCTCTTCATCAAACAAAATTGCAGCAAACCAGAAGGAAGTACAGCTGACAGCTGTACCACCACAGGCCAGGCAAGTAGGTGTCTGAACATGATAAAACTATGGCCTAGGAATATTTTTTTTCAACAGTTTGCTGCTTTTATCTTAAAGCAGAAAGCAGATTTACATCCAAGAAGCAAGGCTGGGGCTAGAACTAAAATGGAGAACTTGACTAGAAAAGCAGAGAGCTCATTCACCTCCACGTATTGCTGTCATAAAGAAACACACTTCAGGGTTTCCCTTTTATTGCAAGTACTGTTTGCAGGTAATCTTTTTCCTTCTCTGTTACAATTTTTATCACCCTTTCCACTACAAAAAATACTAATGACAGTGTCCCTGTTGAAAAGTGTTGCATGCATATGTTGTCCTATTGCACCATGAGAAGGCACCCACAAGAGTGCCACGTGCCAGTACAATTTCTGAAGGAGAAAAATGTTAGTGCTGCACCACTTTGGCAGCCTTGCTTTACTTATTTGGGTTGTCAGCGTGAAGCTTTTGAGATCATCTTTCTACCAATTTAATAGGTGCTGGGATGTGCAACCAGGGATTTCTTTGTAGAAGATGACTGGTTACAGATATAAAATGGAATGAGCAGCTTTGCTAACTTTAACAAGTATGATGTGGCATTCTTAAGCCGACAAAGACAGCACTCCGGAGGGCTACCAGACATCTGGTAGTTAATCAAATTACTAAACTAGATCAGAATGGAGGAGAAAGAAATCATGAAACTTTTGAGATTTTAATGAAAGCAGACAATGCAAGATTTGTATTACCTGAGGACAGGAAGAGGCAAAGAGAATTTAAGCTGGCAAACTGACACATCCAAAGAAATTTCGGTGTCTGGCAATGTTATGTTAGACAAATTATACAACTGCCTCTACACTGGCCATTTACTGTGGCAAATAGAACATTCTTCTAAAGAAAGTGTGAGGAAAACACAAAGATTGGAATGTGGATTACTAACACAATTTTTAACTGCCATCAAATCCAGTTTTACGAGAAAAAACACGTTTAATGATTTGCTTGCTATGTAAATGTTTGTCAAAGGCTTGTGCAATTAGGAAAATGACACGATACATGAAGAGGGAAAGTGTTTTCCTGGGAGCAATGACAAGCTATGCATTTTAGCTAGAGTGATTTTGAATTACTGCTTTTCTGAGGCTCACATAGAACAACAACTTTGCAAACAAAGACTTGCTGGGAGCTAGGGAATTGACACAGCTTTTCCTGCAAACCACCTAAACACCCTCTCCACCCCCACCCCCAACAACATCTTCACTGGAACATTCACATCTTGTTGCTATCAAAACAGAACAGCTACAAGTTACCTTCTGGACTAATTTCGTATACTGTAAAGGAAAAATGAACAGAAGGACAAGAGGACAATTACATATAAGGGGTAGGGTCTCCAGCTTTATTAGCTTGTTTCTAAAAGTCAAATCAAAGACTCTACACAGGATATTCTGGAAAACTGCCCAACTTGACAGACTTGACTCTGAGGCCTTCCGAAGACCTGAAAGATCTCATCTTTTAATTTACTAATTTTCAAGGCAGACACACAGTTTCAACGTACCTAATGAGAGAACAAATAATTATTCCTTACATTCATTATGAGACAGTTGTTACTGAAGAAATGGAAAATAAAAAAAAAAAAAATTACAAGAATATAATGTAATGTGCAATGAATCTACATCATCCAGTAAGAGACTGCCAACCCTGTCAGGGCAGTATATACCTTCTCACCAACCAGTCTCCTTCCATATCTCATACATTCACGTCATTCCTCCTCTGCAAGGACTTTACTTTTAGTCACATCCCCTCTTGAATCTCATCTGTCTCATCCTAATGCTTGAGAAGTAGACTTTGCTGGGTGGAGCATTCTCCATTTGGGTTAGAGCGGTGAAGGTTTTGCTAGGTTTTGGGTAGAAGGAACATGATTCTTGACTAAGGTGATTTGAGTGCTCATTTGAAAGCAAAGAAACCAGTTGTTTGCTCCCAAGGTCATTTTTATCTGTTTTGTCCAGTGCCATTTGCAGCACAAAATTATTAGAACAAGGATGTCAACACTGATTGCCCCAAGTATTAGATACATGTCCCTGCTACTTCTCTTTGTTTTCATTTCACTTTACCAACTAGACTTTGAATTTCTCCATGTAGAGAAGCAAAGCTTTCTAGCAGACACAGAGGTTACACTTTGCTAGGTAAATTGAACGGTTATGGAAGAATGCAATACTCTATACTCTTCCCAGGCACAATTTTGGCCTGTGCTAGCTAGAAGGATCCTGATTCTCAGGCACAGCTAAGGTGTTCAAGCACATAACAGTCCAGGAATGATTCCAGGCACACATCTTGGAGGCCATCACCCTGTTAAAACAGGGCTTACTGAGTAAGGTTTTACTAGCATTGGTGTGGGCCATGCTGTATTACTTGGTCTCAGCACTCAGGAAGGTGGCTGACGGCTGCCTGATTTGCTAGTAAAGATACAGCCAGAAACCGCTTTCCACCTTGCCTACTAAGTTCCATAGCCTTGTGATTCAATATACTTGTGAGAGCAACAGATGCAAGCTGAGGAGCAGAGCAGAGGCCTTCTCCTTCCCACGTGACAAACTAGCCATCACATGAAACTATTTCACTGCTCCTCTTCCTCCTTTAGATGGGTTTTGAAAGGGAAAACCTTGTGCAGTTCAGTGCAGCATAGCTTACAAGTATTTCTCTGCAGGATATTAGAAGCTTGATAAATGGAAATGCTTCAATGCAACTGACATAAGGTACTCACACACTAGAAAGCCTGGGGTTGAAATCTCCTGTTCTCTGCATATCTGTTTGGAAACTGCATGCTACTCACATTGACTTTGAGTTTGTATTAGTGTCCCAGTTTGAGCCAAGACTTCCTTGTTTTGGAAATGTGCCCAATAGAGTATCGGGATTATTTCATACAAGTTCCATAAACCCGGCATCCCATTGGCTAAAAGTGCAGGTCAAAAGATTTCTTCCGACAGATGTTCCTTAAAACCTGCAGCCAGGAGGAGTCTCCTCCTCTTTGGACACCGGACAGCTTCGGAGAAAGAGCCACAGTGAGAGGGCTGGCTGCCGTCCAGGCCAAAAGCCTGCGGCCTGCCCCCCCCTCCCCACCCAGGGCCTAACTCAGAACTGTTTCTGTCTATCGGCGCCCAGCTCTGCTGTGAATTGTTGGGTGACTCAGTCAGCATCTCTCTCTCGTATCGGGTAAGAGAAGAGATATTTTTCACTCGGCGAGAATCTACCGCTGGATTCGGACGCGGGGGAAGCTCACCCCCCTTTGCGTTCCGGCCGCGAGGGCTTCTCCTTTTATCGGCATCTGAAGCCGCTTCGGTCAGGAGTGTCCTTGAAGTTTTTTTTTATAGACACTGAAAAAAGGTCTCCCTGCGAACTCGTTAAAATACTTCTCTAAGCTGTTAAAAACTTTTAATCACTTGGCCCGCCGCCATTTTGGATAGACGCCATCTTCTGAGCTACCATCCTGGCGTGACGTCATCTCCTGGCCTGTGGCCAATCAGCCATAATTGTAGTTTCTTTTCCCTTTTCCTTCCTTTGCAGTGTTTTAACCCTTACTGCATTGTTTTCTTGTTTTGCATTTAATATATAGTTGTGTGATATGATAGTATTTTAGAATTTTTATTAGAAGTTTGTTTCAGTTTCCCATCCGTATATTCCAAGATTTGAGTTTTGTTTCCCTTTCCCCTGTATCAATAAGGGATTTAAGGAGCGTTAGGGACCTTGAGTTTTGCTCGGAGGCTCAACCCCTAACAATTAGGGAGCGCAATGTATTAGGAGCTGGGAATTGTCATCTGAGGGAGTCCAGTTTTCCATAAAACTCACATAAAGCATTAATTATAGATGCCTGTATCTCACTCTGGAAGGAGAGGACTTACATGTTAAGTGCCATACTATATAATTTCTGGCCATAAGTGTTAATGCGTTGTTATTTAAGGCCCTTATAAATCTGTGCTTCCTTGAAAAGAACCCGAAAAATTTCCTCAACAAATGTCTAAGACTGATACTTAAATTCTGCAAAGTTTGTATATCCAACACATACCAACTTCCTTCATCAAGTATATAAATGGCATGTACTAGCCAGAGTTCTGGGTAGGTATGTAGGCAGAAGTTGAAATCTAAAGGCAAAATAATACAATCGCCACTAAAGTCAACCACAAAGTTTGTGTTGATTACCTGCTGTGTTAATTTGGTAATCAATTTAGCCTATCCATTCAATTATAGTTGTAAACTTAGTTTGGTCCTTGCAGAGTTATGGTTTTAATTTGCCTCCTTCAAGAGTCTATTCAGTTGCTCACTCTTTTATTAAAATCCGGAAAAAAACTAAGTCAGCCCAGCTTATGCTGCTTTATCAAGTCACAATATGGATCATAAACTCTAAAGACATGGCTAACTTCTGATAAAATAAAAATCCTGCCACTAAGTTTTGTTTCCAAATGAAACGTAAGTTCCCAAGAGTTTCTTTGTACTTGTTGAAAATAAACTATTCTTACTACCACAGAGACAGTGCTAAATACTTTTTGTCAATGTTTTTTTTCCATTTTGTAGTGCCTGGGGTCTTTGCAAGTTATGCACAGTTTCTCAGCAACTTCATCTGTTTTCAGAGGAATATGTTTTCAAAACAGTTAAATGTGTTACATGTGTTGCATTTTAAATCTAAGCATATGATTTTATTATGTTAAAGCCTTCAATAATTCTTTGAGTATTTCTTATCTTTGAGTTAATGTCACAAATGTTCTCACTTACTACTGTATTCCACAAAAATATTCTCCCAAGTGTCATTTCAGTTGTACTTCACTTCCTGCTTTAAATCACAAAATCTATATATAATTTTTCATGTCCTTTCTTATTTCAACAAATGTCATCAGTATTGCATGGAGATTTCTTTTTTCTTTTTCCCAATAATATCACTGTTTTTAATTTTCGTGACATTCCGTCTTGGCAGTAAACCAAAGAGCTTATACAATATTTGCAGAAGCATTACTGTGATTCATAGAATCATAGAATCATCTGGTTGGAAGAGACCTTTAAGATCATTGAGTCCAACCTTTCACCCTGCACTGCCAGGTTCCCTAAACCATGTCCCTCAGCACCACATCCACATGGCTTTTAAACACCTCCAGGGATGGAGACTCCACCACCTCCCTGGGCAACCTGTTGCAATGCTTAATGACCCTTTGCGTAAAGAAATTTTTCCTGATATCTAACCTGATATCTTCCCCTGCCGCAACTTAAGGCCATTCCCTCTCGTCCTGTCATCCATAATATGGGAGAAGAGACCGACCCCCACCTCCCTACAACCTCCTTTCAGGTAGTCATAGAGAGCGATAAGGTCTCCCCTCAGCCTCCTCTTCTCCAGATTAAACATTCCCAGCTCCCTCAGCCGCTCCTCATAAGACAAGTTCTCTAAACCCTTCACTAGTTTCGTTGCCCTTCTCTGAACATGCTCTCGCCCCTCAACGTCCTTCTTGAAGTGAGCGGCCCAAAACTGGACACAGGACTCAAGGGGTGGCCTCACCAGTGCTGAGTACAGGGGAACAATCACTTCCCTGCTCCTGCTGGCCACACGATTGCTGATACAAGCCACGACGCCATTAGCTTTCATGGCCGCCTGGGCACACTGCTGGCTCATGTTCAATTGGCTGTCGACCAACACCCCCAGGTCCTTTTCTGCCGTGCAGCTCTCCAGCCACTCTTCTCCAAGCCTGTAACATTGCAGGGGGGTTGTTGTGGCCCAAGTGCAGGACCCGGCACTTGGTCTTGTTGAATTTCATACAGTTGGCCTCAGCCCATTGATCCAGCCTGTCCAGATCCCTCTGTAGAGCCTCCTGACCTTCAGGTAGATCAACACTACCTCCCATCTTAGTGTTATCTGTGAACTGGCTGAGGATGCACTCAATCCCCTCATCCAGATCACTGATAAAGATGTTGAAGAGGCCCCAATACTGAGCCCTGAGGAACACCACTGGTGACCGTCCGCCAGCTGGATTTAACTCCATTCCCCACCACTCTCTGGGCCCGGCCAATCTGCCAGTTTTTGATCCAGTGAAATGTACACCCGCCCAGGCCATAGGCAGCCAGTTTCTGCAGAAGAATGTTGTGTGAAACAGTGTCAAAGGCCTTGCTAAAATCCAGGTAAACAACATCCACAGCTCTTCCCTCATCTACTAAACAGGTCACTTTGTTGTAGAAGGAGATCAGGTTGGTCAAACAGGACCTGCCCTTCATAAATCCATGTTGACTGTGCCTGATCACCTGACTATTCTGTGCATGCTGCATGATGACACTCAGGATGATTTGCTCCATGACTTTCCCCGGCACTGAGGTCAGACTGACAGGCCTGTAGTTCCCTGGGTCCTCCTTCCGGCCTTTCTTGTAGATTGGCATCACATTTGCCAATTTCCAGTCAGCTGGTACCTCTCCTGTTAGCCAAGATTGTTGGTAAATGATAGAAAGTGGCTTGGCGATCACCCCCGCCAGCTCCCTCAGAACTCTTGGGTGAATCTCATCCGGCCCCATAGACTACTGCACATTTAAGCTATGTAGCAGTTCACTTACCGTTTCCTCTTGGATGGAACCTTGATAATGCCCTCCATCCCCACCGTCTGGCACTAGAGGCCATGCACCCAGTGAGTTGGTCTGACCATTAAAGACTGAGGCAAAGAAGGCATTGAGTACCTGAGTCTTCTCTTCATCTGTAGTCACTATTTCTCCCATTGCATTTAGCAAGGGATGGAGAGTCTCCTTAACCCTCCTTTTGCTATTAAGGTATTTATAGAAACTTTTTAAATTGTCTTTTATGTTAGCGGCCAGATTAAGCTCTAGCTGGGCTTTTGCCTTTCTAATCTTCTCCCTGCATAATCTCACACAATCCTTGTAGTTTTTGTGAGTGACTTGCCCTTTCTTCAACAGGTCATAGACTTTCTTTTTCTTCTTGAGCTCTAGTCAGAGCTCCCTGTTCAGCCAGGCCGGTCTTCTGCCCTTCCTGCTCGTCTTGCGGCTCACTGGGATAGCCTGCTCCTGGGCTTTGAAGATTTCCTTCTTGAGAATTGTCCAGCCTTCCTGGACCCCTTCGCCCTTCAAGACTGCCTCCCAAGGGACTCTGCCTACCAGTCTCCTAAAAAGGTTAAAGTCTGCCCTCCGGAAGTCCAAGGCAGCAGTTCTGCTGACTCCCCTCCCTCTTGCTCCTAGAACTGAAAATTCTATTATCTCATGGTCACTATGTCCAAGACAGCCTCCAACCTTCACATCATCCACAAGTCCTTCTCTATTGGCAAACAACAGATCCAGCAGGGAGTCTCCCCTGGTTGGTTCCCTCACCAGCTGTGTAAGGAAGTTGTCTTCCACACACTCTAGGAACCTCCTGGACTGTTTCCTCACTGCTGTATTGAATTTCCAGCAGATATCTGGTAGATTGAAGTCACGCACAAGAACAAGTGGCAGTGATCTTGAGACTTCTCCTAATTGTTTGTAGAATATTTCGTCTACATCTTCTTCCTGGGCGGTCTATAGCAGACTCCCACTGTGACGTCTGTCTTGCTGGTCTTCCCCTTAATTTTGATCCATAAGCACTCTATCCTTTCATCACCGTTGTTAATCTCCAGACAATCAAAACCCTCCCTAACATACAGAGCCACTCCCCCTCCTCTCCTGCCTGGTGTATCTCTCCTGAAGAGCTTGTAGCTATCCAGTGCAGCACTCCAGTTGTACGTATCATCCCACCAGGTCTCCGTGATGGCAACTATATCATAGTTTTCCTTATGCACAATGGCTTCCAGCTCTTCCTGTTTGTTGCCCATGCCGCGTGCATTGGTGTAGAAGCACTTCAACCGGGCTAGTGATAGCTTTGCCTTTTCCTTACAGGGAGAAGGCCTGACTCCTGCCTGAACTTTCCCTGTCGCTACCTTGACTCCTGGCACACCAGTGACCATTGTGGCTATCCTATCACCAAACACATTGCCCTCAATCCCCGCTGGTGCAGCATACTCAAGTAGCTCGTTAGAACGCTGTCCAATTAGCACTGGTGTGCAGCTCTTAGGTTTAGTCCCAGCAAGCCAGAGTCTATCCCTTTCCCCCCTCAAATCTAGTTTAAAGCCCTATCAATGAGCCCAGACAACTCCTGCGCAAGGATCCTTCTCCCCTTTTGAGATAAGTGTACCCCATCAGATGCCAGTAAACCTGGTGTGGTATAAATCAGCCCATGATCAAAGAACCCAAAGTCCTGCTGGTGACACCAGGCTTGGAGCCAGGTATTGACCTGGTGGGTCTTACTGTTTCTTCCCTCCTCAGTTCCTGCCACTAAGGGGATTGAGTAGAACACCACTTGCGCTCCTGATCCCTTGACCAGTCGCCCAAGGGCCCTGAAATCTTTTTTGATTCTTTTCAGGCTTCTTGCTTGTAGAATTTCGTCACTGCCTAGCTGAAATGTTAAAAGCGGATAATAATCTGTATGTTTTACAAGCGTGGGAAGCTTCCTCACCACATCTCTAACTCGGACCCCAGGCAGGCAGCAGACTTCCCTGTGCAGTGAGTCAGGTCTCCATATGAGGCCTTCAGTTCCCTTCAGAAGAGAGTCACCTATGACAATGACCCGTCTCTTTTTCTTTGTGGAAGAGGTTTTCAAGTTAGGCTTGTTTTGACTAATCCTCATCAATGTTTCCACTCTTGATGAGTCATCTTTCTTGTAATTAGTTGACTCAACTTGCAGAGCCTCAAATCTATTACTTAAGGGCACCTGGGAAGGTGGGGCCCTTGTTGAGGCAGCATGCCTGCTACATCGGGCAGGAACTTGTTGCCATTGCCCCCCGTCATTCTGGTCGTGATGGTCGTTCTGGTGAGGGTGAGACAGGGAGTCTTCAGTATCTTGTGATACAGTGGTTAGCTGGGTCTGTCCCAGTGAAGGCAGGATGCTATCCCAGTAATCAATCTCCCTCTCACACTCCCTGATGCTCCTCAGTCTGTCCACCTCCTCTCGAAGCTCTGTCACTAGGCGGAGGAGTTCCTCTACCTGGGCGCACCTCCCACAGGAATGCTTGCCACTGCCGTCTTGTACCGGTGTTATAGTAGGGCACACCCTGCAGCCTGACGCCTGGGTGGCTGCGTGACTCCACTGTAGCTCTGTCTGTACAGCTGCATCAGTCATGGTGGATGCAGCTCTTGGAGAGGCCATGGGTCTCTGCTGAGTGGACCATTCCTCACTGATCTGAGTAGCAGTACTTCAGCGCTTCAGCGCCCTTCCGACGCGCCCTTCCAAGCATTTTTAGCCTGAACACAGCCCTTATTTTTAAAAAAGCAACTTTTGTTGAAGGAATTCAGCCAGAGTATAGAAGTTCATTTTTCCCTGTGTAGTGAACACCTCACATTTGGTTTGGAATTCACTGTACCTAATCTTAGCCCAATAGTTTAAAGTTGCTTTTAATTTACTGTAAGTGCTGTAGCACCGCTTTCACCCTATTCTCTCACTCTTTGTGATTTTCTTCTGGGTTCTTGAATGCCATTTGCACAGTATAAAGCACTGAATAAGGCATAAAACATTTTGCTCAGCAGCAGGGCATTATTATTCCTTAACAGACACAGACCAGCTTTCAAACAAACCTATCATACTACCAGCAGGTCTTGAACATTTCTACATCATCTAGCAGTCCTCTTTTGTGTTATCCAGCAAGTAACTCTGCTTCTGACTTTCTAGCTCTCTGCCTGTAAACCCATTCACTCGATACTGCTTTAGGGGTTTTGCCAGACAAAGCAGGTTCACAAGCAAATCCCCAAACTGGAGCTGCAACACCATCTATGGCAGGTCTCAAAGTCCACTCACAGAGCCCCTCTGGCTCAGCACAGCAGAATGAACTTTGTGTGCTGTGTAACTTACTGGAAGAGGCACTGCAATCCTGACTGGTTTCCAGCCACTGCATCCTTAAGTGATTGAAAGAGGTATTTGCAGTGACTTTTACAAAAACACTTTTACAAGACTCTACCTAATCAGCTCTGACTAGGAGTGAAGGATGACATGACACTCAGCATGGGATTGATAGAGCAGGCTGCAGCTTTACTTGCTTATATACTATGTAAAATTAAAAAAAAAAAATCCAGTCTTGGACATTGGGCATCACCACCTAGTTAGGAACTCCCAAATGGGTCATCAGAACCTGTACATCTCCACTGAATTTTCAAGGCTCTGGATTCGCCAGTTATTTTGCAAATAATCCCAGTCACTTCCCACAACCTGCTCACACTCCTGCCAGCTGACCCCTTCCTGGAGGAGTAGGAGGGAGCTTACTACCTGCAACTCTGAATTTACAACATACTCTCGGGCCACGCCAGTGCCACCCCATCTGCTCTCCCCTTCCCCACCTTGCTGACCAGTCAGCTTCCCATAAAAGCCATCCCTCATCCATACTTGTTATTTGTTCAGTGGAGCGAAGTCAGTGGCATACCTGGGGACAGTCACCCTGCAATACCTGGGCAAGCCCAAATTCCACTGAGAAAATGGGCAATACAACGACATTGCCAGCACTCCGCTGCTGCTTTGCAGGTTGTCATGTTCTGTCTCTCACTACATAGATTTTTTTTTTCTTTTTTTATTACCTCATCATCAACAAAGAATGGCTAAAAAAGTGTGTGAGGTGTCTTTCTCCTCTTCCAGAGGAAGATCTTATGGTGACTTCTGACAGGAACAGCCTGTCCTGTCCTACCTGCTCCTGGCTGCGTGTTCCCATGACTTCCCTCACTTTCCTTGTGCTTGGCAGACCAGCACTGAGCTCAAGAAGGAAACTAAACCAGCAGAAAACGGCTTTTGCAGAGAGTGACTACTCTTTGCCAGAGCTGGCATGGCAAAGGGGGTGTAACCGTGGAACTGGAGGAGCCAGACCAGTTCACCTGGTGGCAGCTCATCATCAGATCAGCTTGGCCTTCAGGAGAAACCTCACCTTCACTGAGCTGCCTGGTAACATAGCAATTAATTAAAGAATCAAACATCTATTAGGGGCCTGTGAGTACTCCTAATTTATTAACAGTTTTGCTTCCTGCCTTAAAGTCTGTAGGCAAACGAAGCTAATAGCAAAACTTTGGACAAAAAAGCCTCTATGTCCTGCACCTTCAGCCCTCCTAGCTCCCGTACTGCATAGCCAGACCCAGGAAACTACCCTGAGCAGGACGTGGAGCCTACGTGAGTGCTGGTACAGCACAGGCTTACCCTAACAGCATCCAATTTTTTTTTTTTTTTTTTTGCTTGTTTTGTTTTTTTGTTACAGGTGAGCCACACAGCTGCTGTTTTTTGCTGTCAGGGCCAGCTGGTGAGGGCCAGCTCACCCTTACCATGCCCCCCTATTGTACTGGCAAGGCAATCTGTGGGTTTTGTGGCCATCTGCAATGGGGAACTTCCCCACCTCCTCTTTGACAGGTTATCTTTCAGCTGGAGCCTTGCCTCAGCTTGGTTCACTGCAAACACTGCTGAGGGACAACAGCAGAGTCAGCCAGAGGGGCAAGAAAAAAGCAGGCACAGAGAGATGGCTTCCGTCTGCTCCACCCCTAAATCTAACCACAGCCATACTCTGCTCTGACCAAGTGCTCAGGCCCTGCAAGCACGAGTGTGAAGCATGAAAATGCTCTCCAACACCACAAACACAACAGAAGCGCACAGAAATAACAACTCAGGGTACGGTGGGATTTTTTGTTAGCACATTGTGTGCAGGTGACACATTTCTTATGTGATCCTTTTGCAATACAGGTATTGGCAGTGCTAGGTTAACGGCTGGTCTCAATGATCTTAAAGGTCTTTTTCAACCTAAACAATTCTATGATTCTATGACTCTATTGAAAGTTCCTGGCCAGTAACAATTTGTTTCTGAGCTTTGCTGTGTGATTATTCTGGAAACAACCACACGGATGGGGTACACAAGATTTTGGCTGAAGGGTAAATGAAGCTGCCATCTTACCTCAGTAATTTTGGGTTTGAATAGTGAAATAGCAGGCAGCATGTAATGCCATGAGAAAGCTGAGGACTGCCCTTTCAATTCTCCAATCCCCTAGAAACACTACTTGGAAAAAATTCTCCTAAAGGAATACACAGCATTGCCCTGGCTTGGTAGATGTGCCATACAATGCTATGTGTAAGCAAATTTCATTCTCCTTACAAACTATATAGCATCTAACCACAGAAAACTTGGGAAAGCCTATGAAACAAATAGAAGAAACAGTCTAACTCCAGGACTGTCCATTGTAGAATCCCTTTTGCTTGAAAATAACCAACAGAAAACAACTTCAAATGTCACTCTTAAACAGGTATCTATATTTATGCAAGTGAAATCTCAGTTTTCACAAGATTCCAGTTTTCCATTGTGTTCCTGGATGCACTCAACAGAAATCAAGTCAAGAACAATATCTGAATAATCTGTGTCACTGTCTTAAAACAAAAAAATCAGAAGACTTCCAAAAACTAGGTAAAGTGAACTGGCACAGGGATAAAATATGGGCATTAAGACAACTAAATTAGCTTGGTCCAATAGATATAAGATGAGCTAATAGCTGAAGGCATAAAACTTGATAATCTAGAAGGTAAGTCAGTGAGTGTCCTATGCTACCAGAGAAAAGATGCAGATAGGAGTTAAAAGACAGCTGCAAACAAGGTTTTTTTGGCCTTGTTTTTTACTAAGGAGTATACAGGCTTTTGGGGGGCTAGAATGATGAAGAAATTGCTGGAGAGCAGGGTAACAAAAGTCTAGACTATGAATTAAATACGAAAAATTGCAGAGAAAATTGGCACTGAAATGATAGCATATTCACTAACCTATTTTAAAGAGATATTTTATTAATTCTTTCAGGATTTTTCTGGACTTCTTCTCACAACACAGTACTTCATAGACATCCCCATCCTTACAGTCTGGGTTAGGAGTTGCCACCCTAAAGCTACTGAACTTCCAGGAAGGCCAGGTTCTTCAAGCTGAGTTCTGGCTGAGCATGGGATAAAGCTCTGTTACCCTGGGACCTGGATGCTGGTCTAGCCCATCTCACAGTGAAGCAGAGGGACAGGAGAGACACTGTCATCTCCTCTAAAGCCATGAAGGAGAACAGGGAGCTTGCAATGCTACATGGATTTGCAAGTCACATCAAAGATTATGAGAATGTTTAGTTTCTAACACAGCCTGAAACAGAGGTAAATCACTGGTTATTTTATTGGGTGAGTAAATGGATGGATAGTTGATCATCTCTAAGAAGCACCTCAGAAAAAAGAGATGGTCCAAAGCAATAAAGAGTGCAGACAATACTTGTAAATAAAATAGCATTGCAAAAGGAGCATTTATAAATTAGCTGACACATACCCTACAGAATTATGAAAGCTCCAGAATGGCAAAACAAGAAAATGATGACCCTCTCTGTGTACCAAAAAAAACCCAAGGACTTTTACAAACATGCCATCTCCATGCAAATGTCTTTCACTGCAAGATGTTTCCCTGCACACAGTTAGTGCTTTATCACTCAAAATACAACACAACAAACACCTTCTTTCAGTGAGACGTAGGAACACTTGTGAGTATTGACTGATTCCTGCATGTATCTGCTGCACCGAAAAGCTCTGTGAATTTGTCCACACGTCTCTCACACGACAGAGGAGGTCCCCATGCCCAGCTCACACCACTCTTGGCTATGAGCCCTGGCCATGGATACCTCCCTCGCTTGCCGTTGCAGCAGCTGAATAAGCTGATCCCTGTTAGCCGGAACAGGCAGCATTGTGCCAGCCCAGACCATGCCAGCTGGGGGTCTCTCACAGTCAGTGGGAAGGGTCTTCAGCCCCTCATGGATGAAACTACTACCATTTTGATTGCTTTTGCGGGCAGCATCTGTAGCCAGCTGCACTTCTGCTAGGCAGCCGCTTTGAAACGGTTACGGAGGGTGAGGAAAGGGCTGACAACAGCCGTGTAAATCATCCATGGTGAAAAGCCCGAGTGCCGCTTTTATTCCTCCTTTCAGGCTAGGTGACAGCTCCAGTTCCTCTAGCTCTATTTTTCTGTGATTCCAGTGAATTTTTATGCATATGGCTGTCACAAACATTACTGCAAAGACCTGTATTATATATTGAGGAATCAGGTGGGGAGTATCACAAAGACCATGTGGGCACATCTCTCGTTCTTGACAGGGATGGCATTTTATGCATTTTCAGGCATACAGGTGCATTAACACCAGATAACTCATCTTTTTAATAAACCAGAGTTCAAACTTAGTTTTATTAGATTAATTAACCAGAAGTTTAAAGGGAGCTTGCCTTGAATTTGTGTTTCACCAACAGCGGCAAGCTGTCCTCTGGCTGAGTGCCCCGCGACTCCCCGAGGAGGTTGCTGCCAGATCTCCTGCTTGATACCCAGGAGCCCATCCCCAGGAGACGCCTTACTGTGAGGGAAGTGGTGGGAAAGCTCAGGCACCTGATGGCAGCTGAATGGCTCTGCCAGTCCACGGCCCACGGCCCTGCAGGCCCGAAAGCCTCAGCCCAGACAAAGAGCTCTTGGTAGCCGTGAGGCACCGTTTTGAGGTGCGTAGCAGAAAGCCTGTCCTTCTGAAGGAGGCTTGTGGGTGAGGGAGAGGGAGGAATGAATATTCTGTTGTGTGAAATGCTGTTTTTAAACAGTGGCTTCTTCCTTCCCCCTCAGCACATTTGTTTCAGTCACAGAGGCAGCAGGTGGAGCCAAGGGAGCACAGCAGGTCCTGAGGGAGCCTGGCCCAGCCCAGCGGGCAGCCGTGCCCTCCCAGCCCTCTGTGTCTCAGTGACAGAGCGCACCCTTTATATTAACGACCTCCTCAGATCGATGTTTCCTTCCAGTTTCTTATGCCAGTTACTCCTTATCCCCACATGCTCTTTTTTCAGTCAACTATAAGAAGGAGGCTGGAAGTGACACAGCATTAAACCATGGGCCAAATTAAGAGTCTACTGATGAGTAGCTCTGGCCAATTTGCTATGCCATTTAAGCAGTGGTCTTGTACAGTCATGCATATGAACTCCAGAGAATTCCCTCTGTACTGAGTGCACGCCACTCTGCACATCACCTAGCAGGTTCAAGTGCGCGGTATGAAACTTTGGAGCTTATCATCACTTCACTGATGGAGGCTTCCACCAGCACAGCACAGCGGTGCTGGACCAACTCACTTGCACGGTGTGACCTCCAGAGAGCTGCTGCAGTTGCTGAAATGAAGGAAGGAATAAGCACCTGAAGGAGGAAGACTTCTCAAGCATTATTCCTTGAAAGAGTGGTACGGTAAAACGCAACTTCAAACATTTATGCTGATATTTGGAATTGCTAGAGTTGCGTGTTGGAGTTGTAGTCAAAGCGTCAAGTGCACGTAGGAATAACTTGTCAAGCAGCAGCTCAACCTGGAATGACTCAGGCTGTGAAGCAATGCCATATTGGTATTAAGATAAAATGCACCACATCAAACAGCAACAATTTAAACAGAGACTTCAGATTTCTCTGACCGCACCTGTTGTCAGTTACAAAGGACTGCATCATAGAAGTCCCAATGGCATTGCGTCTCTTACAGCTTTCTTGGATATAGCAGAAATAAATACGCACCTTGAACGTGCAACAAACTCACTTTTTTATCCTGATGCTTTTATTTTTAACTGAAGGCAAAACTAGTTTGGGTTTTTTTCTTATTTGCATGAATTCAGGTTTCAGTTGACAGGACAATCAATGAAGTTAGCACTTCAGCATTCAGGGGAGTCGAAAGGTTCCTTTGTTCCCTTGCCTGACGTTACAAAGGCTTTATCTAGCATTTTGTATTGGTTTTCATGGAAACAGTGACTTGGTAATCTGGCCTTCTGTGGCTTGTGAAGAGTTATTTGAGTGTATTCTTGACATCTCAGAAAAAAAGGGTTCCCCACTTGAATCTCCTGAAAATAATGAATTAGAATTAAATTTTTCTTCCTCACAAATCACTTATATACGTGTCATTTTCAGTACTGTTTTATTCTACTTAACCATTTACTTAAAGCCATGCTTTATTTTGCATTTCAAATAACTTATACTGATAAATATAGCTACCACTGAACAGAGCAAACAAACATAAATTTAAGGGGACATTGCTCAGGCTATAATGAAGCATGAAAACAAGTCAGTCCCCCTGCACGTGGAAAGAGTTATTAAAATGGTAAACCACAACACTGCAGAGAACAAAATGTCATAGCATGCCTTAGGCCAGTCTTGCACTGTCTGAGTATCTGATGACAACACTTTGGAATGCAGATTGCATTCCTTGCAAGGAGTGCTGACATAATAGTGCACTCATTAAACCAAAAAGCTCCATATCGTGAATGTTGTCAGGTAGGATTTTAACTACAGGTAAAACATATTTTCATCTGAAAGTTCTCTGTGAAAATAATCATGAGGCATTGCCTGCAAGTCTACATTTTTGATGCCTTCTCCTTAAAACCTCTTACAGGTTCTAGCCTCATCACAAGAACACAGCAAACAATGTTATGTGAGAAACACACTAAGAAAACAGAGTTAAATGAGAAGAAAAGAGACCAAAATCCACTGGCTCTGGTAACCTAGAAATCCTGCACAAATGTCCTGTCCACATTGCTATTCCTGCCATGGTCATAGGCTCTACAGTGCTGCCTCCATCACAGATGCTTTTCTTGTTTGGAGTTCCCTACAGCTTGGCAGCAGGGAATGAAGGAAACATCTGTTTTCTATTTTAAAAGATTGAAACGGGAATAGAAACAATTACTCCCTGTGACAGTTCAGCCACTTTCCCGATGCCAGTTTTAATTAGCCAACAAACAGAATATCATTAGAAACATAGAGCTGTTCCTCACAACCTGACGAGAAACAGCAGTGGCCCCAAACTAGCACTGCTAGATGGAAGACAAAACATTAGGGGACTGGCTTAAAGTCATAAGTTTCCATTTCCAGTTTTTTTAAATCTCATCTTGGAGGTTCATTTCCTCAGAAGGAATCTTACATTTGCCTCAGAGATTCAATATCAAATGCCTAATATTCAGAGTGGACATCCTTCTTTCCATTTTACCAAGACATCTCCTCCTGAGATGCTCCTCAGGTGCTCCTGATGAGCACTCTCTTACACTTTTATGTCTAGGGCACATCACAGTTCCTTGTCTGCATACAGGTCATGGCCTGGTGCTCATCAACCAACTCCTGGCTGAGCAGCATACTACCTTTACACCAGGCTCCTCCCTGGACCTCACTTTGCTCATCCTCTCTTGCAGATGAGCTCAGATCTGCCATGCTCTCTCTGCACCTGGGAACATCGGCAAAAACACCATCTTTCTTGCTACTCTAACTATGGATGCTGTTTTTCTTTTCCTCTGGATTCCTGTTCTTCACCTCCAGTTGGCTCATTTTTTACATTTGCCTTGTCCAATCCAGGACATTGCAGCACTTTAACCATCTTACTCTCTCCTCTGTGCTAGCAGTAGACAGGACTGAGGTCCTAGCTGCTGAGCCTCCAGCAGCACTCTCTGCAATCTAGATGGCCCATCAAGCAGGGAAAGGCTTCCTCTGCACTTCCTCCATGAGCTGGCTTCAGCCCACACCTTTCCCTCATATCCAGGAATTTATTTTAAGAACTACTGACCTCAAAAGTCATGTCTTGTTGTTCCTGGACACAGTCCTATGTTGCTATTTTGCATGTATCTCTCAACACCAGCTCTTAGGATGCAAAGGTAGAGGTTTTTCCAGTCCCCAGCAGCTTTTTTTCCTTTTTCCCTGACTACATGTGGCTTTGAAAGGGAAAAAGGAGATTCCATAGAATCAAGAGAAGTGCTGGTAGTTATGAGAATCTGGCCACACACAAAAAAGACCTAAAAGGTCTGAGGTCTCTACAGAAGTCTGCTCTACACAGACTACTTTTTACCTGTGCACTGACCAGCATTTAGCCTGAAAGTATTATCTACCTAGTACTATGCTGTGCTTAAAAATGCAACTAAGTACATGGCTCAAATCAGTTATACTCAGGATCTTCTACACTGAGCTGTAAGCCAGACTCCTACATCAGGACAGCAAAATGAGCCATGACC
Source organism: Bucorvus abyssinicus (assembly GCA_009769605.1). Lineage (NCBI taxonomy): Eukaryota > Metazoa > Chordata > Aves > Bucerotiformes > Bucorvidae > Bucorvus > Bucorvus abyssinicus. The sequence continues at coordinate 91,324,581 of CM020024.1, read as the reverse complement.
TTCTGGTAATAGGTAGTTGTCATTTTCATCACTGATGTGATGACAGGTCAGTAGAAGCATAAAAGTCTCCCAGTGATTCATCAGTGATTTCATCACTTGTACCACAGGCAAGGCATTATCTCTGTCACTGCTGTGAAGCCCTCAAGAAGGCCCCTGTGTGTGATCTGCAGCACAGTCCCAATAATGAGTGAGCAGCAGGCCAGCTCTGCTCCTTTGCAGCTAGTGACCTACAGCTGATTGCTTCTCAGTCCTCTGACCAGACAACTTGCGGAATACATGCTAGGAACAGGATGCCAAGAAACAACAAGGACATTTACCAATGTTATATCACCTTGTCATATGAACATCATGAATTCTGCATGACTATTATTCTCAGTTTACTTCCAATTTGCATGTGCTGCATCTAAGTGCCATCCATCCCTCCTCTTGGGCTAGGAACTCCTCAAGCGCCTGGGTGGACAGTGTGTAGAAAAGAAACTGAGACAAGCAAGTCAAACAGTTTCAAGCAAGAAATGCACATAGGTTTGCTGTGGTGGCCAAGAGCCTTTAGACCTTTCCACTAACTTTGACGTTAGTCATCTTCCGAGTTGCAATGTTGGCAAATTTGCACATTTGCATCTGCAGTTTCAGAAAGTGCAAAAAATCTACAGCACTGAGAAATACAGGTGTAAGTATGCCGCAACCCTTTCCCACCTTCATTTGCCTTCCATATTCAACATAAAGACCACCAGTGGCTGGGATGGTAAATGTATCTCAGATATTACTGATTACTGAAGACAAATACTTTCTGGCGTGAGTACTCCTTCTCATTTGAATTGTTCATTGCCTTGCACAGATATGAACATCAGTCTGGCCTTTTAACAGTGGGTAATTCATGACAGGTCTTTTTTGTACCTTGTGGAGTGGACCACCCACACATGCATTTTGTAGCCCCTATTTCTGGGGATTTTTGCATTCCTCTTGTTAGGCCATGCATTCTAGACAAAAGTTATCAATAATTTCTAGTGAAATTTTATACAAATGCATTGTGGTCTTTTTGCATGTCTTCCTCATTTAAATAAAAATATATAATGGAAGAACACAGTGCCACTAGTCACACATATTAGTTAAATCCACTGAAAACTTACACCAAATGATGTATTAATGTTAGAGCAATGTGTCTGTCCTCCATAATTTTACATGCAGGTAGTGGCGTACCTAAAGATCTTCTACATTTCTGTGATATCCTCTTTGGCGGGGAGGAAAATCCTTTTCATTAAGTGAGGGACACATATAAGGCTGCCATAACATGGGGCAGAAAAGTATTAACTTCCCAGAATAATAATTAGGACAAAGGGATAATGACCTTACTTTGAGAAGCTGCCATTCTGCAAATCACTGCTGCAGACAACAAAGCAACTGAGTTCAGTGGGCCAGCTCTATGCAGCGTTTGATGACACATTTCAGTATTTGGATGTTTGTATTGAGATGGCATTGTAACTAAAATACCAAACCGACACCTTTGTAATCCCAGTTGCAATACAATAACAGTAAATTGTTGAGATTTTCAACTCACTCACAAAAGTGACTTACTATTTTTAGAACAGAAATCTCTCCTATAAATCAAAATTGTCTTGTCAGGAATCACTCATGAATCTAGTAAAATTAAAATCCCTTACACTCTTACTCAGACGAAAGCAGCAATAATTCTGAAGCCAGACAAAGCTGTTACTATGGTTTAAATATTTGCCAACAACCTGATGGGTGACAAGAGATTTCTCCTTTAGAGTTGGGAAGGAGCAAGCTGTGAGCATGCTCAGCATCACATGTTGCTGAACTGGAGATTTCTTTGAGAGCAGCTACTAAGGTGTCCAGAGCAGAAGTACTGCTTGATGGCCATAGACATGTTATGGCCTTCTCTGAATCTTACTGACTTCAGACAGTTAGCAACGCTATTTCTGCTCCATTTTGTTACTCTGTTAGAAATCCAAGGTAAGACTTCTTCTTTCTTAATTCTTTATAAACCTTATTGTCCTTTGGGACAGAATAAAGAATTTTCATTTACATTAAGGAATTATCAAGGAATTGTAAAGTAAAGAATTAGTAAGAATTTTCATTTACGTGATATTGAAATACATAATTTTTGGGAAAAAAATGTTTACAGCACACAAGGATTTCATAAAATGACAGAATTGTCCAACCAGGTTACTCTAAATTTTTATGAAATGAAATTCATTGAATACAAGACTAAAGGATAAACTAAAGCTTTTTCCAAAAGTACGTAACATGATAAAACATTGTTGTAAACAGAAAGCTTCACACCAGTATCATAACACATTTTCTACCAGTAGGTGAAAAGAATAAACATTTAACTTAGCAACTAATTTTTCATAAATATTTAACTATTGCAACAAAATTTGTGGTAATTTGGCCAAGAAAATCCTTTCAGTATCATCACATTAAAATTGGAATTATACATTTGATAGAGCACTTTGAATCAGAAATTATTGCCTTTGAAAAAAGTTCTTTCCCATAGAAACACTTTATATAACAATATACAAGTAGAAGCTACAGTATGCCATTTAGAAAATTTTTCCAAAATTAAGACTTTCCAGTTCCTGCACAATTTCTTTTCTAATAATGAATAGTTTTCTTATGCTTACTAGTTCCTGAAGCATTACAGTAAAGTGAATAAATGGTTTTCATTTTAATTAGCTCACAAATGGTAATTTCTTAGCTTGTGAAATGCTCTTTAATGAAATAGCATTTTTTCTAATAATTCATAAAGGGCAGGTTATAATGTAATCAAAATAAGAAACTGAAACAGAAAATATATCACTGCAAAGTAAATAAATTTTTAAAACTGCCAGCCTGTTAGAGACAGAAAATAAGTATTAGAGAATATATTATTTGTTCTGCAGATACCCTGTTATAAAGGAGTGGAGTATGCAGGATTTTAATGTATTGAATTTTACCACATACTCTATTTTAAAATACCTATTTAAAAATCACTACGTTTTGTTGTAACTGAAGGAAATGTTACTCATATAAATTTTTAATTCTAATATAAACTTTATTATGTTTTCAACATTTGGTTTAAGACAATGTGGTTAATGTAAACCATACAATGACTCACCTTTTCATTACATAGATTAATACATTGCTTTCATTGTCACAAATTTGATTAGCAGAAACAAAAGTTGCAAATAGCTTATTACCAAAGCAACCCCTACCATGTTTCCTATTCACACACCATATATTAATTCTTTTATTTATTTATAGCTGTTAGGAAAAATATAAATACCCACCTTATCATTCTTTCAAATTGCTTTTTCCATGTACTCCCCATCAAGAGTAGACAATAACGCTTGAACTAATATTGCTGTACATTATCTTGGTTTAACAGCAAACTCTTTGTTCCCTTTAGCCAAACCAGACTAGTTCAGACTACACCAGCAAGGGATTGAACCCAGATGACTGGGCACTCCAAGGCAGTGCAGAATCCATCCTAAGGAGTTTCCAGCTCAAAAACCTTGGACGACCACGGGTACAAGCAAAAATCGTGGGGAAGGAGACATGTATTATCAGAGAGATTTTTCCTGCCTGGACAAGTCCTCGCAGCCCTCACACAACTGCGTTCCAGGCAGTACAGAAATATGAAGAGATTGACTGGTCCTGCTGTCTTGCCCTCTCCTCTTAAAAGTGTCTACAAATGTACGTGTTCAGTACAGAAGATTTGGGAATTTCATAGAATACAGTTATATGTGCGAAACCCTTGTCTGCGGCTTGTTTCCGGGGAAAACATCTGTAGCATCAAAAGGGTATTGATTACAGGCTGTTAAGGCTTCACTAAGTATGTACTTTACAATTCCTGGAACAGATGTATGAGTCCACTCCACAAGAGTGGAAAACATCACTTGATTACAAATGCTGTTGATACCTGAATGGCTGGTTAACCTTCAAAAAGTGCCCTTGGTATCAGTGTGAATAAACTGATAAACGCTGTATAAAAAGATGGTATTTTACTGCCCTCTAACGGCTGGCGATAAACTGCTCTTTTTTTCCTTTTTTTTCCTTTTTTTTTTTTTTTTCTGCATTTATTCCCCAAAAAGCTCTGTCCAACAGGCGGTGACAGAGTCTTCCAGCTGGAAGGAAACCTCACACAATTACCATTACTCTCGCATGCTAAGACCTGTGAAAAGTAATGGTACAGCATCCCGGGCGTGGTGGAGAAACAAGACTGGCATGGAAAGAATGGAAAGAAGGTTACTCCGATCAGAGCTGTAACTTTGTAATTGATGCTAGTTAGACGAACCCTGCCTAAAACATTAGTGACAGAAATTACAACACTTTAATAAGTCTTATCAGTCCAAATTGGTAAGTCCAGGAGGATCTTCTGATATAGCTGACAGAATAGGTATCTTTAACAGCAGTTTCAGACTTTTTTATATCACTGCCTAGAAATTCTATGACAAGTGGGACAAATTTAAGGATAATATATTTAAATCCAGACTTTTAAGCCTTTTCTCTTTATGATGATCTGCTGTTCACAGCAGCTATAGGACCTCTTCAGTGACTAACTGCTTCTCAGTGTCAGTAAGGGATTTACAGTCCAGACCTTAATAATACCAAGCCAGGCTAGTGATCACTTGAGTTGTTCAGTCCTGACAATGAAAACCCCCAGCTAATACAAATGTGACAGCCAATCATATTTAAGTGTCACACAACTACTGAGCATAAATTATAGCATGAATCACTTTCCAAACTGGGAAAAGAATACCCTGGTAAAGGACCTGTTCACTTCAAAAAGAGAGTTCAGAGATGTTATTTTCCTGTGGAGTGTAGTGGATGAAGAGTCTGTCACCATGGTAAATGCAGGAACTCTAAAGCAAGCACAGTTTAGAATAATGTAAAAACCTGAAGACTAGTGACATTTTTGGTAGATTTTATAAATTTCACAAACAGATGGTGTCTAATTTTCATTGTTGCTTTAATCCTCATCACCGCTCAGGTCATTACATGGATGTTTCATGAGGATAATCCATAGCATTTTCAAAATTTTAAGACAACGGTTGTTGCAATTCATCAAACATCTCTTCAACCTGTAGTTTGAATCAGTCAAATTGGTGTTTTTTCTGGTGAAAATCTGAGATTAAAACAAGTCTTTCTTTTCCCAGCTAGAAAAAAACATACTAGTGGGAAACAATGGTTATGAAAACTTAGATCTGTGCAAAAATGAATAATTCTGTGTATGTTTTAGTGTGTGTGTTCATTTGAAATAGGATCCAGAAATGTAAAGATGTGTCTTTCCATTTTCCAAAAAATTTTACTAAGTGTTTATGATTCATTGGACTTGGTTATCTTCTTTATTTTCATCTCTTCCTTCTTAAGCGGTATGTGAACTTAACAACTGTGCTCCCACTGAGCTCTCAATCAATAATATTTCCATGATTTTGAAGCTAAATAAAGCAAACTGGCCTGTCTGTTCTCATAGTGACCTGGGAGCAGTAATAATAGGATCAAAAAATATATTCTGTAACTGTCTGAAATGTGCCTGTATTACGTGTGTTACAACAGCTCCAAGCAGTATTGATTCAACAAGGGGCTTTCATTAAACCAATTTTAACCAGTGCTGAAGTCTCTGGGTCCCTCTTAGTGCAAAGGAGAGCTTTTGCGCAACTTGGATGTTCACAGAGAATGTTTCTGGTTTTCTGCTTTAAAAAAAACCTGTTCTTACAACCACAGTCACTGAAAAAGACAACATTCCTTGCTTGCACTATCAAGTTTGCAATAAGTTTATAGACTTGTTTCATTAAAGCACATTGAATAACAAGTGTCATGTTCAAGAACTGTGCACATGCTGCATGAACCCAGCTGATCATCAGTAATATGTGATACGGTTTGGTCAACTTCTGCCACTCAGAAATTTATGGTAAGAAATGGGGGAAATTTAGTAGCAAGTAGACAAGGAGCAACTTCATCATATGCAGAAATTTAAAGATTGAATTTTATTACATGGTGAATAAAAACCTGCTTTCATGGCATTATTGCCTTGAAAGAGGAGCTTCCACTTTTATCTGCATCTATTCATCAGCCAAAGTGCTGTCTGTGGGGTAGTAAATCACGAGTCTTATGGAGCTGCTCCACATAATACTGCAGATGTTGATGAGAATGGATGTGGATACCCATCAGATGACACCGTTATTTGTGTGTCAGTGTTACTGGAAAGTGTGTCAGGAACAACTGCAGCCATCAGAGCAGTAAATGCACTATGCTTGATAAAACAGCAAGTTAAAACAAGTTAAAATGAATTGAGAGACTCAAAGAGAAAATTAAAAGAGCAAGCCCTTTCAGTTTGGATAATAGCTGGTTTCTTGTCTGCAAGGGCAATTGACTGAATGCTGAGAGCAAAGAGAGACTCAGAATTCATTTTCAGCTTTGCTACCCGTATGCATTCTGTTGTAGCTTTGCTTCTCTTGAAAGGTCATGGACACACTCAGTTCTTTAAAAGGGACTGTCACACCATACTGAACACATACACAGACTTGGAAAAAACTCTTTTTCTGTCTCTGACTGAATACAGAAAGAAAGCCTTTCTGACCTTTGTGCAATTATCTGATACTTGAAAAAATGATTTAGAATTAAAAATATTGGCACTACCATAAGGACTTTGATGAGAACAACAAACTATCAAAGTCTAATTGTAGCATTAGTCAAAATACTGATACACAAAGATCTATAGTTTGACCAGTCTAAACTACCTATTTTTGTCCACACGGTGGATCCCAACAAAAGCCTTCAGAAAAGCTAGTCTAAACTTCTTTGTCCATCTTTAAGTTTTGTAGCAAGACAATATTAGAGGTATCTCACTTAAAAGGCAAGCACATCTTGATGAGATTTCCAAAATTAATTGAATTTGGATCTCAAGCGAGAGTTTGGAATGAACTATGTATTTCACCTCCTGTCATCATGTCTCAACCTCAGTTCTTTGTTGTATTATTAGGACACTGTTAGATAAGATTAAACCACACTGTTTTTAAAGATTGCCATTTAGCTGAACCTCTGCTCTTTCCATCCTTGCTGATACTACATAGCCTCTAATTGTCCATTGGCCTCATAGGAATTGTATTACTTCACTTTGTTTCTGTCATTCCTCCCTATAATTCTATCGCTTTGTCAAATTTGAACTACACTTTTCAAAGAAAGATGTTGATAGTAAGCAAAGCCAGGATCAGCTCTGTATGATACAAAGACACCTTCTGTTTGGTTTGCCTTTTTTTTGGTTTTTTTTTTTCAGTTTTAGCATTTCTTCATTAGTTTTTCTTGGCCACAAAAGCTCCTGTAAACCTCATGAAAGGGAAAAATTGCTTTTGCAAACGGACATATGCTCTATATTTGTAATGAAACAATAGAGTAGATTTTCTGCAAATGTGCAGAAAACCAGTAATTCGTGATGTGCACAAATAGAGAAAATAAAACCTACTCTCTTGCTTTGAACATCTTGTCTAGATGACTGATTTACAAGACTATAAGTGTAATTGCATTATTGAAAAAAAAAAATCCCAAAACAAAAGCCATAAATCTGAGTCCAACTTTGCAGATTCATGTCAAAATTTGACTTGCCAATTTTTGGGGGTTCAATGATTTTACTGCAATTGTGTCCAATACGTGTTCTTAGTAGTTGTACCTCTCTGATATGTAAGGGGACACTTCCCTCTTGCCCTCCCGCCTTCAGCATGGGATGTGGCCTTCCACATGCTCCAGTTGGAAGTTCTCTCTTCACATGAGACTTCCATTTCAACCAGCCAGGAGCAGCCAAGTACCACTTCTTTGTCCTTCCCTGGCCACGCTGCAGGGTTTTGCTACTTAATGCTCACACCTCCCAGGAATCAGTCTACCAGGAAAGTACATTGACAAGTTATTTTCCGGCCAGCAATGTGTTCTGCAGATACTGGGAAACAGAAGAAAAACAAAGAGAAACTTCAAGCTGTCTGTTCTCAAATTCCATGGCGGTAAGCCATTTGTAAGACTCTTAGCTAACTACATGTGTTGGTATTTGTGCATAAGCACGTAAGCATTTGGTGGTGATCACACTACCATTCCTCTCTGTCTCACTGATCTCCAGGACCACTCTCAAGCCAAAAGAGCAATGAGGAAGGCAGATAAATGAGAACAATCTCCTTTTCTGGCTAATAAATTATCCCTATTTTGGAGCATGATTCCTTTTACATCACATTTCACTTCTTCTGTGACCCTTAAGCATGTTGGGTCAGAAGATAACGTGTCAAATCCACTGTCATCTCCTGCTTTGTATCCTCCCTTCCCACCTGCCTCCTAGAGAAGTTCTTATATCTCTTTCACTTCCTTTTCTTCTTTCTAGGTATTTCAAAACATCCTCCTACTCCTCTTTCCTTTTTCATTGCCATTAACCATCAGCTACCATCTTTGGACGTGGCTGTTTGAGTTTATGACTTTCCACATTGTACTCTTCCCGTTTACCGTTCACCTGTGTACCAGGTGTACCAACTGCACTCTGGCCCCAGTGACTGCCCTAAAGACTGATAATCTCTGTACATAATGGAGATTCCTCCCTTCTGCCAATCTATTAAAAAAAAAAAGGAAAATCTAAGCTTTATAAATTTTAACTGATTTTATCTCAAATCTCATACAACTTGTACAACTGTCCATATGTTTAGCTGGTCCAGTAATGATCTGTTTTTGTAATTTTCCATGGTTTTGCCTGAAATTTGAGCTCACCAAACATACCCACTTACTGAAACTAGTGTAAACTTTCTGGTTTTTACTGAGTCACTTTCTGACTTTCAGTCTTGCCCCAGAACAATTCCATTATCATGTGTAGATTTTTCCCGTAAATAATCTGTAACTCTCCTTGCTCTACCATGTACTGCAGTATGAGTTTCTCCACCACATTAATGATTCTACTTTAGTATTCAGGTTTTTTATCAACATATCTTCTAATAATATTTTGCTTCAGCATTAAATTTCTCTATTTCTCTCTCTCTCAGCCATGCTTATATACACCTCTGATATTCAATGTACATGATACTTCTTAATTTGGGCTTATAATTGCTACTTATAAGCAGCAGAAAACACAATAAAAATAATTCATTTGAAGACTTACTTTTGGATCCCTCCCATATAAGAAACCCCACAGACAAATTGGTATTAATGTCCTGGTTTTCATGAAAAGTTGATAGATAATTTGAAGTACAGCTGGCAAATGTTAATATTTTTAAAAGGAGGTAATAGCAGATAAGCAAGTGTCTTTGATATGTTTCGTGGAAAGCCTGATTATCTGGATTTATCAGAAGAATTTTAACTTAATGGAATTATTAATATCCTTAAACTATTTTGCACTTTTAAGGCTTTCCACTGCATACATATATTTACCACCAACATGCAGATATCTATAATTCTAGATATGCTCAAGGAACTCCTTTACTTTCCCAGAGATTTTTTCATGTACACCAGAGCAGAGCAGAGGAATGCAATTTGGCACTTATTTGTTGGTGACAGATTGCAGCTTCATAAAGTTGCAGGAAAATAGTAATCAGATTTCTGGAAACTTTTGGAAAGTCAGTATTTGTTTTCATCCCACTCAGAAACAAAAGAAAAAAGAAAGGCTTCTCTATGAAACATTAAAAAAAAATCCTTGAAATGTTTTATGTTGATTCCTTCTGAAATAGTTCCTCTTGCCTACTGGTGAAGAGTCATAAACCCAAGTGTCTCAGCTCAGCCAAAGTACTACAGCTCTGGGACACCTCTTCAGACGGACTGCCAAGCTGGGATAGCCAAAAAGCCCTTCCCTTAAATCTCCAAAAGCAAGGACAGTGTCTTGGGAAGCAAGAGGCAAGTTTAGATGCTGTGTTCCCTCTCGTCTGCACTAGAATCAAAGCATCCAATTTCTCAGTGAAGTGCCATGACTTAAACAAATCTGCATTCTCCAGCGGAAATTGTTCCATCAGCAGTTTCACAGATGTTCTCATTTGTATGTATATATAAATTTATATGTACATCAAGTACATGCTGTGTTTCAGTTACCCTTATTGTAGCTTATGGACAGTAGGATATAAAACTTGATTTATGTTTTACTTACGTTTGCTTGCATTACATGTAAAGCACTGCAGTTCTAGGAAGTGCAGCATCAGTGTTTTATAGCCTTCCTGGTAAGTGAACCTTACTAAGGTTATTTGGGAGTGCTGCATCTAGATATCCAATCCCTTTTAAAAAGAAGTCTCAGAATGACACTCCATCTGATCAGATGTACGTGGTGGGTCATATGTAAGACAGTCACTCGAAAATTCCTTTTCTCGGATCTCCACCAATGTCCAGAAGGTTGCAGCTGCATGGAAACAGAACTAGAATGTGCTGCTGTTAAAGTCTGTTCCACTTGTTTCAAGCAATGTAACCCTTCTATAAGCAGAGTTCCCTTTGCTCTCCAGCATTAAGCTGTTTTATAAACAAAGAGATGCCTAAACACACTTTGCATAGTGCTATACTACCAAGTACAGGCCCTCTGCATTCAGACACTGCAGAAAAGGTTGACCCCTATATATAGATAGTTACTAGATGATTTACCAGTATGTAATGAATGCTGTGAGTATTTTGCTGCAAGGCCTCCTTCAGTGAGGAATTCATCCGACAAAATCTATGTGTCAGAACTGTAAACCAGTCATCAAATACAGGTCATATGAACTGCACAGAGAACATGTTTACTTCTCTTCTCTGAAGAGAGCCCGGGGTGTTAGCTGAGATGTGCATTTTGCACGGCAGTTGTTTACAGTTAGGTGAGTTGAATGCTATTTGGGTTAGTCATTCCTATTGTTTAAAGCCTCTCAGCCCCAGGCCACTCAGTAAAGATCACTGCTTGTGCAACAAGCATTGGGGTAACAAGCACCCACCAAATATTGCTGAAGTTACCAAAGCAAGAATTCCAGGAATATTGGTTCTTAATGATAACTGACAGCTCCCTATTTCATTTTACCAGCTCCAGTCCTACCGGTTGTCAAATTTATATGTATGTGGCTGAATACTTGTTAATATGAGAAACTCTCAAAGATCTATCTGGATCACCAAATGAAAACATGTAATAGAGGCCAGTCTTAAAACTTGGCAATGAGGTTTGCTGGCCTTCAGGTATCTTGTTCAAGCAGTCAAGTACATTCACTTTCCAGACCAAACAGTGGCCCGTCTTCTCCCAGATAATCCCAGGAGGACACTCAAGCTTCAGATTGGGATTTAAACAATAAGGACAGATGACAAAGAAGCTGAGGGGTTACAGGCTTCACAGGCAAGGTAATGCACCCAGTGTACTATACCCAGTGGAACGGAATGGAATGTGCCCAAAGTCCTTTCCAGGTTCTTACTCTATGTGCTCTGCACCCAGATGTAAGGTCTGATTTTTGACAAATGCAAAACTGATCCCTTAAGACCAATTACTTTTAGGTCACTTGCACACAACCAGATCCATTCTCTTCCAGATAAAGTTTTCAGCAAGTGTACAAAGGTGAAGAAAATGTGAGTATCTTGACAGTTTATTAAATTGTTAAATGAGTCCCAGAGTATACAGAATGAACAAAATCCATACACAGTCACCTGCGTGATACTTTTTTTTACAGTATAGCACAGTATTTTCCTTGGAAATTCATGTTTTGGTCAAATTGGTCTTCCAGTGTAGCCAGATGTGCACTGATGCAGGCAGTTTTGTATGCAGTCGAGAGAGATCTAGTCTTGCTCCCTGCCACAAAAAAATAAGTAAGCAGAAAAAAAAGTCTGTCTAATAAGAAGTACTACCAATTTGTCATGAAACTGCACCTTAATGTTTTAAAGGGTTAAATAGAGCATCTTTTAATTTTTTTTATTTTTTCTTTCCTTTGATGCTAAGCTACCATGGAAACGAATTTCAAAATTATGCAAGTAGCTGTACAAATGGCAAGGTCTCCTGCGTAGTCAATCCTCTCACAGACCGCTAGTACCAATTTTTTTTTCAAGCTGGATGTTGTCTTCTGTGTTCTTTACTTTGTAGCATGGCCTTTTCATTGGAATTTGACTTGGAAAGCTTTCAATACAGCTTCCTCCAAGTTCCTGTAGGAACTAGTCTGACCTTCATCGAGTTATGAAGAAGGCAGGCATACAATTACATTGTCAGGTAGAATGACTTACGTCTTTTTAAAATATTGCTGTTGTTAATAACAAAAGAATCAATCAGCCCTATACCTCAGATAATTTTTTATAGGATTAAGATATACATACAAAGCTAGCATGTATGAAGTCTACATAAGAAAATAGGGACAGCAGAAAATAGCAGAAGGGGATAAATATGGGATTATAAAACATCTGTATTTCTAATAAGTTAATGAATCGTGATCATTCTGGCTTTCTTGGCTTACCTGTACTGTATTTCTACAACACAATTGCATTCTTTGGACTATCCAAACTTCAGAAATTTTAAGTACATTATTGCCCTGTTTTGCCTTTTTAAATAACTGATTATCTCTTGGGTATCACAGAGCAACCAACCCTCCACAATACAGGAAATGGCACCTAAACTTCAGCCCTTCAAAGTCTCGTGCAATCACTATTCCACATATTCCAGTAGCTCAAGAAAGATGTGAGCACTTCATGAATTGTAACTCCTGCCATGACTCTAATTGCACACTGGGACAAAGAAAAATCACTTAACTTCTTTTTGTATCATTATCCACCCATTATAAACTTCATTTACTATGTGTACCTGACACTGCCTCATTAGTTGATGTTCACCAAACAAATTTTTCACGTCAGTATCTGAGACATTATTAGGCACCCAGGTACCCCTACCACTTTGAACAGCTGATAGAAGCTCAGTGCCTTTGAAAATCAGGCTAATCTTTCTGTTCCTTACCAAGTTTTGTATAACAATCTACAAGTATTGACATTTTGATAGATTAGCATATATAAATGCAAAGCGTTTTTACTACGTCTGCCTTGGTCTAAAATATGTATAGGACCTAGGCAAAAGCTGCCTATTGCATCATAGCAAAACATATCAACCCCAGGGCAGTGCAAAGGTATTCATAAAAGCACATTTTTAATGCTTTACCCAGCACTGTTCCGACTATGAAATATTAGAAAAGAGTAAGTCAAATGCTACTGCCGTTGCAGTAACAGTCACGTTTTATGAGATAGAAACCTTGAAATACTTACAGTCAGTATTTTCAAATCAAATATTGCTTGTCACAGCTCTTTATCTTTCTGGTTATTCTCATCAATTGACTGAAAGGTTTCTGTTTCCTCTCTTTAAAAGCAGTTTTTAGATAGTATTATTTGAGTTTCTGTGTTACATGTTTTTATCCACAGGTATCTCAGTCGCAAATGGATCACGGTTTGAAAGCTGGGGTACTCAGGGATGTACACAAATTGAAATCATAGTGAGTGCCCATTTTCTCCCTGACTGTAAAGTACCATTCATCGCTGGTGGTGCATGTGTTTATGGAATGGATCTAAAAGGAAAGCAACACGGCAACAAAGCCACGTCTCCAAATGACATTCTGCACAAAACAAACAAACAAACCAACAAACAAGATTGAATGATTGCTGAAGCTCGCAACTCCTTATCACACGGGTTATGTTTCAGTTTCTGGAGATAATATCTAGGCCCACTTTTTTGGATTTGCAGGGGAAAAGCTCACTCACGGTTGGCTCATCTCAGCCATTTTTCCATTGTTTCTTTACAAGGATTGGTGATGTAGTAAACTATTATTTCTTTCCAGAATTCTAGATTATAACCCAAGAGTGAAAAATCTCACAGCAGTTATTTACTGGGCTAAAGTCTTGGGGGTTTGGGTAAGTTTTGCTCTTGCACATTTTCATATGTGGTGTTGTTCAATATTACAGTAATTTTCCTTTCTATCATTTTGTTTCTCCTCCAAGTTCTTTTATTTCTTTAAGACTTTCAAATATCTTCATGAAGGAAACATGTTTGTCAACTACCACATCTGGATCCAAATTTGGATTTGGACTTCTCATAGGTGTCTTCCATGCTGAAGTTGTAAAAATGTTTAGAATCATTATCTCTTTTCTCCGAGTGCCTACTGGGTCCTAAACTGGAAATCCTTGGATACAACTAGCAGACACCTAGCATCTCCTTTTAGAAAACTGTGACAGTATTTAGGCACTCAGACAATTTCCCATGCAGATATCACTTCACAACTATAACAGAAAATTCCATATAAAGCAGAGCTTAACAGTATGAGGGAGGGAGACATGAAGTTCGGTAAGCATTTTCCGTCACTCCCATCAAACAAACCAGCACCTGAAAAGTATAATCTTGGTTTCTCAGAAGAGCTAGCAGCTGGTTTTAATAGTATTTATGGAAATAAATTATTCCATTTTGTTAGCAGAGAATTTAGTTTTTGCTGATAGTCCTTTGGCTCAAGGCAAAGAAAATTAAGAGCTTGGTGTCTTTACTGATTGATTGACTCAGCTGTTTCAGCCAAGCTCATGGCAGGCAGCTGTTGGCATCAGAGCTGGCACCAGCAGCCTTTGGACGTGGCTCCACAGAGTAAGCACTGAAGCAATGGATGGAGTAGGAGCTGAAATACTTTTCCACACTTACCAGCTTCTATGGGAAAGAGTTTGAGGAAGGCCATTGCATGTGTGGAAAACCTACAATAACCATACTGAGAATACAAATTATATAATAAACATGGTTTTTTTCTGAGTTGTTCAACTTAGCATATTTCTCAGTCATTCAATGAATCCATTGCCTATAAATAAAACACATTAATAATAAGTTAGTATCAAAAGTATTTGTTACTGGTAACTGAAAACATCTTTCTTCTTGTGCAGTTTCCGTAAAACCTAAATTTACTTTAAATTTCAAAGCAATGTAGCTAAAGCTAATCTTGAATTCTTCTCTCAAAAGTTTACATTTGCATATCTTTCTTACATTTACATATCGTGTTATGAAGTATGAGAAAACATCTTGTTTTCTATCCATGTTTTAATTTATGAAGATCGATGATAAACAATTCACTTGAGATTCTTCCCAAGATTTGTACTCAAATGCCCCTTATTAACTGGATGTAGGCAAGTTATGCAAGAGATTCATTTGAGAAATGAATAATTCTTTTTCTGTGAAGATAAAAATTAATCATTTGTTTATTCTATCAGACCAAGCCACTTTTGAAGGTGTGACATTCTAAAAATTTATAACTTTGCCAAAGTTGAATCTCACAGTGTTTCAAATGATTGACTAAAAAATACCAGAGTTCTTTGCCAACACAAATCTTTAGAGCTGTTTCTTGTACTCTAGCCTTTCATGACTTTAGCAAAATTCTGTCTTTCAGTTTAGTTTCCAAATGAAAATGAAACTGGTTGTTGTGAATGCACGTTTAGTATAACTTACAATATATAGATATACATTGCAATTAGATGTAAAATCTCCACCTAATGGTTTCTATTTATTCTGGTAGGCAGATTACATAAGAAATGCCAATGTATTAGCCTATTATTGCTGAAATGGCTGGGCTATACATAGAGACAAAATTACAACAAAGAAAAGGGTATAATTTGCTTTATTTGGTATTTACATTCATATTCATAATTAGGTAATAAATTTGGTCTAATTTTGTAAGAAATAAATAAAGGAAGGTAAAAAAAAAAAAAAAAGACTAGCCCAGAGCTTAAACTCCCTCCTGCAAAACTATTACAAAACACATGCATAAAAACATTTTCTTTATTGTTATTCAGGGATTTTGAAGGCAATCGTATTAAGGCTTTAACTAATACCATCTTCCTGCACTCACTGCATTATAAGTAAAAGAATATGAAAATAAGGCAACAAAACCCTTTTGAATATGCATGACTCAGTCCTCAACACAGGATTTGTCTTAATGTAATGAGCCTCATCCGGACAGTTGCGCTCTTGTCAAGGAGGTATTCTCTACAATTAATTGAATTATTGTATGCGCAGTCACATGGTGCATTTTGGCAATTGTCACTATCACTTGTTTCAACACACAGAATAAGAAACAGGCACACTGTATTATTTCTGCTGTGTGATCAGATCATGAGCACCAGGGTGCTTTTAAACCCCACTAAATCCTGGAACTTGCAATCTGATCGTGAAGCAAAAAAAATACAGTATGCCTGTATCTCACCCTGCAGAAACTTCTTCTTGTTGAATGCACTTCTTCTTAAGTCTGGGTTTTCCTTTTGCAGGAACTCTGAGCAAAATATTTTTGTGGCTGCTAAACTTAAATATATTGGTATAAAAAGTAATAACTCACATTTCTGGGGTTTTTTCATATTAATCTATATCTTCTGTAATACACAGGATATGAAAAGCAGAATCTGAAGGAGGATCATGTTCAGGAATAAAACTCCTACAGGTTAAGAAATACAAAATTCTCCTTGATGCTATACATGTGGTGTCTTACCAGTGAGGAATAGGAACTCACTGCAGTGTGACTGTACCAATTGCAGTGAGTGCAAAAGGAAAAAAACAGCCAAATCTGTACATGTAAAATTTCTATCCGAACAGAAAATCCCAGATCCTTTAATCAAACAACATGCCATATTTCTCTTTTACTTTGTAGTTTGCTTGGTTTTAATTAAAACTAAGGAAAGTTTTACTTAACGAACTACTTACTTACTTAGTCTTGTGTAGCTTTCTTGCACTCTAACTATAATAATACACCTTGCTACGGCTTGGAAAAATTAACCACGGTCCTGTGTAACTTCTAACACAATTAGAAAAATAAAAAGCCAAGTAGTCGTACTGAAACATGAAATTAGCACTCCATATTAAACTGAATCATTACGTACGTATTATAATATATATTTTATTTTATGGGTTTCTTCATGGAAATCAAATTCACTTGCTGCCTGCAAATACCTTTTCCTCATTAAAAGGTCTGGCGAAATTGTGAGCTTTCTCAAAGCTATTTTTAAATTATTGAGTGTGAGCTATTACATGCCTGTGAGTGTTCTGCACTTTTTCTGCCAAAGGTGAGGCAGGAGGCCATGCAGAATCAAAGGCAGAAGGACAGAAAGGTACCTGTCAAGAGGGAGCTGCAGGTAATGGTTAGGGCAGCATCAGGGAAAGGGGGGAAACTTATTCCAAGACTTTCTGTGTTTTACAACACATATAGGGGTATGGGCTGAAAAACAAGTCCCCCCTCCATCCCAGTGTCTGGCAGGCTTCCTACCCTCTGGATAGACTAGTGCCCAGCTTTACCTGGGTCCTCTGGAGCCAATTTTTCAGCTGCTTCGGCTCACGCATTGAGGTTATCTATATTCCCTGTACCATCTATAGAAAGATAGGTAGGGCAGCACCTCTGTGCTTTGGAGGTGAACCAGCCACTCCTAGTAGCTGTCTGGGCAACTTAGGCACCTACTTTAAGATTTGAGACTGCCACTTCCCCTGGGGATAAGCATATATGCGTTAGGCTCATCTGCATATAAAGTAATCACACTGCATCTGGGTTTTGGTTGCCTCATTATCTGTCATGACATGTTTAGGCAGAAACATAAAATAGCTTCCAGGAGGAGGAAAAGAGAAGGGAAAGATTGAAGAAGGAGTGGAGCTGTCAGTGACTGGAATGACATGAGTGATTGAAACAGGCTGCTACTGGCTGTGGAAGGAGATAACTGATGTTATTTGTTAAAGACACTGATTTGCTGTCATGGTGAAAACTCAGTCATTAATACTGATCTTCAGCATTGAGTTTACTGTGGCATTTCTTTTAATATTTTTTCTTTGTTCTTCCATGTTCTACCTATATTAAATGTGAAAGCTTCACATCTATGTAATTAGGCTTTGATTCATCTCACCTCTCAGCAATTTTTAAGTTCATAAATTATAGACAGACCCTCAGGCAACCAGGCTCCCAAATCAGATATTTCAGCTGAATTAGTTATGATGAATCAGAGCTAAAACAATCCATGTTTAGCAATCGTCAAACATCAGTGCCTGTACTGACTGGTTTCAAAATCACTTATGGATAAAATCAGACCAAGGAAGTATTGGATGAATTGAAGTAATGATAAAGGATAATTTTGCTGCTATTAAAATTTTAACTCAGATAGTATGCCTCCTCACCTATAAAAAGGAGAAAATCTGAGTCCTAGAGTTCTTAAAGTTTGTGCACTGAAAGGGATGAGTGGAATACTAAGGATGAATCTGATTGCTTTTGTTCTCTGTATTTCTCAAAGGGATCTGTCCAGCAACATGAATTACTGCATTATCTTTTTAAAGACACTAAGTATTTACAAAAGCTGTAAGTTTTAAATGAGAATTCCAAGCTGATTTTTTAAACGTACTAATTTAGTTTGTTTTTTCCTGAAATAAAATGAGCAGTTTTTCTTTCTTCTAGCAATCTGTCTTTCAATCCACTTTCTCACCTCTCTGAGGATCACATTGAAAGTCTTCTGCAACTTCAGTCATTGTAAGTAAAACCTGAAACACTTCATTAACATAGTACACTAAATAATACCCTTTCTTTTGAGGAGAAATATTAAGCAATTACAAAGGCAGTGTGAAGTATTAGTTGCCATTCTATAAGAAGCTGAATGTATTTTGTAATTTCTCATCCTTCAACACCCTAAGGTAGCAGGCCAAAATACACAAATTACAGCCATACACTTTGATCAGTTTTACTGCTATTCACAAACGATAAGCATAGGAGCAATCAAAACACATACATTAAGGACAAATTACACAAGTACATGGCATTTGAGTGGATAAGGAAATAAATAAATGGCAACAAGTATTCCAGAACTTCTAAAATATCTTCTTTGAGGTGGTTTATAAAATACTTCATAGGGTTGAGGATTCAGACTTTTAATTATGTATTTTACACAAAGCTTGAATTCAGAAGCTTTCTTATTTCTTCTTTAATCTGCAAAGATTCAGTTTCATCTAAAATTACACATTATAATTTCATTGGATTCAAGGTTGAAAAGCAATAGTACATCTTTTTTATTGTCACTCTGTGCTCTATGGCTTTTTCTTAAAAACCTGTCCAAAAGAAGGACCAAATGTCATTTCTAAATTCACACTATTTGTTGTTAATCAAAAGGAAAACATCCTGAATTAATCTGAATGATTAATCTGAACAGCTTTTCTGCAACTCGTTGTTTGATATTTTTCTCCTGTGCTACACAGTAAAAACCTCTGTGAGGAAGTCCACACACAGGGTAATGTTCAGTTCCATTTTGTAGACTGCCCCTAAGCGGCCAAGGGTAACCAGGTGATCAATGTGTCTTAAGTCATTACAGTAAGGGCAAAATTTAGGCGATAGGTTCAGTTGCCCACAGGTCAAGTGTCTAGTGCTATTTGACACACTTATGGCATCCCAACTCCAGGAAGTCTTTGGTCTCTCACCGGTCCTGTGTCATGTCTGCCTGCCCACATGGATGCCTCATATACCACAGGACATGCCAAATAATACTAGATGGAGTATTAGTCTGGAGAGCCATTCAGCAAACCACAAGATTGTCTAGCTTGAGACAGGCCTTTCTCCAGAACCCAGTGACTGTGTTCACCACCGGCTTACTCAGTTGCCCATGTCCAGGAGTCTGGTGCTGTTGGAGATGCCCAGAGATATCTATCCTATTTGGCTTTCACCTACTAATCCATAAGGCCACAGGCCTCTTGCAGGTCTTATGTCTTACCAGACATCTACATGAACATCTCAAACAGATGTCTCCAGGACACCTCAGATGGTTTTTGATGGATAACTGAGTCAACCATGCAGCAGCTGTGCCAGAATAACCTCCTTTTAGATTCTTTTTGAAGTTGCATTACAGCTCTTTGTTTCACTATTATACATAGAACTGCATGCAGCAAGTATCAATATTCCAGTCCATAAGCCACCACAGACACAAGACTGTAATCATAAAACAGGACATTGTTTTGAAATATGGATGGAGACGTGCTCTGCTGTTATATAAACCTTGACCAGCGAGGGAAAGTGTGGTTATTTCAATCTGAGAGAACATAAAGTGTGATAGATACAGTACTGTCAATGTAATAGTACCACCTGCCTGCCTGTCAAAATGATTGTCTCATCCGTGTTTCCAACTGAGAACATGCGGTACAGGAACAAAGAATGTAAGACAGACATAATGTCACCCCCCTGAAATCTAACTGGGCTAGAATTAACCAGAACAAAGTGATTTCAGAAATCATTCACTTTTCCAGAAGTCTTGCTGACAGGATGACAGGCATTTTATTTCAAGGGATAGACACTTCATAATCCATAAAAGAGTTTTTGAAGTTTAAAATCTTAGGGGAAAAGATGCCTATCAGCTCAGGCCAGCACAATAGCCAAACCAAATCCTCAAATAAAACTTGAAATTTTTGTCAAAAAGAATCTCCCCTGTGTCATCCTAGAAGTGAAACAATACAGACAATACAGCTGGGATTAGGTACCCAGATTAGGTATCAAAGGCACACCTGCCCTAGGACCGAAGATCTGGAGTTTACAAATTGCAATTTAATCTTTTCCAATAATGGACATGAGCACTCTCACAGTCTTATTCATAGAATCATAGAATCCTAGAAAGCTTTGGCTTGGAAGAGACCTTCAAAGGTCACCTAGTCCAACCCCCCTGCAGTAAGCAGGGACATCTTCAACTAGATCAGGTTGCTCAGAGCCCTTTCCAACATGACCTTGAATGTTTCCAGGAATGGGGCATCTATCACCTCTCTGGGAAACCTTGATACAGCCACAGTGATACCACTGTTTTTGTTGGTCATACATCATAGGTAGATGCTACACACACATTGTCACATCTGTCACAGGTTCTCTGCAGTTCTGTTTCTGGTACTTTTCACAAATGCAGAAGTCATTACACACCTCTTCTATCACGAATTTCAAGAGCCGATTGAATATGAGCCAGCAGTGTGCCCAGACAGCCAAGAAGGCCAACAGCATCCTGGCTTGTATCAGCAATAGTGTGGCCAGCAGGAGTAGGGAAGTGATTGTTCCCCTGTACTCGGCACTGGTGAGTCCACATCTTGAGTAATGTGTCCAGTTTTGGGGCCCTCATTTCAAGAAGGACATTGAGGTGCTTGAGCATGTTCAGAGAAGGGTAACAAAGCCGGTGAAGGGTCTGGAGAGCAAGTCTTATGAGGAGCGGCTGAGGGAACTGGGATTGTTTAGCCTGGAGAAAAGCAGGCTCGGGGCAGACCTTATTGCTCTCTACAACTACTTGAAAGGAGGTTGAAGAGAGGTGGGGGTTGGTCTCCTCTCCCATGTGACAAGTGACAGGTCGAGAGGAAATGGCCTTAAGTTGCTCCAGGGGAGATCTAGGTTGGATATCAGGAAAAATTTCCTTACAGAGAGGGTTGTGAAGCATTGGAACAGGTTGCCCAGGGAGGTGGTGGAGTCTCCATCCCTGGAAGAGTTTAAGAGACGTGTGGATGTGGTGCTGATGGACATGGTTTAGGGACCCTGGCAGTGCAGGGTGAACGGTTGGACTCGATAATCTTAAAGGTCTCTTCCAACCAGATGATTCTGTGATTCTATGATCTTACCAGACTAATATGTTCTTCCCAAACCATATTTAGAATCCTTGAGATCAGTTATTTTTCTCCTTTCATCAAAGTCATTTCAAAGAGATATGACAACCCAAGTGCCTTTTATCTAAGCAGTTCACATGACTTGATAATTTTGTTATTTTTCTTTTTGGTTCAGGTGTGATGCAATCAAAATACATCTTTTGTACACTGTCTCACTGTCGCTGCAACCCAGTTTCCGGTTATGCCAGCTGCATTATATTAATAGAATGGGTTCGGTTTGTCGTGTTATTAGGGTATCATTGACAAGATCCCTGTCACTCTCCCAGTATTTCATCCACCTTTACCTAAAATATCATCTGTGCTGATATTGTATCAAATCCCTTGGAATGCTATTGCCCAACAGGTGAGCTGAAAATGATACACTGGAGCCCAAGTATGGCAGTACCTGCACCGAGTGTCTACTGCCACGGACTCATTCAATAGCACAGGTTTCTGTTATTGTTTTTGCCTCTGTCAGGTGGCTACAGTTGGCTTTGATTATGCCAGGAGTTTCTACTGTTTGGATCATAGCTAAGCAAATAACATATTCCCATGTCTACATTTCTTTTTCCATTATAGCCAAAAGTGCAAAATATAACATTCCATCACTGTGTCTGGCCTTACTGGGTTTGCTAATCCCCCACCACATGCACTCCTGACACTGAATTTATGGACTGAAGGTTTATTGGGATGCTGCAGAATGAAGCTCTGCTTTCAGGCACTTCAGGAAATCCTTACTTACATTCAGTACACCAAGGTCCTTTCATGGCTCTATCACCATTAGGATTTTATGAAGTTGAACGCTTTCAAGGCTCTATGTCAAAGACAGCAAGAAGAGCTTCTTCAAGTTCATTGGTAGCAAAAGGAACACTAGTGAAAATGTGGGCCTGCTACTGAATAAGGTGGGTGCCTGCTGATGGAGGTGTCATCACCAGAGAAGGCAAAGTTAATGAATGTCTTCTTTGCTTCAGTCTTTACTGCTAAGACCAACCCTCAGGAACCCCAGTCCCTGGATGTAAGAGAGAAAGTCTAGAGAAAGGAAGACTTTCCCTTGGTCAAGAAGAATCAGGTTAGAGATCATTTAGGCAAGCTGGACACCCACAAAACCATGGGTCCTGAAGGGATGCATCCACGAGTACCGAGGATGGTGGCAGATGTTATTGCTAAGCCCCTCTTCATCACCCTTGAAAGGTCATGGAGAACGGGAGAGCTACTTGAGGACTGGAGGAAAGCCAATGTCACTGCAATCTTCAAAAGGGCAAGAAGGAGGATCCAGGAAACTACAGGACAGTCAGCCTCACCTCCATCCCTGGAAAGGTGACGAAACAACTTTTTCTGGACGGTATCTCTAAGCATGTAGAGAAAAAGAAGGTTGTTGGGAGTGGTCAACATGGATTAACCAAGGGGAAATCATGCCTGACCAGTCTGATAGCCTTCTATGATGGCATGACTGGCTGGGTAGATGAGTGGAGAGCAGTGGATGTTGTCTGCCTTGATTTTTGCAAGGCTTTTGACACTCTCCCATAACACCCTCATAGGGAAGCCTAGGAAGTGTAG
Source organism: Bucorvus abyssinicus (assembly GCA_009769605.1). Lineage (NCBI taxonomy): Eukaryota > Metazoa > Chordata > Aves > Bucerotiformes > Bucorvidae > Bucorvus > Bucorvus abyssinicus. Next base: position 91,301,474 of record CM020024.1, on the reverse strand, counting down.
GTTAGATGAGTGGACAGTGAGGTGGATTGAGAACTGCCTGAACAACAGAGCTCAGAGGGTTGTAATCAGTGGTGCAGAGTCTAGTTGGAGGTCCGTAGGTAGCAGCGTTCCCCAGGGGTCAGTACTGGGTCCACTCTTGTTCAACATATTCATCAATGACCTGGATGAAGGGGCAGAGTGTACCCTCAGCAAATTTGCTGATGATACAAAACTCAGAGGAGTGGTTGACACACCAAAAGCTGTGCTGCCATTCAGCAAGACCTGGACAGGCTGGAGAATTGAGCAGAGAGGAATGTAATAAAGTTCAACAAGGGCAAGTGTAGGGTGCTGCACCTCGGGAGGAATAACTGCATGCACCAGTTAAGGTTAGAGGTTGACCTGCTGGAATGCAGCTCTGCGGAGAAGGACCTGGGTGTCCTGGCAGACAACAAGTTAACCATGAGCCAGCAATGTGCCCTTGTGGCCAAGAAGGCCAATGGTATCCTGGGGTGCATTAAGAAGAGCGTGGCCAACAGGTCGAGGGAGGTTCTCCTCCCCCTCTGCCCTAGTGAGGCCACATCTGGAGTACTGTGCCCAGTTCTGGGCTCCCAAGTTCAAGAAAGATAAGGAACTACTGGAGAGAGTCCAATGAAGGGCTATGCAGATGATGAGGAGACTGGAGCATCTCTCTTATGAGAAAAGACTGAGTGACCTGGGTCTATTTAGCCTGGAGAAGAGAAGACTGAGAGGGGATCTAATCAACACTTATCAATATCTAAAGGGTGGGCATCAAGATGGGGCCAGATCCTTCAGTGGTGCTCAGTGACAGGACAAGGGGTAACAGGCACAAACTGGAACACAGGAAGTTTCATCTGAACCTGAGGAAAAACTTCTTTACCTTGAGGTGATGAAGCACTGGAACAGGCTGCCCAGAGAGGTTGTGGAGTCTACTTCTCTGAGATATTAAAACCCACCTGGATGTGATCCTGTGCAACCTGCTTTAGTTGAACCTGCTTGAGCACAGAGGTGGGACTAGACAATCTCCAGAGGTCCCTTCCAACCACCACCATTCTGTGATTTTTGTGATTATACAAAACTTTTCCTTTTACCAATATTTAACATCACATTTCCCTGATGTATGGAGTGTACGTTCTACTCAGCCAGCAAGTCCCAGTGAATCATGACATCTCAGGAATAGGCGAAGGACTACAGTTCTCCATTATTTTGTTTTCAGGGTTCATTTTAATTGTTATTGTCATTTCCTCAAGATCTGTTTGTATAGTCACATACACCCATTGTTGTCCTGTTCTTGTTTGTATTACATCAGAACTGAAGTAAAATTTTATATGTTTCTGATTATAGGTGTCCCTGGTTGACTGCCTTCTACCTCTACACCCTGTGCTTTCTTCTTGGCACATGACGCGAGCAAAGCATGTTGCCCCATAGCACTCCGTACAAACATTTCTAAATGCTCTGAATCTCTCTTGCCTTGTGTAAGGCAGTCTACGTCTGCTGCAAGCACTGCCCTTGACTGTACCTTTCTTCCTCAGTTCTGTGCTCCTGTGTCACTCCTGGGATGGGAGGGAGGAACCTACCTGCACACTAAACATTCCTCTTGCCCAGCACATTCATGTCACGACTGGTCCTAGTAGGTTCTTTGATCCCTAGGCTCCGTTTTTGCTAGGAAATATAACTGGCTGGCCTAACTAGCTCACAGGGACAAAACAATGAAGCACTTTGGATAGCTGCTTCCGTCCATGTTTTGCTTGGCCCTCTTCATTTTACAAATGCAGGTGGTATGTGAATGTTTTACATGGTCTGGTTATTCAAACTCATATTTTCTAATGCTAAATTTTCTAATTCTAAATATTTTAGTCTATTTTTCCAAAGACTTCTTCCCTGTGAGGGCAACAAGAAACCTTGCAGGACAAGACTCTTTTGAACAAGCCATGTCCGAGGAGATGTTTCTCTCCACTGCCTCTAAAGGAAACTCCGCTACAGTGAGGAGGTCTGATATCAGGAGAAACAAAATCCAACCTAGATGCCTGGATCTACAAAATTTAAAAATAAAATAAGTTTTAAAACAATCTCAGTGCTTTGGGTGGCTAATGGAGGAAGGCCCAGGTCAGGCCCTCACCTGCAAACACACATTCTTCGGTGACTTGTGCCTCTAGTTGTACACACCACTGCTGAATCATTCGCTGCTGCAGCTTCTGCGGCTGGGCAGCTAGTACCTACGGTTTGTGCAAACTCCAGAAACATGACATGATCTTCCCTCAGCCTATGAGATGTTTGTATGTCTGTATGTTTGTCTGTCCTTCCAATGGGAGGTCTGTCTGAATTGTATACAGCAGCTGCTTCCAGTAATTCAAACCCAAAAGCTCTTCAGTGTCCTTGTTTTTCCTCAGCTGGCCCACAGCTACTTCCTAGTACTTTGGATTTCTCATCAAAAGCTTGCAGGTCAATCTTACCTTGAGCAATAGAGGTGAATTCTCACTTCCCCAAGGAAAAGCTGAGAGAATATTACATTGTGCCTTCTTGTCTTATTTTTTCCTCTCTTCTAATTCTCTTCTTCATAGCAGAAGCTGTCTTTCACCTTTGTGTGTTCTGGTCTCATTAGTGCTTTCAGTTCTGCAGCTCCTTTGTTAGTTGGAAGGCCCTCTGGCCAAGGTTTATAAGAATAAGATTTTAAATCACACTGCTGTAAGCAACTGAGATTAGCCCACAGGGAAAAAGACAAAAACCTGTGCAATCACTTCTGGTGCTTCTCTTAATGGATATTGCATCCGTTGTCAAATGGCGTAACTACAAAGGGAGTTCAGGCTAAACACACAACCCTACGACACAATCTTCCAGTGTATTCCTACTGAATATAGTCAAGATTTTTCCATAACGTAGTTTCCTTAAGACCCATGATTTAAGAAAAGGCTTGTTTGTGTAACTCAAATTTGATAACTACAGAAATACCTATTTTTTGTAATTTATTTACAGAACATAACATTCGCATATTTTACAGATACTTGGAAATGATTGAGATTCTAAGTATAAATGGAAGAATGTTTCAACATATGAGGAAACTCTCTCACATGTATGTATGCAATATGAAAGAAGAGATAATTAGGGAGTGGGGGGTCCATACAAAAATGTCCAAAATTATCCCAGGGTGTTGCTTTTCCACATTAATTCCACTAGTAGCCCAATTTCTGCAAAAAATAGCATAAAAGTTATACTATTTTAAACAGAGAAGGAAACATGCTCCTCATTTTGTTCCCTCACATCATATTACATTACTTCTTTTTCTGCCCTTCACACTTCTTCTTCTGGCTGAAGCGGAATAAACAAAACTGTTTGTTTCCTTGGGAGTTACTGTAGCCTTAAGCTTAGCAGGCAGAAGTAGAATGCGTTATTTACGTGCACCAAAATTGGGAACTGAGTTAAGAAACAGAAAAGTGATTATATTTTGGACGTGAATAAAAGCCATATATGTTCTTAGAGAAGACAGAATGCATGCTGTATAGACATCTTCACTTGCTGTCACAAAGCATGCCTTTTTCCTCACAGCATGTCACGGCTACACGCCAGTAACACCAGGTGCCTCTGAACTACAATCCCTGAGCTCAGGCAAAGGAGGGTCATGCTGTCACACTTAATGCCAGCCAGGATACACACTTAAATGTCTCTTGCCTCTCTAAATAATTAAAATGTCATTCTTGATGAGAAATCTTCACGCCTTTTTTTTTTTTCCCCTTCTGATTTTGGTCTGGAAGTCTAGAATTGCTCCCAAATATTTATACTTGCTTATTCTATGCCATGAATGTAAGCATCTTCTTTGATGGTGCATTGTTCTTTCTGACTTTATTTCTGAAGAGCTCATATTACACTCTTCCACTCTTTACTGCTTCTTGAAAAATAAAACTCAGATGAGCTACTGTCCACTTACTAACCAGCACATGGTGGATACAATCAATAGGACCACAACATGCAAAATTTGATACATCATTGTTCATATATCTTACAGCTGTAATTGTATCAATCAGAATTTTATTTGCAGTTCTATCCTTCTTTTTATATATATATAGCAGAACATATTTTTAGATCTTGTAGAAGCCAATGGGATGTAAGGATACATCTTAAAACAATCCTGCTCTTGCAGGCTTTACTGTATTAGAGCCTTTATGTCCTGTCCCACAAGAATTCTTTATGAGAACACTGGCACTGAAGCACAGAGCTATTTATTTGAAAAATGGTCAAGGAATTGAAACATTTAGGATGCGATAATGTTCATTACCAAATTTAAGTGATTCCACAGACATTACACAATCCGTAAATGCAGGCAAAATCCTTCTGCCAAGGACAGTGTAAGATGTGCTTTTGAAGCACCTTAGCATGAAGAACATCCACCTGCACACTGACAATAAATTAAGAGTAGAAAAGCAAAGTCTTTACAAGGTTTGTGAAAACAAAAATTATACCAGCCCGGATCATTCCTCTCAAGTCATGCAGGAACAAAGAGCAATGCCCTAACTGCACATTACAGCGACCTCAAGGAAATCACACGTGATTGCAGCCACTACCACCAGCACTGTTACTGGGGACCAAAAGGACATGAGCTGCTACCAACCTCCTCTCTTGATTTAGTACCTCTCACAACATGCCCTTTACAGGCACTAGGAATTATTTTGTTAAAATTTCTTCTCATTCAGCTCCTTGCATCTAACTGTATAACTGGTACATAACTGTGACATCAGCTTGTGTTTAACCAGCAGCTTTACATGCTCATTTCTTGAAAAAGTTTCACTTACTGTTTCCATGCATTCCACATGTGAATACGCACATCATTAACAAACAGGATTGCATCATTTGAAGATCTCTTAGCTAATAGCGTTCTGAGAGTATTCGTGCGTGTCATAGCTTGTGTTACATGCTTTGGAAATCTTGTCATCTGAACGAGATCATTTGACAAAGTAGAAAATGAGATGCACACCATGTCTATCAAAATTTCCTAAGTATGCATTGAAGATAGTCACAAGACATTTATTTAATTAGCACATTAATAAAATCAATATATTAATACAGTATTGTATACTATGACATATTATACATAATGCATAATACTATATATGTTCCAGTAACCTCGGTTTGCATTCTAAACAGCTACTAGTTTCAAAATACTTAAAATATTATGAATTATCTATTTTTGCACTGTTTTCTGATGTTCTAAATGGAAGTGACTGTCAGAAAATAACCAAGGTCCTTTATTCCTTGACTTTAGGTAGTCAAGATGTGTAGAAAGAACCTATGAAACTTAAACTTTTTACTTTATTAAGTACTACTATTCAGTCTTCATTAAGTTAATTAAATTAATTAAATTAATTAAATTAATTTAATTAATTATGGACAGGCTAGTTGATGTTAGTCTACCTGCTGTCTGAATTTATTCTGTGATGTGTCAAATCATCATCATCTGAAGTGGTCAGGCAGTTGGACTATGTGATCATTGTAGGTCCCTTCCAACGGAAATATTCTATTCTATTCTATTCTATTCTATTCTATTCTATTCTATTCTATTCTATTCGATTCGATTCGATTCGATTCGATTCGATTCGATTCCATGCCACGCCACGCCACCCCATCCCATTCCATCCCATTCCATTCCACTATCTCCTTTTTTGGCACAGGATCCATTAAGTGCTTCTGTTATTTTTTTAACTGTATATTTCAAAATGTGAGTACTTCCAAATGATCACACCATATCCTGTTCAGCTGTTGTTCCCAGATTAAGAATCCTCAAGCCAATAGAAATGTCAGACCAAATTCAAACGTGTCATGGCCAAATCCCACTTCCTTGCCAGTTTATAGTGCAACAGTGTGAAATGTTTTTTGGGTGATTAACCCTTTAAAAACATGTAAGGCCTATTATTACTTCCCCTCTCTTTGTCCAAGTTAGCCAAGCCTACAAACTCTGCTTTCTGACTGCAGCTTAACTTCACACAGGGAAGATTTTATCTTGCATGACTTCAGACGCTTACAGTGCAGCTGTCTATGAGTTAGTCACCTGTGCTCCCTTTATAGTCAAAGAATTGTGCAATTTACCTAAATCTAAAAAAGACATCCAAAGTAGGCCTGAAGAATCACGTGCCAAAAGTATCTGTTGACTTCACTGACTGTAAAGACAGCCAGGGCACGACTGGCTCAGATCTTCAACTCTGGCTGAAGTCAGGTAAAATGAATTCTCCTTGGTAATAGATTTATTGAGGATGTGTAAAATTAGAAGAGGTGAATCCCAGGCAAGATACCAGAGATCTTCTGTAGAATTATTATACGCTGCCATGTACATACTATGTAGTGCCATAGACCTGCCAGGTCGCACACACTCTGCCCGAGAATCTTTCAGCTTGCTCCTGGCTGAAACTCCGCCACTGAGGTATCCATACCCCAATCAGTGCCCAGACACTGCTGTAGCCTCTCTCCAAGGCTGGCTGCCTGTGTGCCAAATATTGCAGTGATTCAATATTCTGCTGTCTGCAAAAGCCACGACGCTGACCACAGCCAGGGAGCTTGAGCCCAGATCGCTGCACGCTCATGGGAGCACCATTTGGCAACGCTTCCACTCATGTCCTGACATCAGCTTCCACTCTCCTGTTCGTGACCAGGGGGCTCATAGACCCTTAGCACATGAATTCTGATGTCACAAACATGGAGTTGAATTATTTTTTAATGCCAGCCACGGTTTGGCTAAACATGTAAGTATATAAGGTATTTCAGTGAACTGCAAAATCTATTTCTTAAAACAGGTGCTGATTGTCTAATGGGGGTGTATTTGTTCTTCATTGCAGTTTTTGATTTTTATGTTAAATACTAAGGACAGTATAAAAAATACACTGTGCTGTGGATGGAAAGTTTACCATGCCATATCATGGGTTTCATCACCATATTATCTACTGGAGTGTCCTGTTGTTGACATATCTGACCTTGGAAAAGTATTTAGTGATTGTCTTTCCCTTAGTAATATCCGTTCTGGAAAGCAGCAGAGATGAGTGATTCTTACCTCCGCATGGAGAGGTGTTCCAGCCTTCTGATCATTTTCACTGCCCTCTTCTGGACCCTCTCCAACAGGTCCATGTCCTTCTTGTGCTGAGGACTTCAGAGCTCGACGCAGTACTCCAGGTGGGGTCTCACCAGAGCGGATCACCTCCCTTGACCTGCTGTCCACACTTCTTTTGACACAGCCCAAGATACAGCTGATCTTCTGGGCTTTTTTTTTGGTCTGTCCCCCTTGAACAGTTTAGCATCTAATTTTAACAAAACACAAGTGAGTGTAACAAAGAAGAGGAGAAGACATGGAAGGAAATAGTAATGTGAATAACAATGAGGTAATGCAATTACTTAGCTACACTGCGTGTACAACTCAGTGGTTTGAAACCCTTCCATTTTTATAAATCACTAAAATCATAAACTCTCAACTACTACTCAGTGTAGTCTGGATTGCAGAATTCAGTGAAATATAAATAACAGGAGATGAAACTTTAAAAGCCATGGCTTTATGTGCATTATACTGCCAGGGAATAATGGTTAAACATAAACATAAAATATAAAATAAACTGTAAATTAACCGAATACAACCCAGAAGCTTCAGCTAGAAATATGTGTGAGATGGTCATGCTCAGCCACAGAGCACTCACTCACAGCAGAGACTGAGAATTACTCAAACTGCTACTAGACGATCTTCTGCCTGACCTGCATTTGCAGAGCCACAAGGGTTATTTTGCCATTACATGAACATTTTATGATTATTCCTTGTTTTATCTCTTGATATCAGAAAGATGAAAAAGCTACATATCAGCAGATAACACTAGTTTTTTTGAATTATACTGAGTTGAAAGTAAAACAGGCAATACATATCAGATTCATGTCGTGACTTCCCATCAACAAAATTATTATGCTACACTTTCCATTCTTTTAGTTTGTTTCAAGTCGTATTCCTGAGCAAGACCCTGTTTTCAGGGTAGATGCCAGGTGCCCACCAAAGCTGTTTTATCACTCACCTCCTCAGCTGGACAGGGGAGAGAAAATATAACAAAAGGCTTATGGGTCGAGATAAGGACAGGGAGAGATCATTGACCAATTACTGACATGGGCAAAACAGACTCAACTCATGGACATTAATTCAATTCATTGTCAATTAGAAGTCAGAGTAGGGTACTGAGAAATAAAACCAAATCTTAAAACACCTTCCCCACACCCCTCCTTCCTCCCAGGCTTCACTTTACTCCCTGTTTCTCTACCTCCTCCCTGCCAGCAGTGCAGGGGGAAAGGAATAGGGGTTACAGTCAGTTCATCAAATGTTGTTTCTGCTCCTTCTCCTCAGCAGGAGGACTCCTCACACTCTTCCCCTGCTCCAGCATGGGGTCCCTCCCACAGGAGGCAGTCCTCCACCAACTTCTCCAATATGAATCCTTCTCACAGGCCGCAGTTCTTCACAAACTGCTCCAGCGTGGGTCGCTTCCACAGGGTTCAGTCCTTCAGGAACAGACTGCTCCAGCATGGATCCCCCACGGGGTCACAAGTCCTGCCAGCAAACCTGCTCCATCTTGGGCTCCTCTCTCCATGGATCCACAGGTCCTGCCAGGACCGTGTTCCAATGGGGGTTTTCCATGGGATCACAGCCTCCTTCAGGCATCCACCTGCTCCGGTGTGGGGTCTTCCACAGTCTGCAGGTGGGTATCTGCTCCACAATTAACCTCCATGGGCTGCAGAGGACATCCTGCCTCACCATGGGCTTCATCTCAGGCTGACGGGGAATCTCTTCTCCAGTGGCTGGAACTCCTCCTCCCCCTCCTTCTTCACTGACCTTGGTGTCTGCAGAGTTGTTTCTCTCACATATTCTTACTCCTCTCTTCAGCTGCAAAATGTGCTGGTTTTTTCCTGCTTTTGAAATATGTTAGCACAGAGGCACTACCACCATCGCCTCGGCCAGCGGCAGGTCTGTCTTGGAGCTGCTGGCATTGGCTCTACTGGACATAGGGGAAGCTTCTAGCAGCTTCTCACAGAAATCAACCCTGTATCCCCCTTGCTACCCAAACCTTGCCACACAAACCAAATACACAGGTGGCGGGATCTTGACATAAATGGATCCTTCAATGGCTCTCAGCTACTTACAGGAGTACTCCAGCCCTGATGTGGAGTTGCCATCTGATGATCTATTAAATGCCTTCCTCTGCAACACAGCACAATGCCATTAAAATCCAAGTTGCACGGTTTGGTCTCCGTGACTTCTTCTATCAGTAATTTGGAACGGATATTTATACAGAACGGAGGAATCCAGTGTGAAATGAACATATGCCTAAGATTGGTTTGTCACTTCGCTGGGGAATACGTCATTCTTTCCGTACTACATTAGAGTCCTGCAGGTGGTTTCTCTTTCAGATTTACTGCAGCATTTCTAGTCAGGAGACCAGATCTCTGTGGAATCACAAGTCCACCCATACTGTGCATTAACTGTGTTTCTATAGTAACTTCTTACAACTTATTCACATCGTGCTGTGTAACAGATGGTAACATGTGATATGTGAGCAGGCTGTGTGACACTCGACAATACTGAGGAGCTGTTTCTAACACAAAATGGGTATCCATGTACTACAGATACATTAATGTAAAAATTATAACAAAATAATTGAAGGGTATGAAACAGAGAAGGGGTTGAGAGAAAGGGAAGACAGGAAAGACCATTTTGGTGCCATTTGTTTTGAAATTTGTTTCTCCACAGGTGTGAACGTGCTAAGCTTCATCATCATTGTGTCTTCATAGGTCAGCATGTTTTGTTCTGTTCAAAAAATTGCCCATCAGACATCAGAGGTAAGGAGTCATATATGTGGGGATGTTGCTGTTACCAATAATTTTTTTAAAAAAAATATTATTCACCGATGCTATCTGCTGGGTTCATGTCTTTGTCATTGAAATCCTCTCCTTATTCCAGGTGGAAATTCCAGGTAATGCTGTGTCTGTGAGATTTCTTTTGTTAAAGATTCGATTTAAACCAAACCAATTCTGCCAGAAGAATTCTACTTAACCATTGGTGAGGAATAAGCATTGTCCAAAATATTTGATGTTTTCTGCATTCAGAAATTGAGCTTTAATGTACACACACACAATCTTCAATCCATGTATGTAGGTGAGAACCAGAACAGGCTATTCAGTGAAGAGGTTCTCCTCTCCGGCAGCTGAAAAATCCCACGGTAATATATATGAATAAGTCCATTAGTTTGATCACCAGGAAAAAAAATCTACAACAAGAGGGTCTTTCAATTACACAGACACGACATTTGTAAGTGTAGGCAATGATTTTCAGGGGTTCCTGAGGAAGCTAGAGGCCCCCTCTGCTCCTGCAGGGCAGCACACACTCTCCCCTGCCCGCAGAGGAGCTGCACAATGTCATGGCTCTCCATCACAGCGCTGGTTATATGCAGCCCTGCTAACCCTGCTAACAGGTAACATGGTATAGAGGCACCCTGCTTTCCCATTATGATTCCAGAAAATTGATACCTCATTGTTGTAGAAAATTGGATAACTAATTCTCTGTAATATGAAAGGCATTAAAGAAATGTAGTAATTGTCAATGGTTTTATCATAAACATGTTTAGCCTCATTGGGAGCACTGAATTTCATTTGCATAACCAGGTGAAAAGTGATTACATGTAGGTTCTTAAAAATAAAACATGGCCATCACAGGGCGTTCAAAAGATGGACGACCGCAGCTGGCATGGGGTTCACGAAGGTGAGGGTCTATACACCATCCAATCTACAAGTGGTTGTTTCTCAGCAAGATAGCATAAACAGGACCTAACTGCCTTATAGATGCATTAATCTCTCTGAGATTCATATGTAGACTCTTTTTGGCCATTACCATATCTGTATCCTTCTCCCTGGAAAATAAATCAAAACTGTTGTATTCATCAGGGGAGATTTGTATTGCAGATTGAAACACAGGCAGACTCTGCACCGGGGCTTAAAATGAAAATGCTTTTCTACTATTCATCCCCCTTTCCCAGAGAGTCAGTGTATCTGTAGCTATAGTCTTTATATAACACATATAGATTAAGGGAAAGGACTTTTGTCTCATTTGGTCTGTACTACAAATTTCAGGATATATCCTTGTGGAGAGGTGTTCCTCCCAGGGTTGGAAGTCCTTGGTGGAAGAAGGTCAAAACATTCTATGCAATGTGTAAATCTATATTAATCTTGTAAGATTTAAGTAATATGTGAGCTCTGAAGAGTGGTGAATGTCTCTTTGTGCACATAAAGTCATTACTCAGAACCACACAACCTGAGCATTTTTATTACAATATTTTTAAGGTACTAAAAGTCAAGTGAAACTTCCTGTGTAAGCAACAGAGACCAGACTGAAATAAAAATTAAATAATGAAGCTCTCAGAAAGACCCTTGAAAGCAGTCAATTCAGTTTTCATTGCATCGGGTTTTATGAAGCATAGGCATCCAGGCAGCATGGGTAAGCACGTGCTTGGGGAGCATTTACAGGCCTGAGGCACTTGCAAGGAAGAACAAGTCCCTGTTAGTACTCATGTTTTCATAACCACCTTCGCTATATTTCTAGTTTAGTGCATATGAACTGCCTACCTGTTAAAAGAATCAAGCTCTTGGGAAAAGAGTAAAGCAAAACTTTCAGCAAACTTTTACTTTTTAAAAAATATTTAATAAAGAAAGCTAAAAAAAATGTTTTTGGAAGCTCCAGTTCATAAATCACTCTGAAGTGTCATCAAACAAAAAGAGTTTGGAGCAATGAGGAGAACCCATAAAGGGAGGAAAACCCCCAAGTGTATAGGCATATCACTGAAAAGAGGAGCCCAAAGAGTTAGCATTTCTCAGCTGAGATGACAAGAGTGAGTATGTGCTTCAGGCCCACCCAGACTGTGAAATATGATGGATATAACTGAACCACCACGAAGGCAGGAAGTCAAGTCCAATAATAAGGTCATTGTATTGTGGCAATGAGCCCAACTGTGAGGTTTTGACCCAAGCATTCACACATCACACACTTCAGCATGGAATTCTGTCTGAATAAATCTAAATTTCCACTTAGGTATCAGGAATTGCTCTCAGTGACCCAGTCAACCTACTTGCCAGTACTGACCAACCAACTGAGTACCTTAATTTGATAGACCCCATCCCGCTTGGCCCAAACAGTCCCTGGAGCCCCGTGGGTTCAGCATGTGCCTGGTGATGGCACATCAGGAGCCCAAGAGCAGAAGACCTATAGCAGCTTGCTGGTTCATATTGGTGGTTCCTGTGTGCAGAGTTGTGGAGGTGAAGTAGGTTCTGGCTGTTGTAGGTGCTATGGGAAGTGCCCTTCCTCAGACACAGCAGGACTTGGGATATACCCAGGCTATTACGACAGATGGGGATATCAGAGAAGGAGCAAAGCAGTCCCATTGTTGGTACTTTGGAAGGGGTGGTTGCATGCTGGGGCAGAACTCAGAGGGCAGCACCCCAGCGAGTTGCTCTGCCATCTAAAATATGTGTTGCCTCTGCAAACAGAGGTGCTGCCAGCTACCCACCATCCAGATTTCATGTGGCTGCCCTGGAGAGACTTGGAGAGGCAACTTCCTCCCCTGCATTGCCTCCTGACATACCAACTGCTGCACCTCTGTAGCAACCCATGTGCACAGCACCGGCTAAATAGTGGGGATAGGAAGGGAAATTGGTCCTGAATACACCTCTCTGGGCATTTCCCTAGGATTACCTAGGCGCAATTCATCATGTTCTTCGCTCTTTGACAAAATTTATTAAATTGTTGACTCATGATCCGCTTGTTCTCCACCAGGAGCCCCAAGTCCTTCAGAGGTGCCTTTCAGCTGGTGCATCTCCAGCGTGTATTGGTGCATGGGGTGATTCCTCCCCAGGGGCAGGGCTTGGCTTTTCCATTTGTTGAACCTTGTGAAATCCCTGTGAGACATCTCTCCAGCCTGCTGAGGTCCCTCTGAATGGCAGCTCAACCAGCTGGTGCATCAGCTCCTCCTCCCTGTTTTGTATCCTCTGCAAACTCTGCCCCACTGTCCAGGTCATTAATGAAGATGTTAAATAGTGTTGGCTCCAGTATCAACCCCTGGAGTACTTCAGTAGTGACTGGTCTCCAGCTGGACTGTGTGCCTCTCAGCATGGCAGCTCAGTTTTCAATTCACTTTACTGTCCACTTACCTAGTTCACCAGTTTGTCTAAGAGACTGTATGGGGAAGAGAGGCAGAAGACTTACCACAGTTGAGGTAAACAGCATTCACTGCTCTCCCTTCATCCACCAAGGCAGTCATCTCATTGTGGAAGGCTGTCAAGTTGGTCAAGTATGACTTCCCTCTCATACAAACATGTTGACTTCTCCCAATCATCTATTTGTCATTCATATACGTTTGGAAATGGTTTCCAGAATTATTTGCTCCATCACCTTCCCAATGATCAAGGTGAAGCTGACTGACCTGTGGTTCCCTGGATCCTCTTTCTTGACCTTCCTGAATATAGGAATGACATTTTTTTTCTTCCACTCCTCAGGAACATTCCCTCATGATGTCACACAGTTTCTTAGTATATAAAATATGGGAGGCGAGGGGGAAAGATTTGTGGGAAAGTTTTTTCCCCTCTTGTGACTGTAATTTCCATGGACAATTGCCTAATTTTTAAACTAAAAAAAAAAAAAAATCAGAACAAAGAGCTGTGCCTAAACAAATATTGCTCGTATAATCACCGACCATGAAGAACTAAAAAGAGAGTTGCCTTTGTACTGCATTAAACGTTTTTAGGCTGTTGTTACTGGGATCTGTTTAACAAGCAAATAGGAAAATCCTTACAGTTGGCTTTATAACATCATTTTTTTGACAGAACATCGTGATGAATAAAATAATTTCTTGTCCCTCAGAGCCAGTATGTGATCAACAGTAAATGAGACACAGGAGCAGGAACTGAAGGTGAATAGTGAAAATTGCAAGTGCAGCTCAATTGTCTGCAATGCAGGGAAGTTTTTTAAGGTTATTATGAGCCTGATGGCAGCAGAGAACATTCCCTTGTGCTTTCATCAGTGAATAACTGATCAACAGATGCTTCAGCCTTGGAAATCCTAACAGGAGATACTCTAACTCAGAGATAGATCTTTTAAATGGTAACCTTTTATATTATCTCCCTACTGGAAAGAAAAGTTAAAACAGATCAGACTGGCCTGGCTGCAGTCATACTAAACTACGTCCAGAGGATGATCTATTTTAAAACAGGCATTTTAAAACCCTTGCAGAAACCCATTTTATTCAGTATTTTCAGTATTTAGTGTTTTACAGTAAGTATGTGCCCTTAGGATAGTTCTAAAATACTGTGCATTATTCATAGTTTGCCCAGGATAAGAACACTTAGTTTTCCTACTCTGAACAAAGGTTATTCAGGAAGCACACTGTAATATCAACAAAGGTCCCCTCAGGACAACACATGAATAATGGAACAGAAAGTAAAGTTAGTCACCTTCCTGTCTGCATAAATCTATAAAAAGTACTTCAGTATGACAGATGATGGTGATGGTGGACTGAATGTTGAACTACATCTCTCATTCAAGCACACAGATGCCTTAAATAAATTATGTATCAAAAGAGAGCCTCTTAATTCTAAAGAAAGGCTGCACCAAAACATATTCATGGCCTGGGCTGCCTTCTCCTATTATCCTACTGTTTAGAAATCAATAATATCAATAGTCCTGAAAGGTCAAACAAGATGATGTGTTCATTGGTATGAGTAGTATTTCAATGTTATCTGTTCTGCAGCCAAAAAATGTAGGAAAAATGACGCACTGAAATACCCATCGCACGTAAGGTAAAATTATGCAATGCTGGTTGTGCATAATGATTGAAAATTAATTTTTAATCTAATGTCTTTGTTTATAATTTAATTCTCACTAATAAAAACAAAGGTGCAAGTAGTGCAAGTATCTCCTACATGACATCCCTCCTTCCTTGAAAAGGCTAGTAAACCCTAAAAAGGTTACGGGAATTTTGCCTGCTCCCAAACCCAGAGTTTCAGGGAATGCAACCAGCCCTGCACTTCCTGAAGCACAGAATAATTGCAGTGCTTGTAATGACACTACCTATTCCATCACCTTATTGTAAGACAAGCCAGAAAATTAAATTTGAAGAGTTTAATGTGAAGAAGGAAGATGCTCTCCTCTTTCAAGGTTTGTTAACCTTTTTTTTTATGCTCCCTGTCATTTGCTGTCTTTACTCCATCTGCATTCTACTCCTGTATTATTTTTCAGTTCTGTTTTGTGCGCCCTGATAATAACATCATGTAACTGAATGAGATGCTGCTTTTCAGAAACTGACATTTTAGTTACTTTTGCTTTGCTTCTGCTATCACACATAGAAAGGGGCAAGAGAATGACAATGGAGGAATTGGAGAGTAAATAATCTCATTTGTAAAGGTTCACCAAGCAGCGCAGCACAGCACAAAGGAATTAACAAGATGTTTATGGCAGGTCTTTAATCACTTCTCTAACATGTGGGAGATTTTCACGACAAAGGAAAAAGTATCTTAAGAAAGGAGTTCACTTTTCCTAGAGATATTTTTGCCCTTCATGACAGCACTATTAAAAACAACAGCAGTCCTTGGAGTTTATTTCCACTTAACAATTAATGTCTCTTATACGCTCCCAGAGACCACACTTCTAAGGCTGTTTCAAGCATCTCCATGTCAGCTGCCATGCACAAATCTACCATATACTCCTTGAGAGGCCCTCCAGCACTAAAAATGCACCACCACGGTTTGTGGCATCCATAACATGTCCCTGCTGACCTTGGCCCTAACACATACTTCCCCCATCCCACCCTGGGACACCACCTGATGGGAAAGGACTGCTCCTGCTGCAGTCTCTCAGTGTGCACACCGATCCCAGCGGTCCCCATGTGACGTACCCATGAAACTGAAAAAAGGGAGGGAAAAGCTGGGTGCTTCAAACAACTCTAGGCACTGGACAAAGCACCATCTGTCATTCTGCAACACCAGATGCACAGAACAACCGAGAAGTCATGCTACCCAAACTGACAACAATAACAATTCTAGGCTCAGGCATTTCCCAATGCCGAGGGCTACTAGGAAAAGGGGAGAGGCAGGGATTTTATTCGTAAGGGAAGTGGTATAAGTGGTACAACAAAACTGCAGACACAGTCTGTAAAGCTTTGAAGTTTTTCCATCAATCAGCAGCAGTTGGTCACACAGCAAGGAGAGCTCAGACTGTACCCTTTAGGGTAGCAGAGGTGTGACCACAGCATGACATCCCTAAGGACCTCCAGTGTTAAAGGTGGCTTTGCTACATCCAACCTCTCCCCACAGGACTGCGCTGGCCAGAAAAAAAGCAGCTGCCCAGGGACTGCTTGCTGTATTGCTTTTCCACAGAGGCAGTATTAAACCATTGGAGGCATTTGGAAGAGACAAGACGAAACTAAGCTGTATGCAGGCAGTGATTTTAAAAATAGCATGTATAGATGGACCAATACACAACTGATGTGCAAAAGGGTTATTGAATGCTGCACTTATCAGTAGCTATTGTGATGGCAAAAAGCATTAATGCCATAAATCATATAAATCACCCATATATAACCATTGAGAAACCAACTCTCTTTTCACCCAAACAGCTGCTGAGGGGATTACGTCAGGGTAAAGTGCTCTTCACTAGATCATGTAAATGTTTGCTGATGCTTCTATTACAAAATACTTATTCAAAGGGAAGAAGTCCCTTGGCTTCACTTTTGGATGTTGGGTGATCCTTGATGAGATATAGTTTCCCAGATGAACAGCATGAGGTGGGACCAGGGCTCTTCCTCTGTGAGTCCATGAAAAATCCAAAAGGGATGGCACACAAAAGTGTGGCTCTTGATGGCACGAGACAGAAGTGTTTTAACTGAAGCATCTGTGGCATTTCTGTTACCATTTCCCCTCCTTAAATCAGTTGTGCACCTTGGGTAAGAAAACAGACAAACAAGGAAACTTCCTTCTGTTGCTGACTGCCAGAAAACTGGCCCTCAGCTCCCTGAAATCAGCTCTACTCACCATAAGAGAAAAGTTATTCCAGCACAGGAATACCCAAACACAGGAGCTGAGATCACACACTGAATGAATCGCAATTGCTTCATGCCTACAGAGGAGTTTGCAGTTGTTTGGGGGTATAGAACTCATCTGCTGTGATATCCTGGGGTCTTCTAATACCACTTGTGTAAAACAGCTTTGGACATGTTAAGAAGGTGGTAAAGAATCGAGGTCCACTGCCTGAGAGGTTCAGTTCCAGCTCTGTGAGTGCCATAGCTTCATCACCAAATAGATTTGCTGGAACCGTTTTACTGATACTTCTTCACACAGACACAGGCAGACCATCTCATTAGCATACAGCTGCAGCAGATGGGCTGTGCCATCAGAAAAACGTGTCCTCTAGGAATAGTTCTGGCCAAGGTGCTTCTCTGCACCACGTCTCCATTTCTCTGTGCTGACATGCAGCCTCCCCTTCTTGTCCCCACCACACCCTGGTGCTAAGCCAGGTTTTCTGGCAGGGCTGCCTCTTGGCCATATCGCTACCCTGGTTCAGCTCACTGAATAAACAGAGAAAAAACAGAATTGCTGCTGGAATCAGCAACCGGTGATGGGGGGAAAGCATGGTGCCACTTCTAGTGGCTGACAATATTTAAATCAGCTTAAACAGGTCACCAGACCACAGGTGGAGACTCGGGTAACACTCCTTGGAGCTGCTCTAAGAAAAGTTTCATTATTTGATTTATTATTTACAAGTAAGGGAGAAAGGAGGGTGACACAAAAAGGCTTCTTCTTTCCTCAAATCAGTGCTAACAAGTAGCTTAAAAAGCATGAAGGAAAGCATTAAAAAAAAGCATTAAAAAGGAAGAAATATATTTAATATGAAAATACTAAAAAACATTTTTCTCCTATGCATTACTCTTCATCTGTAGATCTGAAAGCCATTACTAATGATTTTTTAACACAAAACCTTTTGGTTTTTTATTCTAGTATTCTTCCATGGTATCACAATTAAAACTGCATATTCATACAAGATCCCTGGAAACAGACTGAAAAACATTTTCTTTCATCATGTAAACCTAGTGAAATGCAAATAGTAAATAAGCAACCACATATAAATGAGGTTCATTTCAGTATTAATATTTTAAGTTTATATCAGTAAGCAGGAACTTTTTATAATGTATGAGGGTTTTTTGACAATGTCTGTTTGAAAGCAGGTATGTATTATAGTATATATTGTTAATTAATATTCGTAATTACATTTTCTAATGAAGAGACAGAATCCTCCAAAAGGCAGGTATATACTCCTGGGCTTCTATTAAAGCACAAATCATTGAAAACACAGTTCAGCTCAGAAACCTTAAAATAAAAGTTATTAAAAGATTTAAGACAAGTTTCAAAAAGCCAATTGACTTCCTTTCAAAACAGCCCAGAAAGCTGCATCTTCTGACATTATTTTTATGTGTTAACTTAGTAAGTGTGCGGAAGCTTTTGGTTTTTCTATGATTACATTCAGTTTTTTAATTATTTGTGAATCCACCATGAGCAAGCAGTTAATTTCCTCCTTATTAGTCAAGACAACTTAAAAAAGTTTTTTTCCAAAGCCATGTCCTCAGTCATTGTGGGTGAATAGACCAAATGCTTTAGAAAAGTGGACTCAGAACTGGGTCAGGACATTTTGTGAGCCAGCATCTTTGTATCTCAAAGAAATATTGTTCATGGTTTCAGAAAGCAGAAATCAAGAATAAATAAAATGGGGGAAAAAAGTGTCATTATTAACATTTCTGCAAATACTTAAACTATAAATATGCTTAACGTTACAGTGTATGCAGTAACCAGTTCATAATCTAACATAAAAGGACTTCTACTGTTAGTGTTCTGGGATATAAAAAAAAAATCCACACGGGTAAATTTAGCCATCTAGGGTTCTGCTTTGAACTATCTAGACTTTCTGGCACCACTGACTGAAACCCTTTAGAATTGACTCATCCTTGATTTTCCTGAGAGTAGTAAATTGAGCATATTTATGTTTGGACCTTTTAGACACATACCTTGCTCTCAGGATACATAAAATCCAGATTTTTATAATGTCAAGACTCTCAAACCACATATGAAATGTATTTGCCTAAGTTTCTCCTGCAATTAGGAAGACTTATGAGTAACATGGAGCAGTACCTCTCTTAATTACTGAACCGCTCAAAGCATCATACATATTTCCCAGGTTTTCAATGCCCGGAAATATTTTCTTGCATGATATGTTTGTACGCTGCCTTCAGTTTTAAAAAGCAAGCATTGTGTGTATAGAAAACCTATATCCATACTTCCAATCTGAGCTCTGAAACATCCTGTCAGTTGGTCAAAGTGCTAGCCTTGGCTTTTCAGAAGCAAAAAGCTGAACCAATCATCTCACCAAAAAGTTGTATTATGCAACAAGGCTGTCACCTGGCAATGCATATGGAAACCACGTGACAGGTAAATGCAAACAAACTTGGATAGAAAGCAGCATGCCATGTAATTGGGCTGGCATAGGAATCGGCATCTCATGACTTTGTTAGTCCTGCCATGACGCTATGAAATCTCACTAAATATACACCTTAACTGGCTCTTTTAGGGAATGTGGTTCTGCACAGACCCTTACTAACTGCTCATTAAATCTATGGCCCAACATATATTTTGGCCATGAGATCTACAGAGCTGAGGGTAACAGTGATAACCCCATTTCCAACCATTCTTCCAGTTTTGAATTCTGGTTATACAAGCAGCTGACTTTATCACTTCATGCTACTTTTCCAATTTTTGTCTGTTTGTCCAAGAGATTTATTGGGATAAGTGTTTTGCCCTGAGGAGAAAAGCCTCTCCTGATTATTTATTGCCTTACTACTTTTTGGCAAAAGTTTCATCATTCATAATAAATTGAAAAAAATGTAAGCAACGGGACTGTGGCTTAAGTCACCTGGATTCTAAGGGCAGACATGAAAGCAGGGTCTAATTATATCTACTTCCTTTCTAGCGTTTCTAGAAATGTGATGATGTTTCAGGCAGCAAAGGGAACTGGTTTTACACGAGCAGCACACACAGTTACCCTCTTGGTCACTCTTCCTCAAGCAGCCCTTACTTCCGCGTGTTGCCTCAGCCCTGTATTTTCTACTAAGATCACTAATTCATTAAAAAAAAGACTCACCTCCCAGTTTGGAGAAACTCAGTTTCCACGGATGTAACATCTATGAAAATCAAGCAGCATATGCTGTGAAATGGAGGCGAGAAAGGTCTCTTATTTGCCATTTGACTCATTTTGCAGTAATACCCAGCCAGCCCTCGCACTACTGACAGCAGTAGATACAAGACATACTAACATTCAGAGATAGTGGCTGTTTCTATGAGTTTCAAAGAGCCCAGGCGTTAACACACACTGAGCTTATTACCACTCTTAACAGAGTTTCGGGGTGAACATGAGAATTCTTAGTTCTAAAATTAGGGCCTTAGCAAGTAAAACCACACTGTATTTCTGTGTCATTATCTTGGTCATGCTGGTACACACAAATCCAAGCAAGCAGACTGAAGTTAGGTTCCCATACGTCTTGTCCAAGGCTCAGCAAATCATTCAGCAGTGCAGATCAGGGATGCAACATACAGATGAAGCTGGTATAATACATATTTAGCGAGTAACACCATCTTCGTTATGCTTTGTGAAATGTTCTAACATGGGGAATATCATTTCAGTGCCAGGTCTAGTACTGTAGTTTGTGTTACACAGCTATAATTACTTCATTAAGGCTTATTTCCCAATCAGCTATGACCCTATTCACAATTGCTCTGAATCATACATATTAGAGATGCTGCTTGTGCGAAGTGTCATAAGACATCACCTTTTTGCACCCTCTTTGCACTGGAAAAAAGACAAAGGCTCGAAGTCAGAGAACTGCACTGCATGCTTGAGTCCTTCAGAGGGGACAAGCAATTACAGTTTTATTTATTTAGGCTTTGGCAACCAATTTCTGCCTTTTGGAGCCCCTGCCAGAAAAATCAATATAATTAGATGCAAGTGTATTGCAAGCAGAGTTTGTGGAAGGCATCTGAAGGCTGCGTAGGCATCTGAAGGATGGTGAACGCGAGTACAAGACAGTGCCTCCCTCTGTGAACTGATGAAAGCCGTTATCAAAACGCATTTCCTCCATTATTCCCGAAAAGATTAATCTCCATATGGCATGTTTTGCAGGTAGTGTTTTGAAGTCTTCAAACATACCGCCCTTGCTCACTTCTGACAGATGCTGAAGTCAGCTCCACCATCACCTCCCATTCAATCTGTCATCGCTTAGCCCAACTATCAGAAACCAGCAGAGATCAGTTCACAAACCTGATGAGTTAGTAGCTGTCAAAGTCCTGCCTGAAATCTCATTGTTGGAATAAGACACTTCGGGTTTAAAGACTCTGCAAAGGGAATGCAAATTTTTAATAGGTAAGATCTGTTTCAGTCACTGGAAATAACTGTATTTAAGAATGTCATTTCCATGCATGTCCATAATCCTGGCCTTCAGTGAATGGAAACAGGGTTTTCTTGGATCATCCTAAATTAAAAGAAGTGGGCAAGCTCTGCCTAATATAAAATAATGCAATTTTAGATATTTACACTTTACTTACAAACAGATCTCAATGTCAGGAGAGAAAGTAAGTGTCAGCTCTTAGCAAGAACAACTTCCTCTTTTATCTCTCTGCTAATGTAGCATTTGTTAACATAGGAAAAAGAGTTTGCAAAACCACATACTTGACAGAACTTGTCACAACTGAGCAAAAAGAGTTGACCTTTGAGTGTTACCAACGTGTAAGTAAACGTGATCCAACAGCTGAAGAGTGCTGGTACTCTGTATACTTTGAAAAAAGAGTCAAGCAGAAAGGGGCTTAATGCTTTCTCTCTGACATATCAAGCCTTCAAATTTGATAATTTTGAGATTTTCTGACAGTTTGCCTTGCCCTTCGTTCTTGGTAGGACATTAAGTGAAGAAGTGGGAAGAAGCAGAAAAGTTGGGGACTTCAGGCCATGTTAGCTGCTGTGAGAGTTGCTCTCTCTTCCAAAAGACACTTACTTAACAATATTGTGCTCTTAGGTGTATCAAAATGCCCAAATTATAAAAACTATTTGTTATTAATTTCATCAAACTGATAAATTATCAGTTGCAACTCTGAATGATTTTTCCAGACATTCATTTCAAGCATGTTTCCTCGTTTCCTTGGAAACTGAGAAATGAAGAAAGCAAAGGAACCCAAACTACCAGAGTGTATCACTCTTTTTGTCAGTGTACAAAATTCCTTCCCGTTAAAAGTTGTGCTATAAAATTTCCTTCCAAATAGCTGTTAAGTCATCAAAATAGGCATTTTTAAAGCCAAAAGATTCAGAGATAAAATGTCAAAAACCCCTACTTCCTACAAATTGTGTGAACTTTATAGTGAGCAGGCCACTTTATTAAACGACAGCCCAGCACCCAGCCCTTCAGCCAGCATGCACACCTTGTGAGTAATCATTTCAGGCTGGAAATTCAACCTTCAGTATCCTCGTAAGAACACAGGCATTATAATTTGCCTGCAAGGGACTGAAGCATCATTACTTACTCTTATGAAGAGCTGCCACTGTCATTAGATAAATAATACAAAATAAGGCCGAAAGAGTTTAGATACTCCACTCCCTTCCTCTTTCATGCAGTGACCTTTCTTGCACAGAATCCACTTCAGTATTTCCTCCACATCAGCTTGCCTCCTTTACAATGTCCTTCAACTTTCCACTTCATACCCTTTTGTCCTGGTCCCCACATTCATTCACCCCACACCTTTTCCCAGTACCACCCCATAATTACTTCTTTATCTTCCTTGTTTCTCATTCAACATATTTTCATTCCTTTTCTTCCCCCCACACTCTTTTTTCTACCTGTCTCCCTTCATCCTCCCTATCATTCCAATCTCTTTCCAAACCAGCATCCTGTTCCTCTCACTTTGTTCAGTGTTCTGTTTCCTGACTTCTAAGAGACCCTTCGAGCCCTTCAACAGCCTTTCCCTCAATTTCACTCACTTTCTTTCATGAAGTGTATATGCCAATGCCCTATAGTCCTCCAGGAATACACACTCCTCCAACATCATGTTCCCGTTAAATCATGTTTTCTCCTTCAGCTTAGATTGCTCTTGCCTCCTTGCAGCTTGTTCTAGTACGGTTTTGATCCACAGTTTAACAAATTACTGAATAGATTACCTGATAGCTGCAATGCTAAAATAATCGCCTCTTGCTCTTTAATTATAACATATTTTTTGCATTCATAAAAAGAGCTGATTATGTTTTATGGGCAGGATGTCAAAAAAACCCCTGGATGATGTCCATCTGCATTTGAGGAACGAGATTTCCTAATTAAGTGAACAACAAAAATAACAATATCTGAAATAAGATCATTCTAACCCCATCTGAAATCATTCTAACACACACACACACAAAGAGTTAAACTCATGAACATCCAGCTATATCCTGAAATCTTTTAAAACATTCTTGGTGTGAAAATCTCATGGCAGGGGGACACGTGAGTGACACACAGGTAATGGCAGCCCTTTTCCAGTCATTGTCTAACACATCACAACCTGACAGTCCACTCCCTATTGTTAATGCTTCCAGTATCAGTCAAATATGGGACAGGGACATAGGACATAATGGGGTTCAGTCTCTTTTCAATAAAGTCAAGTCTTTCAAAGACTAATAGATAAATAAAGCATTATATTGGCATATTCCCCTCCTTCTATACCCAAAGGACAGGTGGGATAGCGTTGCCTTCTACGGAAGCCACTGGATCTCAAAACTGATTTTTACAAACATTACAAACCCAGACTTAGTCTAACCTGTGGCTTCAAAAGCAATCCTAGTTAAATGTAATTACAAATCTTGCTGCCCTGAGGACAAGGGGGCTCACCAAATCCTTTCTAAGTCATAATTTTCCCTCTGCTCCTCTTTTTTCCCCAAAGAGTAGAAGTTTTGTACCAGCATGCACAATCACAATCAGTCCCACAGTGGCTCAGCTGCTCAACTCCCCATAGTGTACTCCAGGGAATCCATCAAGATTTAACTTCTTGCCCGCACTACTCACTCTCGGAGATGAATATTGTGTGTTTCACCTTTAAATTCTTGGATCCCAGTTGCTTTTGGAAGTTGTATGTGTAGAGATTTAATTGGGGTTCTCATGCACCCTTACACCCCTACAAAATTCCAAGATGCTTTCCAAGAGCTTAGTCTCAATCTACAAGATGGCACAGCTTGCAAAGACACCACAGGTGCTAGAGGTGATGTCTCTTTTCCAGTATCTCCTCAGAATACTCTTCTGTTTCTGCTAATTATACCTTATCTTCATTAATTAATTGTTATAAAGGTCAAAGTCTAAAATGAAGATGGAGATTTTTCTCATCATATAACCCCCAAGATACAGGTCGGGGGAAATGAGACGGCTCCAGACCAAAACAAACAATTCCCACGCAGAGCAGAGGGATGCAATGAGAAACACTGTAAAGCTCGTTAATGGGGAAAAGGGAACAGAAAACACACACCCACAGTAAGGGGAATGCCAGTTCTCAGGTATAAGTATTTATCACAGTTTTCCTACAGAAAATCAAAGATGAGATTTTTCGAAAGGCTGAAGCACTGAATTAGCTGACGATGCAGAAAACACTGTCTCTTACCTCCTCACTCTGGACATTCTGACATTGACCCAAGATATTTAAGAGCTTGCATCGCAGAATGCTAAAGGCAGGCAGAGGTCTATCACCCCTCTCTTCCCGAACGGGTCTGTGCTGCCTGGCAGTAACACGCAGCACAGATGGTGTATGGATGACATATAGAAAACAATACCTCCTTTTTCATCAGCCTGTGACACCTTGTTAGGTACATCCTTGTTGGATAAAGAATTCACATCCATAATTACTGAGATTCAAGAGTTTTAATTTCAAAACGAATTGGTATGAGTTACATGAATACATGTTTCATGTCACACAGTACTTTAGTTGCCGCAGTGGTGTCTAACTGTAATATAGCATATGGTTTATAAGGGATGAAAAACGAACATGAGTCATATATGGCCTTGTTTTAGCCTGGAATCAATCCTAAACGGTGCAAGGTTTATGTGATTGTTTTGTTATTCTATCCTTTTGTCTGTCAGCACGTGCCCCTAACAAAGTTTGAAGCCTTCGCCAGTTTTACAGGTCAAGGAGAATTGGGATACAAGTCTCAAAGGTATTCTATTCTTTGAAATTTCATAAGAATTCAGAGAGAACCAGAAGAGACACTCCAGTTAATCTCTCCATGAATTAACGTCGCCACTAATTTCACAGTTTTACTTGAGCTTCTCATTAATTTAGAAATACTAATGACATGTCTCTTGACTGGTGGTTCTGCACATGGATACCAGCCCAGCACACATGCAGGAGAAAAAACTACAGGTGACTTTGGCAGGAGGGAGAGATGTAGAATACTCAGGGGAAGGAGACGGGGAGAAAGAACATCCCTCCCTAGGAAACCAGGCCTTATAAGCTATGCTTTTTAAAGCACAGTGTGGTTCCCATAGGAAGAAACCAAGCTGCATTTACATGCCTATTTTCCTACAAGGGAGTAGAAGCTGGTATATATTTCAGTATCTTACAGCTGACAAACTTTTTTCTTTTTTGCCAAGCCAATACAAGAACAACCTTCTCACACCTCGTCTGTACCCCTAGCAGTACTCCTCGGTAATTTTAGAAATAATCTAAACCAACATGAATGGGTTAAAGTCTTTTCTGGTTGACTCCTTTCATACATACTGTCACCCTACAAGTTGCCTGACACCACAAACTTAAAATCCCATCTTTTACCAGTTCCTTGCTGGATCACCCAGCGAGCAGCTGATGGAGTGGTCACACGGGATGCCTCTTCAGCAGTGGAACCATGTTCCTGCTCCTTTCCAACATGGAGCAGAGCTTCTCCTTTTTCTGCTTTCTGAGTTCACCCAACCCTTCCGTCTCATTTTAGACCTGCACTCCAACTAGGACGTCGGTTTAAGACCTCCTTGCTGTCAGCTACTACCGGCACTGCACGGTTCCCTGGAAGTCCCGTTTGACACTCCCCAGTTTTGTTTCTCACACGGAGCATCTCCCCTCCCGAGCGGGGTTGTCTGACCCGGGACACTTCCCGCCTGTTCTCCCGAAGAGCTGCACTGGGACCGTGCAACGCAGCACCCAGACCCTTTCCAAGCACTCGTCGTTGCAAACGGGAAGGCTCTCCGGCCGGCTTGCCCGGCCTGCGGCCGCTCCCGCTGCTAACAACCGGGCTCCGCAGCCCCACAACCGGGGCCCGACCCGCCGGCCGCGCCCCCGCCCCACAGGGCAGTGTGATCTCGGCAGGTTCTCCTGGGGCTGCCTCGCTTTTCTGCCACGACGCCGTGTTCCCCTGAAAGGCAGCTGCGCCCGCCGTGCCCGCCGCACACCACGCCGTGCCCGCCTCATGCCCAGGACGACCCACCCTCCCTCGCCTCTCGGGGAGTCCCGGCGGGGAGGGGCCGCGCGCTCCGCCCCACGCAGGGACCTCCGGGCGGGGCGCTGCGACTTCGCCGCTGACTGGGCGTGCCAGGAGCCGCCTCCGCCGTCGCTCTCCCCTGCTCCCCCCGCGGCGGCGGCGGCCGGACCCAGGTGAGAGCGGGGCGGTGCCAGGCGCCGCTGAGGGAGGGCCCGGCCGGTTGCGGCGGCTCCCGATCGTGAAGGAGGGGTCGGGCAGAGGGAGGCCGGGCTCAACTTGACAGGAGGGAGGGAGCGAGGGAAGGAGGCGCCGGTGGCTGCGCTCGCCGGGCGCGGGTGAGTGAGCGACCGGGCGGCGGCCGGCGTGGGGAGGGGAGCGGGCGGCTGAGGCGCGGCGCGTCCCCGGCGGATGGCGGGCGGCTGGAGCGAGGAGGCGGTGCTCGGCCGCGCCCCGGTTAACGAGGAGAGGCGGGGATACCGAGCGATCCCCGGCTCCGCTCCAGGGGCTTGCGACAGCGTCTCTTCCCTCACGGCCCGGAAGAAAGTTTCGGGGATGCCGGTGAGGTGGGGGCTCCACCTTCTCTTCACCCGCCCGCCCGCGCACCTTCGGCTCCTCCGCAGTACCCGATCGCCAGCCGACGGGCGCCCACCCTGCCGCCGCCTTCGCGCAACGCCCTATCGGAGACAAAGCCGCCGCCCCACCTGCCTTGCCGGCCCCTCTCCCCGCCGCATCAGGCGGCTCCGCGGCGGGAGAGGACCGGCGCCGGCTGTCCTGTCAGTGACGGATGTGTGGGGAGACAGCGGCCCGCTGAGCACCAGCAAACTTATTTTTGGATGTGCCTCCCACCTCAGTGCGTCTTAAAAATAGCACAGTTGTGTTTTAAGGAGTGAGAAAGAAAGTGGTTCTGGAGGCCTCGTGGTAGTGTTTTTTTTTTCTTAAAAGAAGCCAGTTTTTAGGAAAAAAAAAATTGTTTCAGTGGTGTAACTGTGGGATGGGTAATATCCGCAGGTGCACACAGGATGCTTTTACTACATCTTCATTAAGGTCACCCCTTAAGCACGTGAACAGAGGTACTCATGGCTTTGTCCTCTGTGGTGTGTCTCCAGCATGCGATGCAAGGTCTAATGTACAGGCACACCTGATTGATGCAATACTTTTTATAGGGTCACTCGAGCTTTTTTTAATCTGTTGTTTTCTTTGTTTTCTGTCCTCTCACTTATCTCTGGAGTGCCTGCAACATGTGGATGGTGCAGGTTGAAGGAGCGATTAATGGGCTGCAAGGATCAGTTCTGTTTATTATTTTTGAAATTAATCTTTTGATTTGGTTTTTGCTACTGTATTTCAGCTGATTCTGGTGACAGAAATACCATAAAATAAATAGGTCTTATTGGGCCAAATGTGTAGTATTATATCATTCGTATCAATGACCTTGTCATGATTGATGATGACAAAGGAGAATTCTGACTTTTATTTTAAAACCTCTGCAAATATATGGAGACTTGTGTAAATGAAAAAGGAAAAGTGTATCTCCAATAGGGAAAGGAATTTGAAGAATAAAGCGTCCAATTGTAGAGTATTTTAGATTGGGAATGACCTCTGGATGTCATTCAGGTCTAGTCCAGATATCTAGGATGTCTGGATCTAGTCCTGCCCCTGTACTCGAAGCAGATCCAGTTGAGTAAGGTTGCTCAGACCTCATCCAGGTGAGTTTTGAGCATCTCCAAGAATGGAGATTCCACAGGCCCTGTGGCTGTGGTGGTGCCAAAGTCACCATCTTTGTGGTGAATTTTTTTTTTTTCCTTAATCTAATGTCAGTTTCGTGTGTTGCAATCTGTTTGTGTTTCCTCTTGTCCTGCCACTGTGCACCTCACATCCATCTGTGGGTGACTGTAATAATATACATCTGTAGTTCTAGAAGCTAATAGAAGCCATGCTAGTGTTTTGGACCAATGGACTGATTGTTTTTTGAGATTGTTCTAACTATAATTGCTAGATTTTATTCTCATAAATTGGAAATTCATTCTTCCCAAGCATTTGCTTAACATTTCCTATTTATTTGAATGTGGTTAATAGCAGATTAGCATATTAATTTAAAATGCTTAAACAACTGAAGACTATTTGTTGTTTTCTTTTTTTAATCAAATCAATGTCTCAAATAATTTACCCATCTCTGTTTGTCCATTGGCGTTGTGCTCCTTAACCTGTATTGGGGACAATTTGCTCCCAACTTTTGCTACAGTCCTTTCACCATTAACAGTGAAATATAGTCTCTTTGAATGACGACGAGTCTATTCATTTTAATAGGAGGAAAGCTTTTTGGCTTTAATCTTGAAATAGATTTTCCTTGGGAGGTGCCTTGAGCAATATGGTACAACCATTTATTACTGGAAAGTTGCCTATATAGGCAACTATATAGGCGTTGTTTAATGCTCTGGATAAGCCTTGGCTGATATTTATGATGCTGTTGATGTGGTAAATGCTGTGGGCACCTTTTTTAGTTCAACATGGAAAAAAAAAATGCAGAATAAAAATCTGTGTGTTCTCCATCATGACACGTGACTGCCAAAATTACTGGTTTCTTAATTTGCTTAAATTCTTGGTGGTTGCCGATAATACTTCAAAAGCAGGAGAAGATATTTCTAATGTAAGTCATAATATGTAACTTCTGAACATGTCTGGGTAGAATTTCAAAACATTAGTGTGATGCTGTGTAATAGCAAATGCTTCTGAATAACTCATGCTTTCCATTAGAGCCATATCAAGTAATTTATTAGAAGCCGTTTGAATGGCTGGCTGCACTGAATTTGGTGATATTTGGAATCATCTGATAAATAATTTAACTTACTTTTCCAGACAGCATCTGCCATTTTATATTGACGGGAACACCTGACAGTTATGCTTGTTGGCTTGTATTAATTATAGTGAGCTTCCATTCAGGAGGAGATCAAATGTAGTGGTTTTTTGGTTGGTGTTTTTATTATTTTATTTAGTTCTGTGACACCTATGTGAGGCTTAGATATTATTGATATATATAAACCTCTTCTTCAGGCTCACTGAACTCTGGATTATATATTTGAGATTTTAAATTTTACCACTGCTAATATTTTAGGTCTTTTGGAATGATTTTTTTGTGTTTCAAAAATGGACAACTATGTTTATAGATTTTCTCAGTCTGTATTAATCTCCTGTTAGCACATAATTATGGCAAAATAAATAAACTAACGACACATTACATTTCCATAAAATAAAACTTTTTGGGGGGGCTATAAAGGCTTTATTTAATTTGACAGTATTTGAGAATGATTTGCATTGTTACTAAAACTGTTTATCTTGGACTGTTATGGTCAAAATCTTGGGAGATCATCGTATGTCTGCAACCAGACCAGGATATCACCAGCAGTGATTCATATAATAAATTTCAGTCTGAATTTGGACAAGAACATAAAACCGGGAATGCACTTGTTAGACTCATGAATGGTTTCCTTATCGTAGTGTGTACAGAAAGGCTGTCACTAGCTTTAATGTTATTATAGGACAGAATTTCATAATGCCCCTAATACACTTTCAGTTTCATGGCCTGGAGGACTGAATGTGGGAACAGTTGTGCAAAATTAAACCTGGGGTCTGTGAAAATGACTAAAACCAGATGCTTCAGAGGCAATTGTAAGAACAAATGTGAGATAATTTGCATCCCACGTTCAAGGTGAATCTGATGCTTTGTAGTCTGGAATTGGCTTGAAACCCAAATAATGTTTAATAGCCTCTTCAGCTGGTTTTGTGCATAATTACCATTACTTTGGACATACTTGTTGCTGATACAAGTAGCCAGTCTAGATCTGTGGTTAATTTGGGGGGCACCTAGTTCATGCAGGGATTTTGTTTCCTCGCTTGATGCCAGACTCTTTACAGACTCAGGCCAAATTCACTGAATATTTTCCACTAAATTCAATGATTAGGGCTAATGTGAGGTCTGAGGAAAAGAGGTGCTTCTGCCCACATCCTTATACTATGACCTGCAGCCCTGACAGCACTCATCTGGGTGTGAAACCTGCCCAGTTCCAAATTCCTTTCTGTTTGCCTTGGAGAAAGATCTGGAGCAGAAGCTGCTTCTCAGAGAATCCCATTATCACCAGTTTGTAGGGTAGTCTGGGGTGCGTATCTCTCAGCTTTTCCTGTGGAACTGACATACAGACCGTGCCCGTGCTTGCTAGTTAGGTCTTTTATTTTGGACTTGGGAAACTTGTGAAGTTTGTGTTCCAATGGCTGTCCTAGTGAGTGTTCAAGTATTTTATATATAAAAGAGCATCAAAAAAACCAACAAAGAAGTCTGAGGTGACCCTCTAGCCTGATACATACTTATTTGAGTCTCCTGTGCTATTGGCTTGCTTAAAAGTGCAGGGAAAACATTGTTATAGTACAGTCTGTTTCTGAATATTGCTCAATTCCAGTATCAATATAATTTTGAATGTGAGATGCTTAGCATCTCGCATTTATCCTTAGAAATCTGTTTCTGAATACTGTTAGTTTCCTAATGTTGACAATTTCTGGTAAAAACAAGTTGTGCATTGTGTGAATATGTATTTATCAACATGTCAAAGTAATATTTGGTAGAATGATACCAGTCGGTATTATTCAGTGAATACCTGTGAACCTAAACATACGTTTCATTATAGTATTGCTTAGGAATTTTTTGCTGGCTTTTCTGAACTTTATAGTCTTTGTGTGCAGGCCTATGGAGAGTTTTGAAAGGTTTACACTTTGCTGGTGAAATTCTGCAGTACCTTCCATGAGCTCCCGACAGGCTCCACGCTATATTTGAGGACTTAGGCGTCCTCAAATACGAGGACTTAGTGCTGTTCCAAATCAGTCTTCCTTCAACTTCTGTGTGAGGTGGATGGTTTTATGTTTCTTATTTTCTAGAAATGTATCTATGACTTGCATAAATATACTAAACTGGCCCTGAAAGGATTGCCATGGCTCCTGCTTGAGGGTTACCTCTACTAAACTAGAAATCAGTAGGCTGCTCTGCTAATCTCATGGCAGCTCCACCAGATTAAGTGATTGGTTTCTAATATTTCTACTAATGTATCATCTGAACCCATTTGCCACAGACGACTTTATGTTTGTAACATGACCACTAATTCTGTTCTCTGCTAGCGGCACCATTGCTGCAAGCATCTGTAGCAGGAGACTGCTAGAGATGGGCAGTGTCAGGATGGAGAAGTGATGGGAGAATTTTTGGTGACTGCAGTCACAGGAGGTGAAAACTAAATTTAAAACCTGGATTTCTGTCCATGGTAATTGAAATTTTCATTCCAAATATAGCCTTGGTAAAAAATCATAGCTTTTATTGACTTACTGTTATATTATCCTTGTCAACCAAGAAATCTCCATAGATGTTTTAGGCAAATGTCTGAAAGCACAGAGGTAAAAACATGGTGCATGCTCACTCTCATACTTAAAACTCAGTTCTTGAAAATTTGTACTTTAGAAAAAAATGATTCTCATAAGTCCTTCGTCATTTTTAAATGAGCTGGAACAAAGCATGTGATAATACAAATAGTGTTACCAGTGTCTATAAAATATTAGCCTATGCTTCAATTATGTAAGAGCACAGATAATTAGGGTACTTTGAAAGGAGTTTAAATACAAGAGTCAGTCATCATTGTAAATGAGTGATTGTCAGGATGTGGATTGATTTTTTTTCTTTGCATCATAGTACGTGTTTTGTCTTGGAGCAGAAATTGCAAGGCCTCCAGACCAGGCCATGACAGAGCGTGCAAACTTGGCATAGGATTCCGTGCCAGAGCACCGCTCTGGAGTGAGACTGGAACTTTTCCAAATGCTACCTATGTAAGGGAGTGGAAGGCGTTCAGCAGTGCTGTAGGGTATCGCACTCTTCTAAACTGACTACTAGGTGTATTCTTATTTAGATAGGAATTGCTTTTCAAGGATAGGCTCTGCACAATAGATCTCTGAGAAAGAATCTTTATCTCAACTTGTGGAAAGCTGTATTTGGGAACAGAGCACCTGTATTCATTCACTGCAGGACTTTCACTGTGATCATCATAGCTGTGCCTGACAAGTTGTATAAAAACAACACAGTGGAGTTCTGGGTTGGGTTGGGGTTTTTTGTTTGTTTGTTTTAGGGATGAAATCAGCTACTGCATCCTTTTAATTGCTTAATATTTTCTTTCAGATATCTTTACTAAAAATCTAATTCTATGCAAAAGCAAAAAATAATTTGAATAGATGCTATTGCTTTTTGGAAAAAATGCTATATACTTCTGTGATTAGTATAAAGAAAATACAAATCGATGCATCCAGAAAGCAAGCTGATTTTCTCATAGCAGACCTACTTGTTGAGAGTGACAACCTTACTGCTGTTGGGCAAGAGCATGACTTTAACCTCTGTGCATGTGGTGAAATACCACAAACGATCCTGCAGTTAGTGTTGGTACTGAGTGTGAAACGACAGACAACAAGTAACATGGCAATTGTTTTTAGTTGTACATAGCAGTGTAGACTAATCTTCAGTGGCTAATTCCATACATTGCTCTTTAATAAGTAATTTTAACAGACTTCACAGAATTCATCAGTCTCTCTTTTTTTTTTCGCCCCCATGTGATGAGTTTTGAAATGAGTTAGAAGGAAACTGTGTGTATTAACCAGAATTTGTTCTGTAGTTTTTTTTAATGGATCCTTCTTGGTACATATCGATGTACTTTCAGCTCAGTTATTATTAAATGAACATTTTCAGTTCCTTAAAATTCTACATTTTATATACATAAAATATTTTATATACATAAAATGTTGTATGCATTGATGATTTGAGATACATGTAGCAATATGTACTCTGAGAGGGAAGTTATTTTGTCTGTTAGAAGATTCATTAGACAATCTTTGTTAGAAGATTTAAAATTAAAAATAAAACGATCCGCATCCTCCATATTATGTTTGCCTATTTCCTCTCTCTCCTGGTTTACTGTGGTCATCACTAACAGCAAGCCTGTTCTCTCATGAAGTCTGGAGCTAGTAAAGCTCATTTTCTTAGGAATTTTTATCTTATGGTTAATCTGATAATTATGATCGTGGTTTTACTGTGTTGAAGGCATGGTAAAGTTTCTCTCCATGCGTGTTCTGCTAATGTGTAATAAGATGAGAATCCATACTCCAGCCTTTATCTCATTCAAGGCATTTATCAGAGCTGTTCATCAGAAGCTTGTTCTTTACTTGGCCATCTGTTTCTGTAAAGCATGAAACAATTTAACTACCTTTGAAGTCTCTACCCTGTCAAAAATCAGTAATATCTGCCAAGTAGTTGAAAACTATTGGGAGGGGAAGAGAGAGATGTTCACAGACCTCGTGATCATATAAGCTTCTTAGCTTTAGCAAAGTAGACCTGAAATCTGTATTGTAATTATTTTGCAGCATGTGGGATTCTGGTGCTCTCCTTAAAGAGATATGTCTCAAAAAAAGAAAATCATTTGTGTATGAGAAGTTTAAAACGTGCTGAAACCGCACAATATTTCTTGGAATGCCTAGTGTCAACAGGAAAATCCTAAAAATACTGGTTTCTTTTTAATAAAATATCAGACCCACTTATTTTAAAAATAAAATATCCTAAATTCTAAGTGTTCATGGATATTTTGAATGCAGTAATAGCTACCATTTATTCAGGCAAGGCGTTTTGATGAGGGTGTATTTTACAGCTTAATATCCTGAATATCTTTGCAAGAGCTTGTACAAAGAGCACGGAGTCACAAGTGGGATTGGGTCACCTGCCAAAAAGAATATCTTTAACATACACTGCAGATATAAAGCTCCTGCTCCTCCTATTAAAAGTACTTGCGGAGTCCCGTACTCCAACGCAACGTCTGACCCTGTTTAAGTAGGCATGGTTTTTATTACGTGTTATTTCAGTTCTGGCCTGTTGTAGTGTCATTTAGCAATCTTGTCTGGAAGTCATATTACAGAAGTAATCTTGAAATTAATCCATTCCATGCAAATAGGAATTTGTCCTATAACAAATGAAGATCAATAACCTGTTTCCTTTTATTGCAGAAAGAAGAAAACTGTTTTCTGTCAATGATTAATCACAGCTAGACCTTGCAACACTCAAAAGTGTGCTGTTGGTGTTAACATGCTGTACGTTCTCAACAATTTAGTCTTACTGTATAAACAGGAGATGAAGATATTCCAAAGAGAGCGGGAAAAAGAAAAGGAAAGATTGCAAAAATAAACGTAATTTCTAAATTAAGGAAAATTGATAGATTGATGTGAAGGCATTGAAGGGGATGAGATTTGGGTAGAGGTGGGGTGAATGAAGAGCATTAATAAAGGATGAAGGGGAAGAAATTACTGTTTTCAGGAGAAGAGAAATGTGGGCAGGTAAAGCCTCTTGAAGATCAGCAGTGTTGCAGCTGAAGTACAGCATATAACTGCATCTACTAAATGGAATACATTCTTTAAAAGTATCTGGGTTGTTCCATTTCATGTCAAGCTGACTTTTTGAATAGCTTCTTACATTTCGTTGCACAATTACAATTTACACAAATATGAGGCTAAAAGGAACAGTCAAGAATGTGTTCTTATCTCTGACAGATTGAATAGTGTGCCAAGTTCTGTGTAAATACGGGCATCTAATATGATGGCATGGTTGGCTTTTGCCAGCTTTCCGCTGAATTTTTTGAGTCAATTTACGATTTAAATTTATAAGCATATTTAAAGACTTTTGTGGGGTTTCTTAAATGTGTTGTTAATTATAAAACTGGAAAAGAGTGAGATTTCCTTAGTTCCTACGGTCAAAGTAGTGGAGGGAAACACACTGTGGGACGGGAAGGTTGCTGTAGCTGCATTTTTTTCATTGTCTTTAAAGTCATTTCTATGCTGTCTTTTTCCTATTATGACTTTCTTTCTTCTGCCTTGTAAGCATTGCTTGGAGTCTTTTTTTTCCTTTAATAATTCTGCTCTAGCAATTCACATGCTAATACCTAGCTTTGAGGTATACCATAGCAGTGTCTAAGGTCCTGCTATTCACAAATGAGTCTCCATTCTTTGAACAATCTGATTATATTCCCCATCCCTTGGGAGGATCCTTGTGTTGCCTCCAGGACTCTAAAACAATTTGTGAGTGGTAGAAGTCTGATGGTACTTAGCTCACTGAATTAGGCCATCTGAGAAACAACAGTATTCAAATTATGTCCGAAGCAATCTGTAATATTATGACTCTGCTTCTCTGCTACTGTAAAAGGTGAAGGAAAGGAGGAAATGGCTGAGCTGTTTTTCTGTTGTTTTCAAAGATTTAAATAAATTGCATAGGTTGTTTCTTGGGCTTTTTTCCCCCCTGGGAGATGGGGAAGAAGAGATATATCCCTAATATCCCATGTAAGCCATGTTCGAGAGTTGTTGTGGCAGGTAGTTCTTTAAATACAGTTTGTGGGCCTGTGGAATTAGTACAGTAGCAGTTATAGTAGGTTAAAATTATAGATTAGTGATTTATTATATCATAAAAATATAATTTAAAAAATGGATGAAAAAACGACTGCAAAAGGCAATAGTTAGACTGCTACCTTCTGATAAGAGTACTGTGACACTGTGCCGGGTAAAAAGTTAACATCAGTGTGCTTACAGGTGGCAGATTAGTTTGCTTACTGGAAATTACAGAATATTCTGAATAAGTTTGTGTTATGTGAAATTCAGTGTTGCCATATGTTAGGATCTACTTCTTCAACAAAAGAAATAACATAAAATACATATACACTGCTGAGACATCAGAGTGAATATTCCTCTGTGTTGGTGGCTTAATAGATAACATAGGCCCTGAAATGATTCTTTTCCTGACTCAACCATATGAATTAGTTGTCAGCAAAGACATGAGGATCTCTGTTTACATACAGCCTTTTGCTGTCCAGAAAGAGAGCAGAAATAGAAGTCAGAGGCTGGCAACAATGATAAACAGGCTTTGGAAAACCTTCCATATAAAGCAAGATTGAGAAGATTGGCACTCTTCAACTCTTTCCACTTAGAACCATACGCAGAATACTAGCCTTTATGAGAAAAAGGGAGTTGTATGTTCTGTCTACTCCTTTTGATGGAAGGGTAAAGGCTATATCAAAGTCAAAAAACCTCTAGTATGCAAGAAGTTCTTTTCAGATGGTGTGTCATTAGTTTATGTAATTAACTGACAGAAATATCTGAGCAATGAGAAGATGCTGATATTTCTACAGCTAAAGACTAGATGCTTAAATGTAATATATGCATGCAAAATATACACTACTTCAGTATTTTTGAAGTCCTTTCTGCTGTAAATACTTGTGCTTCAAAATACAAGCAAACTAGATGGAACAACTGAAGAAACACTTTTCCAATCCAGAATTGTCCACTGACTAATTTCTTGCACCTTCTGTCAAACCATCTGCTCCAGGCTAATGAAAAGACAGCATGCTGGATTAGATGAAGCATGTGTATGAGCTATATTGATAGCTCCCATGTTCCTTCCAGGGGGAACTCTGTGGTTAATGAAGCTTAGAGTTAAATTTTTGAGAGCGGGGGCAGGCAAAGTGTTCTTGATGTGAGCTTCTGCATTGCAGGATGCTGTTGACAGAGAAGGGTGATGAACCCACACTTCTGTTTTTGAAGCACGTTTCAATGTCTTCTTATAAGCCTTCATTTAGCAGAACAACATCTCAGTAACTTGTGTCATGCCCATGGGAAGTAGTGACTGAATTGAGAGGAGTGCAGACTTCGCCCATTTTGGACTGGGGAGATCTGCATAGTTCCAGACATCACACATCACTCTGTAGTAGAAAGCAGATATCAGGGCTGGAGCCTGGCTAGAACAAATACCAACTTCATTTTGGGGTGTACCTGAGATTTTTGTCTCTGAGGAGAGTTTCTTACCTCATAAGAGTTTCTTCCTGCTGCGACTCTGGACACAATACCACACAAATATTTTTTCTCTTCCAGCAGCAGATGCAGATGTTATGTTTGAAGCTGTACCCAGACTAGCAGAGAAAGTATTTGTTTATGTATTTAATTCCAGCATATGCCCTTTTGAAATATTCTTAAGTATGCTTCATAGGAGCATTTGTGAGGGATCCAATTTTATTTTGTAACTTAATCATTCTTGAGTTTTCTAGGATTAAAAAAGGTTTAACGATGCCATTTGGTCACTGTTTAGTGATTCGTATGATTGCTGTTGAAGTATGAGCTGCTTGTAAGCATCAGAGGTCCAGCACCAGTACAGCAGGGTGGAAGTGACTGGCATCCTGGTGCGTTACCATCAGAGCTGTCAGCACTGCTGGTGGCTTTCTGGTCTCTGGACCTGCTCGTGATCAAAGCAGAAGCATGGCACTGAACACTGGTGGGCTGCTGTAAGGACAGAAGAGCAGTGATGCAAAGGACGCAGATCCTGCAGTATGGTAGCTGTGGGTTTGCCTGCTAAAGCAGTGTTAAAAGCAGTTTGACTAAATCTGTGTTGGCCTATCAAGACTCCTTGCTGGAATCTTTTGCTAAATTACAATTTCTTTCTTTTAGACAATAATATTTGGCTCATCGTTACTGGCATTTTGCATGTAGATAAACAATTTTTTTTTTGACTGTTGTTTTTTATAAAGGGTTGGAGAGCAAGCGTGCCCAGGTGTTCCTCAACACCGCAGATACACTGTGTGCTTCTTTGCTAGTAGCAATTCTGATGGCTTAAAATTTTTGCTAAATCAACTATGACCTGTCAGTTGTGCCACTGCAAGAAGATCCACAAAGTGAAAAACCGTTATGGTCATATTGGAGCAGTCTGTGTATTATGCCCACGTGCATTGTGTTAGTAACCCAACTTCAGAGCTAATTAATTTTTCACACAATCTGATTCAGCCTGTTATCTTTGATGTACTTAATAAACTTTCCTAATGCAGTAAATTATATGTAGATAGCACATAAACTGAAAAAAAAGCTACAGATATTACTGATAGATCAACCTATTTCAGTCCATGTTTTCTGTCCTAGCATAACTTGAGTGACTTCATGTTTTCAATGTGCCTGCTTTCAATAAACTGAGCAACTTAGTTTACACAATTCTCAGAGGGCAAGAGCTCATTTGTCATTCCTCATCTCCCATAGCTGTGCACAGATCCATGGAAGTTAAAAGTAGATTTGGGGACTTCCTGTACTTAATGTTACTGGGTTATGATCTCTATTTCATAACTGAAAAGGCTCTGACATCTTTGTGTAAGTACTTGTTTTTACTGTTTTATTTATGGGGAAGTCAATTAAACCCAGAAGCTGAAGTGGCTAATGGTAGGCTTTCTGATGGGTAACTAGTGTGTAATATTGTGTAATGCAATTCTGTAGGGAGTCTTCTTAATTTTTACACAAGATATAATCAAATTATGGAAGACTGAGCTGTTCAAATGTCTCTTTTTTTTCTCTCTCTCTGCCTCTCGATTTACCAGCTTAGATGCTTTAAAGACATTTAATTTTCCTGAAGCATGTCCAAATCCTTTCAGTATTTGGGAGGAGGGGAATAGATTTAAGGGTCTTCAGTAGGTTTTCTGTCCCAAGCAAGACCGTGTAAAGGGTAACTGTCATTTCAGTTGTGTGAGACCTGTATCCTCCTCAGTTGACACCTGGGGACAGGTTTTGCTACAGCATCTCAAGCAGTACTAGATGCTTGTATGTGGGCAACCGCAGCAAGCCCCTACTGCCATGTTAGAGGCTGCAAAACTGTTTCAGTATCTCAGAGCAACAAGACCCTATTAATTTCTGAAATAAGTCATCTTGAGGAAAAATATTAAGGTCAGACATTTTATGGCATTAGATGCTTTTAATGAGACTAGGAGCATCATTAAATAAACTTTTAAGATACAGGCTGCTGTACTGTAATTCTTTTAAATTTGTCTGTATCCTCACTGATGCTGGAAGGAGCAATCCTACTCAATAGCACAGAGTGCATTAAGCTTTAATAGCAATACAGGTTAGATCTGGTCTATCAGGACAAGTAATCTTTTGGATCAAAAACATCTTAAAATTTGGAGTGTAGGCATATCTATCTTTGAATAGATAGTGTTTCTTTTTTAATTCAGTTGAACTACTTATTTTTATTAAAATTCTATTTAATCTTAGCAGTCAGAACCAGGAGGTACTGCGTCCATTAACTGTCTGTCCTTTTATTTTTTGTTTTCAGTTTAAAAGATTTGAAAACTATTTGTATGTTGATGTATGTAGTGCAGATTGTAGAGGGACAGAAAGGTGGGAGGGTTGTTTATGACTTTTTTTTATAAAGATTGAAAATAAATCCACTCTAGCTTGCGTTATTGTACCTTACACTTCTGCATATCAGCTGTAGAATACTTTAATAAAACAATGCCAATAGTGAGTCTTCATCATGCTACATATGATTCAGAAAGCCTTATGGATTTTGTTACTGGTCAGAGTGAAAAATATGTTACATGGGAAAATAAACCTTTCCAGCATAGTCTTGTTTAATATTCGTCATAGGAGTTTGACCACTTAAACAAAGAGATTGTTGAGACTTAGCTGGTGGTCAAAGTGAAAGATAACAAACAGCATTTTTTACATAAAAATGTCAAAATACCCAAGTTTGTTCAAGGAAAGATGTTGAAGTAGCAGTTTATTTTATTTGTAGTTACTTTAAATAAAGAAGTATTTTCCATATTTTTTTAATTAACTCTAAGTTTTATTACAAGGATTAACATTAAGGTCTCATTTCAGGATGCTGATAGTTTTCAGTACTTGAAGCAGTGGTTAGGCTTTTATAACAAAATCCTGCTTATTTGCTTGAATAATTACTTTGCCATTATAATTTAATTAGAAAGTATAATCTGTGTAGGTAGGCTTATACTGTTTCCCTTTTGGATCAAAGTTAGATCGGGAGTTAAACAATTGCAAGTTCAAGCTTTGAAACCTTATTGTCTTAATTTTTTGCCATAAAAAATCAATTAATGAAAGATGTATTTTAGTCATACCCTCTTTATGGAGTTGTTATAGCTTGTATTTAGGACAGTGAGTGAACTTTGAGGAAGAAAACATTTTCCTCTATCTAGTATCCAGCTTGCGATTGGTACGAAACGTGGAGAGTAGATGTGAATCAACAGTTCTATTTGTAAACTTTCTTCAAAAGTGTCATAGGACACATTCTCACATTAGTATATGATGCTGTCTTTATCGATGATCTGGATGAGGGCATCGAGAGCACCCTCAGTAAGTTTGCAGATGACACCAAGTTCAGCACGAGTTTTGATCTGCTTGAAGGTAGGAAGGCTCTACTGAGAGTTGTGGACAGGCTGAATGGATGGACCAGCTATATGAGGTTCAGCAAGGCCAAGTGCTGGGTCCTGCACTTGGGCCACAACAATCCTCTGCAATGCTACAGGCTTGGGGAAGAGTGGCTGGAAAGCTGCCCAACGGAAAAGGACCTAGGGATGTTGGTTGATAGCCAGCTGAAGATGAGCCAGCAGTGTGCCCAGGTGGCCAGAAGGCCAACAGCATCCTGGCTTGTGTCAGCAATAGTGTGGCCAGCAGGAGTAGGGAAGTGGTTTGTCCCCATGTACACGGCACTGGTGAGGCTGCACCTCAAATAGTAGGTTCAGTTTTGGGCTTCTCACAAGGAAGGCATTGAGATGCTGGAGTGTGTCCAAAGAAGGGCAGCGAAGCTGGTGAAGGGTCTAGAGCATGACTCTTCTGAAGAGCGGCTGAGGGAGCTGGGGTTATTTAGCCTGGAGCAAAGGAGGCTCAGGGGTGACCTCATCACTCTTTACAACTGCCTGAAGTGTGGTTGTTGCAAGGTGGGGGTCAGTCTCTTCTCCCAAGTCACAAGTGATGGGACAAGAGGAAACAGCCTCAAGTTGTACCAGGGGAGATTTTGGTTGGATATTAGAAAAATTTCTTTACAGAAAGAATTGTGATGCATTGGAAGAGGCTGCCCAGGGAAGTGGTGGAGTCACCATCCATGGAGGAATTTAAAAGACTTGTAGATGTGGTTGGTGCTGAGGGGCATGGTTTAGTGGTGACTTGGCAGTGCTGGGTTAATGGTTGAACTTGATGATCTTAAAGGTCTCTTCCAACCAAACTGATTCTATGCTTTTTCTGCTCTGGTATCACTTGTGAAGCCTCTCTGATGGGCACTGTCATGGCTGCAAGGTGTTGAGGTTAACATAGTAGCCTCTAGAGCAAACTGCAGTACCTCCCTGTTGCAGTGATTAACTTTGTTCAATCTGTTTGTCAGGTGAGCTTTGCTGACTGTGAGACCATCTCTTCAAACTATTGTTGTCACAGCAAAGGACTGGGTTTTTTTCCTTGTTGAAATGCAAATTCTACTGTGATCTGGAGTACCTCACTTCATTACTGGGGCTGTAATCTATGTTTCTGCATAGTGCAAATGGCGTGGTTTTTATGTGAAGGGTAAGATTTGGCTCCTGAGGTCATTTGGTGTATGTGCTATCCAGTGTATCAATGCAGAAATTAAATCAAAAGCATAAGTTTTGCCTTGTGTTTGGAAGGTGGTCAGGATTATGCAGTTCCTCAGTGAAATCTGAGGACATCACTGAAAATGAGTGACCTAGCCAGTGTTTGAGCAGGAGCAAAGAAGCCGAAGCAGTTACAGTGTGTTCAGCTGAACTGAGCTGTTAAGTGTAATCCTAGTGCCCTCTGTTGCTAGTGGAGCATCTTCTGCTGTCTGAAAGAAAAGTGCAGTGTAGTAAAGGCTGGTAGTTTTATAGCTACATATGGAGAATTATGGTTGACTGTGTGTATTGTGATTGTGTGCATCACTGGGGCTGACTCAAAATACAATATAGAGGTGTGGTGACCTTGTCCCTGAGGGATGGGAAAAGGTATTTTAAAAGGTGTTAACTATATGCATTATTCAGTGGTATTTGAGGCTGTGGCTTTCCTAGGCAGGATGTTAACATCATCCCTTACTGGGAGCTTAGTATTTTTCTGTGTTTGAGCCCAGTTGTCAGGGAGCAGCAGGACGAGGTTGCTCTGCAAGGCGGGCTGCTGGCAGCTAAGTGACTTGACAAGAAAGAGCGTAGTCCCACGCTGCCCAAACAAGAAGAGTGGAACAGTCTGGTGACAGTGTCCAGGGACAGCCAACAGCCCCGTTTGCCAGACAGGCCCGCAGTCATGAAGCAAGTCCAAGGTCAAGTCAGCTGGTCGGGGCACATGGCCAGGCGCAGGCATACATGGCTCAGGCAGGGACCAGGGGCAAGACTCTGAGCTTTAGTGTAGCTCCCAAGCAAAAGAGGGAAACCCTCAACAAGGCTTTTCGTAGCTCTTTCTCACAGGGCTCTTGTCGCAGCTCTCTGGCAGCACCTCGATGGTGTAGCCTTTAGCACAGCCAGCTGACCCACTAGGAAGGAGTGAAGAGGTACTGCACAGGGCCTTGATGCCCACGTCTGACTATCACCTCTTTGCCTGGAGGAGGGAGCTTCGGTTAGTTGCACTTTCTTCTCTCATGTTCTTGGACATATTCATTGACAACTCTGAGACTGTGAAAATATTAATAAACTTCTGACCCAATTTGCTACACAGTTTACGCTATTATCTTCATGTATCTTGAGCTGAGTGGGAAGAAGGTGGATCCCTGTGGGGCTCCACAAGAGAAGGTTTTGGAGGAAAGAGCAGCACAAGGATACCACAGTGACCTGCTCAGATTTCTCACGGAATGATGGACACCCACTTAGTACGAGGCCGATAATTTCTACTTTCAAGAGGCAGTA
This sequence comes from Bucorvus abyssinicus, assembly GCA_009769605.1. Classification (NCBI taxonomy): domain Eukaryota; kingdom Metazoa; phylum Chordata; class Aves; order Bucerotiformes; family Bucorvidae; genus Bucorvus; species Bucorvus abyssinicus. The sequence goes on along the minus strand of CM020024.1, from coordinate 91,258,199 downwards.
GGAGTCCACTGATGGTCATACAAGACCTGAAGGTAATGCTCACTAAGGATTGCATATCATTAAAGAACTGTGGGGTCTCAGCCAAGCATAAACTGTTAACAGTTTTTCTGTCTAGGTAATATCCATCCTACTGCAAGACTCGGAAATGTCTGATTTTTTTGGAGCTTTTGTGGTGTGGTAGCTCCTTCAGAAGAGTGATTTCTGCTGGTTTTTCCTTTGTAGTGAAGATAATTAATGTTTAGGGGAAATATCATGCAGTTCATCATTTTAACAATGAACAGTGAGGAAACAATATTAAGGATTTAACTGGAAAGGACAACAAGCTCTCTGTGTGTATCACTGTTTCTGTGCTGGTAATACTATGGTTAGATTTTTACATATTAAAGAAGTCTTAGAAGTTGATGCCAGGATGATAATTAATGATATGCTCAAAAGCACAACTTGAATCAGTGCTCCCTAGAGACCCCAGCAGAGAAATCACAAGTTGAACACCATTGTGAAAAAGCTGCTGTAATAGTGGGGCAAACGGGAAATGTTTGCAGTTGTGCTGTACGAGTTGAGAGAAGGAACCGTGCAGTGTAAAGGTGTTAAAGACGGATTAATGAGATACATAAACAATCCTCACACACCAGAGGGGAAGGGAAGTATTACTGTGTGATGGAACAGCAAAAGGAAGGTGAGAGCTAACAGGATCAAGAGTATTGGAGGAACACAGGAAAAAGGAGTGAAGAAAAAGCAGATCAGGCAGAAAGGAGAGAGAAATTAGACAGAAAGAGGAAACTCACTGGAATGGACAAATACCTGGGCCAAAAGCTACTAGAAAAAGATGCATTTAGTTTGAGAAGATGGAAAATTGTATGTATAACAGTACTGGAAACATGAAAAAGAGGAAAGAAAACATCGAAATATAAATTTTCAGTTCTGTGTATTGTATAGTACCAAGAAGACTGTCAGATATGAGGACATTTTTTAATTAAGGTATTTGCTGAAAACAAGTCATTTGGTTCTAAAGCTTAATAGTGATTTTAAAATGTACGGATTTTGAAACGTGGAGCATTTCCAAACTTGTATAGGGATTACAGAACAGGTATTACATCTGGACATTAAATTCCATTTTTAATTTTGCTGGTGGTAATACAAAGCTACATATTTATACTTAGCAGTAAAAGAGGATCTACCTACTTCTTAGAAAAGTTACTATCTCAACATTGCTAAGCAAATTAAAGTTTATTGATATCCTGGAAACTCTGTGTGGTTCATGGTGTATTAAGAGAGGTATGTCTATGTTCATGGTGTAATAAGTAGAATATCAAGTAATCTAACAGCTAAATCTAATACTAGTTTGCAGATTCCCTGATTAAGGCTAGGAAGTGAAGAATAGTGTTACCATGGTGAAGTCTATACGATAAAGCACAAGAAGAACGAGCTAGTGAATAATTGATACATGTCTAAGATTAGAAACGATCATTTACAGTGTGCCCTTTGATATTCATGCATGCTTTTTCCTTTAAAAAACCTCAGAGAAGCACATTAGCATAGACTGTGACAGGTTTTTGCATGAACTTTTAAGCAAAGTACCAATGGCTTATGTGTGCAAGAGCACACAAATAATGCAGTTCCTGCAGTGCTAAGATTGAGAAATCAGGCGTAAACCAGAAAGTTCAAAAAGGGAAGGCTTTTAGCATGGGATGTATTTGGCCAGGTTGCATGCATTTCTATATTTCTTAAAAATATAACAGCATGTTTATTGTAAGATTCAGTAAGACTAGTTGTAACCTTGTGCTTATGTGCTTTTATCCTTCTGGTTTTAGTCATATAAAGCAGCTCAATTTAATTTTTAAAGCTTTAGTTCAGAAGTAATTAGTAAGGTGTCCTAGGCCATCTTGCATTAAGGAACAGTACTTACAAGTGTCCTGATAAAGCTTAAAGACAAGCCTTTCCAAAATGGATAAAAATCTGGCTGCTGTTGCAAAGGTATCTCTGAGTAATGGAAAGCTGTTTTCTGGGATAAACATTGTCGATCTGTTGGAGCAAAGAACTGCAGACATCATGCCTTTATAAACAGTTTTGCTTAATAAATGTGTCATTTATTTTTATAAATGTATGATGGAAATCAGTGAACATACACAATGGTTCTAAATACAGTCCAGCTGCCCTGTAGCAAACTGTACTTGTCATAAATTCCTTTTTACCAATCCCAGTAGCAAGAGCTATTTTTCATTATTAATTAGTCCAATTAAAATAAATAAAATGCATGCAGTTGGCTTGCATACAACAGTCCTGAGGCAGGGGGTGCTATTTTTTCTGCTTGCAAGCTGAATGAAATTATTTAGGGAAGAAGATTTGACTGATATGAAGTAATCTCTCTCTAAATATTTTGGGCTTAATTTCCTGGTTTTTTTCACGCTTTTAGTGCCTCAAGTTTGCAAACCATCTTACAGTAAATGTCTCATCAAAACAAACATCTCTTCATGTTCTCTAGGGTAAGTTAAGTTATAACCAGGTTATGACCATATATTTAGAACTTTAAAAAGGAGAAATCAGAATGAGTACAAACTAATTCAGTAGTTACTGTGAAATAGTGATGGCAAGTATCAAGGGATAGAACTAAGAGATGCCTTAAAGAAGGATGGCAAATATCAGCATCAGGCTCAATTTTTTTGCCTAGAAATTTACTGCGTAGAATAATTAGGGAGCAGCATACAGCACGTAGCAAAAAGTTTGGATTTACATTATATGATGAGGCACTTGATTTCCTTCATTAATGTCTAAAGCTGCACAAGTACTAGGTACGTATAAAAGCGATCAGCATTTTTGTCAGCTGGTTTGTAGGATGCCTGAACATTCCTATTTCGTGCAGGTAGATGTATTTAAAGATTGGTTTTTCAGACTTGATTTTTGTTGTCTGTCCCAGAACTGAATCAAATGTAACACTGGTGTTTTATATATTGATCATTTTACACAGACCAAACATGGTCTGCATAGAAGAAACTGTATTCAAAACCTGTATGTTTTTCATACTTGTATTATATGCACAATGCTTTAACAATGGATTCGTACTGAACGGGAAAGAAGGTTTGTGTTGTGTCTAAAGCAATGATCCAAGTACGTGTAATAGTCATACTTTGTGGTGTCCTCTTCAAAAAGATCTTGATGTAGTTGCTTGTGGAATGTTTGCATTTCTTCCTGCATTTTTCAGTCAACGTTACATTAGATATTAGAAAACAGCATTATTAATTGCAAAAAAGGGTAGGGTTTTCCAATGCATTGAAGGTCTCCAATATACGTGTCATTGGACAATGTGAACTTGATAAATGTACCTTTGAGAAAAGACTTGTGAAGTTTATTTTTGAGAGAGGGAGGTTCTAGCTGGGCAGACAGCCCCATCGTTAATGGGAGACTCTTCGGGGAATGGCAGCTGTTATCTGGTCCTTGCCTTCCTATTCATCTCTTTGAAATGGAGGTTAGAGGGCTGCGAAGGTTTCCCTCTGGACATTGGACTCAGCAGTTCCTTCGGTGCTGCACCAAGCTGGGATCACGGCATTGGCAGCAGAGGTGCACTTTCTGTGGCTGGTCGTACCCTATATTGTGAAGCTCTGCTGAGTGGACCTGGCACGGCCTGGGTTTTGAGGACTGCTGCTTGGTTAAAATTGTTATAAAATTACACACAGTGAAGGAAAGCTGTGTTATTGCATAAACACTACAGACACAATTATTTTCCTTAATTAGCTTTTCAGAAACTTTGAAGTAACATTTTGGAAAAAAAGGCAGCATCGAAGCCTGTCTGTTTATGTCCACACACCTCCAACAAAGGCAAAGGGGGTATCTTCTTTTTAAGAGACGAGTGAAGGGTTAGGCCTGTGTTTCAGCTACCAGGTATTTGCTGTTTTTCTGTTAAATTCCCATGGAATTTAGTTTACCTTTTTTCTATGCCTCATTTCCCATATAGGTTGCTAAGCATCAGTAAATGAATTCCGTATATATTACTGTCTATGATTTGCATAGAGGAGAACATTCACCTTGAAGTTGCATGCATTTGTTAATATTGTTTACATGATTTCTTTATAAGTGGTTTCTTGCAGAAAAGCAGATAGTGCTGAGTCTTGCAAAGCACAGATATTCTCCAGTTTCTCTCTCAAAACTTGAAACTGTATTATGTCAGTTTTCCACCTGTCTTTTTTTTTTTTTTTTTTTTTAATAGAGTGATAGACAATTGTCAGAGGCTTTGGGGTCAGAGACAGACAGATCTGGATCTTCCTCCAAGCACAGCAGAGAACTCATCAAGGGCTCTGCTCACTATTAGTACTTTTGAGAAAATGATGTGTAGTCAAGATAGATGTTCATCTTGTTTTGTTAATGTATGTTTTGAATAAAGTGTTCTCTGTTTAATTCTGAAGCAGTTCACTGGCAGCACGATTAACAGTGGTTTATTGTACGACTGAAGAAAGCAATATTGATTGCAAGTATAAAGGCGTCCTTACACACGCTTTCTGAATAGTTTTCCTGAATGAAATAATCTTTTAAAGAATTTTGCAACTGAAGGTCTTATTTTAAATTTATCTATTGTTTCAGAAATCTTCATGATTCTGATTCCAATTCAGGTTTTGGGATTGGCATATACATGACAGCTATGAAGTGCAATCTCTAAAGGTATTATTCAGAACACTATTATGCAAGTTTGGGCACCTGGAGTTTGGTTTTGGTTTTTTTTGGCAGATTACTCATATTCAGAAACTTTGGCTCTGATAGTTAAAATTTTTCACTTCACAATGGGATTGGTATTTCTTTTTTTTCCTCTTTTTTTTGTAGCATTAAATGTTTTAATAAGTAAGTGGGCAGCAAATTGATTGGTATTCCAAACTAAAAAAGTTACTTAAATGCTACTTCTGTTAGTCTTCTTATTTATTCACTCCAAAAGTCCTTATGTGTAAAGGCATAACAGATGGGTGGGTCAACTGTAAGTCAAGCGGAGGCCTTGCTTGGTTGTTATTTAGATTTATTATGGAATTTCTACTCTTTTTTTTTATCTAAAATACTAAACAATTACTTAAGATGGAAAAAGAAAAAAAGTAATGCTGTACTACAGAATTTGCCTATTAATTAGGCAAAGGAAATTTAAACTGAATTGAAGAGATGGCTGATTTTGTAACACGAAGAGAGTACTGGCTGCAGTGGGTGTTTTATTTGTGTTTTTCCTTAAGCTACTTAGCTGGGGAAAAAATTTATGCAGATCATGATAGGAAAAGGGTCTGTGGAGAATAGATTTCTGTTCTACCATTTTTGATATCCATCTTTCAAATTGTTCTTGCTGCTCATGCCTGCAAGAAAAGCTGGAAAAGTTCAGGTCTAAATTTCGTTTGGGATGCTTTGTAGAGATTGTATAAGAGTTTCATCCAGAGTTTCTTTACTGAAAATTGCAGTGTCTTTGTCACTGGAGTTGCTTGTATATCTGATTAATCAAAACAGAGTGGAGAAGGAGATCAGAAAAAGGAAAACTGCCAGTTTAGAGATTAAATTTAATTAAAAGTAGCAAAACCTATCTGAAAACTATTGCAGCCAGCCACATCACAGAAGCCTACTCAAATAAATATCAGATTTTTGACCCCAATTAAACATCTGAGGTTTTTTATGAGAGAATTATTTTTCATATTTTTGTTCAAGTGGACCTCCACTCTTGCTGTACTTGCCAGACCAACACTTGATGCACCAGAAATTGTGTGGCCAGCAGGAGTAGGGAAGTGATTGTCCCCCTCTACATGGCACTGGTGAGGCTGCACCTCAAATACTGGGTTCAGTTTTGAGCTTCTCACTACAAGAAGGACATTGAGGTGCTGGAGTGAGTCCAGAGAAGGGTAACAAAGCTGGTGAAGGATCTAGACCATGACTCTTCTGAGGAGCCGCTGAGGGAGCTGGGGTTATTTAGCCTGGAGCAAAGGAGGCTCAGGGGAGACCTTACTGCTGTCTACAGCTGCCTGAAAGGAGGTTGTAGTGAGGTGGCAGTCAGTGTCTTCTCCCAAGCAACAAGCAACAGGATGAGAGGAAACAGCCTCAAGTTGCACCAGGGGAGATTTCAGTTGGATATTAGGAAATATTTCTTTACAGAAAGGATTGTGATGCATTGGAAGAATTGTGATGCATTGGAACAGGCTGCCCAGGGAAGCGGTGGAGAAACTGTCCATGGAGGTATTTAAAAGACGTGTAGATGTGCTGCTGAGGGACATGGTTTAGTGGTGACTTGGCAGTGCTGGGTTAATGGTTGGACTTGATAATCTTAAAGGTCTCTTCCAACCAAAACAAATCTACGATTCTATCATTTTGTAACTGATGGGAGGTTTTGAGGTGAAATTTATGTAGAACTGTTGTTTTGAAAAGTTCTCTTATAAAAGAGGCAGAGACAAGAGAGTTTAAAACTAGAATGGGATGGCATTAATTGATAGTAATTTTCAAAGTTTTCATCAATGCGGAGCTCTCCAGAGAGCCCGCACGGAGCTATCAGTGACTACAGTGGGAGGCCATAATCCATGTACCGGCATCCTGCTGGCAAACAAGGTTGATCCTGGCTTTCACTTGCCAATTTTTTAATAATGTAGGTGTTTGGTTTTTTTATCACTTTGTCTTCTTTTCTACTGTATTAAGTACATGTTTGTAGCACCACAGAATGTGTATTAGCAAACTGCCTTTGCTAGTAGTGATCAGGATGTCAGAGTATACAGTCAATGTAAAGTGAACATTTTGTCACGAATTAGGTAAATGTGAAAGAAACACGTGGCCTTATGTATGTTTGGTAAGAAATGATCTGCCAAGATGAGCTTGAGGGATTGTATAAAACACATCAGAGAATATACCTTCTAAGTACTGGTATGTTTATGAAGCTGTTTCAGAGCATGAAGGATGCATCTCAGACTCTTGATTTAGTAAATGCATTTAGTGCATTTACTTACTGTGTAATGCAACATAGTTAGCAGAAAAAGCTCTTGTATAACAGACCAGTAGGTTGAAGTATAAATAAAAACTAATACTAGTTGGTTTTGAGAGCTTGAGGAGAAAGCATGAGGACCGGAGGTGTATGTACACTGTGAGCTGTGTGGTTGTGCAGAAATGTCATGCTGCCTTTCTGAGCTCTTCACACCAGTTTAGAGCTGGAGACTGCTCAGGCCTGGCCAGGGGACACCACATGAGAAGTGCGGTTAGTTGGGTAGAGGCAACTGATAGAGCTCTGCTCTTTCCAGCCCCCAAACCAAAAGTTTACATTGTGCTGCACAGCAGTAGCTGGTGGGAAGCAAGAGCAGATGTTCCTGGTATATGACACTGCGCTCCATGGACTGGCTGAGTGCATCCCTGCTGTCTGCTAGGTAATTTCTCCCCTCTGCATTAAATACATTAAAAAATGAAAAATACAAGTTCTATATGAATATAAATAGGTAACTTCCCCAGCAAAGCTTAATTCTCACTGTCGTACTTAATCAGTTTGTGGGCAAGCGTAGGAAGGGAAAAACTTTATGTGGAATCATTTTTACAAATAGTAAAGTGATACATGGCCAAATAGTTTCATGGGTTTTTGCTCATTCACTAATGTTTGAAGTACTGGTTCTCTTGATTCTTTCACGGAATATTTATTTACACATCTCCAAAAGAATGTATTTTCTCTTGTAATTTTGCCTACTTTTAACTAGCACAAAGTTAGTAAATGAAATTAACAAAGTTAATTTTATTCCTAAAACTCAGTCAACAGTCATTTTAATGTTTTTCTTCACTTTTTTCAATTTAATGTCTCAACATAAAGATACTAATACTGAACCTTTCTCTGTAAGTATTCAAAATATCCAGCTCTTTTACTGGTAACTTTTTTCAACAAGAATTTTTTTGTAAGTGAAGATTGTTTCCGTATTCAATGGGAAGGGAAGATTAGTGCTAGATTAGCAAAGTATTTACATGATCCTCTGCAGGGATTAATGTGTTTTCTGCACGAATTATTTCTCTTAATAATCATTATCATTTTATGATCTCAGAATTAATTACAACTTTAAGTGGGAAATATTTTAACTGCCTTTGATTCATTCTTATATGTTGTTTGTTACCTTCTTTTCCTAGTGAGCTACATTTCTTGTGAAGAAAAGCAGTATTTCCCCTTGCACCCCCTCTGCCTGCATCTCTTTCTTTTCCCCCTCACTTCTAGTGGCAAAATGTGATGGGTGCAGTTGCTGTTTTGAACCCCACCCTTATGGTTGCTAGACAGAGGAACTTCATTGTGTAAGCAACCTGTTACTGAACAGGCTACTGCAGCCCTAACCAGCCATCTAATGAACAGCCAAGTCCTAACGGAAATAACTTCTACCATTTACGGTTTGCAGTTTGCAACCAGACCTTTTAAACATGGGAAAAACAAAGTGGTAAATTTGTTTTAAAATAACAAAACAGCTAAAGAGAAAGAAATCTTTCTCTTTAGAAAGAAAGTAGTACAAAGCGAGAATATATGCCTGAAAATAATGCCAAAATAGCAACTCCTGAAAATGGATGATAACATCATGTATTGCAAATGCTCGATTGTTTTTTTTTCAGTTTTGAGGTTTAGGGATGTGGATTCAATTTGGGGCCACCTCTGGCTTCTGGACTGGTTAGTGAGTAACCTCAAATGAACTGCATAGATTTCATGAGAGAGTTTCTGGTTTGTTCTGTGCAATAAATATTTGACTCTAATAATTCAGGTCTTGACATTGCATATCAAACTGATTTTTCCATCCCTGTTGAGTGGTAAAATATAAATTACACAAAATAAAAGCAAGTGTGTAAATATTTGAAATAGGGTGGTAATGCTTCCTAACTAGTACTACAGATCTGATTGATTGTCAAAACTTTGTGTGCATTTCAGCATGTTCTGGAGATGATTATCTAACCATCAGCTCTTACTAGCACCATCTTAAAGTCAATAAACCCAGAAATATTAAGAGAGAATCATGTGAGGCTGCATGTGGGAAAGAAGAGAAGCAGAGAGCAGAGCCTGGAAGGGTGGTCAGACAGTGGGTATGAATTTCAGGTGAGCAGGCAGGATGCTGTGAAAACAAAACTGAGCAGGTATAAAACTGTACAGAGCTTAAAGGTGCAAAGTTAAGAGACAGTGTTAGAAACAGGTTTGCAATAGCTGGTGACATTTCTGAGACTAAATTTTTCCCTGTCGTTAAAGCGGAGGTCAGCTAAGCAAAGCTCTTTCAGTGGTTCTTTGGATTCTGGTGAGTGTTGGCTTTAGGGTTTATCTGAAGGGTAGATAAAGTAGGCAGTTATTCGACCATGTGGCTGGTGGAAGCAGCCAGACAGCTCAGTAAGACCTGCTTTGGTCCTGCCTTTCCTTTGCCTGTGGCTTTTCTTGAGTGGTGGTTCGAAGTCTACAAGGTGGCCAGGCAGCAGGCCTTTGCTGCCGCGCAGCCGGGCATAGGCTGCTTTCTGCTTTTCTCACCCACTGAGGGGCCAAAAAGGACAAGGCAGCTCTGATAACCCTCTGGATGGCTTTTCTCAGAAGCAGCCCGAACCACCCTTACCTCCCCCAGCACCATAAGAGCATGCCTGCTGCTCCATCTCAGCCCTACTGCTTCCTCCTCCTCCTTCTTCCGCTCCACTCCCCACTGCAACCTCACTCACATCTGCTGTTGCAAAGCTGCGAGCTGGCTTTGTGAAGCAGCTGCCTGGCTCACCGGGGCCTGTGCTTCTGGAAATTGCACCATGTGGCTGTACACCAGCATGCAGTATATGGATATTAGTTCACCTTGTATCTGGCATCTGAACTTTATTTATCTGCGTGCCTGACAAGCCGTGGTTTGAACACTTTCTTTTGTGGATGATATTCTACGTAATGTATTTATTGTCAGTTCACAGTTGCCACGTTGAAAGATGTGCCACAAAAATAGTTGTTTTTTCTGTAGAGCTGCCATTTCTATTGGTGTGGAGCTGCATGTGAGATGGCATTTATTTCAGATGTCTATTAGAAATACCAGACACAGAGAGGTCTGGTAAAGAACATTTTGTCCTTAAAGTTAGGACAGATCAATTCTGAGTATCATCTGCAAAGATAGGCTAATGCGTGACAGGTCCAGCAGTACTGAGTATTCTGATATTAAGCTAAATTGTGCTACATATCTCAAGTTTCTATCAATAGGGCTGTGTTGTGGGGTCTTTTGAGGGTTTTTTTTGGTGCGGGTTTTGTTTTTGTTTTTTTGCTTTCCATGTGTGTTTTTTGTATAAAGGAATCTTTGTCATAGCTTAAGGACAAAACAAGCGATGCTTTGAGTACACAGAGTAACATGCTGCAGATAGGCCAACAGAGGGTGCTGGAGTAATGCAGCTCTTAGGTTTGCTAGTTATTTTGTTTGAGAACAATGTGTGTTTTGAAGAACCCCCTTATTTTGAGATGTCGTACTGTACAGCTGTGGAGTTACTGCATTGTTTGTGCATTCAATGCCATAGTTTTCATACTTTTAAATATCATTTTGGGTAATGAAGTTTATTTCAGAAATGCCCGTTAAGCAATATTATTTACAAGAGCAATGTGTACCTAGTTAGGGCATTTATTAATTTTCTTTACCTCTAAAAAGAGATACAAATGAAAATCTACTTTTTCGGAAGAAAAAGCTGGGTGCAGTGGAAGTCCTAATGATCTCTGTGGCATATGTGTTGTATTGCACATGTATTTTTAGACTGATGTAACAAAGCACTTACCTACAAAAGTAATGGTTTGGTGTAAATAATACCTGTAAAAATGTCTCAAGGAGGATAAATAAAAGGTTAGATAGAGTATGACAAATCACTGTGCAACACTTCACCACTAAACTAATTGTATCCACACTGTACTTTGTGTCAGGTTCCTCGTTTTTATCCTTGTTCAGGGTCTGGTTTCTGTTCTGGGTGTAGAGGGGACTGTGCCCTTTATATATTGGACTGAAAAGATGGTGTGTCTGCACAGGATTGCAGCTTTGGCTGGAGACTACTTGATTCAGCTTGCCCCTGCTCTTTGAAGTAAAGTATGTCCATGGAAGTCAGTATTTACAGTGTTGCCTGAGAGTGTGTTATGGAAAGCACTCCTTTTCCCTCTTCCTGACCCTCCTCCTCCCCCCAAAGTGAAGGGTAATGACTTCAAGCTACCAGACATTGGAAAGTACAATTTATCACATCGATACACAAAATGAGGTAATTACTTTTAAGATGAAGACTCTTATTGCTGCACTGATGTGATGTATGATGGACTAAATCCACTCTGTTGTATGATGATGATAACCTGAAGTATTCCATGTTACTGGGATTTTCTTTGACAAGTTTAAAACTTGATAACCCATTTTTGTCCAAAAATTTTGTACATCTCTGTCAGCATCCTGAAAACATGAACGGGTTTCTCAGCAGAGAGATGGAACAGTAGAGTAGTTTCAGGAACCTGTCAGATCTACAGTTTGTCACTGCTCTTTTTCCAAAACTAAAAAACATCAAAACAGTGAGGCCTTTTCTTTCAAGTGCATCGGAAATATAGCATACAAAAAGACATCCAAATTTCAGAAACTTTGATGGAGAAGATCAGAGCCATGACTGCCCTGTCTGTCTCAGTGACTTTTGACTCAGATGCCACAGTTTGATAGCTCTTTTAACGTTCAGGAAACCTGAACTCTTGCATAAACATGCAGGAAGAGAATGATCCAGTCTCACATAGTGCTTCTTAAGGTGTGGGCAGAAATACTATTGTGTTTTTATGGAAAAGAGCTGCAAAGGGATATCCAGAAGGAAAAAGGCACTGAAAGGAGAGGAATAAAAATGTATAAGCCCTTTAATAGTACATGGTGAAGTGGTGAGGATGGTTCCTGTTAAAGGCAGGGTGGGGAGAGGAGACAGGGTTGTGAAACAACACCTTATGAGATAGCAGAAAACTATGGTAATATTGGTAATATTAAATCAGCAGATCTTTTAATTAAGTGCCCTATCAAACTTTTCATGGGGCTGAACAGGTCAAGTTACGTTGTTGGAGTTGGAGTATCCTGTTTGCTGGGTGGGTCTGAAGTATTCAGATTGAGATACACTGTTCAGGAGGCTGCTCTGACAGCACTGTGGTTGTTCAGACAGGTTGTGACTCTGTTGTTAGATGTGTTCAACGCTTTGGCTGGACAAGGCCCTGAGCAACTGCATCTCATACACAAATTAGCAAACAAGGTGTCTTACTCACGTCACAAATGTTTGCAGCATCGTGACTCCCTGCCTTCATAGTAAGAAAATTAAAGTTGGATTTGATAATCCAGCATTATGGACCTCTGGGCATATCCATCACGAGACAGGGCTCTCCCTCCAAAGTGCAGTACTCACATCTGCTGCCTGTGGTTTTGATCACAGACATGGTGCAGATGGCAGTCTCTCATTCTGAGCCTTTGTGCGTGTTGGGATCTGCTCAAAACTCTCAGCTTCTTTTCCACTACCATGTTTTTAAATGGCATTAAAACCTAGGACAAAAACTGACGTGGCACCATTTGATGAGCATGTTGCTCAGAGGAAGAGCACCAGAGAACTGGTACCATGGTGTGTTTGGTACCATGACCAGGGAATCCAGGACATAAACCTGATACACAATAAGAACAGTCCTACAGTCCGAAAGCCATCCCTGTGTCGGGATTTTTGGGGGCTGAGAAGATTTCAGCCAGTCTAGGTGAGGAAATGTTGCAGTGCTGACTTTGTACGCTATGTCATGGGTGAATAACTTTTGTTGCTGACCCTGCAGCTGTTGCTAGACTAACTTAAAAAACTAACTGCCAGATGCCAGTAGTTGCACCAAACAGAAGTACAATATTTGCTGTTCTAATAAGGACCTTGCAGTTATACCCAAATAGTAAAAGCAGATTCCTACTCTCAGCATTTTTCTTTTCCAGAGACACTACTGTGCTTATTTCTGCCTAATGAATCACAGCTTAACTCAGTTTCTGCTGTTGCTTATAGTTTCTGACTAGACATCTACCAAAAAAAAATGTCTAGTTCATATTGTCAGTGTAAAGACAAGTTGTAATTTAAAAAATTTACAAGATTTGCATATAAAATTTTCCCACTTGTTTTATGTCTCTATCCAAGAGCAGGAATTCCTGGTATGGAAGTTTGCAATAATTCTTTTAACAGCATCTATTATAAAATGTTTGGTAGATAAATACAATTTTTAAGATGATGTTTTAAGACTTGGATTTTGTTTATCTTTTGTTTAATGTGGAAGCAGTGATATATCATGTTGTCCAGGTGACTGAAGGTTAAGATGACTGTTATTTTCCCTAGGTAGTTGTGATGGCTCAGAATGCAAAACAGTGATCTCCAGGAAGCAAGCAAGATAGCATCCAGACTGCTTGCAGTTAACCCATCTCTGCCTGAACTAGAAAACTGTTTATGGAAATTACATTGCAAAATTAAAGCATTAAGAGAGATCACTACTGGAAGGTGTCACTTCAGGGGAAGGTAAGACTTTGCATTATCTATCTCGTCATTACATATTTACATGAGATTTTTCTGTTAGAATGACAGTGAATTGTACATATGAATGCATTTTTTATTGGATAATTGTGTCAACTATTCTTTATTTAGTAAATAGTTAAAAATCTTTTGCATAGGTGAAAAATACAAAACATGTATTGGGATTTGGAAGTTCATGTATACGTAGTTCTTACTGAATAGGATTGTGTGTGTGAATTTAAATATTTGGCAAATATTTAAATATTTAAACTCATATTTGGCCTTAAATATGAATTACAAAGCTATATTAAGACCATCACATGTGACATGAGATTGTGCATGTACTTTACTACAAGTATTTATGGACCCTGTTAGTGAAAGCTGGCAAACCATTACCAGGAGCTGAGAAAACTTGTGGGTTTTAACTAATGTGATACAGTGCGAATGTTTAGTTAAAGCCTTCCTGGGACTGAAATTCCTTACAGAAAACAGGTGGCTGTATATAGTTTTGTAAATGCTGATACGTTTGAAAACAGATGAATAAGCATTTTGCATGCATGCGCTAAGTAAGTATCTGAACTAGCTGCAATTGCTACCATGAGTTTAAATCTCAAGGAACCAGGAGAAAAATAGTAACATGAATAGAAATGCATCCAGTGTCCTCTTGAACAAAACAAAACCTTGTTTTCATACTAAAGAAGGTTGGATGGATTTTCACCTATCGTTATTAAGCTGTAGTTAGTCCCTCTGTCACATAGAAGTAACATTATTTGGAGTCAATTAATTTTGCCCTGCAATCAGCTGTAAGTCACAGCAAATTATATTGTGAGCAGTATTTCTCCTGGAGTACTGGCTGGCACAGCATACCCAATTCTGCTCCACTGAAGAGTGAAATATTTTCTTTTGCTTTTAAAGAGCATTAAAGGCTCTCGACAGGGCCACAGACTTTTCAGTTGGGTAGTTACTTTTATGTTCTTCTTCGATTGCTTAGGTACAGTGTTTTCTGTTTCAGCTTTTCTAGATTTTTTGGATGATAGTTTTCAGTACATTGGGACAATTGGGACAACTATTCAGTGCCTAATTATTTTGGTGCAGTCTTTTTTCATCCAGGACAGCGTAGATCAAAACAAGTAGAAGGGTGTATTTATGCTGCAGCGCACAGAGATCTGTAAATGTGTGATGTGTATTCTAGACCTATATGACCATTACGAAGGTGGCAATTTTCATTGCCTAGAGATAAGCTGTTCTGTGCAGCAGGGCTGTGTACATGCATGCTGACATGAAAAGGGCTTCGTATGGCTGAGTCTATGCGTTCATTTTGACTTGTAGTAGGGCTTGAGAATACATCTCCACAGCAGCATGTGCGATTTCAACCTGGTGTACCATTGGAACATGCAGAAATTCCCGTGTCAGTCACTGAAGGGTGTAAGGGACACATCTAACCTCTATAAAATAATCAGCCACAGGAGTCTAGAGCACGGTCACTAGTCCTCTAGACACAAGATTGAGCACGTATCGTTGTGCCACGTGAGCCAGGAGGGAATGCGTGATGGCTCTGGTCTGGAAAAGTACAACTATATGTAATTACAGGCTCTAAGCTGGGAAATGAGAGAGCCGTTTCCTAGACTACCTTGCGACTGTAATTCTAGGACCTCCTATGTCCTAGTTAAGCAAACTCAGAAAATACTTCTGTAGAAGATACTCAAGATACTTCTGTACTAGTTTACCTGTTTTACTGTGCCTTGAAACAGCTATACCAATGACTATACCAATGCTTCACCTTCACAAAGCAGTTTAAGAAGGTAAAACCTCTCAGCAGTTAAGCTAATGGCTTCTGAGTGAAAATGGTGTCTCATAGCAGCAGGCTTCCTACTCCAGTGAATACTAATCTGGCATATTAGCAGGTGTCTTGTAAATGTCCTTGAACTCAGAGCTGGAATTACATGAATATGCAAACATATTAATGGACTTTTATTTTTATAAAAGGGAGATGAGACCAACTGACGTGAGGTGCTCTTGTGAAATCTCTTGTCTTTTACAGTTTATAAAAAATCCCAGGGCATGGAGGGCATGATTTAGTTCCATTTAACTAGAACAGTGTCGGTTTCTAATTCACTGGTGGCATATCAGAAAATCAGCAGTACTAAAGTCTGATGAATGTGGTCCCAATTATCTTTCTGTAGGTTCTTGCAGATTTTGGAGGATGACGTTGCTGGCATCAGAGAGAATGCTAGCGGAGATTGTTTCTGTTGCTACTCATAAACATAACTGCCTTATTTCCTCTTACTTATTTTAATGCTGCACTATAAATTTATGCTCTTTGATCTGATGATATTTTAAGAGTGTATTTGTCCAGTTCTACGTTGAGCTCCGTCAGTTCTGTGTCTTTGGCTTTTGGAACTAATGAATTAAAACTGTCTAGATAGACCCACCAAGGCATGTGACAAACTATCTGGCAGTAATCTGGGAATGCAATTAGACGTGTTTAATTATGCACTTTGTTTGCTAGGTCAGAGTTTTAAAATTTTGCAAGGTGGAGGCCTCACAGGACATTAAAAAAATCAACCATTTTATTTTAGTGCTGTGACTTCATTTTTCAAAGTCTGAGGAACTCCATCATTTCTTCACACAGTTAATTGTGAAGCCTGTGATACCTCTGAAGGCCCTAATTTTTACTTATGTTCTGATAGCAAGCATAGCTTTGTTGACTGTCAAAGAAAAGTGCAGATCCCAGCGGCGATAAATTCAGGAAGTTGTTCTCCATTTCAGTCTCCCTTTTTAGAGAGACTTGAGCCTGGCTGTGTGGCGGAGTCTGATTCTATAATTGCCTAAACTATGTACATATATGCATGGATTAAAGTACTTCACAAGCTGGTGAATGAGATATTTAAGCAGGTTGAATATATACAGGGGAATAAATGAGAGCTAGGTGTCCAAGAATTGAGATGGAGCATGAATAGACCAGTAGTTAAAAATAAAACAAGGGAAAAAAAAAACCCCAGGAAAGGAAGAACTAAAAATAGATTTGTTTTGTTATTCTTAGGGATTCCTGCTGGTTGCATAAAAATCACTGAACTTAAAAGGTCATACGACCAATGTTGAGTACCTTTGAAACATTTGCTTTAATCTACTGCAGAGATCCAAATGAAGACTGGCACTTGGAATTCGAGGGAGGCAGTATAATTTTTTCCTAATTAAAAATATCAGTGTTCTAGCTTGAAATCTGTTCTGGGAAACAGATCAGCATCATTAATCATGTTGTAGGCACCAGTACTGATATTGACTTGAATAAGGTAATAACATTTTAGGGCCGATAAGTGTCATGTAATATAGTCTGAGAGTGGTTTTTGTTTCTCTTTCCATGTTAAGGTACTGTAATACTTCATGAAAGGGGTTTGTCAATATTAATCCCAATATTAATCTTTATAGCTGTAAGATGTGTGAGTGTATAAATAGTTTTGGTTTTGCTTGTACCTTTTTACTTCTTTAAAAAGGGGGGGGGGGAATAAAAAGTTGAAGACCTGCATCTGGTATTAAACAAAAAATATTTTCTTTAGGAGTATGCATAGCATGAAGGATATCACAAACAGGCAGCAATTGTTACTGAAACAGCAAATACTTTGAAAAAAATCACAAGATGAACAACAAAATCACAGAATGTATGCCATTATTTGCAAAGTAAATATTTTACCAAATAGGTTTTTGATACAAGGAACAAGATGTACAAGGAACAGGACATGATACATATCCAATACAACATTTTAAACAAATTTTAAACTTTCTGGCTTTTCCCTTGCTTATATTTAGATAAAGCTTAAATGGTTCCATTCAATGCTATTTTGCTTTGATTAAAATGGATAGCATTTTCCCCATGCAGGTGGCTGATCTGGGGGCTTTTTTAACTATAAGCAATTTTTTCTTGTAGGTGTTCCTCCATATAGTAGAATAAGTGAAAGCCTTTCATTCTCCGTTTCCCCCTATAGAGAAATGAGCTAAAAAGTCCAAAGATACCAATATACTACTTTTCCTCTGATTTCCTCCTTTTTTCCTTAGTGCTGCTGATACGCTATTTTGGGATATGTGCTGACCTACTTTCTGTGTTTTCAGAAACCAAGCTGAAGAATTTTAGCTCAGGTCACAGAAAGATTTGGGTTTATTTTTCAGGGGATTTTTGTACACCCTTTCACATAGACATGCACACACACACATATTGGCTTATGTGGGCGTTCATGTACAGTAGCAAATCAAGATTGCCAATTTTGGTACAATTTCATCAATAATAGCAGCAGAGATCTGGTGCTAGACACTTCCCTTTAGAGGATTTGACAGGAAGATGTTTCCAATCTAGTGGCACTGTTACTCAGTTACATGGTAAGACAGAAAGCTTTCAGTTCCCAATTTTAAATTTGATACCTAAGTAGAAACATCCAAAATTGCTGTAAGAATCTCGTTATTACACTTTTTTCCAGTTTCTTCAGCATTATCTTTAGAGACTGGAAGACAAAACCCCTTTGAATCATTTACTTTGACTCTGTGTATCTTTTTATTCAGCGCTCTGACCATCGAAGAATGTTCAGTCCATTAGTTTGCCATTCCTAATTAAAATAATGATACATAGAGCTTGGGACTTGTATGAACAAATTATGAGAAAGCAAATAATGAGAGATGAAGACCTGCCTGTGCCCTCTGCTTAGGGCAGAAAGAATTCATCACCCTGAGCAACATTGCACTCACATGTAGGCTCTTTCCAGCACAGCAGCTCTGCTGGTGGAAGAACTTCCTTTTCAGTTTGTTGTGCTTCACTCATGATGACCGTATTGCAGAGGGTCTTGGTCTGGCATTTCTCTCATCTGACCTGTATGAGCATTCAAAGGTTAAGCGTCTGTATGTCTCAGTGAAAGTCTGCAGTAAAGTGGAAAAGACAATTTCCCCTGTCGTCAGTTAGGGGAGGTGAATTCTGCCTTGCAGAATTCTCTCTCTCTCTGTGTCAACTATAGATGGAGTTCAGACTTGAGCAACTTGGTCTTTGAACATCTACAGCTAGATGAGAGAAAGGGAGTCCCTTTTCTTTATACATACCTCAGCTACAGTAGGGAGCTTTGTTGATTTATCAGTATTGATGTAGTTCTATACTGGAAAAGGCTGCACGGTGTAAATGAGGCCTCAAAATATCATGAATGGCAAGTCTCAATCTTCCTGTGACTGATAGACAGCTTCTTACTTCTCTGGGAAATATTATGACCTACTTAAGCTAACTTGTGGATATGCTATATGTATATTTTTCTAAGGCATTTGATTTGATACTTCTCTTTTTTATATTTACATTGTACAACTTAAAGACTATATACAGTACTTTTAAAAAAATCTGTCTCTCAGGTCTTCATTTATAGTTGATAATTGAGGTGAGTTTTAGCTCTGTGAGAGAGTTATGTTAAGAATCTCATAGATTCAAAGCTTCTTAGTAGTGTTTTTTAAGCATTTGGATCATGTAGAATTTTCACTTACGAAGTATCCTCTGCAGTCCTACCACTTTACAAGGTGTCCAGAATTGGTGGGATATTAGTAAATAATGAAGTTAAATCAGTATCACAGCGTGATAATCATATGTGAATTGCGTAGTTAAGCACTCATGGTCCAACAAAACATGTTTTTAATGCTGCTACATGGAAGGTAATTCGCGCACAGATTGTCAGGTTACAAATACAAAACTCTTCAGAGTAGTAACTTGAAGGAAAGCCAAGGGGCAATTCGGGAAGCTTGTTCAGCTTGGCTGTCAGTGTGATGCTAAAATATTGTGGTACTAAAATACTGTATCCAGTGCCTTGTTATTTCCACTTAGCAATGAGGTATAAATAAAGGAGAGCGTTCAAAACAGAGGCCTGTGGAATTTTTCAAGGTCTGGAGGACAAAAAACCAAAACTTTTACAGTGTGAGGCCTCAAGAGTTCAGTCTTGTAAATTGGTAGAACAGAAATTTGCAAGATGAGTTGATCATCATCTACAAATTCTTGTCTTTTAAAAAGCCATCTCATAGCAAGGAATTTCTCAGCTTTATAAATAAAGGTGCCTGGAAGTTGAAGCCAAACTAGCTCCATACAAACCCAAATTTTCTCACAAGAAGGAAATATTGACATTGAAATAGATGAATTGTAGTGTCCCCTACCAAGGAAGGAGGAATATACATATCATTGTGGAACAGGCATTCCCAAAAACTAACTTTAACCTTGCCACTCTTCAGTATAGTTAGTGGAGAGGCAAAAGTTATTATTCCCAGCCCTGAATCAATGGCTCTGTCCATTGACTGTAAAAGGGGTACAGGAGACTAGGCTCCCAGGCTGGAATTAGGCTTTGTGATTTAAATCCTGTGAGTCTCCAGTACTTTCCAAAAGCCTCTCTCTAGCTAGCAGGAAAAGCTCTGCAGGTTTCTGTACACAGTTTGTCTAGATGACCCTCACTTACACTTAGTTCTTGTTTTCACATTCCTTTGTTGTATTTTTTCCCATGCAAGCAGATGTATCCTGTTTGTTATACTTGAGAAACATCTCTGGGAATCTCATTTCTGCTGAAATGTGACATGAACTTCACCAGTTTCTCTGTGTGCTTCCAATCTGTGTAGGAACCAAGGCGATCTCAGGTTATTTAGGTCTGCTGGGGACCTCCTATTAGTTTCCACTCTCCCCAAAAATATTTATTACATTTGTACACTATGCTGGAAGAGCCATTTCCCTAATAGTCTGCTGTTTGGAGTGAAGACTTGAAAGGATAGTCCCAAATATTTTTCTCCACCTAAGAAAGACAGAAATAATATGACCATCAGTGTGAAGTGCCATCAGTAGGTCTGATCCTTACTATCATACTTCTTCACTTCCATAGCTGAAAGCTGTTCTCAGATGCAGAGCCTTTTTATCAGCTAAATTTATAGTGCTGACATGACAGTGGTGCTTAGCTACAAAAACTGATTGAAGGACTTATCTTACTGATACATGTCTTCCTTAAAATAATTAGTTTCTATAATATTACCACTTTTTCTTTAATGTTTGCATAATTACAGAAGTGTTCAGGAATGTATTTTTCATCTTTGCCTGTCCTAGAGACTGGTAACAACTTGACTTCCCAGAGATAAGCCAGATCATGGTATTCTATGCTATCACAGGCATTCGTTCTTCAAATTTCTCTTGAAACTAACCTGAAATGTCAGGAAATTATACCTTACCCAAGCTATGTGAGGATACTGCAACAGGGCTGCACGGTCTTGTTTGAATCTAGATTAATTTCAGGATAATCATCCTGAAAAAGCCCTGAAGAGCCTTAAAAGCCCAAAAGAGCCTACCATCCAGCTGAAAAACTTACTGCTCCTGAATGTTTTGCCACTCATCTTAATTTGAGTGTTATAATGCCTGGAGCTGAGCTTGCAAGAAACAGGATGACAGTGGTGTGCATACAGCTCCCTGGACTGTGGAATGAATTAGTGGAAGAGTTTAGTGGGAGTCTCACTATGTTTTGGGAGTGTTGCAGGCTTTATCTCCCTTGGCAAACTTTTTTCTCTCTAACTAAGCTCTTAATTGACTTTGTGTGAAATAAATTCCCCAGTTCTGAAGCCCTGCATAGAGATAACAGAAGACAGTAAGATGTGGAAGGATGTTTCCTTTTCTTGAGAGAGCTGGTGTATGTGTTGATTAATGTTCACAGTCAGTGGACAAACAGGTGTCTTAAAATATGTGCTTGCTACAGTAAGTGTCTGACTTAAACTACGTTATTGCACAGTTTCATTTAACACTAACACTATGTTTTTCTCAGTTGTTTTCATACTTGTTACTATAAGGTTGTATTGTCTTGGTGTAACACTTAGCAGTGGCACAGCTGACACTCAGAAAAGTAACTCTCTTTATTTGTTCTGTTGTTGCAAGAGTGATCTTTATTTCTTATTTTCATTGCATAAAATTGTGTGTGTGTGTGTATTTGGTGTTTATCTGATGAGCCTTGGGCCAGTGCAGCTCTGTGGAGGGACACACTTTCACAATGCAATCCCTAAAGGGAGCATCTGTTAAACACAGAATCTCCTTTGTCATTTTGCCTGTATTAGAGCACTTGCAAAGGGGACACAAATACTCTCTTCTGCTAATACTGTTTTGAATGCATCTACTGTCATTCTTGCAAATTAGCTATTGTCAAATTGGTCTAATTGTAGTTAACTCAGACCAGTATGTAGTCACAAAGAATCTCATTCAAATTTTTAAAGGTGTTCTTATTCTGCTTGTATTAATAATAGCTGTGACCACTGAGGGTCCTAATCTGAATAATCATAGGAAAATTGAATAATCAGTTTTATTAGCCACATTTAAAAAAAAAAAAAAGGTATATATAAAATGCACAGGCATACTTCCTTAAATCTTGTGTTGGTATGCAGGCTGTATAAATTGGGTGGTAGTGTAAAACAGCATGATGTTTTTCCAGTCCTGTCCAGAAACATGTTTCAGGAATGATTTGGATCCCATCTTGTCATGCAGCTGATGCTTTAAAAAGTCAGAGGAAAATAATCAGTAAAATTGGGAGCTTTTAATGTCATTGCGTAAAAAGATGGTGCTTTTTAACTAGTTAGGTTCTCATACATCTTCAGAAAATGAGGTAAAGAGAACCCCAAAATATCTCTGACTTAAAGTAAGTCTGTATGGGGAATCTTATTCTTCCTTTCATGTTTTGTAGGGTTTTCCCCATTTTTCAGTCTTTAAGCACTTGGAATTTTTCACTTACCTTGCTTTGCTTAGCTTGCTTTAGGGGTCAGCCCCTGCTTGTGCTTGCCAAGCAGTGCTTGCTCTTGCTTGAGGCAGCACTGTGTGTCGGTTACTTGCCGTTGGCCACTGCTTCCTGTGGTTTGGAGACTCTGAGTTTCCTCACATCCTTTCCTTTGCCCTATTTCTTTACAGTGTACTGGCTGTCACCTTTTACCTATGAGTATGGGGAGGTGTGGGGGGGTGTGCGGAAAAAGAAAATTTACGTTTAATATTCAGATAACTGTTCCTTGCCTTGCTTTCTGTCTTTCTTTTCATGACAATGTAAGAGGAGCTCCAGACTGCTTCAAATCCACAAATATGAACATGTATAGAGAATCTTTCCCTCAGCCACTCTCATTTTACCCAGGCAATGCTTCACTTGCTGCAGATGGGAGAGGGAGAAGTGGAGAAGAGAGGAATAACAGAGAGACTCTATTTACTTGCAATATGGAGTTCAAATTCAGGAGCGCTGGCAAAGCATGAGTAACCAGTTTGCCTAATTCAGGTGCCGTTAGTAAGAGAGGTGGCAGAACTCTTGTAAGTCTGTACACAGAAAAATGGGTTTTTTATGAAAGAAGCATCCTACTGTATTGCAGTGTTAGATGCAATTAAGTGTGTCTTACTCACATTGGTCAGATGCAAAATAAGTATTTATAATAAAGCTACAGAAGTTTAATATTGTGCAATTAAACATATACAACTCGGATGTGGGGTATTCATGTCTGTATCTGGAGGTTTTAAATATAATTTACACATCCATGCTTTATGGTGCTGTAGCGATGTCATGTTGGTTCTTGTATACTGCTGACTTCAGTAACAGAGGCTGAAACTTAGGTCCTTGGGGTTGTGCCTGAATCAGGCATTCAGAGTAGCTGGTAAGGATGTGTTCTGGTGTTTCTAGAGCTCTGGCCTCAGGTGGAAAACCTTCATTTTATTATTGATTGGTCTTGCACTTGTGACAGTTTTATAAGTAGTTCTGAGGAAGCTGAAATACAGCCAAGGATATAGAGAACAAATTGGGTATTTCCCTAATACTAGAGAGAGGATAAAATTAAGTCAAACTGTATATAAATTTGTATGTTAAACTTCCCATGAAGGCAGATGTGCTAAAAACATGCCAGACAAATAACTTTAAACCAATTTCTGTGTACCAAACATCAAGAATATGTACATGGTTCTGACTCCTCTGCGACTGTGGCAGCTAAGAAGGAGGATGGTTTGCTGGCTGATGCAGCAATGCATTGTCATCTTAGACGAAAATTTCAGATGCTTTTATAAAGATTGCTTTTGTTTCTGGTGAAAACTGAAATATAGACTCACACCTTGCTGTTTGTGTGCTGCTTCACCCAGTACTGTTGCTTTAATAGAAGGAGACCTTTATGTCTAGGTGAAACTGAGAGCAGTAATTTAGAGGATCAGTTGAATAAAACTAAGTTATGTTTCTATCACTGTTAGGGATCCATCTACGTTTATTTTATTGTTAATAAAACTCTAGGATTATCATAGCTAAATGTGGCTTTCCTACTCAGTGTAACATGCCAAGTGTGAAAATGAAGTGGGCTTTTGGGAGGGATATGGAGAAGCTGGAAAGCAACAGGCTCAGAACATAATCAAGCATACTCTCAGCTGATACTGAACAATAAAAATTTCTATGCTGCAATTCCTTTCATAGTATTTGTGAGTACATTTATTTCTGAAAACAATATGATTTGTGCATCTGAATTTAGGCGTGGCCTGAATATACATATGAAATCCACCTGTCTGGGGACTCAGGCAAAATATAGGTGCTTTACGTACTTGTCTTAAATGAAAAACTAAGATATACGCTATAGCTGGATGTTCAGACTGCTACACTTCTGAAAATGAGCAGGTATCAGTGTTGAGTATCTAGGGGACAGTTTGCCCCTACATGAGGGTACCGATGAAATTTGGACCAGTAGGAGCCTGGGCAGTAGTGCTTTCTGCTGCTCTGGAACCCAGTCCAACTAGAGGGTGCACCGTTCTCCCATATCTGAGAACTGAGAAAGGAAGATAGTATTCTTGGGAGGCCCAAAAGTTTCTTTTTTTTTTTTTTTTTTTGAGTCCCCAAACCACAAGCACGGTAGAGATCCTGGCCTGGATGACTCATGGGATCAGAACTTCAGTGGTCCCAGAGAGAAGGCAGACTTGATCCCTAAGATTTGGGTACACAGATTGCACTTGGATACAAACTGAAATGGAAGTCAGATGGTCTGAATCTGAACTTGGTAATAGGTGATACAAAACATGTTTCGTTATGTGGATGTAGAGGTAGTATCTAGATTTAGAACAGGAAATGCCAGTTAAAGAGTTAAATATTGTTACTGGATTCAAAGACTGGTGATAGTTGTTACCTTTCTTTTGTATATGTGGGTAAAGAAATAACACCAAGCACTAGCCCAAGGATCTGAGATCACAACCGTGTTTCAGGCTACACACAGCCTGTTAAGACCTAAGGCATGGACATTCAGGGAGGGTGTGATAGAACTTAAGTGACCATGCGTTGAGTCTGACATTATAGGAAGATGTGGAGGGTGAGAGATGAGAAATGAAATCTTCACAAGAGCTCAAGATGACGGCAGAGCTGAATTTTCTCTCCTCCCTTCTTTTCACTCTGTGCTTATTTCAAAGTGTTTTCTGATCCACTGTTCCTGGTTTTGTGAGGTTTTTTTCTTGTAGTATAGGAAAGACATGAAACCTAATTTAAGTCTGTCCCATTACGTTGCATAGGACAGGTTTACTGCAGGGTGAGATAAAGTTTGGCTGCCTTTTTTGTTTCCTTTTCATTAACAGAATTTCATATAACACAAGCAATCCAGAGTCTTGGGCAAGGGACTATTTCTGCCACAGGGCAGCCCTATCTATGTTGTGTCTCATCCAGCATTGAATCAATGCCACTTTAATTTGTTGGAATTTTTAGAAGTCTGTATGTTATTAATAGGCCACATACATATTTGCCCATTCATGAAAAGCAGAATTTTCATTATCCTTTATTTTTCTTTACAAGGAAAGGAAGGAGACTCGATTTCCTAAATCTCTGTCATCACTTTGGACAGTTGCCTCACTTAATAGCAAGTGTAGAATAACAATCGTCTCTAAAAAGTAGTTTCAAGTTCCAAAATGTTGAATTTTTTTCCACTATATCTGTAACACCTTTTTCTACAGAAGCTGAAATGCGTTGTTGTTATCTCACTGATATGTGCTAACAAAATTTAATTTGTGTAAAATGCTCAACACTCAGAAGTGGTTTTAATAGAACATTGTCTCTGAAATCTGTAACCTTCGTATTCATAGCTTGCTCACAGTATTCACTTTCTACACAGAATGCAATTGGAAAAACAAAGACATCTGCCATGTTTTATTCAGGACTAATATGGCATCCTCCTAAATAAAATTCCTGCATAGCCTCTAGGTCTTTCTCTTACCACTATACCCAGAGCACAGGCCTAATGTCACAGATGGCAGTGGAATAATAGGAAGCAGGATTTTGTAATTGTATTACCGTCATGTGGATACTGGCAAGTTCCACCCTCAGCCTTTGATCTTTGGAAAATACCCAGCCCCTTGGGCTGCCACTGGGACAAAACTGCATGTCCTGACAGCTCTGAGGCCATCTGCGAGGAGCCCCGTCAGCTGGCTGGGTTCCTGCGCTGTGCCTCTACACTCTGGCTGGCCAGAAAATGCCTGTTTTTGGGGTTTGCGCTGCTTTGCTGTTGAAGAAGGATTGGCTTTAAGTCCTCGTGAAGATAAGGCTGCAACAGCTATCATGTAATGGGAACATCAGTGTGAAGTGAAATTATTACAAATGTACATTAGCATATGAATTGTTCTGCTTGTGAAATTCTGTGACATGAGTCAGATCCCCTCTTAACATGAGAAGTGTGCATTATGGATCAAACAGTAAGGGACTAATATTATCTTAGAACCAGATTACAGCTTTAACCATATAATTTGTTTGCTGTTAGCAAACAAGAATTTGACTACAAATTAAAGGTGCTTATCTTCTTTCGGCTGAAAGACAATGCAGTTGAAACACTTGGCCTAATCTCTTGTCAATATTCACCTACTGAAATCAGCATACCCGCACGGAAGGCAACTCTGGAAAAGCTGTTTTCTTCATGTTTTACCTGTTTGTGTTTGAGGGAGGTGAGGAATTGCCTGGACTGAAAGCTTATTTCTCATCTCTGTGACTGTAATTCAGTATTAAGTTATCTATTGCAAATTAAAACTAAACATAGTCATAATATGACTAGCATCTAATACTCTGATTTAGCTTGCTCTAAGGTCAGGTGTAGCCTGGTGACTAAAGTCCTAATTGTACTAACCTATGAGTCAAGCATTTGTTGCAAGGATAGAAATTAATGTGAACCTAAAATGATCTCTTTGCTGTCTTTGAGATTATGACCACGAATGGTTGGTTATTGGCCTTTTCCTCTTATAGCCACTTCTGAAAAATGATGCTTGATTAAAGGGAGGTTTTTTGGATGCTAAGGCTCTATCAGATCCAGGCTCTTTGCTAGTAACAGCATTAGAATGGAAGAAATGGGTTAATTCAAGCAGAGAACATGTCAGATGTTCACATCCTATGGATGAAGACCACCAGGTTATTCCAGAAAATTAAGTAAATACTTTTTGAGTAACAGTGGGAGGGTTTGAACAGCTGTATATTTTCGTCACTTTTTGATTCCCTGATTTCTCTTTTTGTCATTATTTAACTTTCCTATTTGAAATGCAAAACAAAAGAGGTTAGAGACTTCATAGCACAGATATATTTGCAGTAAATAGCCTGAACACTCCCATTGTAATCTTAGTTTTACAAATACATTAACTGGGGGTAACGTGGCACAGTCACTAAAAGAAATGATTCATATGTCCGTGTCCTGGGTGCTTACTCCTGTCTTTTTGTCCCTTGTGGCAGCATTGCTAAAAATAAATAAATAAATGAAAGGTAACCTAGGTTTGTGCCATGGTGTGCTGTGCAGCCTCACAAAATGGTTGCTAATGCCACAAGGAGGGAGGCTTCATCAGCCACAGGCAAGAAGAAGGATGAGGCTTGATTCATTGTTTGATTGATTGCGTTGTGCTGGTTTAAAATGTTAGTAAAGCTCAAACTTTCCTGCCATTGCAGTTCCTCCAACATACATGGCCAAGTGGCCTCATACTCCCTTGGAGGTATTTACATACCATTCGACTCTGGTATGTATAGCATGGTAGGAAGGTCCATGAATCAATGTACACTGATATGGAAGTTACTTTACTAAACCAGACAGGAATTCTTTGGGTTGTTGGGTTTTTTTCTTCCATAATACAGATTTTCTGAGCCAGCCTGCACTGGCTGACACATTGAGAACACTTTTTAGGAAACCTTTTCTTATTTCTATTATTGGTAAGGACAAATATTTCCTCAGCTGAAAATGAGAATGACAGCTCTAATACAGCCATAAT
The DNA here is from genome assembly GCA_009769605.1 of Bucorvus abyssinicus. Taxonomy (NCBI): domain Eukaryota; kingdom Metazoa; phylum Chordata; class Aves; order Bucerotiformes; family Bucorvidae; genus Bucorvus; species Bucorvus abyssinicus. The sequence continues at coordinate 91,230,517 of CM020024.1, read as the reverse complement.
AACACTTGGCTTACTGCGCATGAAATATAACAAGATTTGCTGCCTTGTTGTTATACAAAAAGCTGATGATAATTCCTCCTGTGAGAAAACTTATTTTTCTATGACCTGAATCATGGTAATTTTGTAGCCTGTTATCTGTATTTGTGCAGTACAGACTATCATCCAAACACAAATCAGCGATCAAACATCAGTTTCCTTTAGCTTTTATTTACCAAATTTTAATCAAAAGAAGTAGTAGTAGAAGTGGCAGTCACTACAGTTGGGTGGTTTGCTGAAGGCAAAGGGGTATGATGTTCTGATTTAGCTTTCAACCGTAATGGATAAACCTAATGATTATTATACTGAGCTTTCAGAACTGTAAGAAAATACTGAACTATACAGAACCTACCAGAGAAGCCTGAAGCCTTATAAAACCTTTGCCAGCCTGAAAATGTAGCCAAATTGTAATTCCTGTGCTTTATTTTTCATCATCTGAGCACTTCCCTGATTCAATTCTTAATGTGACACAATGATTACTTTCTTGTAGTGATCTCTTCTGAAGGATCTCATGTAAAACTTTGATGGGATAAATAAATAGCCACCTTTTATCTTCTATGCTCAAACAACTGTAATAGCAACCAACTTTTTTGCAACCATGTTGATTAGTCCTAGTGTGTTGTAATCTTGGTGTATTGCTCAATCCTGAATTATCATTTTAATCACACTTTCGGATAGAAGGATCAGTGAAGTGTTATTTCTTAAACTATGCTCTAACTTTCTAAAAATCAAAGGAAATATTTCATTCTCCAGTGTCTATTGTAATTTTCAGTGATTTACTTATTTTTGCAAAATACTTCAATCAGGTCAACAAAGCTGGTGAAGGGTCTGGAGAGCACATCTTATGAGGATTGGCTGAGGGAACTGGGGTTGTTTAGCCTGGAGAAAAGGAGGCTCAAGGGAGACCCTATCACTCTCTACAACTACCTGAAAGGAGGTTGTAGAGAGATGGGAGTTGGTCTCTTCTCCCATGTGACAAGTGACAGGATGAAAGGAAATGGCCTTAAGTTGCTCCAGGGGAGATCTAGGTTAGGTATCAGGAAGAACTTCTTTACAGAGAGGGTTGTGATGCATTGGAACAGGCTGCCCAGGGAAGCGGTGGTGTCCCCATCCCTGGAGGTGTTTAAGAGACGTGTAGATGTGGTGCTGATGGACATGGTTTAGGGACCCTGGCAGTGCTTGGTTAATGGTTGGACTCGATCTTAAAGGTCTCTTCCAACCAGATGATTCTGTGATTTGATTCTTGATTTCCTTCTGAAATCCTATGATAGGAACCTTGTGATTAATTGCATGTACATTAACAAGTTTATTTCCACACATCGTGCTTGCATATTTTTGTTGTTGGGTTGTTGTTTTTTTCTTTTTCCCCTCTGATTTTATTTCCATCTGTAAAGGTGCAAAATTTCCATCTCTAAGTAGAAAATGGGGGATCTGAGAGGGATGTTGTCACTGAAACCTTGGTAGAGAAGTATCTCAAATTTTACCAAAAGTGCTCTTTTCCTTTCTTCTTTTTTTGAATGCTCAGTGCATCTGCTTTATTTCCTTGGTCTTAGAGTTAATAATCAGCTCTTCCAAGTCCCTGTTCCTCCCCCATTCCCAATTTTTTTTTCTATTGTGCTGTAACTTATTCTGTAGAGGTCTCACTTGGGAGTAGACTGTCAATTTTTTACACGTCTCAAAGACGAGAAAATGACGAGAGGAAATACATAAACTAAATAATTTAGAATCATTAGGCTACTAAAATGGCACCTCACTCCAACAACTTTCAGACACCACCAGAACCCTCAGCTTCTGTTCTATTGCTGCATATTCCTTTACTTTACCTGCTTAGGTTTTTCAGTTTTCAGAACAAGTATTCACTCATGATGACTTTTAGGGCTGATTGAGTTTTTGAAGTACATGTTCTAGTGTGGATCCTTCAAAAGGCAATTTAGTGATGAGATATTTGGGATTTTCATCTGTCCTCTTCTGGACTTCCACCTGAAGACCCCTCAAGGGTAAACTGTTCTTAGATTCTTGTGTACCATGGCTGGATCAGGGGCTTGCGCTCTTGGCAGGTCTCTCCTCATCTGAAAGAGTGGGATCACTGTTGCACCTTTGAGTATCTCAGCCACGATTTCTCCCCTTGGAAATGTTCCACTTGGCATGAATATTCATGGGGCTGGAGAAGGTAAGATTGTATCACTCAGCTAGAATATGGGGCAGTCACTTTCAAGTCACTCCTCTAATGAATATTTAATTATTTATACATGTTGGGGTAGTTTCAGCAGGAAAAGTTAAGAGCTGTTTCCTGAATATCCTGTATCCTGGTGGTTAGGTGACTTACTGAAAATGTTGAAGTTTTATTTAAAGCTTCTGTCAAATTTCTGTTTAAAGTTCCTTAAATGTCAGTTCCTGAATTTGTCATTTGTTATTTCTCAGTCTTCACGCATGGTTCAAATATACTTGTATTTGCTCAGATTGAAGCACTTTCTCTTGTTTTGAAATGCTTTTGATTCAGTTACTTTAGTTGGACTATCAGGGATGGACTGAATATTTTTATATTGGTTCAGTTAAGGCTTTGAAAAAGCAAGTGGATTTGGAGAAGGGGTAGCAAGGAAAGCTTCTCTGACCTGTTTTTTTTTTTATTAACTAGGGAGAAAAAAACAAAAAGAGGATGAGATCCACAGATTTTACAGATTTGAAGGACCTGAAAGGTCAGCAATGAAGACCAGTCCCTAGAAGAATTTTTAAGTTTTTAATAAATAATTTTTTTAAAAGTACATGAACAATTTAGGCACAAAATTCTCTTTGGTTATAACCTAATTCCCACCACCTAACATAAGATCATGTTCTTGAGAGGCTCAAAAGAATTCATTGGGATAACTGGAACAAAACGAGAAAAGTATCTTGGCTTTTAGTTAAATGGGGAATTTATGGACCATCTTTGACATACACGTATTTAAATGACTTAGCAGTTACATAGAGAGAAAACCAGTCACGGTAGGAAATGACATTATTGCTTCTTGAGGAAAGAAAACCCAAACTGATAGCTGTGGCCATAAAATCCTCTGTGCTTTGGACTGTTCATCAGTCTTTAAAATGTAATGTTGTCAAAGGACAGGACTGAAAATCTGAACATACTCTTCAGGTTGTACATTTTCCCAGACAGATCCCTAGACTGGGGACTGGTTTAGTGGTTTTTCATGTTTCATCTTTCTCTCACTCTATTTTCTTTTTTTGAAGGATTAGCAGCAGTTGTTTAGCTTGCCAAGTTAATGAACTGTTAATGAACTGATCTGAGAAATGCTGTTGGTACAATATAAACTATACTAGCCCTAGACAGTGCCTGATGTAAAATTGTATTCTCCCCTCTGCATGGATTGTGCTGCTGAGCTCAGGTTTGTTGAGCTTCCTCATTACCTCAGAACTTTCAAACTAATGATTTCAGCACGTCTCCTCCCTGTGCTGTTTCACAGGGGCGATGCAGTAACTCTACACCTGTTCCAAGTACACGCCTATCAACTTGCTCAACTTCTCTAACAAGTGCCGAGTGAAGCATAAGAACATCCGAGATTACTTGGGTCTGTAACCACTAATCCAAATGCTTCTGGATGTTCGGATTGGCTCTGCACTGGGGTGGCTTTAATGGTATTCTATAATGGCAGTTGATGACAGCAATTTGTACACTAGGACCAAGAGTAAACTGGATTCCTCTCAGGCTTGTTATAAATCAACAAGACGGAAAAGCCTACCACCAGATATCCTGCTAGAAAATGATTTTAAAGGAAAGTTTCAAAGAAATATTAGGAATATAGAGCCTATACATCCAAGGCGCCGTAAGAAAAGACCTTCTATGTTTTCAGGTAGGAAATGCTGTGCTCATAGTATGATGGTGCAGTATCTTTTAAACTTTTTTGGTAATACTTGAAGGATTCAGTGGCTGATTCCAGTCAGAGTTTATTTGCTTTTAAAACGTAAGACAATTTTCACGGATAGATTTAGTCAGTACCATTTATGTTAAATTACATCAGCCATTAGAGTTAAACTGATGGAACCAAAAAGAGAGACTTCCTTCATATATTTTATTTCAGGTTGCTTGCTTGTGGGATTTTTTTTTTTTTAATGCTTAGCATTTAAAGAAAACCAGTTGTTTCTCTAGAGGTTTAAACTGCATTTTGCTTAATGCCACTTACAAGCAATGCAGTCAATAGCTGCAGTGTAAGTACCTCTCTTGCTGCTCTAATACTGTGTATCATTGCTTTTATGGAGGAGAGTGGTTTGGGGATATGCAGACTTCTTCAATCCACATGATTTTTTTTTTTTTTCTTTTTTGTGTGCAACCAGAAATTAACATCACTAAATCACTAAATGCATACTTTGAATTCCTGGCTTGCACTGGAGCCTGTAATGTCTGTGGTTAATAGTTCAGTTTAACTCTCCAGTTGTTAAGAAGTAGGAACAAGGTGTAACAGTGGATTTCAGTCAAGCTAATGGCAAGTCTGGATTATTCTGGGGTTTTTTTTATTATTTGAAATATGCCTAAAAATAGGCAACAGATTAGCATGAAGACAAAGGATTTGTTGCAAAACAATCAGGTCATCTTGATACTTACTTAAAAGGTTTTAGTGGGGAAAAATCAATACCAGCTCATCCCTGTGTTTCTGTGAGATGGTCAGAGGAAATAAAATCCTTTATAGAAACAAAAATTTTTTTTTTTTATTTAGGTATCTCCATTTCCAGATTAAAATGAGGATTTTTAAATATCTAGGGGGAAATAGTACAATCATACAGATCTTTGAAGGGCTGTGAAGTATATTAAGAAGTGTTATTGACTTAAAATATTAATATTGTATTCCTTTATGACACCTAAACTTACAGGGGTACCTTCTCATGAGCTGAAACTGAAACGCCTGAAGGAATGGGAATACAGTGTTAAAAGATAACACAGAGCAGCAGCCTTTTTGTGGGATTCAGAGCCTCCATTGTACCTTTGTTAGAGTATTTGAAATATTTCAACACCTTAGGAATTAAAGTTTTTATCCTCCTTCCTATTCTACTTCCCCAGCTTAAAATAATGCAAAAAGCTTTATTGGACCTTAAGTCAGGTGACTCAGACATGCCCAAGGCTCCTGTGCTTCCCAGTGCCTGAACAGGCTCTTCCTGAGATGATGTGGTCTGTTGGTGACTGTCAAAGCACTTTGTTTTAGGCAGGATAGAATAAGATACAGAGGATCTTTCTCAGTTGCTCCTTTTTGTCTTCTAGCGACCTTTTCTTCCTTAATTACTTCAGTGTTTGGTTTTTTTCTACTGTAACTTTCCACTTTTTTTCCTGTACATAAACATTTTTGTTAGAAAAAACCCCATATTAAATAGCCTTGTATTTGGTCTCCAACACCTATACTCAGTTGTGCCCACCCAGATCTCTCCTTTATTCTGTGATCTTTTTTTAAAATACAATTATTCTTTCTCTGTGTTCTCTTTCCACCTTCCCGAATTACCACATGAGCAGTAATACTCCATCATTTGTGCTGTGTCAGATATGAGCACTTTAATGTAGTGGTTTGTGTGTCTGGAACGCTGCCATTACGTTTATGAAATCCACTGCAGCCGTGTTACTGTACACTCAAGGGCACTCAACTCAAAGGTAATGCAAATTGCTTGCTATAAGCAATTGATGGAGCATGATGGAAAGATGGGTGTAGTCTTTCCTTTGGTAGGTCAGCAGTATACATGGGAGAAGCTTTACTTGATTTGCTTTTGAAAACAGGTTAACAAAATAAGCTTGCAGTCCTCCAGCCCGTTGTCTTTTGTGCTGTAAATGTAGGTTAGAATGGAAACAGAGCTGTATCATAGAATCATGGAATGGTTTGGGTCAGAAGGGATCATCTAGTTCCAACCCCCCTGCCATGGGGAACATCTACTAGATCAGGTTGCTCAAAGCCCCATCCAACCTGACCTTGAGCACTTGAGACAGATAGATGGATATGCATATAAGATAGATAGATAGATAGCTCACTCTGCAGTCTTTTGGATCATTGCTGAAGCCCTCTAAAAGAATGTGGTAATTCAGACTTCCTTGTTTCAACCTAGTCATCTATTAATATAACTATTTTAAATCTGTATAATTTTTACTCTCCATTGTCTTTTAATTCCCCTATGTCTGCTTAGTCATATGTATCAGCATGAACGGGTCTTAGGATTTAGTTTGAAGTCATGTACATCTTGTTTTCTTTCCTTTCATTCTATCTTAAATAACTAATAAAATACTGAATAGTGACACATCAAGGCATCTAGGTGCACGCATATAGGTCGGTTCATACATCAGGACTCTTGTTTCAGACTTGGTGCAGACTCAGGGAGACATCTTTCATGTGATAGGCTTGTTTTACAATTTTTCGTGACTGTGATAGCTAGAAGCTCCCTCTGTAAAAATGAAAGCTGAAAACTGAGAAGAGTGGCATGTCTGTCTGTCTTGTCATCGTGAAGTTAGTAGTTCACGTATGTCTAGGCAGGACTAACCAAACAATGGTATCACTGGGTTATTGTGTTCATTCCCCTGTGGTAAGAGGACAGAAACTTAAGACTGTGAGGAGAAACCATGGCAGTGTGAAAAGGATACACTGCACAGAGACCCCTTTTTATTCTTTCAAGAAAGCACTTCATTTCTTCTTGTTCTTTAAATTCAAAATGTTTAGAGTTTTTACATACTTCATGGCTTAGTTATTATCAACTGCCAATACCTAAATTTTTGTTTTTACAATTGCATGGTTATCTTTTTTTTTTCTTAAAGGATGACAGAGATACAATGATCATAATCAACATTATAGGGCCATTTATTGTCAATAGAGATGTTCATCACCTTAATTTGTACAGTTCTGCTGCTGTGCCCTTAGCTCAGCAAACCTTACCCTGCCAGGACTACACAAAAATTAACAGTGTCTTGTCTTAAACTGAAGATAAACTTGTTAACGAGGAAAGAAAGAATTATAAAAAGACAGAGTGGGCAACAAAAGGGCCTTAGGATGCCGTATCTTTACAGAGGAACTAGGAAAGTTATATTGAACTAACTGAAGGGGCATAAAATTAAAATGGATTAGCTAAACATAGTTAAATGTCTTTGCTGATTCATGTTCAAAAACACAACTGCCTGAAGAAAATTATTATGTATTTATTAATTTTAATCTGGGGAATTGTAGGGTGAGTTTTTACTCATATTTAGTTTTGAAAGAAGGCTGTTGATATTGTTTGAGTTTCCTCTCTATACATGGCAAAGGTACGTGAGATTTTGGCTGGCATTGGTGATTTTCTCAAGAAAGCAGAATAAACAATACGGAAATTATAAAGGTCAAAATACTAAAATGTAATAGCTAAGTTCTACTTGGAAGCCCTTAGTAGTGTGAGCTGGGGATGTTTGTTTAAGTAAGTACCGCTGAAAATCCACTTCTAGGACTGTTACTACTATCTTGTGGGCTTTTTTTCTTCTGTTTCCTCACTTTTGTATGCAGGTAGCCTGTAACCTGTATTATTGTTGAATAATGCTTGTTGACCAATGTGTCAGTTTTGAAGGCAGAAGGTGAAAAAAATGCTTTGGATTTTCTGCCTCTTCCAGGACCAAGCAGATGTCCATTTCATGGCCATATGCCCATGACTCAGGCATTGTCTTCACAGCCAAAAATAAGCTCTGTGTATTCTGTGGGACCACGCGTTGCCTCTACTTTTGTAAAAGCATTGTGGGGTTGCTGTGAGTTAACGTAATGAAGGCCAGTGGTTAACAGTACTTTTATATAGACACTCAAAGTAAGAATGTAGGTTGCTGGTCTGTGATTTTACCACGGAATAGCTAGTATTCTGTAACAAATTCATTGCTTTTTTTTTCAGTGAAAATATTGTCACAGTTAGAAGTCTTGAGGCACTCTCTCAGAGCATTTCTGGAGTTCAGACCAGCATACACTCTAGCAAAGTCACTTTCTAAAATAAGTAAGTTGATTTGATACTGTATTTGTATATAAATTAAAATACTGAAAATAGCAAAAAAGGGGGTTTTATATATAAGAAAAATATTTTAAAGTTATTCAACAGTGATATGAATAAATTATTTAATTTTTCATTAGATGTGGGGATAAAACAACCAGTATGTATGAATTTTTTTTCTTTTGATGGGCTACATTACTTGGGAAAGACTTGCCAAAATCTAATTACTTTTAATAAGGATGCTTAAAGTCATGGGTACAGTATGTGTCTGGATTCAAATGAGTTATAATGATCTGTGTTCAGTATTTTAATTTAGTGAAAATTTGAATATCCTACCTCCTCTCTGAATAGATTGTACTGCATGGTAATAATGTATGCTTGTAATCTGCATAGGATAATTGCTGATCACTTATGGTACCCCTAGTGTCACCCTGCACACTGAGGTTTGGTGGAATGGCTTGTACTGGTGCTGCATTTAACAAATATCATCCACTGACAGCAGAAGGGAAGGGAAGACAAGACTGACTTTGCCCCAGAGTTCTTCTCTTCCCTTGAAAAAATTGACTTGATTTCCCCTTAATACTGTTAGCAAGACCTTCTGCTGATTGAAAGGTGGGGAGGGGGATGTTGCATTTTTAGTTTGCTGTTCATATTCTAAACTGGCATTAGTTCTGTATGTTACTGTGTTTTATTGAGCCTTATGTTAAGACGTGTCACCGTGCTATAAAAGTACGCTGGTGATTGAGTTGTGTCCATCCATTGATCTGGGCAAGTGACCACTGTTTTATTAATAGAAGCTATCAAATTGTTAATGTCTTACTTTTCTCTCAGCCTTCTGTATTTTTATGCTCACTTGCATATTTCTACTTATATTAGTTAATATACTCTTGTGCAGTTTAGTTCTTGAATGTTTTTTTTAAAGTGTCATTTTCTTCAGAAGGAATGGGTCAGTGATTCAGAGGAAAGCTCTGGATTCTGCATTTTGAAGCCTCATGTAATATCTGCGTATTGTCAAACGTGGTTTCTTTTTGGTAATTTAGAGCTGTGGAGATTGATCTCCTAGTGTTCTTGTCTACAAGTGATGAAGATGCTGCCTCACCTTTAAACTGTATTTGGGACATAAAGGAAGCTCTCTAAGTCCACTGGAGAGTGACTTGAACATGGAGATGAGTGGAAAGATAGGGAGGAAGGTGAGGTTAAGATAGGGAAGGCAATCGTGGCTTGGATTTTTGTTTTATGATTTGCTGTTTGTTCATTATTTGTTTTCAAAACTGTTTAGTTGTCTCCTAGATTTAGATTGCCAGTTGTTATAGATGTCAACTCTCCACTTCAAAGCAAAGACTCCAGTGTTCAAGTGAACAAAACCCATTGTACACACAGTAATATGCCTCAGGTCTTAGGATGTCTAAGGATTTACAGACTTCACTGTGCTGAAAGACCCTGTGAAGCAATTACAGCATTCGCTTCCTGATTTCAGCACAAGTTTCTGTGTGTGCTGCCATAGAAATAGCATGTGAAAAAGAATCTGGTATAGTACTATCGTTTGCCAGTTTGACCGTTTGGTTCTCTGCTATGGCCTATCTAGAGGATAATGATGAAAATATAGAGTGAGATCTTAAAACCTGTGTTGAAGTTTGCCTTCTGGGAAACGTGACAGGCTCTTTCCTTTGTGCATTTATATAATTTTCAAGAAGGAGCATTGAATTAATATTCAACACTGGTTGTATCTCCAAAAAAGTATGTTAACATAGAACGTATTAAATTTTAAAATAGAAAATCAGAATCCTAAGAAACATTAACAAAGCAGGAAACATACAAAAATGTTTTAAAAGATTTAGGAACAAGCCAGTCATTCTTTACATCAAATGGTAGTAGCCTTAACTACATTTCACATGCATTAAATCCATGAGGGTTTGTTGACATTATTTTTAAGTAAATCTTTCTTTGGCTATCATGAGACAATAGAATCTTTTATTCTCTTTATCTGATTTAAGATGCACCTTAAAGGGCAGCGTGACCATAAAAATATGTCCATGGTGCTAAAGGATTGGAAAGATTGTCTACAATATTTTTTTTCATGGAGTTAAGAAATACATATCATTTCATTACAGGAAAGACAGACATTACTTTTAAAGTCTTACAGTAGTGCATCTACTGTAATCAAAAGCTTACAGCCAACTGAAGTCTTTTAAAAGAATTAGACTTAAAGGTTATCATAATGGCTTTGATTTAATCTTCTTCCTGATGTATATTTTGTTCCTCTTCTGAACTGCAATCTTCACATAAGTTAATGACGTTGAAATATATTTTCTTGACAGTCAGGTGAGTCTATGGACTGCATATAATCACTCAAAATATATTTATTCTATAGTGCTTGTTTACTTGTAGATACTTTTGTAGACTTGTTGAGTGCATTTGGTAGGTAACTAATTTCCTTTCAGCCATTTATACTTTACCTAGCCTTGCACATTGAATAGGAGGATACTGTATCCAAGTTAAAATCACCTGATAATCTCAGAATCTTCATTTCATTTCTTTGCTGCCTTACTGTACCTTAATTTAAATAACAATAAGAAGCTTAGGAGTTTCTGGAAATACTTAATTTCCATGAGAGTTTTAAAAATCAGTATTTCATTAATCTGTTTAGGTTCAGAGACTGTTTTGCCTGAAGACGGGTATAGATAATAAAATTTATCTTAAGACTACCTAATGAAAACTCTTTGAACACAACTAGTGTTAGCCAGAAGATTTTCTTTTTTTTTTTTGGTACTGCTTCTCATGATGAGAGATGCCCTGATGGTGAAATGAAATCCTTATGGCACTTTTGGTGCCATAACCAACTGTAAGCAAATAGATACTGAGTTCATATATTTAGATTTCCGTAAAGAACAAATTTCATCGACTGTATCTCTCATATTAATTTCAGTTATTGCTACTAATTAAGAGGGGTTAATTTGGAGTCTGATTTTTATGAATTTTGGAGGTTGGATCTTAATTAGCAACTTCATTTGAGATGCTCAGGACATTCTTTATTATAATTGAGTTGTCTGGGTAGTGGAAATTGCACAGTGCTTCACAAGATGAGATCAATTTAAATTCTTCTGGCACAGGATATGCTAATGTTGAGCTGCTACACAATGTTGGAATGCAGTTTTATAATCAGGTGCAATTTTGAAGACCCAACAAACATTTGTTCATGCTTTTTAATCATACACTTAAACTGCACTTAAATTTAAAATTTCTTAAAATAAGAAATCTTTCACATCCATTTACTGGACGATATTACTAGAAAAAAACCCTTTCTGTAGATAAGCAATGTATATTGTGCATGATACGGTCTAGTGACTCCTCTTCCAAGGACCTTGCCATGTAGTGGGGTTTTTGTTTATTTGTTTGTTTTAGAACTGCTAAGGGTACTGCTGTGACTCTGTGGTGTTTTGCTCTGCGTGTTTGGAGTTACTGTTTCTGTGATTTCACCGTGGCTGTAATGGCAGTGTGCTTTAGTTGCAGAACACGTTACCATGCATCCCTGTGCTCATTTTGTTGTGAATTATCTCCTCTTCCTAGTAAACTGCAGTAACTTGTTATGCAAACAATAAAGAGTTAGCAAAATAATTTTTACTCATAATATTTAGTCTGTGTATTGGTAAGGAGAGGGGTAGTCAATAAGTGTAGTTTTTTGTATTGTAACGTTAGTTGTCCTGTATTTCCTGCTTTGTTTAGGATCTTTAAACTAGGCAATCTCTTGCCAGCCTGTCTGTTCTCTCCCGTTCCTCGTATGTGGGTCAGAGAAATCTCTCTCTGCCAAGGCTGCCTCACTTCTTCCCTTTCTTCTACTTCTTTGCCTGGACCAACCTGCAGCCTCCCTTAATAATTCTCAGGCACAGTTCAGAAATTGGCAAGAGCTGAGGAATCAAGAAAGAGTTGGATGTTGGCACTAGCATTTAGATAATGTTTTAGTCTATGCTTGTGGGCTGTTTGTGCCGTCTGGCCTGTGGCCAGAGAACAGCCCTAGGTATTAATATAGGCATGGCATTCGTGGTCTAACGTAGTTGAATTGTCAGTCTGTCCAGCAAGGCATAACTTCAATAACTATAAAGATTGTTAAAACTCCGTATCAGTTTGTTCAATGAGTCACCTTAAAGTACTTCTGGGAGGACTTGTTTAGATTTATCATGGACAGTTATTGACTCCTGTATGGAGAACCATTCAAGCATTAGATTTCCACTAGATGCTGAGGGTCTACTCGAAAGTAAAAAGTAAAAAGCAGAGGTTTTACTATCATACAAAGATGCCAGGGCAAAAGAAGGATGACAAGAAAAGCAGAATACCAGAAGTTAAATTAAGCTCACAACATGGAATTTCATCTGAAATGTATTTCATTTTGTGTGGAGTGGATTGAGGATAAATGAAGCATGTGTGCAAGTCCAATTCTAAATCCATTCTGGAACTATACAATCAGCAGTTCTCTCTTTAGAAGCTAGTAATAATGTAATTCAAATTTAGATTTGCCATACTAAATGTTACGGGACTCTTATTAAGAGTAGTCCTACAGTTTGTCCTTTATCTGGTTTCAGGGTTAAGAATACTTCTATTGTTTTGTTTTGATTCCTCCAACTTGAAAACCTATCCTGAAACAGGTCTCAGTGACTATGTAAACTTCACTCAGCAGCGAGAAGAATGATGGAGATAGAAAAGGCTGAGGTAATCAATGCCTTCCTTGCCTCAGTCTTTACCTTCAGGAGGCCTTCAAGAATCCCGGAGACTAGCAGAAAGACCTGAACTGAGGCACACTTACCCTTGATACAAGGATAACAGGTTAGGGAACATTTTAAACAAACTGGACATACCTGAGTTCATGAGACCTGATAGGATTCAACCACAAGTGGTGTGGAAGACCGCTGCCATCACTATCAGGTCAGTCCTGATAGCTTTTGAAAGCTTATGGCAACTCAGGTTGGTTCCTGAGGACCAGAAGAGAGCAAATGTGACTCTTTTCTTCAGGACCAAGAATCAGGTTCCAGGGAACTACTGGCTGGTCACCCTCACCACAGCCCCTGGAAAAGTGATGGAGCAAATAGTCCTATAACCAATTTCCATGTATATGGAGAAGTAGATGACTGGGACAGTCAGCATGTTTATATGAAGGGAAGATCATACTTTAACAACTTGATTTATCTCAACTTTAGAAAAGCTTTTCACAATATCTACTGCAACATCTGCATAGAAAAAATTATGAAATACTAACTAGATGAATGGACAGTGAGGTGGACTGAAAACTGAGCTGCCGGGCTGATGGGGTTGTGATTAGCAGCACAAAGGCTAGCTGGAAGCCAGTCACTAACAGTGTATCCCAGGGGTCAATACTGGGGCCAGTACTGTTTAACAGGAATCTCATGAAGCTCAACAAAAGGAAAAGTCAAGTTAATGGGATTTTACCACAGTTTTGTTCAATATTTCCCCTACTGCTTCTACAAGTACTTTGGTTCATAATCCACTTTGTATTATTGAAAATTGCACCCATTCTCTTGCCCCATTTTCCAATATTTTTGTATTTGTTTAGACATTTCCTGATTCTTCTTTTTATTGACAATCTTCCCCACTAAATATTACCAGAAAACATCGTCTGTTTTTTTTTTCTTTTTGTGAAAGATAAATGGTAAATCTGTCAAGCTATCCTATAGACCTATATTCATTGCGTGTTGCCCGTAGGCTGTTCCCATTGTTGCGGGAGTTGCAGACACTTTTCTCATCTCCTTTGCTTTCCTCTGCTCCTGATACTTGCAGGAGGAATAGCAGAAGGAACTGTGATCTGCAGTAGCATTGCTTCATTCTCACAGTAGTGGTCTAGAAGGAACAGCTGTGGTTCATTCAAAAGATTTATTTTCCTTATTAGGTGGTTTCAGATTTTCACTTTGATCCCGATTTTAGGTATAGGTGGTAGATTTAGTATTTAAAGCAGTTTTTAGGGAAATAAATAGTCTAGAAATGAATAGATTGTACTTCAAGCTGAAGATGGTAAGAAATGGCTTTGTAGTCTCCTAGTGGCTTTGCATCTTAGAAGTCTTGCTAGTCCCAAAAGAGGAATAGCCTGTGGAGAAAGCTAGCATCATTATTTTGGGGGTTTTAACTAGGAGTCTTTTCTGACCTGGACAGCTGGGCTGTAGTCTTTCTAAAGTCAGACACTTGCTAAATAAGCTAGTCACTTTAAGGTCCCTTTACAGTCCTTGGAGAGAAACAGGTATTACTAGAGTGTAATCCATGTGATCTGTTGTAGATGTCAGTATTAAAATAGGATGAATCAGCTAAGTAGCTGAAATGGGGTTGTATTGTAAATATCTGCATTGCCAAGTCAGTCCCACCTCTCTAGTCTACCTTTAGCTTCTTCCTTCTAGAAAAGCAAGGGACTATGTACAGACAGAGAGGAAGAGAGTGAAGGGGTGAATTGCTTCCATTCTTTCATGAGTTGATATCACCAGGTGTTTCTTCTGTGCAAACGATGTTGCTTGCCCCCACACTGGTGATTCATAAGCCACTCAGAATTATGACGTGATTACTTCTGAAACCTCAGGTTTTAAAATAATAAAGCAGAGGGGTTGTGTGCTTCTCAATCATAAGTTACTGTTGTCTTTTAAAATAATTATTAGTTTAAAAGTTTGTCCATATTCATGAACACTTATTTCACTTTATTTTTAATAAAGTGTTATTGATTCTTTTAAAAACTCCAATGTTATGTTTACTAACACAAAATTCAAACATGTTGAACATAAAATACCTCTTTATATAAAACAGGTTTTTTGGTATTCCATTCATGCTGCGAAACTTACTCTGCACTTTATCACCAAGCAGGGTGGCATTATGAGGTGCCTTAACCTGGACAAGACACAGACTGTCACTAGCATTGATGCCAGCTGCCACGGTCCTGTTTTCTTGAACTGCTCTAATTAATTTCTTACAGGTATTCTGGCATGTTAAGTACACAGTGTGACATACTTACTTCCCCTTACTGTCAGGAAAAGCCCAAACAAATACTTTATCTTAAATCCCTATCCATTCATGCCTGGCAGAATGCTGGAAAACATTAAAATACAAAATATTATGTGCATGGCATTTACTCAAGAGCTTCAATGACAGATGGTCAAGTGTTAATGACAAATGGAACCTCTAATAGTACTCTGGTGCAATGTTGTATCATAAATTGGCTTCTAGTGAAGTTTCCCCCAGAACTGAAGAGATGGTACTGGCATTTGTTGCTCCTGTTTAGAACAATTCTAGAAGAAATTAATGTCACAGAAGGTGTTCTGCATTTCACTATAGTGAATCTGTGTAATACATGCACCATATACACAAAATCAAAAATATGTCCCTGTTGTGAAGATATCACGGTCACTAAGGCATTGTGGACTAGAATGATCTTTCAAGGAGTTGGGGATTTTGTCTCTTTGAAGGCTTTATTGTTTTCTGAAGGCCATATAAGGTTTCCTTCAGAATTTTTGTGGATGATCTTGATGCAAACAAACCGTTGTGAAAAGGGAATAAATTTAGTTATGCATATTGACAATATGGATGACACATTCATGTAACCATCTTCAGTTCAAATTAATATTCTTTGGCATGCTCCGCGCTATTTCTTTGCATCAGGTGCTGAATGCACATTCTTTTAATTCCATTTATTTTAAGTACACTTCCTTGTAAAGACCTTTAGATTGTTCAATATTTAAGATGAATTTGAAAAGAGAAAGTTACTGCATGGAAGCTCCTTTCCAAATCTCCAGAGAAACACATTAAAATGGAATAATATGTATGCGCATATATACTGATAAGTAAAACATATCTGAGATATTTAATTCATTATTCCCCTCCACCCTCCCTTTTTTTTTAAGATCACCGTATCTTCTATTCAGCAATCCCAATTCAATTGAGGTACGGATTGCCAGCTGTGTGTCGATGGGCACACCTACACAGCAGAACTGATTACAGAGGATCTTTTGGCTGGGTATGCTCCTTTTTTCTCTAGAGCTGACCCTCCTCTCTTCTACATTTCATTAGCTGTGTTCTATGTGCTAGCAGAGCAAGTCTGTGTAGGTTGTTCTGCCACCAGTATTTATCCCAGAGAAAAAAAGCTGCACCCAAATCCTGTAAATTTGCATTTGTATTTCCATACCCCAGAACTGTAATTAGAGGATTTTGGTTTCTGTATGTGTTTTGTGATTAAAATGTCTTTATTTTTGTCTTTATGCCATTTTAAATCTGGTTTTCTTTGTGTCATATATGGAGTAGGCAACACAGGGCTCTATATCAGCTTAATATAGTAATCTACTCCATGAAACCTCACAGAAACAAATACGAATTGCAGTAGTTGCTTTTTAATAATAGTGTACAGCCTGTTGTCCACATAAGATAAGTATATTAGATTATTTTCATCTGATTGTATATAAATGAGAATTAATAGTGTTGTGTATGTAAGTATATGTGCAATGTTATGTTTGTGTCTTACAGACTAGCACCGACTCCCTAAGTACCTGTTACAGTATTTGCAAATAGTTTAACCTGGATCTAGCATTACCTGTAATAGCTCTGCCAGGTGCTTTTTCTGTTTTGTCTGGCTTCTCAGAGTTACTGTACATGGATCAGAAATAAAGACATTCTCTGGCTTGACCTATGCAGGAGATCAGAGTGTTTATCACCATTCATTCTGGCTTTTAAAAAACTTGAAACTCATTGTCAGGCCATGCTTCCTGCAATTAGACCTAGAATGTATCTGTTCCTGCAACAGCCAAAGTTTACTCATGGCTCAGCCAGAAAGGTGGCTTGGAAGAATGTTACTGCCGTAAAATATAGTGCCTGTTATAGGTGTTTGTAAATGCATGTGAGCACTTGGGAAAGCTTTTTAACCATGTAATACCGATGAAAAGCATATCTTTGGGGTTTTTTAAACAGCTTTTTCCATCTACGAACATTATTTTCCTTTGCTTCTTCCCTGCCTAAACACCCATACAGCCTTCCTTGTGTTGACCGTAGTAATCATGTGCATCTGTAGGGAAACTCAGAACCTCGTTCATCAACTGAAGTTAACACGGTAGCTAGCCCCAACCGTATTCTCAAAAACACGCACACATCACCCAAATCAAATTTCTGCTCCTAACTAGTGCTATCATAAGGAGACCCAATGGGAGAGAGGGAGAGAATGGAAGAACTTCACCGCTTTACCAACAGTAGCACAATCTTAGATTAGCTTAAGTCAAACGTGAAAACACACCCTGGGTCAAATCTGTCGTATTATTAGAAAGGGAAGAAGTATCCTTATATTCTTGGAGAAGTTTCTGTTTTATAAAGGATTCTGTCTCTATGTTTTTGGTTCACTGAATTAGTCAGTAGCTAGTAATGACCTTGCTTGCTCTGTGGAAGAGTTCAGGCAAGGTTCGTGGGTTAGTGCCCACTTTGAGTCAGGAGGATATGGTGTTGCTGAGCATGAGCTCAAGTTCCACACCCAGAACCACAGCCCAGCGCTGCTTGCAGCTCCACTGCAAAATTTCAAAGCAGGTGAATCCCAGTTGTTACTTTTTTATGATCACCATTTCCTTTTGAGTTAGGTTGTTATTAAAGTTAACTGGATCAGATCTAAGGATCATATTCAAATACTTGTATTCTGTGTCAGTGGATTGTTTTCGTTATATGTCCTTTATCTTAAATTTCATTTCACGGCTGAGAAGCCAATCCAGAGATGAAAAAGAAAGAACCTATTTTCGTCTTCTGTTCTGGTGAAAGAAAAAACACGAAAGAGGATGAGATTTACTCATTTTAATAGCTTTAAAAAAAAAATTTAGTGTAGATTTTCAAAGCCTTTAATGATGCAGCGGACAAAGAATTATTGGGAGTTTGATACTTAACCAGATTAGGCACTTAGTAATATACAAAGCAACTGTTAGATCTTTCAAGAGCTAAATACCTTTGAAAATCTAGCTAGTGGTGACTCAATATCATTAATCATTTTAAGTGTAGTTAAAGTAACTATAATTACTACTATCTTTAGTAGGAAATCATTCCATTTTAAATGTGACTTACCTTTTTGTGCTTTCATCCTTGGGTACTAAGTCCAAAATAGTGTTTTTTCTTTTTAGTTGATAAAAAGCAGATCGTTAAGTTTTGTGGTGCACCTTTTTCCACCAGTTTGCAATTTCCATTCAAATGTAGCATGAGAGAAACCTTGAGTAACATTTACTCTCTTCAACAGGAAGAAGGTCATTTGCTTTTTTCCCACATAAGCAGGAAGCTGTGTGAGACCTCAGAAAACCATGATGTTTTTTAGGTTAGCAGAAAGAGGTGGACTCTGAAGGATATAAAAGACCCAATTACAAAGACTGCACATGTATTTAACTTGTCCTTTGTGAGGACATTGGTGCTTATATAGAGAAGCAGCAAGTCGGAGGATGATAGAGCTCTATTAATCTATTGCCTGTGCCCAGACGGAAGAGTTGCTGTTGCAAAACCTTCACCATAGCAAAGAGCCCGTGCACTCATCAGCCCTTGTGCTCATCAGCTGAAAAGTACTATGTGGAGGGGGAAAAAAAAAAAACAGCAAAGGAAAGCTATCTCTGAAATTTAGGTCTGTCCTGCCACAGGTTACTTCAAAAGGTGAAACAATACATCCTTATAGATAATATTTTAATTAAAAAAATAAAAGTTTTGCTTCTCTATATTTTAAAAAAATATAGAAAAGATTTTGCAAGTTAGAACAAGTGTTCTTATGGAAGACCAGTCAGATTATTTTTTTTCACCAAATTGTTACTTCCTGTCTAGCCAGCATCTTAGCATGCTGTTGTGCAAGTGAGCCACGTATGCTGTGTGTCACCAGCACGTGCCTAGGAGGTTATACAGAAAGGGATTTCAAAACTACACCCCCCCCCCCCCCCCTTCCCTTCAACAACTGATTAGGATTGAGAGAGTTTACTGTAATCACATCTTTGAAGAACAGAGAAAATAATTTTGAATGGTAACAGGAGAGCTCTAAGGCAGAAGCTGTAACCAAAGAGTCATCTGCACATAATGAGCAGGAACATGAGAGAGAAACCACCATGAGAAACAGAAATTTCACTGTAAAATTGTGTGGCCTGTTTTTTCCTGACAATACCTCACTGCGGTCTTTTATAGAAACAACCAGTGATTCAAGTAATGAAGATTTTTGCTGATAGCTATTTATGTTTATTTTCGATATACAAAAATATTTTCAAAAGGATGAAGGGTGATTGACAGCCTAGCTATTAAAGGTATCAGCTGAGCTAGGAAGTTTATGTCCATGTGTGTGCCACGTTTTAAATAGCAGTCAGGAGAAGAAAAAAATTTTTCTTTGGCCTGCCACCTGGCATGACTTCTTAGGTAATGCTGATTTTTGAATCATTACTTCTTCCCACCTTGAAACAAAAAAAGGAAATTTAAAAAGCTGTAGATGTTATCCAGCTGAGCTATGAGGTCCCTGGTCTAACTAGAGTTAGCGCTACTCTGAGCTACCTGAACCTGAACTTTAGATGTTTCTGTATTGCACTTCTGAGTAAAGTGAGAAAAAAAAAAAAATCACCTTATCACGCAGTGAGCCTGGGCTCCAGCCTGCCAAGCACTTCACTCACAGCAAGGGCCTGAGTCCTCTTCTGAAGGACGTACGGTCTTGTTTGAGATGATGTGTGGCAGTACGTGTCAGGGAAGTGGGGAAAGATGATCCAATGATAGATACAATTTGATACTTCAACATTTGAAAGAATGATAAAAACTGTTGTTAGTTATCTGAGGTCAGCTAATCCTGATGGAGCTCAGTTTCCCTGTTCCAGCTGGGTAATTTTTATGCAGGTGTTGCAAGAGGTAGCGTATTTTGGAATAATTCAATGAGCGCTGAATGCATAAGACCCATCTGAGGGAACTGTGGGAGTGTTTATGTTACACGGGCATGTGTGTGCCAGCTCAAACCTGATGCCTGGCTGGTCTGATGGCCTCTCTCTGAGAGCAGGCAGAGCGTGATACCTGATAGGAAGGTGTAAGAGGCAGCAAATGTAGTACAGTCTGATCCCATGTCCATCTCATCTTGATCTGTAGTAGGTGGAAGTTGGTTGAAACCCTTGCCACATGTTTATTCTCATTTTATGAGAGAAGTGAAAAGGGAACTTCTCTTCTAAGGTTGACCATTGCTAGTGGAGCAAAGGGACATAAGCAGGATACTTTTCTACAGAGTAATGAAACGTTGAGGCGTGAGTATCCAAATAGGTCAGCCAGAAAGGAAGAAGTGTTAATAATTAAAGACAAAACCAGAGAATGGAAAGGAAAGTTTAAAAAAACAAGTAAGCAAGGAGCTTATCACAAGAGCATCTTATTTAAAGTCAGGGAAAGCTTTAAGAGCTGCTGTGGCAGAATTAAGAGCAGGAACATTTATCTGTAAATGTATTTAAGATTCAGGAAAACATTTGTGTTTAAAAATCACACTACAAGAGTGCATACATTGAGATAAGAACTGTTTGAAGGATAGACTTGTGTTTGGGAGCAAATTGGAACTACTGCCCTGAAATTTCCTCCTAATTAGATAATGAAAACATGCACGTGCAGCATGTTACAGAGAAGTATCTTGTGGAAAATTACTATTTTGAACACATCATTTTACAAGGCGTGCAAAATCAGGAAAACTAAAGCATGTGATGTAGCTTGCGTTTAGATCAGGGATGCCTTGGTTTTGGCATCAGCTTGCCACTCCAAGAGTGTACAGCCCTCTCCTTGTCTGCCTTCCTCTGCTTCCCGTCACATCTCAGGCACCTCTCTGAAGAGTCAGGAGGTTCTCCTTTTCCAAGGCAAGTTCCCAGCTGGCTCCCTCCTGCCTGCCTGGAGAGGGAGAGGAGAGGGGGTGTTGCACCAGCTCAGTGGCCATTGAGAAAAGGGAGAAATCTGTGCCTGAACCTAAGGGTGTGCCTGCTAATGGCGACCACATGAATGAGTAGAAAAGCTGAGAAATCTTATGATCTCAGCTATAGTAACATGCAGTAATTGTTAGCCATCCCTAGAGACCCTGTAGAAACAAGTGGGTTGCTTTGAGCAACCTGATGTAGTGAAAGATGTTCCTGCCTATGGCAGGGCATTGGATTTAGATGATCCTTAAAGGCTCCTTCCATCCAAATCATTCTGTGTTTCTATGAATATCTAGTGATGGGCATGCTCCAACCCTTCCCCTTCCTGGCTTCCACTTTTCTGCACTTCTGCAGAGCTTGCTGTGAGGAGGGTAGAAGAGATACAGCTACATAGCAGAGAGGAAGTGGAAGAGGCCCTGACTGCGACCTAATTATAGCTCTAAGTTTATGAGTATTTGGGGATTCAGTCTGTGCATTGTTTAATGACATTCCATAACTGAGGAAAAGAGGGACAGCCACAATCCCTACATTCCCTCTGTCCTAGGCTCTGTGTGACCTGGTACCAATCTCTTGGCATGAGTTACCTAATGCAAATTATACTTTGAGTGGGTGGGTGGTCTTCAGTTACTAAATCTTGTCTCTGAAACAAGCACCCAGAACTGGAGACACCATCAGTGGCTCTTTGGAAATTTCCTGCTATGAGGAAGTTCTAACATATCATGCTGGGACATGTGGAGAGTATGCTATGTAATCTTGTCTCTAAACTACAGATAAGGGTTTGTAACAAAACTGAGAGGGAAATAAGTTTATAGGCTTCCAGTAATGGAGAACAGCTTGTTTAGGGATGGTACCTGGAAACTAAGGTGAAGAGTAGGAAGAAAATGCTAGTCGAGTTATTCTGCCTGCCTGCTGATGCCTGTACGTTGTGCTTGAAGGATGCAGGCTACATTTTGACTTGCGTGGCGATATTTGTTGCATCACTGTGTCCCAGTGGTAGCAGTGCAGATTTCAAACTTGCTTATAGGGTGGTATATTTTTCGCACGTGCATGGTAGTTCTGGACAAATGAAATTTGTTCCTGGATGGCTGATGATTCTGGAGACTGTTCAGCTAGGGAGAAACTCAGAGGTGAAGGGTGGAGTCCCAAGAGGACATGACAGTTGGAGAGCTCCAAAGCAAAGTCAAGGGAAGGATAATAGTACTCTGAATCTTGAGGGCATAATTCCAACATGAAGTAACAAATCTTCTACAAAATGCCTAGAGGGTAGTTATCATTTGTTATTTACAGATAAGTCACAAACACTTTGCAACCTATTTAATTACTCTTATGAATTCACTGAACACGCTGAGGATGGGAGCTGGGTGATACATGAATTTATCATGTATCTATTAAAATCTTTTAATTGTATTGTATTAAATTATATTTAATAGGCTTCTATTAATATCTTTTATGTAACTGTACCCAAATTGCCTGATATTCTTTCTCCAGAAATACAGACATGTGCTTCATTTCTAGGCTCCTATCTTGCATTCTGACGTAGTTTACAATGTAAACGTGTATTCCCTATGCATTATTTACTATCCTACCGCTTCTGCTTGTTTTGCTTTTCATCACTAGGTGGCAATATCTTAACAGTCAGTTATAAACACAACGCAAAACAAAATGGTGCAGCAAAACTAGTGAGACATAAACTAAGAAGGATTTCTGTTGCTTTATTTAGAGCTTATCACATTAAATTAGGTTTGCTTAATGAAATCTTATTTTGTGGAATGCTTTCTGTCACTCTGTACTTTTAATCTGGACCCTAGCAAGATGTTTATTTTACCTTGTTAAATGATGGAACATTATATAGAGTTCAGTTGATTTAGATAACAATTTTGATTTTCATTTTAACCGAGAACATTAGTCAAGCATGTGTACAAGCTGCTTTTTTAATGGTTGCTTTGAATTGTTTTGTGTTATGCAAACTGTAATAAAAAAAAATTGTAAATATTTTGATAAAAGGAAAGAAGTGTGTAAACTCAGCGAATGCCAAGTTGAAGAAAATAAACTCACTACATATAAATACTCTGGTATTTATGTTTAAATGTAAAAATATTATTCCTTTTTTACTGATGGCTTACACATGGACTTGTCACTTCATAAATAAGGAAAGGACATGTCATTTTTTTCATTGTTTCTTTTTTCCTCTTGAAACTAAAGGGAGCAAATCAGATACCTAAACATAACTGTCCAGGAGAAAGCCTCCAAGTGCTTCAGAAGGCTGTGGATCTAATGTAGGTCTTACATCATAACTGCCAGTCTCTGTGAATAGTTCACATACCTTAAAGCATCTATAATCACACTAGACACCCTATATTTAGGCACCATTTAACTATGACCAGTAAGCATCTGAAGGCTAGTGTCTTTCAAGAGTAGATCATAAAGAGGTTCCAGGTAATTTTATTAAAGAAGGGAATGTGAAGTCATGAATGCAATGCAGTATATCCTCGGATGCAATAACATAATAGATCCTTTTTGTTTTCCTCTGTTGAGTGTGTTCTGCATTGGAATCAGATCAATCTGGGAATCATTCTTTGTAGGGTTGCTTTATTTTGCCCAAAAGAACTAGACTGTATCAAAACCACAGAGACCCTAATAAGCAGCCCTTACTTATACCTTGGGGGAAAAGCTCTGGACAGCCAAATTAAGGAGGAAAATCTACATGACTTGGTGAAGCCATAGGAAATCAAAAACAATGTTAAAACTTCCAGCATTCAGTAAAGTTACTTTTGACTTTGGGATCTGTGTCCACACCACTGCCTGGAAGCTCTGGGGAGCTGGGCAGGAGCAGAATGATTGACACCTCGCAAAGGTAGAAGCAAGGTATCAAGCACAAGTTGGGCAAATAAAAGTTGTGTTTTGCTTAAGTTTTTTGTTAGATTATGGCTGAAGTGCTCCTATCTTGCAGGATGACACTGTAGGGGAAAATGGGTTATGATGTATCACGGCAGACCAAGGAGAGGCTTTGTACTGTTTTAGCAGATATTTCTACACTTGTAAATACAATCTCTGTGATTTATAGACGGAGTTTGAATAAAAGTCCTTAGTGAGCAAAAGGATAATCACCTGCTACAGAAGTTAAAAGACTCATTCTGTTAGCAACAAATATGGAACACACTGTTCTACTTACTGGTTTCTGCAACTAGAAGACAATCAGTGTGTGAGCACTAGGAGAGAAATTCTGTGTACGAAATATGAATCTATAGTTTATACTTGCTTTGTTACTGTTGTCATCCCTTAGACGCCTTCAGCTACTCTTTGCATTTAGCCTCAGATTCTGAAGAGTTCAGATTGCAAAATCTGAATAGGTCCTTTTATACCAAGCTAAAATGAGCCCTGAAAGATTGTGCAAGGACTGTGTGATATTCATATCTCACAAGTGCTTTTTTAAGAATTCCTGCAAGCATTTCTCGGAGCATAGAGGACTACACTGCCTGTATGACTTACAAATAGTAGGCACCAAAATGTAAACAAAGTGGGTACCTCTACTACGAAATACTAAAATACTAAAGTATCTGATCTACAAAAGCCCTAAGTGTCATGTGTAGACACTGAAGAGAAATAAGCTGCTTTGAAACATAATTGTGCTCTGTCCTGGAACTCTTGGGAACTCTTGAATCATGCTGAAGGTGCGTACCTCCCAATGTAGGCATCTAAGCTGGATGCCTCATGATAGATACCGTGAATACCTCCAACAGTATGTATTTTTGTTATTCTTTTCTTATACTGAGTGAAAGTTTTGGAAGTCTGTTTTTCATATGTTTAGCAATGAAAATAGCTGCTCATGCAGTGTCCTGCTCACGAGAACACTTCTGACCGTGATGACAAACAGCTTCTCCCAACCTGTTTTTTCTAAAGTTCAGGCATGGAAACTCCATTAACCTTGTTCAGCCAGAGAAGGGTATAAGCGAGGTAGCCAAGGCTTCCGAATGTGTGCTGCCTTGGATCTCAGAAAGCACATGAGATAACAGAAGGTGCACTGCATGTCACAACTGTTGAGTTTGAGTTACATACAGATGTTTGTAATTGAAGCAATGCTTATATTATGATGGTAATTGGCAGGTGCTTTTCATGGTAGAGCTATGAAAAGCCTTACATTGTAGAGCTATGATTCCTTATGGTGAAAAAAATGTTACATTGTTCTTAATTTAATGTAAACTCTCATGTAGCAATACCATAAAAAGAAGCCCACTGTATTTGTAAGTATGTAAACTGTAATATCCATCATCAGAAAGCTTACGCTGACAGACTTTGTATGCTTATGCCTGCCTATCTTTCACAAGCTGAAATATGTAATTAAATTCTAAATATTATAAAGTCAAGAAGAATTAAAGTGGAAGCTGTATAACTTCAAAACTTCTTAGTCTTGTCAGCCTTCCTAACATAAGTTCAGAGCACTAGATTAGAATGCTGCTGTTTCTGCCATTTCAATTGTGTTATACCTGTTTTAGGAGTGTTTCCAGAATGTGAGCAAAACCGTGATATTATCTGGAGCAAGTTTAGACCAGCAAATATATACATGAAGTTTGGCATTTAGAAATTTTTTTAGTATTTTGTGATTATTTACGGATAGAAACTAGTAAGATTTCAATTGGTTATACTTTTAATTTTAAAGAAGCTGTTAGAGCAAAAGTTAAATTCGGAGGCATATATGTTCTACGTGGTACTTTCTAGAGCAGAACTGATAATAGAGGATTATCATCCCTGAAGTAAATTTTAACAATAGTATTGAACATGGTGCTACAAACGCCTGCATTAAAGTAGTGGGGCAGCTTTTCTTCTTGTAGCTCAATAGGCTGCTCTGTGGACTGAAAGCAATTCCTTAGTCTGTACCTCTTTGTAGTACAATTGTGGGATGAGGAAGCATAATGTAAAAGTTGTATGCCCTATGAACTCTTCCATGCGATGCCAAAAATATACAATCTAAGAGTCGTGGCGTTTTTTCTTTAATATTCTTTGTCTTAAGCTATCTGTTAAGTTGTTCGATATTTTAGTACAACTGCATGTTGTCAGTAGACGTGCACAATAGGTGTGTTCTTCAGAAAGAATACTAAATCATGACAGCAGTGAGATTCTGCATTGTATCTTAATGTTGTGGTGCAATGTTAAAAAAAATACTACTATACATGAAATGGAACTACTCTGGGTCCAAATCACTTCAGAGAAAGTCAGTAAAAAAGGTGTTAAGGGATCTGCCACTCTTAGAAGGCTGAATGTAGCTATAGCCTTTTCAGTGTTAGTTCACAGGGAAGTAGGCATTGGGTGATACCTTAAGATCCCAGACACAAACTCTACTTACAGTAGTCAAATCCAGATATCCTGGGATGTGATAGCCCATTTATTTCTTTGCAAAGCCAAGACAAAATTGTGCTGGCTAGACTTCATAACTGGTAAAGACCAAGAAGGACAAGTGACAGAAGCATTACTGGATCATGTTCGTACAAGCTGATTTGAGATAAGCAAGGATAGGCATGCAGTTTTGAAAAGACAGACTAGGAGAAATGAAAGGAACTGCTTAGTGACAGTGAAGAAATCAGGTACTTGCCTAAGGGGGATATGAGAAACTTCTTGTAACTTGAAAGCACCAATACCAACCAACCAGCAAACCCTCAAACTTTTCATTCTGCCTGGAAGGGAAATGTGAGACCCTCAGGAGCTTCCCGCGGGGTCCCACCAGTCCTCCGTCTCACCTGGCATTCTCCTAACAGCAGCAGTAGAAAACACTGTTTGGGAAGAGTGCACACACGTGTAGCCACTTTCTGCAGCGCATCCCTCTCATACGCCCTAGCGTGTGCATTGCTGTATTAGGGATGTTAGAGGGGAGTACTCTCCTGCCTGGTCATGTTAGCATCCTTTATAGACCTAAATTTGTGTTTATTGTCAGCATTTGGAGCTGTCAATGCTGTCTACTTCCATAATCTCCAGCAGCAACAAGTTCCAGAAGCTCACAACTTCCTGGGGAAAGAAACTTTCTTTTGTTTGTTTTAAACTGATCTCCCAATCATTTGATTGAGTGCTCCACCATTCTTATAGAAAAGGACTGCAGAGTTATTGGAAGAGTCCCCATTGCACGCTTAGCGAAGACAGTTGTGGCTTGAAGGTTAGAGGGTGTCAGTTTAAAGTCAGCACTATCAAAAATTCAGCTGAGTAGGAATATGTGAAGGAATTAAATGCAAATGGTTAAACGTCTTTGGTCCTTCACAATTTTGAAACAAGCACATAGATTTTAAAGGGTCCAGTATCCAGTGAGGATGACAGAGAGAGTAAGAAATGACCACTAACTAAGTGAATGCCTTGCCTTTATTTTCTGTAAGGATGGGGTTTTGTAGTGGAATGGAGATGGGAGGAATAATACAAACAAAATAAAAAATCAGTCATGAAGTAGAAAAAAACATCCAAGATCTTCAAATTCACAATACAAAAACCAGGTTGACTTCCCATTCATAATAACGGAAGAGCGAGCGTATGAAGTTGCAGCTCAGGTAATAAATTTTTTCTTGAATCTGTCAAAAGAGAGTTTCAGCCTTGTAAATATAAACCACAGAATTTATGAGGGAAAAATGATCTATAGCAACAGAGAGGCTGCTTGACCTCAGCCACACTCAAGGCTTTGAAACAAAATTTGGTGGGAGATTATATTTAAGGGTGTGGATTTCATTGAAAATGGGATAAAATCTAATCCAGATTTAGGAAATGCAACTATTTGCAAATTAACCTTATATTTTTATTTTCAACAAGAGCATTGTGATAGAATTAATGGATCAGTTATCTTCAGAAAAGCACTCGATGTAGCACTATAGGGGAAATTATTACTTAAATACTTGAACATAGGAATTAATGCAGCATTTGTGAGGATTAATAAAGACTTCCAAAGCTACCTGGCATTGTTTCTGCTGAAAAATGAAATTAGTGGGATGGTAGGCAGTCATCAGTCCTAGGTCTTGGGACTTGCCATATTTGGTATTAATTTAACTTTAACTGTAAACAGTTGGAGTATGCTGGTTAAAATGGGATGGTGTGATGAGGAGGCATTGTTGGGGGAGGGGAGCGGGGAGGATGGGTACAAGAGGGTCTCAGAGAGAAATTGGGTGCAGAGAGTGCCAGCAGTGGGTTGATATTTAACAGTATAGGGAGGAAGACCTGGTCAGAACTCTGATAGCTGGTGAGATCAAACCCGAGATACTCTGAACAATTCTGATAGTCTGTGTTCACGAAAGGGTGTAAACTGGTTTTGAGTAAACGTCATTTAGGAATTGAAAGAAGGTTTATAAAGTGGGTTTCTACAACAGCCTTCCATTAGTGAGAACAGAAAACCTTATCTCTAGATGAGGTCTGTTTACAAAAGATATTTAGCATATTTTCAGTGAGGATCATAGGAGTTTGGTCTCAATGACCCTTGTGTTCCTCGGTTTCCAATCCAAACATCAAATATTCTGCATACTGAAATGAAAACTAATGTGCAAATATAATTGCTGACAAAGTTTTTGGAAGAATCATCAGCAGACAAGCTCTATTTTGGCTCAGGTACTGTAATTATGAGATGCTGCAGGAGACGTATTCCACTAAATGAGAAAAGAAGTACTGTTATATCCAGGAAATAGTGCCTGGAAAGATGATACCAAGAATATGTGAAACAAAAAAATATTTGGGAAAATGGTTTTCCTTATTTCTCTTTATTACGCTTAAAATATGCATAGTGATGGACCATGATAATATGAAATAAAACCTTAGGAATATGGAAATTGTAGCTAGCAATTAAGTATTTTGTAGAAAACACAGAGATATTAACAAGCAGTGAATTGCTTCTGCCTCATTTTGTTATGTGAACTCAGTTCCTTTTTTTAAAAAAAAAACATTATTCAAGATGAAAATTACATCAAACACAATTTTCTGTGGCTCCTTCAGAGGTGAATATCAAGCACTGAAATCTCTGCTTTATTTGCCATGATGAGTTCAGCTTGCTGTCTCTCATGTCTGTTAAGGGAGCAAGAAAATAGTCATCAAGAAAAAAAATGACACCACGTTTTTCTGTAGCAGTGAAAGAAAAGCAGAAGCAGCCAGTCTGAATGCCGTGTTTTTAGTGTGCTCTGGAAGTGCTTGTCTTGTGCAACTAGGCTGAGGGAGAGTGGTTTTTTTTTTCCCAGCGTCACTGCAATCAGATATATGGGTGCAGCTCCGCTTTACCGCAGCATGATGCAGTTGTGTATAGTTCAGCGTGCTCTTCTTGGAAACAGGCGGAAGGAGAGCAGCTGACCAGAGCATGCAGAGGATATTCGTTAGCGGGGGTGTTTTTGCCCGACGCTAAACAGTACGTGTGAAATTCCTCCAGCAGCAGAAGAGACGGTTTCAGTGGGGCTTCAAGTTGATACTCGGTTCGCAAGAGGAGGTGCATACGCTCAGGCTGTCAGCTTCTGATGGAAAAAAAGCTTCCGACAGGCAGGCTGCACGTTATTAAAAGCACAGCTCAGACACCCTTCAGGAAGATACTCTAACTGCTTATGGAACAAGTGCTGTGGTACTACATATGCCTTAACTGACGGGAAGAAATTTGCCCAATTGTGGGATGGAATAAATGAAAATTCATGCTGAGGGGGTGAGGAAATAAAATACTCTGCAGAGAGAATTAAGTACAAGCCCTGGAGGAAGAGCAAAGGACAAATATCTCATGGTGTGTTTTTGTTGTTGTTGTTGAGCTTTTTTTTTTTTTTAATGAGCTTACCTACCATGAACGGAAGAAGTGGATCTGCGGAGACTTCATTTCCTCCTCTGACCCCTCGTTTACATCACTAACTGGTGACAGTCACATCTACATACATAGTACCTGCCACTTCAGCTGCTCAGAATTATAGAAGCCTCTTTGTATGCAGCAGACATGGCTAGCCAGCAGGATTCAGGCTTCTTTGAAATCAGTATCAAATATTTACTGAAATCCTGGAGCAATAGTGAGTAGCAGAAGAGTAATCTTTTCATATTACGCATTGCTTGGTAAATAGCTAGGATAACTTAAAAGGATAAAATCTTGTATGTCTATATGTTTGTGTTATTTAAACCAAATAATTTTTGCTTTCGTCAGCTCTAAAAATCAGAATGTCAGAAATTTAAATAGGTTTCATTAACTGCAAAGGCTGTAATGAGATTATACTAGATTTTGCTTGATTGAATTCTGAAGTTAGTCTGCTTTCTGGCTCTCTCTAATAGTACATTGCAGGGAGTGCATTCCAAACAGCGTTTCCTGCCTACGTGTTTATTTGATTTGTTCAGGCTTTATCTAAATATTTTTGAAAATGCTGTTTAATCACAAGGGTGTGGCATTGCTCCGAAGTTGGTTTTTATTAATTGCGCACCGAGGACAAAAATATAGTGATTATACTTCAGGTCTGAAAGTCATTATTTTGATGTAATTAAAAGGAAAACATCAGTTGCTTATAGCTGCACTTCCCACCCTCTGTGCTTAATTTCAGAATCTTATGCAATATTTCCATCCAGAAAGAATCCATCTGTTTATCTAATCCAGGCTGGGTTTTGCAGAATGTAAACAGATAGCATTTTAGTCTTCCTTGGTCTTTTCAGTATTGCTGTTCCAGATTTCCATTGCTGTTTAAATCAATGACTCTTCAGATGTTTAGCAATATTATGTAATGAAGATTTCTGAATAAAATTCAGTGCTTGCATATATATTCAGATTAGGTAAGGCCATGGGATAACTTTGGCAGAAATTTGCTTTTTAATTTAAAATACCTGAACAGTGTATTCCTTTTCTATAGAAGCTTGTATTAGCAGTGCTAAATCTCTGTAATTTTTAAAAGATAGAACACAATGTCTCTGGAAAAATCCAACTTGGCTACATATGCAGTAAGGTTCTGATCATCCTACAATCTATAATTTAATAACTTCTGCATAAAAGACTAGGAATTTAAAATTCTATGGTATAAAAAAATGCAAATTCTGCTTAATACAAGGCGTGTATCTGAATACCTGCAAAGAAATAAAAATAGCACTATATTAGATGTGTGACATGCAAAACGTGTCTTCATTAGATGATATCCATAGAAACTGTATTTTTCCAGGTCATTTGTAACCTCAGTAACACTGTAGTGCTTGTTTGAATCTGTTTTTCTGCCACAAGTGTGAAGCCACCGGGGAATCATACTATTACCTAAACAGCATTGCTTATCTGCCCTCCTTCCAAAATATTTAGTGCATATTCATTCAAATCAGTGATCCCACAGGACTGGAAGAGGATTTTATAATTTAGTTATGTTTTTTGACTGATGTTAGACAAATACCGGGAATGTAAGTGTATATGGCGACAACATGTATTTTATAACAAGCTAGTCACAATTTATGGCTGAAGAAAAGTCACTTTATGGTGCAGAAATCAAAGCAGTTCTGGCATTATTTTTGTAATAAACTACTGTAACTTTAAGATTAAGTAAAACTAGCCCTTAAGGATATCGAAGTGACTACTTTATGGAATTAAATAAAACACTTGAATCTTTTTTTTCTTCTACATTGAAGATGTTTCTAGTCTGAAATTAGAAGAAGTCCTTAAATGAAATTCTCATTTAGAGAAATAGAAATAGTATATGACTAATTGGTATTGGTGACACTTTATACTGTATTTGAATGAACAGTAAGAGGAAATACAATAAATTAATCCAGGATGACTTAAATTTGTTGCCCCCCCCCCCCCCTTTTTTTTTTCCTTTCAGTCTGGAAGGCTATGTTCATAAATCTGCACATATCCTTTATAGTTGAAAAACAAACAGTTTGATAAGGAGACAGTAGGGAGTTCAAAAGACCTAGGGCTTTCTTCAGCTCTGCTATTGATGGGTGGAGCAGAGAAAAACACTTCCCTTGCTTGAGAAACTGCTGGGAAGCCTGCACATGCATGCACAGGAACATGTTTTTCAGAGAATAGGTGCTGTGTCTGCATACCCAAGAGCAAGAAGGAAGCTATAAATTATGCTGGGGCATTTACCTAAGTAGAAAGAGGTCTAACATACTGTTTTAAACAAAAATAACAGTATTTATTTTGCTCAAATGGTGATAGTGTAGAGATGCTGTCCATTTATGTTTCTGTAAACTGACACTTTAAAACAGTAGCTATAATAGTGTTTATCCTTCCCAGGCTTTACAGTCCCCCCAAACCCAGTCCTTTCTATTGATTTCTGGTTTGGCTTACGCAGAGCATTAACATTTTCTAATAGATTGCAAACCATACCCATTGCCCTTACTGTACCATGAAATATTCTTAGTTATTCTACCAGGGATGACAATTTTCTCAGATTTTGCTATCTAAGACGTTTAACAAAACTAACATTCTTGACATGCCGGGCAGGATTTCAGTTCAGTGTCACACAGCACTTTCAGAGGTGTTCACCCAGCATGATGCTTGGATTTTCATGTTCATCAACAAGTTAAGGAGGCAGGTGACTTATGGGCACTGGAGTGGGTTCATTTTAGGTTCCTGTCAATGGTGTGTTCTCAGTGAGTGCACACACACTCTTGTTCCTAGGGGCCAAAAAATATCAAGTCACAGTCTGGACTTTGAAACATCCCACTGAACTGAGAGACCTCAGAATACTCCTTTGTGCAGCTCTCAAAACAGACTTCTGCTCTGCACATGTCAGTAAGATACCATGCATGTTACACAGTTCTGGAAAATATTTCTATAATCTGTTGGAGATGGGATCAGAATCAGGATTCTCTGCTTGGAAAATAATATTTTTTTTTTTTAACTGATCTCATTTGTTTTCTGATGTTAACTGTTCAAGTATTTTTGGTCAATGCTGCATTAGTCAACAACTACAAATTTTGCATTAGTCAACAACTACACTCATTATTTGCATTGCTTCTTTTTGAAGTGGCCATGCTTGCTCAAGGTGGGTAGTGCTCACTTGGCCCACGGAGATCAATAAGATGACAAAAATAAATAGGGTTCACCAAAAGTAGGACAATTAAGAGTCTTCTCTTCAGATTTGTTATGGAAATATTGCAAAACACTTTTTGTAAACAAATATTTGTAATTTATTCAGAGAATGGCATATGAATCCAAATGTTAAGAATTTGAATCTGCTGTTTCTGTAGACTGTTTTTATTTTTAAATTAATCAGATAATTAGATTTATTCTGAATTAAATTTCCAAATGCATTTTTCAAATTTCTTCAAAATTTCATTTTGCAGGGGGTCACTTATCTGCATGCAATCCTAGACCTGTTTAAAGCTGAATACTCTAAACACACCGTGCTGTCAGACTTAGTGATTGTAGCAAGACACCAGTGAAGAGGCTCCTTCCTTTTCGTCAGTGCCCACTTAAACAAACACATTCACTGAACAAGAAGAACCTATCCTTCTCTGCCATCTCTCTTGCTCTGGCGTTCCTACTCTTGCAGACCCAAAGTGAGCTGGTTCAAGAAGCTGATGTGCTGTAAATTCACCCTGCAGGGAAAGGATCAGGTCTTGCCTGAAGCGAGTGGGTGGCCTGCAGCTGGGGAAGGGACAGGGGCATGTGGCTGCGGGAGGTGGGTAGAGCAGGCTGGCACTGACAGGGAAGCTGCAGCCTGGGCTGGGGCCGTGTTTGGGGCTGTTCCTCTTGCTTGCTGCTGAGGTCTCACCCTAATACACCTGCAGAAGGCTGGCCACTTCCACAGCCTCCACCTTTAGGAAGCCCTGGGGACAAAGCTTAGCACCTGCTCAGGCCTTGGCATGTGACCCTGCCCTGGCCAAAGATGCTATTACTTCAAGATGTCTTGCTACAGGAAGGGAATTTTTTGCTTTATCCAGTGTGCCTAAAATTAGGGTGATGAATGTATTCTTCATCTCTAAGTAGACTGTGATTGGCAGCAGAAAAGTGACTTGATTTGCCGGCAGGCCTGATCCTCTTCTCCGCGGAGCTTTAAGGAAAGGTGTTACACCAGAGCATTTGGGCTGTCTGGGCTCTGGTGATACCCATTTGAGACCCTGCATTTTGACCTGGTGCTTCTTAGGACTACGACAGAGGGAAAGTTTTATGACTGTGGGGACCTGAGAAGTATTAAAAAGGGTTGGTTTTTTTTTATTTTGATGTTTGCTACTCTGTTCAGGACCTTCCATAATCATTTCTACCATATTGGGAGAAAAAAACGATGAGAGAATCAGAAATGCTTTATTGCAAAATTCAGTTTATTTATAGAATGAGATTGCTTGTCATCAAGAAGTTTTAATTAATGTAGTAAAAATCTACAAATAGTTTGAGTGCAATCTTAGTAAATATATTTTTGTGGTAAAACTTCAGTCCTAATCTTAAAATATAAAATAGTCAGGAAACTAGGCATAAGCTAGGCATTGATAATCACTGGTAGGTATTCCATAAAGGTTCCAATCATTTTAGTTGTGGGAAAAACAAAACTATTCTGTTCTACTATTAGTATCCACTTTAAGTAATTAATTTGTGATATACTTTGTTTTATCAAATAACCAGCAGTTTGGTTTTTTCCAATATAGCTAGTTACTATTAAAAAAGATCAGGAAAAGATCTTAAGTTCTTGTAGTTTCCTCTAAGCATATAAAATACCATTGAATAAGCCGTAGTATCTTATATTTTATATGTATGTATAAATATAAATATTAAAATTATAAATATATAAATGGGAATGCATATAAACATAAGGGAAGTGATAATATATAGGTTACCTTAGGTGTATAAAACCTACAAAAATGTTCAAAGTTTAGTAATGGAGTAATTGCTACAAAACATTCCTTTTTTTATTCACTTTTGGTGCACTCATTTCATTAATAGTTTAAACTCTTTTCTCTATATGGACTTGTGGACAGTAGGAAGCAGACTCCACAGCTCCAGAATTACAATTGCATGTGCCTGTCCAGCTTTATTTCCTGGATTCATTCTTGAGTTTCTAAGCAATTGTAAGTGCTCTGACACTTGCTATGAGCTGGTAGCCCTAAAGACTGAATTCCTGTGGGTGTCGAAACCACAATGGGCACATGTGGCACTGCAGTAGTGGTGCCTGGGAGAGACAGTCCTAC
Organism: Bucorvus abyssinicus; assembly: GCA_009769605.1. NCBI lineage: Eukaryota > Metazoa > Chordata > Aves > Bucerotiformes > Bucorvidae > Bucorvus > Bucorvus abyssinicus. Next base: position 91,195,580 of record CM020024.1, on the reverse strand, counting down.
CTCAGCCTCTTGTGCCTGTACACGTGCTCCTGCCCCATCTCTCCTACCCTAATTCCCCATAGATTTAATAGCTTGCCACTTAAACTTTCTAAAATGATGTAGATGCTGGTGTCAGCATAAGGAAGGGGATAAGGATGCATGACTAGGAGCAGGAGGCAGTTTTGTTTGATTCCTGCTATCAGACTGGTGGAGCTGTATGGTGAGTCATATTTACTTTCTTAATAGTGACTCCTGTACCTGTATCTGCTTCTAAATAAGAGCTAGTTACTCTCTAGGCCAATCTAGATTTTGCATCCCTCTCTTCTCTGCTTCAGAGCATCAGCAGTGAAGTTGTTGATATTCTTTATATGATAAATTTGGACTGCAGAATAATTTCACATAGGTAGGTAGCTGAGTTATTTGTGAGCTGGTAATTTTTCATTCACTGCAATTACCTAGACTAGATTTGAATCAATTGTCCATAGAAAGAACATCCCTTCTCGTTTAATACACTTTCTTCTGAATCATCCAATCCTTTGTCTATTGCATCAGCTAGTGTTCAAACTTATCACCAGCTCCTTCAGCCAGATACTTAAGTTCTTGTACTGTTTATGTTTTTAAGAATGTAAATGGAAAGATGTTCAATGGTATGACAAAGCAGGGTGAGACATCTGCCAACCAGCACCTGCTGAGAGCTTGAAACTAGGAATGAGAATGGAAGGAGATTATGACCCGTAGTTCAGTTAGGTAGTAGTGATCACGGGTGGAAAGCAGAGGGTGCAGGGCAAAGGGAACAAAAGTGACCTCAGGAGCTGTAAATCAGGTTGAAGAGACACCCACCTTAAGTGTATGTATACAAATACATGCGCTCTCGAAAACATGCAGGAGAAGATCAAGTGCTGCATGCAGTCACAAGACCACAACGTCATAGCAGTAGCAGGTTCGGTGCTAACAGCTCACACAGTTGGGTTGCTGTGATGGTTGAATACATGCTCTTCAGGAAGGACCTGCAGGCAAGATGAGGAGTAGAGGTTGCTGTCTTTGTTAAGGAGCTCCTTGCATGTATGGAGCTCTTCTATGGAATAGGTGGGTGACAGTGTGCTTGAGAGTTTGTGGGTCAGGATCGGAAGATGGGAATTAAGTGTTACACGGTGATGGTGGGAATCTGTTACAGGCCACTTGGTCAGAGTGAAGAAGTGGACAAAGCCTTCTTTAAACAACTTGAGGAAGTTAGTTGCTGTTGTTGGTTCACATGGGTGACTTGAACCTCCTGATGTGTGCTGGAAGTGCACCATAGTAGGATGCAAGCAGTCAAGATTTCTTGAGGGTATTGAAAGTAACTTCTTGATACTCAATGGACCATCCAGGGGTAAAGTGCAGCTGGATCTGCTATCCACTAACAAGGAAGAACTGGTTGGCACTCAAGATTCTGAGAAGACTGAGGAAAGAGAGTGGCAGAGTAGAGACCCTGGAGATTAAGAGAACAGATTTCAGTTTTTCAAATTTCAGAAAGTGATAGGTGGTATCCCATGGGGGCAGCTCTGAAAGGCAAAGGAAATCAGGAAAGCTGGCAGACCTTTGAGGTCAGCATCTTCCAAGTACGAGAATGGGACACTCCAATACTCAGGGAAATGAGCAGGCGTGTGACAAGATGGGCTTAGCTTATTAGGGACCTCATGGCTGAGCTCCAATGCAGAAAAGGCAGTATATTGGAGGTGGAACCGGATGTTGGCTACAAAGGAGGAATGTGGAAACATTGCCCAGGCATGCAGGGATGGTGCTTGGAAATCCAAAGCTCAACTGGAGATGGGAGTTGCAAGGAATGTAAAAAGCAACAAGAGTTTCTATTGCTTCATTAGTGGTAAAAGGCTGAACAAGGAAAACATGGATCCATTGCTGAATGGAGCAGGGGATTTAGTGACAGTGGACTGAGGTACTGAGTGCCGCCTTTGCCTCAGTCTTCAGCAGCAAGGTCTCTCTGGCTTGTGTCTGCCAGGTGCTGGAGTGCCCCTTGATATGGCACTTCTGAAAGGGGGGAAGGGTAGAACTTGTGCAAGCCCAGAGCTGACGAGCACAGACTCTCATCCTCACAGGATCTACTGAGAAACCATACATATTTATGATCTTTTATATATTGCAAATTAGAGTCACAATCAAAACTGAGGGACAGCAAAGTTTTTCTGTTCACAGCAGGCAGCACAGTTTTCTAAAACAAGAGGCTGAACAAAACACATCTGAGAAACACTGGCTTCCTAGTTTGCTCTCGGCCAAGTGGCAGTGGTCTCACTGAGTTGTCAAATGGTGCTTGCTTCCTTCTCCTCATGAAATACAGAGATCACCAATGTAGAGAGACCACCAACAGTATTGATGTATGTGCACAACATGAAAGTCACTGATGCAACTGGTTAATACTGGCATGAGTGATTCAGCTCTGTCATGTCCCAGAAAGGAGATTTTGGGGTGTGTTTCAGGACACTGGTTTAAAGAGAAATCAGAGTGTTGCTTTGTAAATACTGTGGGATCCTGTAGTGACACATATCTTATCTCCAGGGGAATGTGTTGCTGATAAAGAGCTTAATTAGGTCATTGGAACCTTAGCAGAGAAGTTTCACACGTTAAAAAACCAGGACCCTTTTGAGAGACATGCTATACAATTTTATCCTGAATACTTCCTGAGCTTTCATAAGTTTGCTGTCATCAAATGTAGTGCTAACGCATACAAGAGGAGAGGCTGCTGTGGATTTCACTAGTAAGTGAGAGGGCGGGTCAGAAACCGTGATTTGTGTATGGCCGAAATGTGAAGACTGGCATTAGAGAAGGACTGATCAAAAGAATGTAACAGACCTTGGTTATTATTGTTCTTGATTTTATTTATAATTGTGAAGTTGCAGATGGTTTTAATTTTACTTTGAAAGGCTTGAAAGACTCATTTATATTCCCTTGAATTCATTAGTAACCAGTAGTACCTGGCTCAGCATGTACGTCTGCCAAAGGGATTGTTCTGCAGGAATTCTCCTATAATTAGGTGATCATTATACTAACAATTTTTCCTAATCTCTAGCTATCCAGCTCTCTTCTGTCTCTGTATCTTTGAAGAGTCTCAACTTGTATGTGGAGTAAATTAAACTTTGAAGGATGTCCATTTATCAATTTGTTTGTTTTGATATTGATTCCCTTAAAAACTTTTGTTGAAGAGAATATAGACAACTATCTTTGTTACTGCATTTCTGATGTTTGTGAATGTCTTTAGATGTCTGGATCAATTTGTCTTTTTAGTCTGAAGGATACCTATACAGAGTTCTAACCAAAGTTCTTCCTTGAGAAGTTTGTAGAGCAGGTTTTTGCATGTACTCATAGTAATATATTGTTGTATATTTTCAGAATCAGGTTCATTCAGTGTGTGTTACAGATATATCATGTGTTAAAAGTGTTCTGAGCTACCTGACATCAGATTTTGCAATTTGTTCCCTTGTAGCTGGAATTTTTTAGTTTTCTTTCCAATGGAAGCAAAGCTTATTGAGCCTGCCTGCCTTTTCTGAACATGTTGACCAAATTCAGGACAATTCAGGAAAGGGTAGAGTTCTTAAAGATACCTAAGTTTCTACTAAATTTGTAAAATGAAGCTGCTAGGTAGTGAGGAGGCAGTGTAATCTTCCTGTCTTCTTAGATGTAAGAAAATCCTTGCTGTGACAGGCTTTGTAAATACTCCAGCTATGACACAAGCTTCAGTCACACCTTTGAGAGGATTGCACACAAAACTGATAGTGTTGCTTATTTTAAAATACATTCACAAGATGCAAATTGACATTCATTAGTTCAGCTGCAGGAAAACTGCTGCTGCTAATACTTTCCTTGCAATGGTCTACGTTATAGTAATATCCATACAGTGCTTCCCATCTGGAAGCTTTACAGACCTAAATTCTTTCAGCATTATTACCTGGATATGAAAGATTGAAGTGTTATTCCTTTATTGCTATTACTGGGCAAATTGGAACAGATAAATTAACTTGAGAAGCACAAGATTACACATGAAGTCTGTGTTAGAGCTGGAAATGAAACCCTATCTTCTCTCATTTACTGGAAGAACCTTTCTTCCTTCACGTTCTTGGTAGACAAATAACACATTGTGAATCATGACTCAACTAGTTATTATTTCTAATGAGATTTTTAATTGGCGGTAAGTAGTAATTTTAAAATGGAAATGTCCTTGGATTATTTTAAATTCCACAGGGTGCATATTTGTTCCTACTGATGCTTTAAATGAGGACAAGATTACTTAGCTATAGTTCTTTTTCTTTGAAGGAAGATGTTTGAAATAAATAACCTCACCACACCCTTTATCTGTGTGCTATCTGAATCAAAGCTAGGCGGCTATTTTGACTTTTGTTCTATTACTCATAGGCAGGAAAATGTGGCAGAGCAATCAGTGTATGTTTTCTTTACTGGGATGAGTGCTTCATCATGTTCTCCATACTGAATCTTTAACGTGTATGTCATAAAATAGAAGATGGAAATGTTTTCAAAGGGAAAGTGAAATTAAAAATTCTGATTGTTTTTACTCACTTGTCTGTCATGTATTCAAGCAGTAAGGGACAGGGCAGGTAGAAGTGGGTGTTACAGGGAGCTGCATACTTCTATAGCAAGTGAAAGTAGTGGAATCATTGGCATTATTATTTTGATGAACTTTTAAAACTAAATTGTTAATATAGACAGGTTGAAATTTTATAAAAACATTGGAAAAAAGATATTTGTTAATGATTATGTACGTATATTGCTATGCCTACTTTTTATGCAAAAACACTCTTTTTGTTGCCAAGAATTTTTCTTGCAGTTTTGGGCTAAAGTGCTTCTAAACTTAATGTCCTTGAAGAATAATTTTGGAATTCAACAGAAATGGTTCTACCTTCTTGAAGAATGAGGAAATGCAAAAGCACTGTTGTTTGTTCCTGTTAAAAATTCTGTTGAAGAGGATCTTGGAGGTGGGTGGGAGACAGACCCCTTACAGACAGCTGCCTCTGTATGGAGACTGCATAAAAACGTGAGGGCAGAGGAATGACTGAATTTGGAATAAAAGCCCAGCAAAGAGCCAGCAGGAATGAAGGGAGAAGAGGCAGGGGAATCATCATTTGGGAGGAATCAGAAGTAGGGGAACTGATACTTCCCGAACAGAAGGAATGGAAGTCAAGAGTGACTGGTAAGAGATAGGGCCAAGGGCAGGGTGATGGGGTAGGGATGGGAAGAGGGATAGGACAGGGGTGTGAATGCTGGGAGGACGAGGTGAGCAGTGTTTGGCTGGGCAAGGGGAACAGAGGTCTGGGACTGGAAGGAGAAGCCTGAAGTGGGGAAGACACAGCCAGTCATGAGGAGACACCAGATTATAGAGCTGGAGTGAGAAGAGAGCAGCTGGGGAGGTGGGGGAGGTGAGAGACAGAGAAATCCCCTTCCAAACGCAGAATGCAGTGCAGTAGTCCTGATTTCCATCCTGTATCCTTGCTTTATAGCAAATCCCTCCAGCAAAGCATATAGCTTGCTTTGCCTTAGTTACCCCTTAGGTTAGGTGACAGAAAGTGTTAACTGTTATTAGGTGAGGAGAGCAGCAATTGACTTGTGTATGCTGTTAAGGTAACTGGGTCAATAGTTGATTCATTTAGCATCAGATTAATCATATGTCCACTATGATAGTTTGCTTATCATTTTCACTTTGAAAGTCAGAGTCCAATGTAGTAATGTAGCACACAGTGGAAAGAAGCACATAGGCGTACAAAGAAATACTCTTACCAGATGATTATTCTATTTATTATTACCTGTAATGCAGTAGCTGATACCTTCCTAATGCATTTCTCCTCCAGTACAGCACGTAGTGTATAAGCTAATAGAAAAAGCTAGTCTGTCCTAGGATCACCCATGGGAGGATATCAGACAGATGTGGGGGCTTTTAACAGAGCCCTTAGCTGAATGAGGAAACAGACCATTGTGTATTAGTGAGTATTTGACTGTCACTCAACATACTTTAAAGCATAATAGTTTTATGAGCAAGGTGTTAAAAACTGGCAGGAGGTACTGTAAAAAAGGTATCCTTGCTGATGTTTTGTTGTCACATTAGATTGAGCTAAGCAGTTGGATACTGCAGGGCTTTAGTTCTAGGCTTTAGTTTATTTTGTACCCTCATTAGCTATGTGGAAGAAAGTAAATAGCATGTTAAGGACATTTGTGATTGCCCTTACATCAGCAAAGAAATAGGAGAAAAAAAAAGAATAATCAAATTAAGTAAGAGTTTGTTTAGAGTAAACATCTATAAATGTACTTACCATTAGAATCTCTGAATGTCTTTTGAGACAGAATTTATTTTCGAAACATGAAAAACAAAACTGGCTACATTTTTAAACTGTAGTATAAGGGCCAGCTCTTCACTGGAAGGAGAGGCATAGGGTTGACTGCCTTCTCCAGCTGCAGTGAGAGAAGGTCCATGCACGTCCATAGCTGCACCTGGGCCAATTCCCACCTTTATTTTGCCCAAAGTGGGAATCCCAGAGATCTACTACAGCAGAGCTCTGAAAATTGTAGTTACAAGTAAGGGTTTTTTCTTTTAATTGAGGACAAACAGTAGTCCTTCAAGGAGTAGCATGGCAGCATCACACTACTGGCAAGTTGGATATTTAAATTTATCATGTGCTTATGATATTAATAGATCCTTAGAATGGCTTTCTGCCTAAAGTTATTGCCATTCTTTCTAGTTCACCATAAAGTCTGTTATTACTTTATGCAGTCATTTTCTTGTTGCAAAAAGGAACCTATTCCTGCAAAGTAATGAGATAGTTTCTACAAAGTTGCTGCCACTGATTTTAATCAAGCATTTTTCTCAATTAAGTAGAAGGAGTTGTATAATACTAGTCAGATCCTCTTGCACAGCTAGCATATATCCTGAACATTTATGTACCAAATGTCAACCTTATTGGTAAATTATTCTAAAGCCTGAATGTCTGAGATGACCTGCATTTTAAAGATTACGTTTATATTATGACAATATCCTCAGGGCATGACTTTTTATTTTTTAATAAAGTTTTCATTTTTATAGTATTAAATCCAGAAATGACATTTCAAGTTGAGATAATTTACATTTATTATGTTGGACGTGTTTACGTTCTTTGTAGAACCAGAGTTTGAAACATTTGGGTGGAAGGTTTGAATCTATACATTATTATTACATATATGTGTGTGTAAATATATATAACAAATTATGTCTTGCTAATTAATACAGAAAATGATCTTCAGTCATTAAACTTAAGACACAAATGATCAGTGTGATGACAATCTTTTTCAATCTCTTTTTTCTGTTTTGAATCATACACATCATATGCACTGTGGGTTCAAATTATAGCTATGGGTTTTCATAACCTGTACAAGAGGTGGCACAATGTCATGCAATTCTGATAAATATCTGCACTGATAATTTAAGTAAGATTTACTGGGCAGCATTTTCAGAAAGCTGAGCATTGTCCTAAGGCTATTTCACTGAAGACAAGGGAGTATTTGACTGTTTACATCAGTGGACTTGGAGTTAAATTGATTTCATGTGTATTTTTTAAAAACAGACAAAGTGTGTTTTAAAGTTACTGTATTAAGATATTCCACATAAAGTTTTAGACTATACTTCTTTCAGAAAAAGAAATATACTTTGATTTCTTTTTACAGAACCATAAAATCAAAATACAATGTAAAGTTTAAAAAAACCCAACACATAATAAAATTTTTTATCAGTCCTTATGCCTGTTTGCAGTTTCTTCTATTGTAACTCACTTCTATGACATCATCTTTTCTGAAATACTGACTAAAAGATTACCCTGTAGATTTCAGCATTTCAGGATGCTTATCCAGTTTTAAGAGTATATTTTAAATTCATTCATTAGTTATGTTGCATTTATGGGAGAGTTAGACAGCTGCCATGGAATAGCTTATTTGGTTGGTTCTTCATTTCTGTTGGTACCTCACAGAAACACCTGAGATTTGTCTCAACACATAAACCAGGTAATCATGTTTCTTTAAACAGTGACTTTTTTCATCTGTCCTTCCACCTCCCTGGGAGTGTTTCATTTTCTGTCATGTGTCAAACCTGATTCTCAAGTACTCATCAGCTCAGCAGGTAAAATCTACTGAAGTGGTCCCATGCACAAAGTGCAAAGTCCTGGGGTTTTCACTGAGCATCTTTAGGTTTTTACTCACCTAAAGAGAGAGTAGGGGCCAGTTAGCCTGGGTCTAGCTGCAGGGAGAGCATCCTGTGTTTTTGGTTAAGTGCCTAGTACATGTGAGGGTCATATGTAACATACCCATGGTCTTTAAAATAATCTGATTAACTGTAGTCCTTTCACATTTTCATTCATCTTATTTAAAGATGTTAAGAAAATTATATGCAACAAATATTACTACTACAAATGCAGCATTACTGTTGGTTACAATGAAGTAAAAGAAAATAAATTGGTGTAAGTGGGCATTAATTTCATTGGTCCTGATCCTGACTCTTTTTTGTTTGTTTTCGTGTAAGACTGATTTATTTTGGATGAGTAGCTTGGTCCGGATTGGTCTGGACTGGGTGCATAAAAAGCATAATGTCCATTTTATAGCATTTAAAAGTTCCTATATGTTTTTGTGCAGCTATTACTTAGTGGCATTTAATATCACAAGGATACGCTGTGCCAAACCAGAGATGTCTTTACTGGGAAGAGAGGGGCATCTGGAACAATTCTTGCTTTGGAAGCTGAATCTTGCCCTACGTGTTGCTCCGCTTTGTGGGACAATAAGCTGGGATTCAAAAAGAAGCCTATGATGAAGACAGATAAGACAGAAATTACATAGCATGGCTCAGACTCAGGCAGAAAACAGGTAGAAACATCTGAAGGGTCTGATTTAGAGGCATTTGTCAAGCGTATCTAACACACAGAGACAAGAACAAGAGGTGATTTACTGATGGAGGCAATCCCTTGCCCAAATACCTTTATTGTTTAGTGTTAGTTTTTATTATAATTATCACGTTATTTTTTAGTAGTGTCACTCATTGATTAACTTGGTGGCAACTACTGAGCTAGAGCCGTGCTTGCTGTTATATTTCATCTCTAATTCAAAGCACATTGAATTCTTTGTTCAAATTTGTCAAACCTCGAACAAGCAGGACATGGGTAATCCCTACTGTTCTGGCCAGTAGCCAGAAAGTGAGAGTGCTCTCCAAGAAGGTGGGAGATTAGAGTTCAAAACCTTGAGGTTTAATTAAGCATTTAACCCAAAGCTACGACATTCTGGGTGAGTTCTTCAGCCGCTAAGCTGTAACATAAAAAGCAGTTACAGCCAAATTGAAAAGAAGAGGAGCTGCTTTTCTGCTCTGCTTTGTACATCTGAAGTGGCCCAACAATGTGAGGCCCATGTGGGGATGTACCTGAGGTGGTGTCGGACCCAGGCTGGCTGTTGTTGATTGGGGTCTGAGCTGCTGCTTCACGCATCTAATCGTCTGGGTCACTTTTCTGGTTTCTGCTTCACAGGCTGGATTTAAGCACCCAAATTCTCAGCTGGGTGAAAGTGTGTTGGAAATGCCAAGTCCCCACTATGGCGATGGTTGGCTGAGAATGTACTGAAAACTTCAGTGCCTCTTTCCGTGTATATATGGAAAGAAATGTTGATGCCGGTGTTCAAATTCTTAATTTCTTAACAGCCTTCTGTACCATTTCAGGTACTTGAGGTTCGTGCTTCATATAGTTTTGTACATGCTTTCTCACTGACAAAGCCATTCATTATCATTGGGTTGCCATGGAGTACTGAGCACACAGACCTGGGAATAATAACCCATTATGCTAATATAGCTTGTCATTGTGTTTGATGTGATGTCCCATAACAACAATTGATGCTTTTAACTAATACAACTTATGGTAACATCACAGTGTACAGACCAGCATTGCCAAACATTGCCTACCCTCTTTTCTTTCAATTGTTTATTTGATTCCATACCTATTTGCAAAACCATTTATGCGTATTTTAGGTTAGTATTGTTCTGGCTTTAATTTCTTTCTGCAGTGAGAATCGGGCTTTTTAACAGAAGAATTCTGGCCTATTTGCTTAGTGCTAGAAACGTGTGTATCTTCTGCCCCCTTGGAGCCTCAACTTTGTGTTATAAAGTTCACTTTGGGACAGAGGCAGGTCAAAACTTCTTAGACGCTACAAGAGAAGAGTGAAGAAAATGATGTCCAGTAGTTGGAATAAGTAATTCTGTAATGCATACAGCATTACCATAACCTTTCTTATACACCCGAGTATGAAACTGTATTTTATTTCAGACTGTGCTACTATACAAGGAGCAGGCTTTGGCTCTTTGTATGGATTCAGTTTTGCTCTGTAACAGATGACCAGGCATTTGTTGGTAACCTGTAACATGCACTAAAGTGTGGTTTTAGCCTTTTCCAGATTCTCAGGACAATCCACCTTCATGTGCATGAGAACATACTTTCAGTAACAGCAGTTCGGCCATGGTTCTTCTGTACTCCTCAGACATTCACTCAGGCAGTAGAATATGGCTTCCCTGGAGCATATCACTGTGCCTTCAGAGAGCTTCACTGTTCCATCCAAGCATTCTCTTAAGGCAAACCACTGTTTTGTATGTTTATCACTTATAAGGCACACTTATAAATTATTCTGGCAATGTATGTTTTATTTAAAATATTAATATTAATAAAATATTAAAATATTCCCTGCAAATGGAATCATCCCAATAAGTTGCCTCCACTTTCATATCTCCTGAGGTCTACAAAACAACCCTTAAAATCAGCTTCTGTTTTGGCAACGTGTGTTTGACAAGCAAACCATCGTGGCAGAAAATTACATATATCACAAAGATACTCTGATCACATGAGTTATATTTGTACCTGGATGTACAAAGAGAAATCTAGTACTGATAGGCATTGAGACTTCTACTTCTTGATATTATCAAGATTAGACATAGAAGAATCCTTCTTAGAACATCTGTATTGTACTTCTGCAAAGGAAAGATTGTTCTCAGCAATATGTTTACTACTAATGTATTCAACAAGTCATAAATTATACAACCAGAAAAACCATTGTGTCATCCAGTCTGTTCTCCTCATAGAGCAGGCTTTATGGCTCTCTGAATTAATTTCTGTTTGAGCTAAAGCACATCTTAAAAAAAAAAAAAAAAAATCTTAATTTAAAATTTTCCACTAATGGAAGAATCAGCACCAGCCTTAATAGCATTCTGGCGGTTAATTTCCTTCCCTTTGTGTTTAACTTCTTTAATGCATTTGTCTAGTTTAAAATTCCAGACATTGGATGTTGCTGAATGAAGAGCTGTCTGTTAGCAAGTTTCTGTTCCCCATATTCATGCTGAGCAGACATGGAAATCATCTCACCTAACTTACAGGCACACTCGGTGTTTGTATTACATCTAACATAGTCAAGCCTGGCTTTTCTGATAACCAATGGAGAGAAATATGCACTTTCAGGGTACAGTTCAGACAAGCTGCTTTAGGTGTACTTATTAGGAGATTATGAATCACACCTTGGAAGTGCCAGAGTGTTTGTGTTGTCTAAAAAGGCATTTTGGGTTGAGTGGCTCCGTGTAAATATGTTTTTCAAATAGGCACCACTGTAGGTGCAGTAGGCACAAATTCCTGCCATTAGAGGGTATGATTAAATGACTGTAACTTTCTCATAATCAAACTAAACTGATCTTTAAGGCAAGTTTTCCAGTTATTAGTTATAGCTGCCTTTCCTGAATGTGCTCTAGTTCATCAGCATCTTTCTCAAGCTGCAGACACCAGAACAGGACTGAGCATCCAGGAGTGGTTGCAGAGACACTGACAGTGAAGCAGTAGAGTTTTCTGGCTTTTGCTTTTGTTTACCCTGCTTGAAAAGGCTCTCCATAGCTCTTCAGGTCACAAGAATAGCAGCCTGTTTTCGACACATTAGTCATCCTGGTCTCAGGACTTTTTTTCATAATCAGAGCTTCCCGGGAATAGAAAGCCTTATTCTGTCTGTGCGGCATGTGTTCTTTGTCTCTGGCTATCCAATTCTCCATAAATTAGAATTAATATCTTCTATATTCATTGCTTGCGTTTAGTTTTCAAAATGCTATTCAAAGCAGAAGGACCTTTTTACTATTTTTCCTGTCTACCACTCTTAATTTGTGTTTTGTCTATAAACTTTATAGAAATGTTTTTCATTTATGTCATTAACAGTAAGGATAAATAGTACAGAACCAAGAACTGGTCTCTCTACCTCCACTAGAAGTACATTCACTAGGGTATGATTCTCCCTTAACCCCTATTGAGAAGTATCTGTTACCTAGCTGTTAATCTGGTTGTGTTGTGAACGCTGATTTTTTGGTTCTCATTTTACACCTTGGTAAGATACCATCCAATTGCCAAACAAATATAAGACTAGGTTTTTAAACTTGTTAGCCAAATTTCTAATCTCATTAAAAGATAGTTAGTTTGATAAAACCTATGCTTATGGCATTGCATTATGATACATTGGTTCTTTGTTGATCAGATGCAGCTGTTCATGGGTGAGTATCAGGCCAACTGAGATGTGGTTGCCTAGATTGTCCTTGCTGACACTTTTAAGAAAACTTGATACAATATTAGATTTTTCCCAGCCCTCAGGAATACTGAATGTCCTTTGAATACCCCATAAAAGGAATCTTTTTATTATTTTCAGATGTAATTAGTTTCTCCAAGGAATCACTCTGTTTCTTCAAGGTTTAAGCTGTTTATTTGGAAAATCCAATGTTAACCTTAAGATTCTTTCTTTATTTTCATAACTAACTGTTGCAGAGTTCATCTCTATAGGTGCCTGTTCCTTTGCAAATTTAGTAATTTCTGGTAGTCACTTATTCCAAAACATTTAGACATTTCAATATATGGAAGGAGTTTCTGTCATGGCCCACTGACCAGCATGAGAGCAATGTCCTGTCCATGTTGTGTTTGGCATTTGTAACTGTGTGGTCATGCAGAAGGTCCCTTAGACAGCAGCTAAATTCCATGCGCTTCACTCATCTGTTCAAGTGAAAGGTTTTCAGTAGACAGTTGTACTTAAGCCAGACTTTCAAAAACCTTCACTGAGCTCATATGGATGGTAAAACTCATTATCTTGTCCTTGCTTTTTTTGTATTTCAGAGTCGCCACGAGGAATATTTATGTTCTGGAGTCTGAGTCTAGCAAAGCAACCAACGTTTATATTTGCATTTAGGTTTCTAGCTAAGAAAGAAGTGAACTCCAAAGAAAGAGTTGTTAATGTACTGTTAATAAAGGGTTATTAGATAGTACAGCATCATAAAGCTCTGTGGCTAATAAAAGATGACGCATCATATGTTGGGTTGTCTGTAAGCAAAGAGGCCAAAGAGCATTTAATTTAATATAGAAGATAGACAATGTTGTGAGTGTGCTGCTGCAGCCAGTATTAAGTAATGACAATAGTGATTCAATCAGACTTAGAGTAGGGGATTGATAACGATAAGTATTAATCCAGAATTTGGCTGCAAGTTTTTTTCTCTCATTTTTCTTTGTATAGATTTTACTTTGTATGTAACTCCACTGTAGAGAGAAACATGAATAGTTGATTTATTCTCATGTTAGTCTGTAGTCACAGAAATTTCTCATGTGGTTTTATCACAGAAAGCTTCACAAAATTTTGTGAAGTCTTCTTGATCTGTGAAGGTTTAACTTGCCAGTTCACAGTGCCAGCTTGTGGCTTGGTTTACTCCTGGTATCGTGCCATTTTCCACCCACACAAGCAAGGGCATGAATCCTGGCCAGCAGCAGCTGAGATGCACCATGATGCAGTTCAATCTGTACAAGATGCTCTTGAAGAGTATACAGACTTAGAGTGAGAGTCATCTCTTATAACTTTGGACGCGTATCTTTGTTGTCAGTTTTCCTTCAGTAATCACTGACAAGTGATAGGCACCTCTAGAAAGTGAGCTAAAAATCTCAGAAGAATATGATGAATCACCTAGAAATGTCAGTCTCTCTTCATTTACTGTACTTGGAGCTTAAACGTCTAGATTTAATTTGATGTGGCTAAATTTGAACCTTTCCCTAAAAGGCGACCATAGAGTAGATCAAATGCATCAGAAGATGAGGTCAAGGAAGCAACTATAGTTTTAAAGTTTTTTATTCAATGTAGTACTACACTTTGCCACATAACTAAGCATGGCATCATATTTATTATGGCATGGAATAAGCAAAAGTCTTTAGGAAATCAACTCTTAGACATTGAACAGCATTAGGTCAGTAGGACTGACTTCAGACCATGCAATGCACTACAGTCTTTTTCCTTCTGTGCATCAGTCATAAATACTTCTTATGTTTGCACAAGTGCATTACAACACTCTCGGGTTTTCATTCACGTATGTACATAGTACAGAAGCCACGTCATCCATAAGTGATATGCCTTTTTCATGCCAGTGAAACACATGAGTTTTTAACAGCATGAACAAACATGTGTCAGTGGTTTGGAAGAGCAAGTGTGGACAAATAAATAAAAAAATTCAGGGACACTTCTGGTTCTAACATCTGAGGTAGTTATTGAGATTGGAATAGAACTCAGATACAAGCATTTAATGTCCTGTAGTAAAAAAATAAACAGTTTAATTACCTTTTAAAAATTCCACCTCTTCTGGACTCTGACACTTTTATTGTAAAACATTTAAGGAGAAAAGTATACTCTCTCCAAGACAAAATGTGTAGGGAAGGAAGGCGCGGGTCACATCCTCCCTGTTTGCTGGTCCCTCTTTTGGAAGTAACTATTCCTTCTCTTTTGGACTCTTTTAGCCCTGTGCTTCCTCGGCTCTTTTCCAAGCTCCCTAAAAATAATTCTTCTGCTAACACCCATCAACCACAAAATGATGGGAATACGTTCATTTCCCTGTCTCTGAAAAGGAAAGCAAACCCAACAAAACGTCTGTCTAAAAATCTTACAGGAAGCTATTTTCTGATTCAACAAAACCAAAGTGGAAGCTAGTTTTCTTCCCTACTACATAAAAAAGTGCAAAAGAAGAATATCAACATCTTTATTTAAAATAAATGCTTTTTAAGCTCTATTTGAGCCCAAAGAAATCCTGGCACAGTTTCAGAAATAAACTTTTTCTTCATTTTAATTTTTAAAAAATCAGTTAATCTACTCATCTGAAAATGATATGAATGTATCTTTCCACCCTTATTTGGCGTTTTTACTCCAAATAATAATAACTGGGAAAGATAACAAAACTTTTGAAGTTATCTAGAAAAGATACCAAGATTTTGAAAGTATATTGTTAATCTCAAGTAAGCCTTCAAAGAGGCGGCGTGTCGTTATCATGTAAAATGCAGAAACTGGGAAGTGTTTATGTTTGACTTGGATCCCATCAGAAGCAACACAGATATTTTCTTTAGTGAGAAGTCACCCCCAAGTGGAGCACTCAAATGGCAATTGAAAATTGTTTTGAGATTGCTCACAGGATTTCCCATGTCGTTTAGCTTTTTCAGTCTTTAATCTCATGATAAATCAAGCAGCTAAAAATCTTTATGTTAAATGTCTAGATTCCAGTGTATCTTCAGCATGGTGGTATATATAAACAAGAAAATAATGATCTAGGAAAAAAAGAGCATGCCATTCTTCAATTTATTTTCAGTATCTTCGGGGATGTTATAAAACAGCAGGCCTAAGAGACCATATGGTATCCTCATTGAGACTGAACACGTACGGCTAACTCCTTGTCGGAAACCCGTTCTGCCCTCCCCTGGATCCAAGGGTGAACAATGATTTGCTGACCAGAGCCTCAGAACAAGTTCCAGATGAGGTCATTTGTTAACACTCAAATCCAGTCTTCTGCAGCATAGAAACAAAATGCAGCATCCATGAAAATAAGTGTATGGCCACTCAGTAGGCCTGATGGGTGCTAGAATACCTCTTGTGGGGATGGTCATCTCTACATGTGTACGAAGAGCTCAGATGCTCATTCCCCTTAAAGATGCTTATGAAGCAGCCATCTTCTGAGATGAACCCCGATAGGAAATAACCAGCCCAAGCTCAGGGAAGCGTTAGAACAGCCCTTACTCACAGTGACAGGTCTTACTCGAGATGGATGTTGTGAAGTGCCTGTTAGCTTTGAAGCTAAGGATCTTGTTCAGCCTGGTACCTTGGAAGGGTTAGAACTGTGGTTAGGCTTTATTAGCCACTAGCAACCTTCTGGCCCTCACATCCCAGCTGCTGGCAGGTAGGTGTTAAGCTTTGTAATCCTCACATGTGCATTGCAATTATGTGCAAGAGAGGGCTAATTGATATGAGACCCCGTAGAGGAAAACAGTGGGTGGAACACATTTCCTCCTCTGGCGAGAAACCGTGTCTCTGTATGCAGGGCATTTGAGAATGATGATTGCCAAAACAAACAAACATGCAAACAAACAGGAAGTCCTGTCATATACGTCCAGCCACTTTCTAAAGTCCTCTTCACTGACTTGGCAAAGATCCTAGTAACTATGATCCTGTAAGATGTAGACTTTCCCATTCTCTTTGTCCTAAGTTGCGGGAGAGGTTGAGCAGCTTAACAATGTTCCCTAGATTCTTCTCACAGACTTTTGCAAGACAGGAGAGGGGTATCTTAAAAAGTATATTTACTCCCTGGTTTATCAACTCTTTTAATAAAAAATGGAAAATAAGCAGTAAACATGTAGGCAAATATTCAAATTGCATGAAATTGTTTCCCTGTGCAGAGTTAGGCCAGCATAACTTACACTTGTACTTTCCAAATTGTCTGGATGTGGGACTCTAATGTGCACTGAGTTCTTCCTGGTTTTTCATTTTTGAGCGTAAATCCTTCCTAAGAGAGGGTCAAAAGCAGAAAAGATCAGACATTGGTAGCTTCAATTACTCGTCATAAAGTTCTGTACTTTATACTGCAGATCATTAGTATTATGTTTTATTGCTTACCTTTATGGTTATCTTTTGTTGAAACATGCAGAATAGTTATGAAAAGTCACATTAAAATAGTGCTACTACTGCACGTTACTAATATGCTGGTAGAACATCCTTGGGAGTCTTACAGGTTCTTTCACCAAGGTAAAAATGGGTCTGCTAGGCTTTCAGTTTGTTTCTTTCAGCAAAAGTTTCCCTTGAATTTTATTCTATTTGTCTGTCAAGCTCAAACTAATTGAGAATGTTCGCCTTCAAAGGGTGAAAAAGCCACCTTTTGGTAACCTTGGCGCATGTACCATATCCTTGTAAATTAAACTCTTCACATTTTATTTAATAATGTGTTTTCTTTTTCATAATAACAGTTTTAAAACTAAGCTAATTTTCTTAAGAGTTATTTCGGCAGATATATAATTATCCTTAAGGATATGTGGTTTCTCACTGACTCCTGGCATGTGAAGAGATAATGCGTTGGTTTTATCACAAGGAATTTTAAACTTTTGACCGAAAGACCTTAGTTACAAAACAAAACCCGTCCTGTGTTGTCTCTGTGCTTTGTGTTTCTACACTGATTGCTTTCAGCTTGGTTTGTATGATGATACGTGTGTTTGATACGCATGGTTTGTTTATGTCGAACTCCATTATCCTGTCTCATGTTCTTGGAGTGCCTGAAGTAGTTTCACTAATCTGTCAGCATAGTATGTACTTGTGGATAAATATAGACATGCAGGCACTCTGTGAGTGGTCATCATCATATGCTGAAGCTAAAAATTACCCCTTTGGTTATGGAAAGGCTGATCTGATCCGGAGGCCTGCTCTAGCTCACACATTGTAGGTCTTCAGCACTTGTCTGCTAAAAAACAAAACCAAAAACCTAGAAGAAATGTCTGCCTCAATGCTGAAAAATTTCTAGTGAAGTATGAAACAGAATTATGAAACAACTAGTTTCCGTTTTGATTTTAGTTAGAAAAGGATTCTGACTTTTCTAACTGAAGGAGTGGAACGTTTCAGGTATTCACTAGCTCATGGATATTACAGTAGCATGTTGGAGAAAATCCAGTGTGATCAGCTTTATAAAGGGACTCGGTAGGTATGAAACTACTGTAGATACGTGTTTTGGTTTGTGTTATTAGTTTGTTTGTGGTTGCTAAAGTGTTAATTTGACTCAGTTAACTAAAAAAACCTGCAATCTCTGTTTCGTCTGCCTCAAGATACTGGAAGTTCAGTAACTGTGTTTGGCTGAAGTTGTATCCAGTGTAGCACAGACTCTTGGCTTGTGCATTGTGATTATTCTGCTGTTTTGATCATCTTTAAGAAAAAATGAGAGTAAATCATAGCAGAGACTCTTTCATGATAATTCAGTTTTGTACTCATCCCCATTATCAGCTTATTGACCATGTGTGTGTATGTGTATTTGTGTGTTAAAACTACTGCTTTTTACAACTTTTTCTCGGATTAGGGGAATGATCAATACAGGAAAAAAATTAGCAGTGATTTTATTTCAGTAATCCTTTCTGTGGCAATAGTATTTGGTTGTGGTGACAACCCTATGTGATATTGCATTGCTACTTCCCTATTTATGCCTTGTTTTTAACTTCTTAAACATACATAACATTTGAGAAAATCTTATGGTTATGTCCTGAATTAAATAAAAATATTCTGTAGGAGAAGACTATAATTTGAAATACAGCTTATTGCAGATACAGTAGAAAAATACGGAACATGTCTTACAAACAAGAAAAGAGGTTGTTTGAGAGAAGTAGCCCTCAGACAAAATTTCACCCCAAAATGTTACAGGCATCTTAGAATTGATCAAGCACAGTTGATCTTTTTTTACAGAATTTCCTTGGAGAGCAATTTTAAATATGTATGCAAATTTCTAAAATTGCTACTGCTATTGCAGGGTCCTCAGGGTTAACATGGTCTCCTGCATGTGCATCACCATTCATTCTCTGTGGGAATGAGCTGCAGGTGAAGGGTTTGGTTTAATGCAGTACTTGTGTGGTGACCAGTACTTAAATAAGTAAGGAATTCAGACTAAATGTTTCAGTGGCCCATTCAGATACTTTTCTTTGTATAACATTATTATTTTGAAATCAAGTAGAAAAAACCTTAATTTGTCAATGAAATCAGTATTTAGAATTGAGTATAACCCCTTCCTCCCACCCTATCCCCAGCAGATACCTACTGCATAAACCCATACAAACTCTACATGTGCTTTTTGTTTAATGGGGCAGTGTTTCACTGGCATAGATGGCAAAAATGGACACATCCTTTTTATTGCTATTTTTAAGGCCCACGTTATAATGTATCGACATAAAGGGACCAATCATGGATGACTTTAATGCAGCTATTTCTTAATTTTTGAGTCCAGTTTTATGTCTCTGAGGCAACTTTTCTGTTTTTTTATGAGCTTCATAGGGCGCTCAGTCTAGGAAAAAGAGCTATATTCTGTTAAAGTTCATACATCATCAGTATAGATCTCAGTGATAATCGAGTCACTGGGCCAGATTTTTGCAATGCAAATGTCAAGCATATGCAAATGCTTGAGATAATGGAACTGAAAAGATGCATTAGAAAGCCAAACCTGTATGAAATAGTTCATGACCAACTCATGATCAACACTGTTGAACCCTCACACTGCTGGCAATGTTAATTCCACACTGAAGATGATTAAATGTAGTGAGCTAAAAAATTATCTTTTAAAAATGTTAACTAAATCACTGTCATATGTCAGTCATTTCTACAACTGCTGTAATTGCTGTAGCAATGATAGATGTTAACCCCCAAGATACCCTTTTTCTTTCCTTTGGGGGAAATGCTGTGCAGTCCTATATTTCATAGAAGAGGTAGAATAAATATTTTTGGTACACTGACAAATCTCACAAATAATTGCGTTTCTCTATTACAGTGTGCAAATAATTGATTTTTCAGTTAGATGTCTGGGGAAAAATAAGATTAGATCAGCCTGTGTCACAAACCTAATAGCATCGTTGTTAAAAGGCTTCCTACTAACAATGAGCATGTGGATTTAAATTCCAGTCTCAAAATCCTGGCTGAATGCCAAGATGATTGATGATAATGTTGGCAGCTCCCGGGAAGTATGACTATGGTTTCTTAAATTTAATGTCATAAGAATGTGAGTTGTGCATGATCTCCCCGACAACCTGCCTTCCCTCCATCCCTCCTGCGTGTCCCTTTGTAGTAAGTTTTGAACTTGGGAGCCAGTTTAAACCAAAATTGCCGGAGGAACAGACGGCAAGTTTGCATTTGATTACATTCCTACAGATTCCTTCAGGAGGGAGCCTGGGATGGCTGCGCTAGCCAGAGAGAGGCGGGCGGCCCAGCCCGGGTGTGTTTTGCTTGGCAGAGGCTGGCTGGCGGGCAGCCTGCCTTGCCCAGCCCCGGGTGCAGAGCACAGGAGGGAGCTTGGGAACCACTGCGGGGAGCTGGGGATGATGACGGGGGGAGGACAGGGCTTTTACTGCACAAAGGATGCAAATCCTCAAGAAAATTCGTTTCACTGCTCACAAAAACCCATTTTTCCTAACTGAGCACTGTGTGATCAAACTGATTTCATGGATAGATGTGAGCCAGTCAAAACCACGCAACTGGCAAATACATTAGTGATTGTGAAAATATTGTCTGACTCTGTCCTAAAGCTATTTGTGGAGAAATTTCCATTACTAGTGTATTTGATAGTCCATATAAATTTGCATCTGATCCTTTGCGTCCCACTGTCTTCGTGCTTAAACTTTAGGAGAGACTAGGTGATGACAGGAGGGAAGTAGCACTTACTCTCTTCTCTGGTGGCTCTTTTTTCATTACTTTGAAGTAGATTATTATTAAGAGCAACAGTGTATTTTTAGAAACAGTTTCTTGTAATATAAATGTGGAACTGTTCTGTGGACTTTGTTTTATGCAAAGGGTCATAATGCCAACAGCACTCCATGATTATGCTTTTACCCTCAAAAATCAAGTGAAACTCTGTAAGAAACAAATCTAGCAGGAAACATCTATCGGAGTGGAAGAAGTGGTGCTGCTGCTGTGCTGAAGAGTGACGGAGTACCTTGTCAGTCGGGAGTTATTTTCAAAGTATGGATGTGTTACATTTGCAGAATAATAGCTACGTGAACAAAAGTATTTCTATCTTGCATTATAGTTATATAGTGTACTTCTAAACTGTGATTTTTCTAAAGGAAGACATCTTCTCTTTTCTCAATGCATCTTTCTTATTTTTCAATGCATGAATTTGGGGTCTGATTCTGTCACATCTTGAATATTCTCAAACAATAATGTCATCTTTGGGTTTTAGTTTTGTCAGTTTTTTGCAGCAATGTACTGTTAAAGTATTTAGGAAGGATCTAAAGTCTCATTTATTCTTGGAACAATCTCATGTAATTAATAGTTGAGGATTACTTTCAGTAGTAGTTGCAATTCCTCAGAAAGAACGGGTAAAAGCATTAGATGTGCAGCATTCATCATTGTAGTTCATTCTCTGTCTTTCTTTCGTTGCAATTTGGATGCAACATACAATGTAAGACTTCGGAATGCAGTGCTATGGGGAAATGCTATAATGGTATCAGTTCACAATATTTTCCACGGTTTGTGTTGCATTAAAGCACCTCTGTCCCAATCACCCACAGTGCTCACGGGTGTTAGAACACTTACATCGTGTTCAGAGTGGCTAATGACTGGTCTTCCCAGTGTTACTTCATTTGCTTCTTTTAAAGTCCCTGGCAAAGCTAACAGAGGGTGCTACCAGTACCTGCCTGAAGACCAGAGATGACTTTTATTGCCAGTAGGAGGTAGCCAGAGAATACTGGTTTGGAAATTTTATGCATAGAATGGTAATATTTGAATTAATGAGGTTTTGTTTCATAGTACTTCAATTTGTTTAGCCTGGAGAAAAGGAGGCTCAGGGGAGATCTTATCACTCTCTATAGCTATCTGAAAGGAGGTTGTAGCGAGGTGGGGGTCAGTCTGTTCTCCCAATTAACAAGCGATAGTATGGGAGGAAATGGCCTCAAGTTGCACCAGGGGACATTGAGGCTGGATATTAGGAAAAATTTCTTCACCAAAAGGGTTGTGAAGCTCTGGAACAGGCTGCACAGGGAAGTGATGGAATCACCATCCCTGGGGTATTTGTAAGACATATAGATGTGGTGCTGAGGGACATGGCTTAGTGGTGACCTGACAGTGTTGGAGTAACTGTTGGACTTGATGATCTCGAAAGTCTCTTCCAAGCAAAATGATTCTGTGATTCTGTGAATTTACTTTTCCTTCAGTTTCCCAGAAAAAGAGTGAGTAGAGCTAAGCCTAGTTCATAATGTCTTAATACTGGTTATGGAGCATTCACAGAATCATGGGATAATTTAGATTGGTAGGGATCTCTGGAGGATGGTTAGTCCAGCCTCTGCTCCCCAACTAGAGAAGGTTTCTCAGGGCCTTGTCCAGACAAGTTTCGAGAATCTCCAAGAGTGGAATTTCTGCTATATTTGTGGACAACCTGTACCAGTGTTTGATCACCCCCACAGTGGAAATTTTTTACATATATCTAGTTGGAATTTCCCACATGCCACCTAGTGTCTCTTGCCTCTTGTCCTGTCACCGAGCTCGGAGGAGAGTCTGGCTCCATCTTTGCTATACTCCATTAGGTAGCCTTCTCTTCTTAAGGTTGAACCAGTCCAGCAGTCTCAGCCTGTACTCATGCAGCAAGCACATAAGCCTGTGCATCTTCGTGATCCTCCCTTGGCCTTGCCCCAGAATAGCAATTTCAGTATTATATGGGGGAGCCCAAAACTGGACACAGTACTCCAGATGTGATCTCACAAGTGCCAAATGGGACTGTAGGGTTTGCTGCTTTCCGGATAACTAATACACAATGAACAGATTTTTGGCCATGGAAAACATTTCATGTGTGACTCTTCATATAAAATTTATACTGGTGAGATGTCATTGGGTTTAAAGGAGTAATTCTTGATTGACCTCAGTATAAGTGAGAGGAAAGTAAGGCCTTTTACAACCTCCTCTAGTGAAAAGACTGGACTCCTGACTTCTGCAAGGGTACGTTAGTTTGAATAGCAATAAATAAATCTGTCACTTGAGAACAGAGTTGCTGATCTGGCCTGCAAGACAAAAGAGAAGAAATGAGGATGTTATTCAAACAGTTAGGTGTCCGCAAGTATTACTGTGTAAAAAAGAACAGGATTGAGTGTGCGCTGCATAGTAAACGCTACTCCATTTTAATACATAAGATTTCATCTTTGATTTTTCTCTTCCGGTCCAGATTATTTACATTTTACCTATAAATATACTGCGGAAATTGTATTTATGTGTTGTTAATTTCTTTGATTATCAACTAGTTTTCAGTTTTGGTTTGACAGTATAGCGGGCCATAGGGATGTTCTGGAAAAGTTAAGACGTGTTGAGGTACCCAAAAGTAAATGTGTCTTTTTTACATTTCAGCTTCTCCAGTTGGTAACGGATATATCAAGCCACCCGTTCCGCCTGTTTCTGGTACACAGAGAGAAAAAGGACCTCCAGCCATGTTGCCTATCAACATTGATCCAGACAGCAAGCCAGGAGAATATGTCCTGAAGAGTTTGTTTGTTAACTTTACTACTCAGGCTGAACGCAAGATACGCATCATCATGGCAGAACCTCTTGTGAGTAAAAAGAAACTCTAAGTATATAGGTACTTCTCTTTGAATTTATTTTTAAGTCAGGCTTGCTTGTCGTGCAATGAAGAATATTTTGCTTGTAATCTGCGTTGGAGTTTGATAGAGCTTCCCAAACTGTAAGATACACTACTATGGCAGTTAGAAGGTTGTGGGAGAGGACAGAGGTATGCAAGATATGCCGAAGGGGTGGACATGAAAAGGAATGAATATTTTATTTCTGTTTGCAATATGAGCATGCGTTAATGTGATTGAGAGTCAGGAGGGGTGTCAGCCAGCATAGATTTCACAACTGGGAGAGTGGTCATGTGAGTCAAAATAGATTAGAAAATGCTGAAATCGGATAAAAACAGTATTTCTGAACATTACTGGTTTTCAGCTAAAACATGAAGACGAATAGCACTGACGGTTCTTACTTTAGTTCTGACAGCAGTAGGTTTCATAATTTAACAAAGTGCTATAGCACCTGTTTTCCAGATATGAAAAAGCATGCAGCATTTGAAAAAGGAGCTACATAAAAAGGTCTTGCACAGTCAGTGACAGAGCCATCATTATTTATGTTTTAGGCAAATCTAACATACAAGTATGTCTTTTGCAAATTGTCCTATGTAACTGAACTTCTGGGAGTCTATTTTAACTCAAGGCTACATTTTTTATACATTCTTGTTACTTTGATTAGGGAAGAATAGTTCTGTAACCTATATTTTAGTACTGACAAGGTAAAAATAAAAAAATAAAAATAATCAGGAATCTGTATTTCTGAGCTGTAAGGGAATTTTTATAAAATCTTACAAAATTTTTGTTTTAAAGCACAGTATAGAACACTTAGTTCAGTTCCCCATTTTCAGGTCTGGATATTCTGAACAGTAAAATTTAGATTGTCTTCTTTCTGATAGCATCTGTTTAGCTTTATGTCTTGATTTAGATTCAGAAACATTTGATGATTGAAAAGTTTTTCCAGACTGTCCTCTAAAAATTAGGTACATGCAAGATGACAGAAATACGTTACATAATTCAGAAATAACACCAAAAAAAGCTAACAGGAAAGAATATTTTGACAAAGATCCAGTTTCTTACTCTTTCATGAGGCCCCTCCAAATCATAAAAAGTAGAACAAATTGACAGTCATAGTGCAGATCCTTTGAAAAAAAATGCCAGCTGCTGTTTATTACCATCCAGTCTTCATGTGACACACAGTGAACATCTTTAAAATATTAAGACAAAGTGTATTGTAAAATTAGTTGACAAGATCAGGAGAACAACAAAAAACCAGCACTGAGAACACAATTTCCATGTGGCACCTCTGTTACTCTTAAACACTAACCTCTGCATTTTCATGTAGTATTTCAGACATAGACGGAAAGCAGTGATCCTGATTGATTCCTATTTCATCTTGTGTTAAGATGATTTTGAGTTGCTGTGTGATGATATATTAGTTTTGTCTCTTTGTGAAACTATGAATTCTGAATGTTGATCTTAACATATTCCAGAGGTTGTTCAGTAAAATTTTAGTTGGTGAATTCAGTGTAGAATGTAAAAATATGAAGAGACTGGAATGTCATCTTCTTCGTGTCAACACTTTCAGAACCATTTCTTACAGGGGTCTAACCATGATTCTAATAATAATTCAATGGCAAACTCACATCTTATTAATACTGATAGGACTTATAAGTCATGGCATGCTGCTATTTGAGGCTGACTGTGGCAAATGTGTAAGCAGGATTTTGTAGACATTCAGTCAAAATGATCTTGAAATAATTAGGTTATAATGAAAGAAGTGACAAGGGAAAATGGCAGAAATTATTCTAGAATAATGGGTAAGAATTTAAGTCCACCCTTTTTGCGAGGTAGCTATTGGATGTTTAGCAGCTTTATTCCCACATTTCTACTCTACTGACTAGAATCGTGACCAGGAGGTCCCGGGGATTTGTGAAACAAAGATTATAAATTGACGGTGTAGAGTCAGCCTTTGGCCTTTTTTCACAATAGATAGTCAAATGGTGAGCTCTTTGAAGACTCTGTTCTAATTAAACTCAAATGTACTTCAAAGAAAATCAAACTTGCAAAGTGCTCTAACACTGAGATATTTGTAGTTTGAATTCTCTAAGTCATTATAAGGTATGACAGTTTCATTTTATAATGAGTGATGAATACCTAACTTATATTTTAGGGAAACTAAAATGATCTATTTATAATATCGTTGCCTTTTCCTCTGTTTTATCACAAAGTCTAGCTCACATTCAAGCTCTGAAGTTACTATGGGATTAAAGTAAAGACTTACTGATGTATTTTTTACCTAGATATTTCTTTTCATACACGCATTTTGTCTGCTTATCCTTTTTTATTATCATTACTGTTGTTTTTACAGATTTTTCTCTCAGTTTCTTTGGGTTCCGTATGCCTGTTTGATATATCTCTCCTTTTTTTGTGATATACGTAGAACCTAACTGTAAATTACAGTGTTCTGAAAACTATGAATAATGGAAAATCAGGTGTGTGTCCTGCCATGAATTGCAGATGACAGCAAGACACTGAAAATTGATGCTATATTCTAGGGCAGCAGTGAAGGGCACAACACCCACGCCCTCCTGCAGCCCCGTGAAACCTCGGCCGGGATAGTAAGATTCCAGCGGCAGAGAAAGCAGAGGGCAATGTCACCTACTCCTCCTGCTCCCTTAGCTGCCAACCGAGCATGATTTGACATTTTGGTTGCTGGATCTGGCAGCAATCGTCATAAAAAACACACTCTGCCGATAATGTGTTTTCTAGACGTGAATCTAATGTCGGCTGTTTGCTGCTAAGATTTTTAACAGGTTAGAGTGGAAACCTTTTGTTTCCAAGTGTGGGGTTTTCTTACTTTGTCTGGAGAATATTTTATTTGGAATTTCAGGTCAAATATTTCATCTTTTTAGGGTCTCTGAAATATAACAGACATTTCAGTAATTACATTAAATTCACAATTATGTGGCTAATTTTTAATTATTAAACATCTGTACCCAGATTCTCAAGGTACATTAATCCAAATTAAACATTATTTGATGGCAGAATTAATTAAAAGGCATTTTCCAGTTTATAAACTTAAATCCACATAAATGAAATGTAAATAATTTCTTCATGATAACCTTTAATAATTTCCTGCTTCTTTTCTGTAAATAATTGTTCTCCTTCATAATGAATATTTTTCCTGCAGACCTTTTTTCGAAGCTGATTGCATTCATATTTATTTTTCATCAATTTATATTGTAAATCCTGTCTGCATTGTTTCACTTACAAACACAACTCAATATTTTATTATTGCTGATTTTTTCTTCAAGCAGTGGTGACCTTAAAATGAGAAAGGCACAGAAATATTTTTTCCAGTTCAAGTGATAAAATGTGTTTATGTATCTTAACGCTGTAAGAAAAAAACCCAGGAACTAATTTCCTTTTTAGGACTGTTGATTATCACTTAGGGTAATAATTCATCCTGTGCATACTGATCAGACTAATTTTTACATACGGCTTTCAGCAGTTCTTACACACAGCTGTCGACATTGATAAAACAGTGAGCTACAGGCATTGACAGTGGTTAATGGTTAATTTAGCTGTTGGTAAACTTTCATTACGTTTTTCTCCTGCAAATATCTTATTTTACTGAGCTTGTCTAAATTCAGGATCTCTCTGAATACTGAACTCAAGAACAGAATTTACTCATTATAGGATTAGGACTGTAAGCATATTCCTGTTTTCTGCCTTTAACTTTCTCAATTTATTAGGTAGGTTTTATCTCTCCATTGGAAAAAAATGAAGGCGGTGATACAGTTGATACTAGTGTATTTATTACTTCCATTTCATTAGAAACTCAAAGACATTAAAATACAGATCTATTTCAAAACAGGGCTGATGATAACAGCCAAGCAGGTGGTTAGGAAGACTCTCAGAGGGCAAGAATATGTATAGTGGCACTGCTGGCTGGTTAGCTTTAATCTGGGCTTCGCTTTTGCTGGGCAAGAGAAGACAGACTTGGAAGAAAAGGAAGAAAAAGGTTTTTTTTTGTTTCTGAGGACTGGGCTGTGATAATTAGTAAGATTTTTGTAGGCTTTAATAATACCAAGCAGTTTTGTCCTGCAGCTAGAATGTAGAATTTTCTGGTTCACATGGACTAAAATTCCAGCTGCATCACATGAGGAATGACTCCTTTGTTGTCATCTCTAATGCGATACATTAGCCTTGCACATTTTTTACATTTGAAGTTTTCATGAATAGTTTGGCATACACAGGGACTGCAGACCCCTGTTTATTCACGGTGCACAGACAGGAGTTACTATAAAGAGCAAGTAATTTCATGGAAAAGAGGAAAGACAAACTGCCTTGCTCTATCCGCTCAGTGCGTGTATGCCCAGATAAATTGAAAAGAAGACAACTTTATCTGAATAACTTTATGCAAGTATATATTGAAAATGATGTTCTTTGTTCCCATACACAAAGTATCCTCCCTAAGACCTTCCTCCATAAATGCTACAAACATGCCAGATTCTCATTGTCACCTGTCCCTACCCAACTCTGTGTCATTCAAGGATTATGTCACTCATCATTAATACAACTCTTCTATTCCACTAGTGTTTGTGGTAGTCAAAATTCTGTAAAGCAAGGGGGCAGTCCATCGCAACCCTAAGGAGCGCATCATTCATAATATCATAGCTCTGTAACTAATGCATCGTAACTCTTCATTTCTACTGTATTCTTTATTTAGTGTTTAAGCAATGTAAAGAAGTGTTGATAGATTAGTTCTTTTAGATCCAGTTGTGACAAGTAATGTGTAGGACATTAAGAATAATTATCTTTTCTTTCAATAATTGTCTCTGAAGTACTTAAGCTGCTTCTTTATGAAATTCTGACTCACCTTATTATATACTGTGCTGAGGACTGTCCTCTCTCACCTGTTCATAAGAAAGTGAAAGCATCTACGCACCATCTTACTTTAACTACCTGCTATGTAACCTGAATCATACTATCATTTTATTGTACGAAGCCCTACAGATCTGTTACAGTGAACACATTAAGTGGGTTGTTGAATGGGCAGATCTATGTCTGTCAGTCACTGGACAGTCTAGAGAACCAAGGACAGTCATTCTTCTCAGAAGGCCCATCTCCTAGTGTTCCCAGCAAGTGTTAGCTCAGCAGAATTTCTTTTCTGAAGGTCATTGACAGGATCATGGGTCAAATTTTTAGACTAACAGTTATCTCAGTATTTATTCAGCTCCTAGCCGTATTTAAAGACTAGGTTTGATTTCTGTGTGGTTTGCCCTTGGTTCTATTTCTTTTTACTCAGACTTTCCAGCAGCTAACTTCTCTGTTTCAAGAAATCAGTTTAGCAGAACAATAGCTTCAGTCATTACTCTTCCCTCCTTCACTAAGCAACCTTTGCTAGAACTTTTCTGGGTCTCCACGTATATAGTCCAGTCCACAAAACTCATCTGTGACAGTGATCATGAAGCCCAAGCTGGGCCAGATCAGCTTGTTCTGTCCCCCAGCAAGGAGAGAGAGACAGCGAAGCCTGGGAGATACTATCCCTGAAATAACCAAGCTCTACTCGTGTACTCAAAGGACGTGAAGGCAGAAAAACACAGGAAAAGTCAAGCTTCTAAACTGAAGATGGAGCATTAAATATAACAAACACAACTCCAATGGCATAAATAGCTTTCACTTCCCCTTCCACTCATCACCTCAGAAATAATGTCCCCCTCTAGTTATCTCAGGAAGTATCTCAAGCTTAGACCTGTAGCAGAAGCCAAGCACTGAACACTACAGAGCAGTAGTCCTTCTAGGGTGGCTAATTTTGAACTTCAGGACAGTTATCTTACCTAAAAAGGTTTGTGTCATTTATGCAGTGCCCACAGATGAGATATCTTCTGTGTAGTTCAGGGGAACATACCATAGAACTGAAACACAGAAGCTGAGGGAAAGACTATGAAAGACACAGTTGGCAAAAGAGTTAGAGACAAATGCAGGGTTTCAAAAGTAGTCATGCGAAGTGCAAGAGAATGGAGACAGGATGCAGTGTGGGTCAAATTCCAGCATCCGTACAAGACTGAGGGGAAAGGTTCATGCCATGTTAGCAACCAGGAAGCAAAAGGAGACATTATTGCATAGCCATTGGCACAGGCATTTGCAGCTAGGTACAGCTCCATAAAAACACTCACACATTTCAGATCCAGGCAGTGTCAACAGGAGTTTTCTTGGTAATCTGAGTTTCCATAACTGGACACGTGATCAGAGTGCTGTTTGAGTCTTCAGATCTCATTCTGATGGCTAAACTGTCCAGGATGCTCACTGTCCCTGGGCCTCACTACTGCATGGATACAGTTGGAGGATAGTCAATGGCACATATGATGGTTCAAATAGTTAAGAGGATTTAACATTGGAAGGCAGATTCAATACAAGGTCAACGAGGCTGTCACATATATCACGTGTTGGCTGATGCTTGCAAATATAGCAGAGAACCTACCACATGCCTCTAATCACATTTTTGTGTCATTTAAGGATATTGGTTATTACCACTATCCAGAAAATGGAAGTCATGCTACAGTCATCTCAGACCAGTCTTGTCACTGGTCTGTCTTCATGAAGGACAGAAAGAAAATCAAGTTTGTGCTTCAGTAGCATTCTTACCAGATAAGTAGTAATTATAAGTAGTAATTATAAAGAGGTATCTTTCCACATGTTCTCAACAGCTTCATCTGTTGCCTGCTTTCAGAGTCATGTTTGAAGTCAATGAGGTACTGCTTCATCAAGATTGCTGGATGTTTTATAAATTTAAATTTATGTGCTCTTTTCTGGGCCTAAGTCTGACATGGTACAGTTTACACATTGGACAGCTTGAATTATGCCAATTTTGACCCTGCATGTCTGGTGGCATGATAAAAATGAGAAAAACTTAAATACTTCACATAGCTACCTTCCTAGTTTGGAAATCCTCCCAAAAAGGTCTTTTTTCCTTAGCTGGGCATGTAGTACGGGTGGAAGCTATGGCTTTTATGGCCATCTTACTTCTAGCAAGAGAACAGCGAAGGCTGATGTTAGCTCTGCAAGGACACCCTGGTATCCTCCGTGAAAGTCTGTCAGATCGGAACAAGTGACTGGGAGGAAAGGCTTCAGATCAAGTCACCTTGGGACACGTCTTTTATGGTACAGTTACAGCCTTTGAGAACAACACCTGGCCAAGAAAGCCCCCCCAAAAAAGAAAGTTTAAAGGAAGCCATTGTCAGCCATCAGAATATGTTGAGTTCACTTTAGAAATATACCTTCACTTGTCTATTGATCTATTCTGTGAAAAGAGGTGCATTGTTGATGACAGTAAGTACCTACCTGACATTAAAGCAGCAGTGGCTGTCAGACAGCAGACCATTACCAGGGTCAGTAGCTGTTGTTTGTTACCTCTGGCTGTCTTTGGCTTGAGAGAAGTGTGGTTCTTGTTCACAGAGCTCTCAGCTGTGCCTGGAGAAGCCCTGCCATTGCAACTCTACATTTATTCAAATCAGCTGATAAAGGCTTCCTATAGCTTTGATTAAATTAGGTCACATTACTGTGAATGGGTAGCTAGTGCCCTGAGGGCACTAATAAGCCTTGATGGCCTCCTCTGGACTTCATCCACCTCTGCCCTCAGCCCAGGGCCCCATTACAGCCCCCAGGGCCATCAGCCCCGGCCACACCACCACTCAGGGCCAGTCTCCAGCTCACCACAGGCGCTACACTTCAACAGCTCGCCTGGCCGTAGCTAACTTATGTCTGGCTTAGTGCTTTCCATGGAGATTAAGATACTGGGAAAAGCTTGGGATAACAGGCAGTTCTGTACCAGAAACAACTGCAAGTGTGTCTCTTTCTCATGCAGCTGTGCCTCGGTACTCGGTACCTGGCAGGATAGCTGTCCTGCCTGGTCAAAGGATATTCTGGATGTCTGCATCCAGTCAGGCGTTCTGCATTTTACAGTGCTGTACCTTTTAGCAGCAGTCTGGTGCCAGTCCTGTATTTTCATTCCTAAGGCTTGCAAATGTGGGAAACTTGCCCACCCTTCCTTCCCAACCTCCCTGGTTTTATAGCGTTTTACCAGTTCCATGTAAATTATCTAGTAGAAGAAACCTCATCCACGGCACAGAGGTCCCCTAAATCCTCATAACATTGCTCTCATCATGGGCAGGAGTTTATCTGAAGGTGAGGACGGCACTCTGCTAATAACTTAGAGAACGTGGTGAGCTCAAGAGGGAAGCTGCGCATCCCTCATTCTCTGCAGGAAAAAAAAAAGCTTCCTGCATTTGTGTGTCATGTCCTTCTTGCACTGAAGAAACAACTTTGCTCATCATAGATCAGTTGGTGTAAAACTCTTTGTATATAGGATTGAAGTGTCAGTTAACTACTCTGTTTAGGAAACAAAGATGTACCAAATGACTAGGGTACATCAAGGTCAGGGAAGAGCATCCTCTCACCCTCTTCACCAGCTCTCAGAGCTAATATCAGTGATGGAAAGGAGGGAACAGTAATGTTCAAGTTACACACTTTTGACTGTAGTGACTTTGTGTCCTGCTTAACCTGTTTAATTTAGCACTGGATCTTTCAGTGTTTCTATTTCACAGAAGTCTGCTGTCCCAAAAACCTTATCGTCATAGAAGTGATATTGGCTGATAAAGAGTGCCTACCTGAACCACCTTGGTAAACAGCTGAAACAGGGCTTTGAAAGAGCATTTTCACACAAAGGTCTTAACGTGGATGGGGAAGACCAGATAGATCTCCATACTCTGTTGTTCTTAGAATGCTAAAAATAAGTTACATCAAATCACTGTATCAAAGACTTTTTCAGAGCATCGTGCTTATTCCAGTCTTACAGGCTCATAGATAAAAGATCTTGGATTCTCTTACATGACACCACTCTTGACTGAAACCTTCTTGACGAAGTACCATTCATCATCATCATGGCTTGGCTTCGCGGACGAAGATTTGGGAAGGGCTTTGCCCACGCTTATTGCAAGCGCGTTGATGGCTGAAAAGGCCAATGCGGGATAGGCCAGACCGGTTGCAAAGAGCACACCGGAGGGTCTCCTTGGGTGGGATAGTCGAGGCACGGTTCTTTCTGCGCTGTCTTTTCTCCTCGAGCCTGATTCTACGCGTGCTCTCAAAGGAGACAGCAGCGTTATGTATGGTGTGTCTCCAAATCTCCCAATTGGAGGCCAGGGTGGACCACTGATGGTGGTCAATATGGCCTAGGCTGAGGTGTTGTTTCAGGGAGTCCTTCTATCTCCTCTTTGGAGCTCTTCTCTTGCGGCAGCCGGTGGCAAGTTCACCATAGAACACGATCTTAGGGAGGCGGTGATCCGCCATCCTGGAGACGTGCCCTGCCCAACGCAGCTGCGTTTTCAGCAACATGGCCTCAATACTGGTGACGTCTGCCTGTTCCAGGACAGCAACATTAGTCACGTAGTCAGTCCAGTGGATGTTTAGGATTGTGCGGAGGCAGCGCTGATGGAAGCGTTCGAGGAGTCGCAGATGGTGGCGGTAGATGACCCATGATTCAGACCTGTACAGAAGAGTAGGCAGTACCACGGCTCTGTAGACACTGATCTTTGTACTTTTCTTCAGGTGTTTATTGCACCAGACTCTTTTATGGAGTTTTCCGAAAGCTCTGTTTGCCTTTGCTATTCTGTTGTCTATCTCTTTGTCGATCGTGGCATCTGAGGAGATGATGCTACCCAGATAGCTGAACTGCTGGACTGGCTGAAGCTCTGACTCGCCAATGGTGATGTGGAGATGATGGTAATCATCTTGTGGTGCTGGTTGGTTGGTTAATTATTAGTGTATGACTTTTCAGAAAGCCTTCTTGCTGGCTTCATGTTGGGAGCAAGTATCCTTTGTGTCTTTGCTATCGCTTGATGCTCTGTCCCCTACCTCCACTGGTATGGCAGACCTAAGGACCTTGCTAACACGCTGTCCCACAAACAGATGTGCCACTCCCAGGCCTATCTCCAGCAAGCCTGGTTTTATCGCTTTCCTCCTTCAAATCTAGTTTAAAGCTCTTTCAATGAGCCCTGCCAACTCCCCACAAGGATTCTTTTCCTCCTTTGAGACAGACATACCTTGTCTGTCTCCAGCAGGCCTGATGTCCTTTAAACCAACCCATGATCAAAAAACCCAAAGTCCGGATGATGGCACCAGGCTCAGAGACAGGTATTGATCTGTGGGTCTTCCTGTTTCTTCCCACATTAATCCCTGCAACCAGTGGGATAGAGGAGAACACTACTTGTGCTCCTGATCCTTTGACCAGTTGTCCCAAAGCCCTGAAGTCTCTCTTGATTGCCCTTAGACTTCTTGTTCAAGTTCATCACTGTCTTCCCAAAAAATCAAAAATGGATAATAATCTGAGGGCTGTACCAGGGTAGGACACTTTCCTAATATATCCTTAACCTGGGTTCCGGGAAGGCACCAGACTTCCCTAAGAATTGGGTCAGGTCTGTGTATTGGGACTTCTGTTCCTTTCAGAAGGGAGTCACCTATGACAATGACACGTCCCTTTGTGAAGAAAAACTGGAAGAAAAAGTATGGAGAAACATTTTTATGAAAATGCATTGCAGTGGATGTCAGCACAAACAGCAGAAGAAACCTGTATTCTCTTCAATAAGTTTTGAGAAATAAGTCCTATATATCTTGCTTACTTTGAAAAAAATGCATCATATAACCAAAAAAACCTGTCTTTTTTTGCATCTTGCTGCGTCTTGCTGCAGTCGGGCTTTGCAATGTCATAGCCATGTTGCTTTCCAACTCCGCAACAGTTTATTGCTGCTGCTTCCTATAGGAGGCCTTTCTCATTTAATTAATACTGGTTTAGTTACTTAAGCAATGACTGACTTAAAATGGTTTAGGGTTTTTTTGAATATTCAAATTACAGTCAAATACCAGTTTAGTTGATAACTCTTTTAGGTGTGTAAATCACTGAATCTGCAAGAATTGATTGTAGGTATAGAAATTGGGAATATTCATAGTATCAACCCATGTAAATCATTCGTTGGACTTAGGACTACTACTAAACTCAATCCTGTACCTAAAATCCAATTAATTAATCAGTTATATTAACTTTATAGTCCTTCCCCAAGCTGTACGTCATGGTCCTTCATGAATTTTCATTATAAGTAAGGATGCCACTAAAATTTCATATATTCTCTGCCCCAGCAAATTAGATTCCGGTTAACAAAATTGTATATTCTTACACTGGAAATTTTAAAGCCAGAATCAGGCAGTCTGCTAACACGAGTCTGTGAAGGAATTAATGGTGTCAACGTTGAATGTCCACGCTTCATTTCTAGATGCTCTTTTTACATTTATCAGTCTTACAGGTTGTAAATTTCACCTCTTTTTCTGTACACTGTAGTTCTGGGGTAATTAAAATCAGGGAAAACCAAGGAAAGTATTATGATATTAGCCCAGACCTTACAACTTGCATGCATTCAGACAAAGGATTTTGATGTGTTCATTAATTTACAATTTTTAAAAAGACATTCCTCTTAACACAAAACTCTGAAAATAAACAGCCAATAGAATTTCCTTTCTTGCTTGTGCTACAGTCTAGCTCAAATTTCAGTAAAGTCATCCTGAGTACTCTTTTCAACTTTACAGATTTTGCAAAAGTGTGTATTTGAAATATTTCTTTCAGAACTGGTCCATTCGTAGCCATCAGCTTATTTGTGTTTAAAATACCCTACTAAAAGGAATTTTTTTACTTCCTACCTACAAGAAGCCACCTTAATTTGCAATAGAAAAATGTTAGAGAAGGCACAGATGCTGTGAGCAGTAGGTTTTTTGTTTGGGGTTTGTTGGTTTGGGGGTTTTTTTGCAGTTACCCGTATATCTGTAACAGTACCTAACTTTTGTTTAAAGTTTGTGACCATTTATTGCCAACACCAAGATGAGAGCATGTCTGGGAATTTTTTTACTGATCAAGTCAGAATGTCAGAGTTCTTGAGTTGTTTGCTCAAGGTAAGTGAAAGAAAGCAAACTTATTTTTTTGTTTTTGTGACTTTTTTCTTAATTTCCATGTTATTTTGGGAAAGTTGCAGTGCTAATTTTTGTACTGTGCATCTAATTGCTTGGAAAGCAATCTCTGATTCAGTGGGTTTGCTTCTGTCTTCAGTCTGCTTGGAATTTACTCCACTTCTGCGTAGTATTAGGACTGAAAATTAATTTGCTCTTGCTTTGGCTTGTTTGGCCGTTTTTTCTGATACATCAGTTACTTCAGATTAAACATTCTCATGACCGAATTTTCTGAGTGTCCACATTTTCATTTTGTTAGTAGGCAGCACAGGTAAAAGATGCCTTTTGCAGAGAATGTGATAATCAGACAAAAAATTACCCTGTAATACTTGATGTGATGACATAAGCTATCACCGAGTCAAAACAGTGCATTACATAGATGCCAAAGAGGCAAGAGTCAGAGCCGGTGAGTTTTCAATGTATTTGAAGCTCAGCTGATGTTTTCTTACACAGTTTTGTCTTCAGCAGTACAGCAGTGCTGGGCACATCCTTTTTCATGTGAACAAAACAGAAGAGCAATTGAATGAAAAATAGACTGAGTAATACTGAGCCTGCCTTCTAAATATGCAACTTTTCATTATTTTTATGCAATAGATATAATGGCAAGTAGGTTTCTGACCTGAGTGTGCTAAAATAAAATTTTTTGGGAGATGTTGACTATTTTTACATTTATTTCATAGCCACTTAAAATATACTTGTTTCCTCCATATGAAATACCATGTAAAATTAACGTTGCTTTTTTACTTAATTTTCAAAAGTTACATTAAGTTCATCACAGTTTTCTTTAACGTTTTTAGAGCCCATAATTCTGCCTTACACAGAGTTGTGGTGTTTTCTTGAAGCTGTATGATCATATCTTTTTTTATACTGTTTGCATTTAAAATTTTATTTTGGTGTGTGCTTAGAATTTCAAGGATTGATAAAGGAAATCCCCTTTTCTGTTCATTTTACTATCTGCATACTGTGGTCACTAACATAGTCTCTTAAAAGAGGTATCCTGCAGCTTATTGATGCTGAGCAGAGCAACAAGAGAAATCAAAGATTCTGTTGTCATCCACTGAACTGGCAATTTATATTTTTATGCACGAAGACCTGCTGACTTGCAAGGAACGGTTGTGAAAACAGGACACTAATTGCCTGTTTCATAGAAGTGCCAGTGGGAGACATTTGGGAGACTATCACAGTAAACAGAGTGCTTTTCACTCAAAAAGCTTGGCTCTCTTAATTGCTTAGGTATAAATTAAGTGGACTTCCTGGGAATTCCCAAACAGTGGAAACGTAAATAAGAGATGAGAATTATTTTCTAACAAGTTCAGAGCTATTTTCAGTACAACAGCTTTTTTATGAGACCATCGACTGTTCGATCCTTTTTTGAGAAGGCAAAACGGAAGTAAATACTTCCAAGTTCAGCTGTGTGAACCTGGTCAATGGAGGAACAGCACAGGTCTGTTCTTGGAGGGAGGAGGCAGGAGCATGCAGCCAAAGTGGAGGCAGGGACCAGACAGACAGACTGCCCCTTTCAGAGGCAACTGGCTGGTGGGCCAGCTGCATCTGAAGGGTAGGTGCTCCGTTGTGGAATAAAGTTTCACATGCCCAGCCTTCAGAAACGAAGTGGCATCACAGCATTTTCTCCTAAATGATACAGAAAATTCTTTACACACCACGTGAGCACAAGATTGACAGCAATATGTTTTCCAATCTTTGTCTATGCTAAATAACCAATGGCAAAATTAAAAATTTAGCATGTTTGATCCAGCTATTTTTGAAGCAGACCTTTTCCTACAAAACATCACTTTCCTTTCCTAGTGAAAAGTATGTAAGACAAAGATGTTTGGGTTTTGGGGGGACTTAGGTGATGATTCATCCTGAGCAGGGAAGAATTACACTTGGGAATTTTTTGTTCTTAAGATAGTGCTTACATGCATTTTCTATATATTGTAGCTGTAGTCAGTGGATGTGATCTATTTTACGTGTAAAGGTCCATTCTTCTGCTGTTTCTTTTTGGTAACTCTTCCACCCCAGCAGGCTACTCAGTAGAGTAGCTTGCAGTGCAAAAGTCACATTTTGTATCAAAATATCCTTTGATCCTCCACGTTCTTATAAAAAGATGGGATTTATCTCAGTCAGTAGTGTAGTACCCTGTCATAGTTCAGTAGGAATAACATGCCTAATGGTTGCTGAGGTTAGAAATAACTTTTAAGGGGCAGTAGATATCGTTATAACCTGGTGACATAGTGAAGCTTAATAGGCACTACAACATCCTTTTGATTTCGTGTTTCCCTGAACACTCAGTTCTGTGACAGGTGGTCAAGAAAAGCTATTCTTGTGTAAAATCACCCAAGTAATAATGCTGAAGAAGCATTAATTTATTAACCATTAAAAGTAGCTGAGAGTCTTTGGAGAAATGTTTTAGTGTGCCTATATGAATAAAGAGTTTGACTGATACGCTATTTTTTTAGATAAATTATAAATACTATGTTTAGTTGATGCATGCAAAGGTGATAAAATACACATTTGCCATTGCATATTCAACCTATTCTATTCTATTCTATTCTATTCTATTCTATTCTATTCTATTCTATTCTATTCTATTCTATTCTATTCTATTCTATTCTAATTAATGTTTTCACAACAGCAATGAGGCAGAGGAAGGAAATTAATTTTTAGGTGAGCATTTTGTTTTGTAAGCATTGGCAATGTAAAAAGTCTAGATAGCTTTATTGAAAAATGATAGTTTCAGATATTAAATGCAAAATTGTTTTTGCTGGTCTTTATTGCTTATCTCTAGTGTGTGTTCATATCATGGGAGTTTCCAGTGTGAACAAATACAGAGCGTACAATGGAAGGCAGCACTTCAAACAAGAAATAAGGATGTTTAACTTAGTGATTAAAAATGG
This sequence comes from Bucorvus abyssinicus, assembly GCA_009769605.1. NCBI lineage: Eukaryota > Metazoa > Chordata > Aves > Bucerotiformes > Bucorvidae > Bucorvus > Bucorvus abyssinicus. Next base: position 91,157,029 of record CM020024.1, on the reverse strand, counting down.
AAATGTTATTATTGAGAGTCCATTCTTCTGACATTTTCTGATGTTTTTAATATCCCAGAAAGCTATGGGCTCTTTCAGATTAATCAGAACTTTCTTTATTCATATTTTGTAGTTGTAGGCTTTGGCTCCAAATTCAGCCTACCTATTCATCCAATATTTGGAAGGCATTTCTGTAGAATGTATTATAGCTACAGAGTCAACTCATAATATAAAAGAGCCTCTTTGGCATTTCTGTATTGGGTGGACAAGAAAATAAATAAAAATAAAATGCTGCCTTGATGCTGGAAAATATTTTTAAGATTTTTTTTAAAAACTTTTAAATAAGTGTATCTCCAGGGTAAATAGACTCATGAATTTCTAATACTCAGAGGCAATTTCACTTTATTATACACTTTAACCTTGCCTTTGCCAGTCCTGAACCTTTGGTATATAATGAAAATGTCTACCATGAGTATAAATATATTTAATATAGTAGCTGCCATAGCAATGGTGTTGGAAATACTGCATAAAATGAAATGGTAAGATTTGTAAGGATATTAGAACTAAGTGGTATAGAATAGACAAGTTATTTACAGTAGGTTAGAAGAAATTATCTATTGCATAAAGAAAAAATTCTGTTTTCAAAGGACCTTTGAAGTACCTGTAGGTAGTGAGCTATCTTTGAATTTACTCAGCAGGATCTTCCTGACATGGTCACTTGTTACACTCATCATGCAAGCATTCATCCTTTTATATTTAGGGAGCTCTTGGACACTTAAAAGAATATTTGGCTCTGGCCTTTCATCTTTATTCAGTTCATTAACTATTCAGTATCCATCAATAGTAATAAAGTAAATAGTAATAACTTCTACTTTGAGTTTTCTCAGATCTCCAAGCCCAAATTATTTCTATGGTTATTGCCATTCCCTGCAGGGGTATGATGAGTTTCTCTGACGTGGGTACCCTGCTTCCAGAATGGGGTGGGGTATGTGCAGAGACACTTGGCTTCACGGAGTCAGCTTGGGTCCAGCCAGGCTGAGCCATCGCTGCAGGCAGAGTCAGTGGCAGCGCCATACTTGGAAAGAGTAGGAGAAAGCAGCAACAGCAGCAATCCAAACAGGGGAATGAAGAACAGTCAGAGACAGCTGCAGCAGCAGCTGCTGCCTGGCAAGAGTGCGAGGAGGGGGGAAGCAGAAGGAACAGCAGTAGGTGCAGGATGGGATGAAAGGAACAAAACAGCCTCAGCTAAGGCTGTAGACTGGAGACATTGAGAAGTTACAGCAGCAGAACCCTTCCTGGCTTTTGGTAGGTGTCCTTGGCTGGTCTCCATCCCAGGGCTGCCTTCTACTGCAACCAGGTCTGTTGCATGGCCCGTGAACAGTTTCTTTAGGCAAATGTACCACTGCCTGGGAAGCCCTAGTCTAGTCGCCTGTAAGAGGATAAGAGAGGACTTGTATTGCCCTGTCAAAGTGGAGCAATCTTCACTGACTCAGAAGCGCAGCACCTGGGGAGTGTCATAATCAGAAACTGAAGTATTTGAGAGGAGCCTGTGCTTCCAGAGACAGGTAGCAGATGATTAGGACATTTTCAGGATTAGAGTTCCAGACCTGGTTTCCCAGAGCGTGCTTCATCTCATTTAGTTGTGTCCGCCTTCCAAATAAACATGTGATGAGGAGTCCCATACTTCATTTCTGCTGAAACACTGAATGCATTTCTGCAGCATTTTAGGTACTGCTCGGAAAGACAAGCATTGCAGTGTCGGGCATGGGAACACAAAACTTCTGCATGCCAAAGCCCTTTTTATTGAAACAGACCTTAAGAAACTTCTCTGTTGGTAACACAAGTCTTCTGTAACGGAATCAGAAATTTAATTTAAAAAAAAAAAAAGGGGGGGGGGTGTTGGTTTTTTTCTAAACTGCACTAATTCTGCTTACATTGATTTGTCCAGCACCCATGAAAACTTAAGAATCTTTTTCCTTTTAAGTAAGTTAAACACTACTTTTGAAAGATTGTCTGCTGTCCTTTGCAGTGTGCTGCAACAGACAGAAGTAGTATTGTCCTCCCATGAGACACAACTAGGTGGGGTAGCACCAAGTTACTGATTGAGGAGGACTGCGGTGGGGTAGTGTCCTGTTTCTGTTTCTGGGCTACAAGGTTTTACTGTGTGTGTTCATTACCAGTAATCTGTCATAAAGTTCCAATCAATAGTAACTATACCCTTATTGTAACCTGGAGGAGTAGCTTTAGACATTAGAGATAACAGTGAAAAGTATTGATGACTGTCCTAGATAAATCAGTGAGTCAGTAGAAAACATTTTGTTATTTTTCTATTTGGTAGGTAGTCAGGGGATACTGCGGTCACCCTGCAACCAGCCTCCTTGCCAGCTGGCATTACAAGTGGATCAGCATAATGAATTTCAAAATCAGTCAGCAGATTGTACTGGGCAACATTTTCTCTGGAGAGAAATATTAAATAATAGAAATCTTTGGATCTCCTCAAGTCTCTCCATTCCATTTTCTCAGCAGCTTTACAGATTTCTTTGTGTTGCATCTCACATCCCCTGGCAGTGATGGTGTTTTGCCTGCTACATTAACAGATGCTGATGACTGTAATAGATTGCTGAAAGCTGAAAAGAAAATCTCATGATGAGCGGGTGGGAGAGCCCCCGATCTTGCAGCTGTAGGAGAAGAAAGATGCATGATTTACAGAAGAATAAGGCGCTGGCACATTTCAGACACCAGCAACAGTACTACGATTCAGTGCAGAATTGTGATGGTGACCATGACATGTTTTTTCAGACTGTCATTTGCCTTCATGTATTGTTTATTTTCATTGTGGTTTCAGAGATGCGTGCTTTGTATACTGTTGCACATATCTGGAGTACTGGACTGTGTACTTCTATATGCCTCAGTAATTGAGCCTGATCGGCAAAAAAGCCATGAAGGTGAACAGATATTCACATGTGGGGACTCTTTTTGAGTTGGGTAGTTCTCCTTGGCCTTTTTTTTTTTTTTTTTTTTGGTGACTAATATAGCCTTTTTTTTCCACAATTATCTTCCTTAAAATGAACTCTATGTATTTGATTCTTCTAAAATCACCTTTCTTTCAGTATGTGCTGCGTGATGCACTATATTTATGGACACGTTTGTATTGCCTAGTAGTAGTATAACAAGAAGATAGATCGTGTAGCTAAACAGAGCTCCTTGTTATATATTAAGGGAAATACTAGGTGCTTTTTAGGATTTTGAAAGAATTTATTGTCAATGGGAGCACCAAGTAACTCAGATGTAACAAATGGTTAATCCTTTTCTTTCTTGAGACACTAAAGGCACTGTCAGTATTAGGTCATATGTATGCAGAGGTCTCCTTTCCATGTGGAACAAACAGTATTTCCAGCTTGAAACTGATTAGGAGGCAAATTATGTGAGTAAAAAAATCTTAAGAAAAATAATAGTAGAGTTGATAGAATATATCATGGTATTGATCTTAAGTAATATAAGTTTTATCTATTTTCTTTTAGGAGAAGCCACTGACCAAATCTCTGCAACGAGGAGAAGACCCCCAGTTTGATCAAGTAAGACACTTGAAATGATACGATTTCCATTCCCCAGGCTATAAGACAAACACTTTGAAGGCAGTCTAGTGTCCTTTTCCTATCGTTGCACACTGAAAAAGCAGTATCTCTACATGTACTGTAGTAAAATTATGAGTGTTTTTGTGTAACAATTCTTGGTTTTAAATTATGAGGATTTTTCCACTGTTTTCAAGCTCAATATTTTTTGCCATAGAACTTCTTGCTTTTTGCAGTGTATTAGGCACGTGTATTATTTCCTGTCTGTTTCCCCAATGGAGGATTCAAAGCAAACTTTGTGTCTTTTCAGAATATATGGTTTTTGAAACAGACACATGGCCCCCACTCTTTCTTTTATGGAGTGTTTCTTACAGCTAGTATGAGGACCTTTAAAATCACTGTCATTGCCATCAGTCTCATCGGTCTAGTTTGTCTCCAGAGCTGTGACCCAGCATGACTTACATGTATGCTGCACTTCACATAGGCTGAGCCAACCTGTTGTCTTTAAAAATAAGTATAAATTCAGTTGTCAGGATAAATGCCTATATATGACAAGGTAAATAATAATTAGAGAAAAATGGCTGGCAAGGAAAAGTAGTTAAAAAAGAAAATATAATTTATGTTATTAATAATATTTAATAGAACAAAAAAAAATTATAATTAATAAAATGAAATTTGTATTTGTCATTAGATTAATACGTTTATTATGTAAGGGAAATGGGACAAACATAAAAATAAAACCAACAGCAATATACTCACTTTTTAATGATGGTATAAGAGAATTAATTTTTGTCAGCGGTCTTTCATAATAAAAAAAGCATCTAGAAAAAATTGTTACATAAGTAACCTATTTTGAAATAAGGAAAGATGGGTGCTAAAGGGTTTAAGTTGCGTAAAGGATGCCAAAACTCACTCCCAGCAAAGAGGACGGATAAATTCAAGGTGTATCGTAAACAACAAAGTTATTTGCAACTCCGCCATTCCTGCCTCAGCTGCCATTGCTGTCGCCATTGCTGCCAACCCCACCACTGTGCTGCCAGCAGTGCCAGAAATACGGACAGAAAGACGTAGCAGAAGCAGCAGCAATAGCAACTACTGTGAAAGCAACTCTGGTTAATGCCATAAGCTGCAGGTAGCATATTGATTAACGTAACTTCAGGAGAGAGGATAGATATGAGTAGGACTTAAGAAGTTCAGATGAATATAACACTTTTCCTGTGTTTTCTGGTACATTGCACTAGAAGAAAGTTGCCTTGTGAGACCCCACTGGTGTTCACAAAGGCTCCCTTCATAATTTGAGCTTGACAAAGTGACACTTTCTAGGTTGTTCTGTAGCTGCTTTTTGGGGAGAGCTAGCCTGCTTGGAGGGCTGTTCAGAGCAGGAGTCAAATGGTCGGACTACTGCTTTGCACTGGGGAGCTCCCTGTCTGCCTCACTGACCACAGAGAGACCCTGCAGGGGAGCCAGCCACTGTAGGCTAAAGGAGGCTGCTTTGTGAGTACTCCTTAGTTGCTTAATGAAATTTTTGGTGGTATTCTGACCTTAATTTTATATATTTTTTTTTCCTTCCTTTGGGAAGAGTGTCAGACATAAATGAGAAAGAAAAACAAATTAATCTATCCATATGTAAACCCTGTGATACTGTTCCTGCGGTGTATTAAGCAAACACAAAATGGGTGGCCATGATTTGATTAAATATTCATGGTTAAGTGAATTTCGACCCTTTACAAGGAAGAATTAGAAGACTTAGGCTTCTGCTAGTTATTGGTAAGTAGACAGAAAATTGAACAATTAAGTTAAGATCAATTAATGAGAGCAGTGAATGCTTCTTAGAGTGAAATAACTGTATTTCCTACTGTAGCAGTTTACTCTTAATGCTGGGTGAAAAAACCAGATGCAGACAAAAAACAAAGGTGAATTTTGTTATACACAACATTTGCGTGTATTTCTAACTGCACACGTAGAGCCCTACCTATGTGTAGAGTTGATAGAAAAGTGTAGAGCTGAGATTGCCTTCGACGTCCTGTAAGAAAACGTTGTTTTCAGTTCCTTGAAATTTTCCAAACGAATAATTCAGATTGAAGTTTTCAGACTCTCTGTCTGCCTCAGCCTGAGTTCTTGGGAATAATTCCCAGTTTAGATTTCTCATTGTTTTCTGCTTAAACAGCACAATCATTTTGAGATGTTCTAGTGCTCTTGGGATTGATGTGCTCCCGTGATTAGAATATGGGACCTGAACCTGGCTGATGAGCCTGTTTTCAAGAACATGGTTCATACTTAGCAAAATAATTTCAGTTTAGCTGAATTGTAGTTAGATTTTCATTCAAAAATTTGTAATACACAATAGAGATTTGATAGAACTCGGGTAGAGTAGAGACAGGAAGATAGAGCAAAAAGTCTTTCTTGACTTGTCATGTTTCACTCAGTAGATTAGGTCAGTACATCTCAGTATTACAAAGCTATTTTGCAGATGATAACATGTCAGTGTTATAAAGTTGTGAAAGTACGGATATTTTTGCTAATAATAAAAATGAAGATGCTGTCAACCTGGAAAACTCTGAAGATCACGATTCCACATGATCCTAAAATCCAAGTAAGAGGGCATATGCTTTTAAGTCAAACCATTTAAGTTTTATTTTTTAACTTAAATATTTAAAGCATCTGTGGAATCATGGAAGACCAGGTTGATGATCCCTTGCTTCTCCCTTCTAAACAAGGTGTGGAAAGCTTTGGTGTTTGTTCCTGAAACACATGAAGTCATCTACCAAAGCCAGAAAAAGCCACACATGACATACCTGATGTTTCTACTACAGAAATTAAGGAGGAGAAGAGGCAGAATCCCCATGAACAAACACTTTCGTGGGGTGTCTAATAGTTTTGGCTTTGAACTTTAAGACATCAATAGTCACACACTATCAAAGAAACCTAATTTTCTTTTTTTGACTTTATCGAAATTATCTCTGTTCAATTTGAATGAAATTGATGGGTGATGCTGAAGTGACCAGGTCACTAGTCAGTTTAGAATATCTAGTGTGCATCTTCTAACTGTAAATTTTAAAGCACCAAAAGTAAGGCATGACATGAATCAAAATTTGCCTTTTGCAAGTCACCTTCAGAGGTGGCAAAAAACAGCAAAAAAACCCCTTTGCAGTAACTTACAATGAGCAGAATGGAACTTCAGCTACCCAGAGTAATCAGCATCAAGTTCAACACTGAAAGCCCTGAACCATTTTAAATGGTTAGGAAAGCATTGCTTACTTCCCCTAAACAGCTTTACCTCTGGCTCTCCAAGAACCAGCATTTTTTCCTGCCCATTCTCGAACACCATTTTAGGAATGCTGTTTGTGGTGGTGGTGATGGATCCAGCATCTGGGAACCTGACTGTGCGCAGGCAGAGCTGTTTGTCTCTGTATGGATGTAGTGTCAGTGCCTCCTGTTAGGCAGACAGTATTGTCCTGCGGGCTCTGTCAGGCTGCCAACTGCACCACCCTCCTCAAACTCATGATAGTATCTTGAGCAATGTATGAAGTAATCTTACTTACCCTGGCTTGCAGAATGTCTCACCATTAGCCTAAGAAACTGGATTCCTTACACTGACTGTATTTTCCTTTTTAGGTGTGCATCTATATAGAGAAAATATATATAGGAAATCATGTAGTTTTTTCTTATGCTTTTAAATGTCTTTATAGTGTATTTAAAATCGTGTTTTGAAAGTTGTCGATTTGACAGCTCTAGTTGCCTATTGGCAAACAGCATTACCGCTCCAGCATTAGCCTGCTTTGCGTCCCAAATTACAGAAATGTTATTAAACATTGTACTACTGAACTATGACTTAAACTTCCTATTACAGGAAACCATAAAGTTGCAGTACATGAAAAGATCAAAAGCTAGGGTGAAAAAGACCTATAATTATCCAAGAAGCTTATCCTCACCCAAGGAAACATTTTTATTAGTGTTTTCTCAGCCCCCACTAAAGTATCTTCTGTTCTTACCACAGTATATACATGTTCCGTGAACTGACAACACTGGAGGCAGAAAAAGGGCACTGTGCAATCTTGGACTAACCTGCAGACATTTTTCTCTATGAAAATACAAAATTAATGTAATGTTTTGGCCATGGAAGTGAAAATGTAACAGCAAGACTTAGATTTCATATGAAACTGTCTATATGAGGTGCCTGTTGGAGTTCCAGCATAAAATGCTCAAAAATTTCTCTCATTTTAATTATAATACTCTCTTCTAGGAAGTACGCTAGGTTGGAGAATACAGATTAGAAAGCAAACGCTAAATGACATGCTAATGACTAAGTGTCCCTTTTTCGTAACAACTTAAATGTGATAAATGAAATGCTGATAATTATTCCCATACAATATTATATTTGTTAGATGTAGAGAGAGAATAATGTTATCATCAAGATTGCAGTAGCACTGCAGTCAGCCCCTTTTGTGTTTTCCCTTTCCCTGCATTTTACACATTGTCTTTCTTCACCAGCAGAAGGACACATGGTAGAGGGAGTATAAGAAATGGTGGTGATGGGTTTATAGAAGAACCCTTGGCTTCTTATCAGAGGTTTGGGTTCAAGCAGTGTGTGAAGAAGTAAATGTGAAGGCAAAATTAAAGGTAACATGTTCAGAACTGAACTTGCTGCACACTAGAAATGAGTGGGTTTTCATGTAAACTGTTACCCTACCGGTAAAATAGCTATAAGCATTGCTGATGTATAAGCAAGCTAGGTGAAATTACCCATCTACAAAATTATGGTATAAAAAAATCCTTGGTTTTTTTACTCACAAAACCAAAGCCATAAATGAAAAATACTGAGACCAACTTCATACTTATCAGTTTTAACCAGGAAGATTTAATTTCATAGCACTGTCCAAAAAATTACTTAGAACAAAGATGTGAATGAAAGGAGGTCTACACAAACACAGCTGCACTACTTGCTCCTAATGTTTCATTTTACGGATTTTTCAATTAGGGTTCACTTGTCTAGAAGTCTGTCATTAGCAGGAAAAAAAATGTTTTATCTCAAAGGGTCCAACAGAATTACAGCATGTAGCTTCTGTGACGAGAGCTTAGGGCAGTTCATGTCTCCACCTTCCCCCTGACCCAGTCTAGAGTATTTGGAATAGGAACTTCTAACTTTAATTTCTTATATTGCATATATTGCATATATATTGCATATATATGCATATTTTGCATATATTGCATATGAAATCCCAGTCTTACTGTGGTCCGTGCTGTTGATTTCAAGGAGCAAGGATTCCATTGCAGCTGTTACCTTCCTTGAATCCGTATTGTTTGTAGTTATGGGGCTTTGTTATAGATACGCATGAAAAAACATTGAATGAAGGGAAGACATTGTTGCATGGCTATGGGTATCATAAATATAGCTAAGACAATGCTTATCAAATTCTGCTTTCAGTAGCATTGATAGAAAGTGTAAAATCTCACTCCTAATGTCCATTATTTAAAATCTACATAACAATACTTCAAAGACATAATATACAAAGAATGTGCAAACAGTAGATTTGTAAACAATAAACTAACACTGTGCAAAAATGAAGTACTACAATTCTGCATGATTAAAATGGCAATAAAAGGCACATACTTACTGACATATATGGTATATAAAAAAATGCAGACCCAAGAAATTAATGATACTGTTGGAAATTGAATGAAGTTCTGAATATATTTGCTGTTAAAGCACATAGAAATTCATATGTGAAATAAAAAAGTAATCATCTGTCTGCTGTTAGTGGAAACGTTTCTTTTATTTGTATTTTGACAATATAGTAAGACTTTTATGAAAGTATATAAATTGTAGCAAACCATCTGGGTGGAATTTCATTAAATTTGCTCTTAGGTATTAGTCCAAAATAAATATTAAGCATTTACATAAAGTATATTTAGTGCTCTGTGAACACAAGTTTTAAACAGCTCCCTGCTTGTGCAGCTTTTTTATCCTTATGCTATATAGTAGGTATTTCATTTATGATAGAAGAACATGATCATTTGTCCAACAAGGACATATTTGTACACCTATGCACTCCCTTTCAGGAGCAGCACAGAGCTAGAATTCATCTGTCTCCTGGACTTACTTCCAGTAAATGAAAGGGTTGAGTAACCAACACACTGGCTAGACTTCCCTCCCTTCCTGTTCCCTGAGAGCCAAGTCTTTGCCCAGTCCACCCTTCCTTCCTGTCTTAAAAGTGCGATGACAGAAAGACTAAAAAATAAGCTATATTGACCTTTTATTCCTACTAAAAACACACACTGTAAATTCAGCAGAGAAAGTATGGCTTGAGGAGATTTAACAGGAATCACTTTGACTTTTTGTGGTGAGTGAAGTTTCGTTGCTGAGATTCAGAGAACAGCATTGATAAATATGTCAGTGAATGTGCAAGAAGACCTGATTTCTTATAGGGCCTGTTGCAATAGGACAAGGGGTAATGGTTTTAAGTTAAAAGAGGGTGGATTTAGACTAGATATAAGGAAGATATTTTGTATAGTGAAGGTGGTGGAACATTGGAACAGGTTGCCCAGAGAGGTAGAAGCCCCATCCCTGGTCAGGTTGGATGGGGCTCTGAGCAACCTCATCTAGTTGAAGGTGTCCCTGGTCATTGCAGGGGGGTTGGACTAGATGACCTCTGAAGGTCCCTTCCTACCCAAAGCATTCTATGATTCTGTGATTCTATGATTCTAATTCTGTGCTAGTCTTCCCCAGCAAACCCTTTTCACTGCATCCCGTAGTTAACACCTGGTGTTATGCCAACTTCAGAAAAACTTTTGGAAAACAATAGAGAAGTGATTGAAATGTCTAAGCGTCCTGAGTTTGCACCGACACTAGGTGATGCCTGTCTTCTAAATATTTATCTGAAGTCTTACACCTGAAGGCTTTGGTATAATAGAGCCTGGGCTACTGTAGTAATTCTTCATGAAAGGCCTCCTGTCACCGCTGTAAGCAGGGCTTTCATGCCATCTTCCACAGCAACTTGTTTCATATTTTGGTTAATAAAATATATTGGAAACACTGGATTGAAAGCTTTTCTAAAATAGTGCTTTCAGAGATACTTTTATTTTTACAGGAGCAGTTGTTATAACTTTTTAATGCTCCGTGTTTAGTTTTAGTCCATAATGCCTGAACAATAAGACTTCATCCTCAAAGTGCCTCATTAACTTTAGACCACAACATCATTGTGAATTAGTTAAGTTCTGATGCTAAAAAACTGCAAAAGAGGTCAGAGTTATTGATCTAAATTAACTGTCATCCACAAAAGTTCTCATTTAAGGCTTTAGTAATGTTTGGGAATTGTATGTAAGGTGCTAGATCTCTCAGTTTTGCATTTGTCTTAGTCACAGAGTTCACGCAAGTTTGGTCTTATGTGAGGCATTAAACTCTACTGTTGTTCCACAAGCACTGAAACATGTGAGTTTAAATTTAAGCAGGTGGTTAAACCTGCCAGAGTTAATTACATAATCAGTGTATTTGATATGAAGTACATACTTCAGCACTTCACTTCTGTTACTCAGCACTTCACAGGATCAAGCCCTGAATGATCTTGAGGTGGTCGCAAGTCTCCAAGTCAGTAATTTATTCCTATTTTAAATGGTTGTTTTCTATTTTCTTAGAACGTACACAAATGCCGTAGCTGTGAACATTCAGTTGCAATACATATATAATCCTCTTGTATAACAATGGGGTTTTATTTTCACCATAGCTTTGATCTTTCCATGCTTTGCAGCTTTATGGTTTCCTGTAATAGGAAGTTTAATAAGTCATAGTTGAGTAGTAACATGTTCAGTAACATTTCTGTAATTGATGACAGTTTATACTGAGAGAGCAGTAATCTCCTTTTCCAGTATATCACTAGAGCTGTTTAATTAGAAACTTCTAAGGAATTATTTTAAACTATGTTTTACTTGTTTGTGCACACAAAGGCCCAAGAAACTAAATATTTTCCAATATATAAAAGAAAAGTCTGTTACTAGGTGTGTAGGATGGCGGATCACCGCCTCCCTAAGATCGTGTTCTATGGTGAACTTGCCACCGGCTGCCGCAAGAGAAGAGCTCCAAAGAGGAGATAGAAGGACTCCCTGAAACAACACCTCAGCCTAGGCCATATTGACCACCATCAGTGGTCCACCCTGGCCTCCAGTCGGGAGATTTGGAGACACACCATACATAACGCTGCTGTCTCCTTTGAGAGCACGCGTAGAATCAGTCTCGAGGAGAAAAGACAGCGCAGAAAGAACCGTGCCTCGACTATCCCACCCAAGGAGACCCTCCGGTGTGCTCTTTGCAACCGGTCTTGCCTATCCCGCATTGGCCTTTGCAGCCATCAACGCGCTTGCAATAAGCGTGGGCAAAGCCCTTCCCAAATCTTCGTCCGCGAAGCCAAGCCATGATGAAGCCTAATAGTAAGATGGATGCATCTGCATGTTCAGTTGGTTAAGATTATTGCAGAGCTTCTGGAGTTCTCAATATATTCTGAGTTTCAGGAGAGGTATCCAGCAGTCAGGTACAACACATGAAGACAGTACCTCTGATTCATCACTTTTTCTTTCCTTATAGTATGCTCAAACTCAAATCAACATTGTATAAAAAATAAAAATAAACCCCTTGAACAATTAGATTGTTTTCGGCTGTATTGTAAGATGTAATACACAATTTTAACGCATTTTAGTATCATCAGTGGAAAGACACTATGGACATACAGCCTGTTATTGTATTTCAGCTCATGTTTCAACAGGAAATGCAGAATATTAAGTCACTGTTTGTACCATGGATCTCAAAAGTGAGATGAAAACAAGAAAGAACATGTCTAACCATTGAATTTTTTTTTATTTTTTTTTTTTTAAAGAAGAAGGAGAAACTTGACACTGGTTGATATGTTTATTTGTTGTATTTTCCCCATAGGTAATAAGCTCAATGAGCTCACTTTCAGAATATTGTCTACCCTCAATCCTGCGCACTTTGTTTGACTGGTACAAAAGACAAAATGGCATAGAAGATGAATCCCATGAGTACAGACCAAGAACAAGCACTAAATCCAAGAGGTATGAATTTGAATATGCATACATACATTATTGACAGATTCTAAGGTAAAATGTATTACATTTTGCCCATCAGCTTTTGTGAGGTTACAGTGTCTTGAAGGTTGTTGTCATCTTTTTCTGCTTATTCCTGGAACTCTACTCTCAGCTTCTAGATGGGTGGAGTAATTGTGTCTTTAAAATTATGCTCCTGATAGTACAAACACTTTCTTACTGCTGTTTTGGATGCTATAATGTAATTTAAATAGTGGTTTTTATAAACTGTGTCTACCTTCTTTACTCATGTGAACAGGCAATAATTCTTGGAAGGGGTTTTTTAATGACTAAGCAGTGTTCTGCTTAGTCATAGAAATTTCACACACCTATCTTCTATCCAGAAAATTGTGAATCTGTCAAAGAGCTTTAGCAACATTGACTTAGTTCTTAAAACAAACAAGCAAACAAAAATAAAGACCCCCAAACAAATGTATTGATCTCTTATGTTACCTGTATTTCCTCAGTGATAAGGCAGCAGATTGGTCTTGGTTTATATTGAGGTCTGACGGTTTGGTACAGGTATATTCTTCAAACTTACAGTTTGTCTGAATACGTTGGTGCTACATTTACACACTTCAATGAAGCAGCAGGAGAATGAACACTGGCAGACCTTTGAAATTGTCGTGGTTTAGACCCAGATGGCAACCAAGCACCATGCAGCCGCTCTCTCTCTCTCCAGCAGGAAAAAATACAACAAATGGCTTAAGAGTCGAGACAAAGGACAGGGAGGGCACAGTCATCAATTATGGTCATGGGCAAAAGACAGACTCGACTTGGGGAAACAAAATCAGTTTAATTTAAATAACAAAATCACTACTAAATCACCAATCCAATCAGAATAGGACAGGGAGAAAAAAACAAACAGGATCTTAAATACATCTTCCCCCCACCCCTCACTTCTTCCCCGGGCGCAGCTTTGCTACCTGCTTCCCCCTCACATGGCACAGGGGAGCAGAGGATGGGGTCATGGTCAGTCCCAGTCTGATCCACGTTATTCCTGCCACTCTTTCCTCTGCAAGGTAAACACTTCTCACAGTCCTCTCCTGTGGCAAAGTGATGTCCCTCCCACGGGAGTGAGTCCTCCATGAACTCCTCCAGCTAGCATGGGGGTCTTCTGTGGGCTGTGGTTCTCCCAGCGATGAACTGCCCCAACACATGTCTCCTCAGAGTCTTGGCCTTCTTTGGAATTGATCCCCTGCTCCAGTGTGGGCTTCTCCACAGGCTGCAAACAAGACCTTCTCTCCACTGGTGATTTCTGAGGACTACAAGGGCTCAGCCTGCAATCTCACCACCAGCTGAAGGGAAATGGCTGCTCTGGAGTGCCTCCCTCACCCCTTCCTCACTAACCCAGCAATGGTTGCATGGTTGTCTCTCCCTCTGTCCTCCCCTCCCTCTAAAACAAACGCACGCTCCCAAAACAAAGGCCCTTGCCAAACAGGTTTCCTCTTTTAAATATGTTTATTCACAGAGGCGCTGATTGGCTCAAGCTTGGCCAGAGGCAGGGCCGACTTGGACCAGGTTTTTGCGAAGCTTCTTACAGGGGCCACACCAGCAGCCCCTGCCCTGCAACTGAAACCCCGGCAGACACAAACCCAACACAGAAATACATAGGCAATTCTTCACGTTAGACTTACATTATAATCCAGTATCTACTGAAGGCAATAGTTGCTGGAACAAAGGGGTAGGAGCTTGGTTTAGGTATCAAGGTAGACGTGAACCTGAGTCAGAATGTTCCAGACCCTTATGTCAGTGGAATTAGGCAATATGAAGACTTATCAGTTAGGTGTCTGCCCTTGGATGAGATGAATCCTTGCCTTGAAGTGTCTTTTCCTCTTGACTTGTTACAGGACCATCAGCTCATAAATAGATGTCTTCAGGAACTCCACCCATAATCTTGTTGAAAGTCAGCTTAGCAGTGAACCAATGCCGCTCAGTCGATTGATAGTGTTACAGAAAGAACATATACCCAATCCTTTTTCCAGTTAATGTGAGACCAAGAGAACCGAAACACAAATAATTTCCTTCATCACTGATGAAATAGAACGTTTAAATGCATATTTTATTATAAGCACATAAGTACAATTGAAATCACTAAATCTCATAATGTTTATAAGAATTGTGCTGAATTTATGCAAACAAAAATCTCACTGAAATCAATAGTATCTACTTCAAATGGACTGCAGAACTGTCCTTTTAATGTTTAATTTTACATAATTATTGTATATTTCATGTTATCTTTTCAGTACACTTTGAAACTGTGATCAGGTGATCAAAATGGATATTTTTTGTATTTATATTGCAAGTTACCCATTGATAATTTAAGGCATTTTTCAAAATCAGTAGTGAGACTAAATATAAATTTGATAGCACAAAATATTTTATTACGTTTACCTCCAAATGTAATTAAGAACTCTCTAAATGGTGTTACCAGAAAGGAAGCTGAAGTGAAATCCATTTGTTAGAATATAGAATCCAAAAGTTTCCTTGGGGATTTTTTTGTTTATTGCTTGAAAAAGTTTTATGTTGATCTGGAAAAAAGAGGGAGGAAATGGAGAGTGACATTTAAACATTTGAAAGAAGGTGAAAGTAACGAGTTACATTTGGTCTATTTATCTCAGATTTTAAGAGTGTATCAGTGTTTTACTTTGTGAAATGCTGGACAACAGTTTAAAAAGTAGAACACAATCCCCTGTTATCTTTATTTGTGTAACTGAAGAGCGCATATAATATGAATTATGACACATCTCCTAAATATTGTGTTTCCTGGTTTGATTTTGCAGTGATGAACAGCAGAGGGACTATTTAATGGAAAGAAGAGATCTGGCTATTGATTTTATTTTTTCTTTAGTATTAATAGAAGTTTTGAAACAGGTATGGAGTTCTTAAATTAACCATTAACTAATAAATGATGGAAACTACCAATACAAATGAATTTTAGGGTTCTTTTTTATTTCTATCTTTAAGAGTCTAATAAAAACATGAGATGCATACTATATTCTTGTTCATTTTTGTCTTTCTTGCACCTGTACGATACATAGTGTTCTGTGCTCATACAGATTTCACTTTGCCAAGTCTTTGGAGCTGAAGTATTTCTCTTCAATACTAAATGAACTTTAAATGGCTGGCTCACTTCAGCTGTTTTGTTAGCTGGATTCTACTTCAGCTGATACCATATTTCTATATGGAAGATACCCATAAGTATTACTAGCACTACAGTATGCAGCTTGAAGTGTAATGTATGTGTACTCGTTATGTTTTATTTGTGTTTTCAGATTCCACTTCATCCTGTAATAGACAGTTTGGTACATGACATTATTAACTTGGCTTTCAAGCACTTTAAGTACAAAGAAGGGTAAGGCTCTTTTGCATGCAAAAATTCTATGAAAAAAACTACTGTCTTACTTTTTTAATAGTAGTGGTTTAAGCCGTGTGCTTTCTCAGTCAAGAATTCTTCTTGTCTCTTGCCAGGTACCTTGGTCCTAACACTGGAAATATGCACATTGTTGCGGATTTGTATGCAGAAGTAATAGGTGTTCTAGCTCAAGCAAAGTAAGCAAAATTGAATATCATATTTTCCCCATAAATCTGAGATGTTCTATGGTTTAGTATGTGAACATTCCGATTTTTCTCACTTTCTTAAAAGATAGGGTAGGAATAAATCACTTCAGCCCATTGACCCTCTTTTCATCCAGATGGTCTAGAGCTTAGAACTCTAGGGAAGCACAGGTTTTCTGCATCTTGTCTGGTGATACTGAGTAAATTCAACTTGACTACAGCAGTGATATTTTTCTTATCTCAGCAATGACATATGTAGAAAGCCCAAAGGGCAGAAGAGAACCATTTTAATTAATTTTTTTCTGTATGCTATTTTTTTTCTAGCTGGGCAAACCTAAAAATGACTATCCTCCAGCACAGCAACATTTTTAAGGCTCTCTGCAGTTATTTCAGTTCAGAACTTTATGCAACTGCTTCTGACTTCTGCACTTTTTAGAGCAGATGACATAAACTACTTTGTGGACCGGGTCTTAAATTTTGAATCTGGAACCAGACAGATTGAGAAATCGAGTACTCAATATTTAACATCTCTTCATATGCTTACACCACAAACTAAGCAGAGCATGAAATTTACTGTCCCAACACAGTGATCTCTGTCTCCCGACTTTGTGGTGTAACTGAGAGTAGACTGAGTCTGCTCTACAAAAGCAATCAACTTAGCTTGATGTAGCCAAAACAGTTTGAGTTCCTGGAAATCGTATAACTTTTACAGACTTCAGCTAAGGCCTTACCTGGGCTTCTAAATTGTCTGGGTCAAAGGCAAAAGGGGAGGTGTCACCTGCATCCAAAGCTTCAAGTTGACTGTCAAAGATAAAACATAGCCGTTCTCCATAAATACTGCTTTTCTTCTCTGATTCTGAAGGGCCTTGCTGAGAAGTTATTACCACTAAAGGGCTTCCTCCTGCCAACCTATTTTTTTCAACTCTCCTGTGCTCCCTATCAGAGGCGATAACAAAAGATTGTTGCATGTTACACCTGCCCATGAAAATTACTTTCTTTTCATTTTGTCTCAAAAAGGACAGGAGGTTCCACTGGATGATCTTCCTATATGTTATTTTTAGGGACAATGTGTCTCAAAAGACACCTCCAGTAGATTCAGGCAAAAGATCAAAAATGGTCACAGACTCCTCCATCCCAAGTTGTTAAGTGTTACTGTAATGTAACATCCTATTTACATACTGTCAATCCATAAGTGTTACTGTAATGTCTGTTAGAAAAAAACTGAAGGAAGGAACAGCCTATCTGAGGATTTTCATAGTTATCACTTCTTTGGAAAATACTGCATGTACTTGCAAGGAAACTATCTTTCATCTAGGATTTTTGAAAGCCATGTGAGGGGGTTATTCTAAAGATATTGTTAGCTCTTATGTAACAAAGGGGCCTGGTAAGAAAATAATTTGAAAGATGTGGTTATCTAAAATGACTAAGAACAGGCTGTATGCTTCATTTTCTTTTCTGAGTTTATCAGAAAAGAAAGAAAACTAAACAAGAAAAGACATCCATTCACATACTGACTGAAATGGTATTTTACAACCAAAGTTGGATCTTCTTTAGGTTTTTCTCCATTTCTATAGCTTACAATACATTTCAAGTATTAATGCATTCTTTTTTGTAACTAACCAATGTGAATTCACAGATTTCCTGCTGTAAAGAAGAAATTTATGGCAGAGTTAAAAGAGTTACGGCATAAAGAACAAAGCCCATATGTAGTTCAAAGCATTATCAGTCTTATAATGGGAATGAAATTCTTTCGCATTAAGATGTATCCTGTGGAGGACTTTGAAGCATCTCTTCAGTTTATGCAGGTAAAATTCTTAAAAGTATGTAACTGTGGTTCCCAGACCTTTCAGAATGGACTCCCCTTCATCTTCCCTGTAGTACTTCGGGAGATTTTCCATGTATCATTCCCACCTAAATGTATGTGAGGCTATTTTCTGCTTGTTCTGAACCTCAGTGCTCCAGTCTCCAGTCTCTGAAGTGTGCCATTTCATGCCAACATTACATCAGCCCTACACCTCTAGTCCCTACATCTTGCCCTCCAACAAAAAGAGTTTTGGTTCTGTAGGCCCTTGACCTTCCACCCTGCCCTCCCACAGCTGTTCCTTGCTCTGTGTCCCTTGCCTGGCTATGTCTCCTTGGCTGCCTCCGTAGTGAATCCTCCACCATTGACATAATTGCAAAGAGGAGAGGAACTTCTGAGGGAGAAAAACAGAGGAGGAGACAAAGAATTGAGACAAAAGCTGGGTGGAATTTCCCTTGGAAGTGTTGTCACCTTCCACCACACCTTTAGTCCCCTTCCTGTAGGGTACATTTAATACCTGGTTTGAGAGCCACTAGTACAGAGCATTGTTTGATTATCATGAGTGCTTTAAATTAATAAATTACATCATTTTGTAAAAGGAAAGAAAATGTTTTATATTTAAACATTTTAAAAGCCCACATTCTTGCTGGTTAGTATAATGGGTTCTGTTCCCATCAGCAGGTTTATTTAGCTTACCCTTTTTATTCCCCTGTTTTTTACATGGGATCAGCCTACATGGTTTGTAGCCAATCATCCAGTAAAATACGTGTTTTATGTAAACCTCCATGTAAAGATCAGCTTATTGATGGTGTCAATGGAGTAAAAAATTTGTTAGATGCCCACAAGTAAGGGTTTTACATTGGAATACAAATACATAGGTGTACAGACACACAGAGCCATTTCTCTAAGTCCAGAAAGGAAGCACATTCTATTTCAGTTTTGCAATGCGTTTTAAACCATATTTAACAACATACTTAAAACGTACGTAACAGTACAGAAACAGCTCATTTTTCTTCTTTCCTTACCCTTCATTATATGAACACGTCTTAGTGTATATTGACTTAATGTAAGTTATCCAGAGCTGGCAAGATACCAAAGTAGTGTGCACATGACTAATATGAGTGAATGACTTCGTGGCACAGCTTTGTGGCACAGTACTGCTGGGATCCAGCGTCACTGCTGTTGAAATCAGTGGTAAAGCTCCTGTGTAGTACAGCTCTACCTTCCCTGACCTCACTATCTCAGCATGGAATTCATTCTTATATATATTGCAAAGCATCATAAGATGCACTGTGTATGTAGGAAAACCAGTTTTGCTCAGTTTGGTGAAATACAGTTCAATTCTTTGGGCAATTTGTCTGTTAGTTTGAATATCTACATGCAGTGCTTCAGCTACAAGCTCTGTCATACCACCTCTGCTCTAGTAGAGAGGGATGCTTTTGAAGGGTGAGCTAATCTCAGGAGCGAGATGCAGAAGAGCCTGTCTTCCACCACAGAGTGCAGAAGCAGCTCATGAAGGCTACTGCCTTTCCACAGGGGCCTCAGCTGTGTAGCAGAAATGCCTGGAGTGACTGAAGCCATGTGGTGTAGAATCCTGAATGCAGCCAGAAAAAATTATGCATGGTCTAAAGTGTAAACCATTCTGCCACGCATGCGCAGGAAAAAAGTCAGTGGGGGCCTTACTTGTAAACTCAGTGACTGATTGGGCCTTGGACTTAGAGAGGAGGAAGTAACTGGAGCAACACAATTTGTGGTCCTCAGAGTTGTACGGCAACACACGAGTGAGTGGATGCCTATCTCCCCTCCCTCACTGCCTCAGCAGCATAGCTGTGTGGATAGTAGTTCACTACATGTTTAGGACAAAAGTACACTTTTACTTTCTCTCTCAATCCCCAGTTGCAGGCTGCAAATTTTGGTGATTGGTACCACAGGTCTCTTCCCTCACATAGCCCAATTCTGTATTGACCCTTAATCTGCAAGGGATCCTAGGAGTGAAATTTATCCCAGAATATTTACAGGAAGATTGTTCCTTGCCTTGAGTATCTTACCAGAGAAGTATGTTCCTTTTCTGGCCTCTCAGAGCATTGTGTAAAGCAGTCCATGTGGGCTATTACTTCCGTACCTGAAGGTACACACAGGGAAGGCATGAGGTCAGCCCCCAAGTCCAACTCCCTTTCCATCCCCAAAACACCACCGGGCTAGCTGGAATCAGTGGAGAGTTTGTAGGTTATCATGGTTAGAGTAACACATCATTGATCTTGACTTACGTCCTGCTTTGTGCTTGCTGCAAAGCGCAGATTTAGAAGTTAATAGACAACTGTTTTATCTGGGATTTTCAAGATAACAATAGCCACTGACACTTGATGTGCATTCAGAAAATATTTAGAGGTCTTTATTCCAGCTGGTATGCAATTTATGTTTCTTGTTATGTTTTGTTTTAGGAATGTGCACACTATTTCCTTGAAGTTAAAGACAAAGATATCAAGCATGCACTGGCAGGACTGTTTGTTGAAATTCTTGTCCCCGTAGCTGCTGTGAGTTTATTTTTCAGGTTGTTTGCATAATTTATTTAAATTATATAGAACAGCTTGTGAAGTGGGTTTTTATTAACATGAAATTTTCTTTCAGGCTGTTAAAAATGAAGTGAATGTCCCCTGTCTGAGGAACTTTGTTGAAAGCCTGTATGATACAACACTTGAACTTTCTTCACGGAAGAAGCACTCATTGGTTAGTAACCCTAAGAAGCAGAGACTAAAATTCTGTGTCAGAAATATCTTTGAGCAAGACTCTGGGGAAATTGCAAAACTTTTTTCTGTGTTCAGCTTTATAACAAATGTATTTCTATATGGAGGAAAGGTTATTGTGTTTGCAGAAAATAACCATATTTATTCAGAATATGATCTAAATCAGTCTGAATCGAGCAGAGGTTTTCAGCTTCTCGTTCTGTGATTATTAGATGGTTAGGTTTTCTCATACTTGTTATGTGTAAACTATGAGGAGGAGAGAAGAATAGAGTTCACTTCTTGTCAAGTGAGAACAAATGAGGCATGTGGGAACAGCTCTTTCAGAGGGCTTAAATAATACATTGTAGGAATGAAAAAATGTATAACACATGCCCTTTTAAATCCGTAACTTGGCTACTGTGCAGCTCCCTATTTCATTTTTTTCGTGTGAGATGAACAGTGGCACCGCAGTGTATTTTTGGAAGCATGAGTTGATCTGAATTAAATGAGGATCTGAGTCAGTTTGATGCTGGCCGCCTTAAGCAGTCTGTCTCTCCAACTGGGTCAGCGCATGTCAGCAATGTGGCGTTAGCTAATCCGTTTTGAAGTGTTGGACCTTTTAATCAAAGAAAGTTGTCGTTTGTCCTCCCTCATTCTCTGGGAAAGTCAAAAAGACTTCCCTGTTCCCAGTGCTCCCAGCAAATGCTCGTCACTAGCGCTAGGGAATCTGACAGGAGGACTGCAGGAGTATGCCTGAGCTCTCTGCGCCAGATACACCAGTCCCAGGGAAGAGTTAGAGCATCCCCTGGGGTGCAGTCCTGATCTGATTTGAATTAGTGGGAGTCTTGGGTTAGGGGTTTCTCTCCACTTGTGTTTGTGTGGCTCTATTCCACTCTGCCTAGTTAATAAAACGTTGTTGAAACTGCAGCAGGGTAGGAGCTTTGCTGTGCAGTTTTTACACTAAATGCAACTTCCCCAAACTGGTGGCCATACTTGCCAAAGTCAATACTATGTGCTTGAGAAAGGATTGCACAGCTGGGGCTTTGCATTTGATTGCTTGGCTACACATACCACACTGGAGGCTACATAGTTAAAAGTGACAAAAGAGAATAGATTCTTGGGAGGGTGTGATTAGAAATACAAACTTTGCAAGGAGGTGGAGGAGGGGAAAGGCAAACAGTTGGCAGAAATAGCTGCAGTGCATATTTCCAGGCTTCCAGGGAAAAAGCATGCTTTTCTGTCTGAGAGTATCCAGCATGAGCTAGTTGTTGAGGTTCTCTTGATAGCGAATGGAGAGAATTAGGAGACTCCAAGAAGTGGTTTGTGTCTCTGATGAGTTGTGACACTCTTGGGATGTTACTAAACTCTATGATCCTGTCAAGTACTCAACAGTTACAGTCATAATGTTAACATGGTAAGAAAGTCTGCTATGAAAAGACTTCGGTTATCCTCTTCCCATATGTATTTTGGACATGAAGATTATAAAAATAAAAATTAACGTACATTTGCCATTTGCTCAAGAAACTAGGTCTAACCTAGCTATAGACAATTATGTTATATATTACAGGAACAGAAGCTGGGGGTTATGGTGTATTTATACTTTGAGCTGTGAGTGAAGTTACAATTTTAGGGTTAATTTTGAGAATTATTGGTCTTTAAGATAAAATTACCTTATTTTTGACTAATAACTTTAAAGTCCTGACTGATATATTAACTTGACAACTGAAACAGAAAAGTCTTGCTGAAATAGTGAAGTCAATTTCAAATTTAATAGGTGCTTTTTTTTTTTTTTTTTTTTTTTTGGAATAACATTTACAAGGTGAGTTTCAAAGTAAGTGTGGATGAAGACACCAGGTTCCAGTATTTGAAATTCTGTGTTCTGCCTTCCTTCTTTTTATTTTTCACTTCACAAGATGTAACTACCAGCATTTCAGGCATTGCCTGTATTTTATCACAACTCTTTAGGGTGTTTGACAAGTCTCTCAGCAAATATTGTGACTGCAGATTTTGAGGAGTAATAGGCATCTGAGCATTCATAAGTTCTAACACTCTCTGTGGGTTCCGTTGCTACTATAATAAAGATTAGTTATTTCCATGCTATCATTTCTTAGTTAAGTGACAGAACTTAGCCCTGTGAGTTTGTAAAATTGTGGCCCATCTTTGGATTTATCATACTGCTATAAGTAGGCATTTGGTTGGTTTTAGTTCATCCGTAAAACATATCTGTAACAGCTTTAGAAAAAAGTTCCTTTTATATTGTACTACTTAACACTGTGTTTATGTTTGCTAACATTGCACAAAATGGAGGAGTTAGAGCTTTACGTTTACAGTAGCTCTATTAAGTTACTTATACGTTGTGTAGATATAGAAATAATATGATATCGACATCCATTTCCTGTTTAGGCTTTGTACCCTTTGGTAACATGCCTGCTTTGCGTCAGTCAGAAGCAGTTCTTTTTAAACAGATGGCATATTTTCCTCAACAACTGCCTATCCAATCTCAAGGTTAGTATCTTCTGGTTTTAATATTGCATTAAAACTTCAGTATGCACTATCGATCTGTTGCAAATCCATTTTAGCTAAATGTGCTGGATTATTGCTGTTATCTGATTCCATACATAATTTTATTCCCTACAGTACACTTCAGCTGTGCGGATTTTTTCGATAACAAAAAAGTGTTCTTGTGCCTAGTTTGAATTTCTACTGTTTTCTCTCACTCAAACGAAGCCTGACTCAAAGAGCTGTGGAACAGGCAAGATTGTTGATGAAAATTATTAGCTTGAGTGACATACCAAACCTGACCCAGTATTAACTTAATATTAAGGAGAGTTGTGCACACCAGAACAGTTTGTGGGACTCCACAATCTTGTGTGGACTCACATGAACCACATAATGGATCAGGATTTTCAAAAGCCTCCACAGCCCATAGAGTACAGTCTCCTTCCCAAAACCATTAAGGTCAAGCGTATGCTGGGAAAGCTAAAAGGTTTATATTCTAATAATATTTCTAATTTTAATATAAACTGGAAAGTCTCTGATCTTACAGAAGCAAACTTTCCCCTTGAATTAATAAAGGAGACTCCTGCCAGGACATGGAAATATTTGACCCTGACCAAGTTCTGGCCAAAGGGCATTTCATACTGTTGAAAGCAGTGTGAAAGTTAATAAGTATCCTGGTTTTGAAATGGAACATTTATTGTTAACTAAACTTCACAAAAAACTATTCAAGGCAGGAATTCTGTATAGGAAGAGTCAAAGCATTGTGTTTCATTTAGAGGCAAAATTTTTCAGTGGGAGCAACAGTTCCTTGTCTCCAAACCACGTGGAGCAAGGAGAAAGCCCCACTACAATTTGAGCTGCGGGTTCAGAGCTTACTGTACAAAGAATGGGTCAAACAGTGCTTGTCTCAGGAATGTATCCATGGGTACCAACACAATATCCCTTCGGCCTGAATGGGCCAGATGTCACACCGTATTACTGGAAGACAGAAATGGAGGAATTAAAGAAAATGAGCCTAACTCCTGGCAGTCTGGTTGCTTCTCCGCCACAGAAGAAGAGGCAGAGGCATTGAAAAAGAAATTTCTAGAAGAGCAACAACAGATAAAAGCCAGCAGAACTTATCAATCAGGAAACAGAGCAGATCCTGGCAGAGCTGTGTTGTTGACTGCTCTCATGTTCAAAAGGCCCCTATTGACTTTGACAAAGTCTTTGGCACCAGCAGTGAGTTGGGCACTGCCAGCAGTGGTAAAGGAACCACAGCCAGTGCCAATGCCTCCTGTTGGGAAAGTGAAGAGGATGTCAGATATATTAGGCCAAATACTCCTTGTCCTAATAGGATTACTGTTTGGGTTTTTCTTGTTGACAAAAATCCTCAAAATACTGAAGAGCATCAGTTGGTGGTGGACTTCTCAATTTTCCAAAGAGAGACACGCTACGTGCTTTCCAAAGTTCTGGACACTCAACCACCATACGCTTGTAGAGATCTTGCCCATGGACATGCCCATGATTTCCCTGGATATTTCTCAGGCCTTTTATCATCTTTCTCTCAATCCTGCTTCTGCTATTCAGCTTGCTACTTCTGATGGGAAACTGGTCTACTATTTTCAGAAAGCTCCGATAATATTGGTGTCATCCCTTTTCTCCTCCGTCTATTCTCAACTGCCCTCACAGCTGAACTATCTCGTCACTGGAATATTTGGGCTTTTGCTTATAGGGATGACTTCCTCCTCTGCCAGAACAAGCTCTAGTTACCTTAACTCAGCCACAGTGTCTGCTGTTCTCTTGAAAGCTTTGGGGTAAGAATAAACTTTGGTAAATGTACTCCATCATCTGTTGACGAAATCAAATTCCTAGGACTGAAACGTACAAGGACTGACATTATGATACCTGGTGGAAAATGGTTTGAAAGTAAACAGGTTATGAAGTAAATTGATTGTAACAAATGCTATGATTTTAAAATCCTGCCACATTAATAGGCCACACAAACTTTGT
Organism: Bucorvus abyssinicus; assembly: GCA_009769605.1. Taxonomy (NCBI): domain Eukaryota; kingdom Metazoa; phylum Chordata; class Aves; order Bucerotiformes; family Bucorvidae; genus Bucorvus; species Bucorvus abyssinicus. Next base: position 91,131,815 of record CM020024.1, on the reverse strand, counting down.
CATTCCTTTTACTACTTATTCTTTATCATGTGCTGCAACCATTGTATGCTGGTAAAATAAACAAAAAAGGTTTTCAAGTTTCTGTTCCATATAAAGATTTATTGTATAAAACGTGTTGTCAAGGATTTAAACGGAAATTGCAACTCAAGGACAGTATTTCTGTTTCTAAGCTTGTGACAGGTGCCACGTTGGAAGTTGGAGCCATGTCACATATCATCGGCGGGTTGTCTTCCTTCCATTTTGCAGGACCTAGGCCAATACACAGTTATTGATGAATTATTGATGGCTTGGTTGCAGTTTCTTTGATTAAACCATGGTCTTTGATCTGTGACTCAACATCTGTGTGCAGACGAAAATTCAGCTCTTTGCCGTGGAGATTTGCACTGTGGGCCAGGCAAATCTTATCTTGGGTCAAAGTGTGCTGGACTCCTTCAAAGTTGGTCCAGCATGCAGGAGACCATCTGATTGGACTGCATATACTTGTACCCTACTCAGAAAGCCCTTAAAACTGCCACAGAAGCAGAAAACTGCGTATAACCAAGGAGACCCAAAGACAAATCTTGTATTAGTTCAAAAGTTTCCAAAAATAAACAGCAATTCAGACAGATAATCCAATTCAGTCCAACTGATCCCAGATGCCGTGTTAATTAGGCCACCCAAAGCAACCACAGACTTTTGTCCTTTCACTTTTGAATATTTTCTGCTCTGTTTTTCATACCAGATCTCCACCATAGGGCAACAGCTTTTGAATTGACAAAATCAACTGAAGATGAGGTTTTCTTTTCAGAGTCAAATTGGGGTGCTTTTCAGATAGTAATTTTAAATTGTAACATGTATCTAATTTAACCAACTTGATACTTGGGTTTTTCAACAACTTAAGTAATGCCAGGAGAGTTAGGTCAGATGCATAAGTATGCTGCAGCTACAGGAATGGGGTACTGGGCAGCTGTGAGTCTGAATCTTTTTGTAGCATCATTATGAAAACTCTGATCCATGACATCCATTAAATGCAGAACTTGCTTTCTAATATGTGCCTGAAGTTTATCCTTACGTTATATATTTCTCTAGAATAAGGACCCAAAAATGGCTCGAGTTGCACTGGAATCTCTGTACAGACTGCTGTGGGTTTACATGATCAGAATTAAATGTGAAAGCAACACAGCTACCCAAAGGTAACCTGCTTTATTTATAATGATAATGAGGCCCTGTAGAGTGGATGTTGCCAATGAAGAGGTTTTATGGTTCTCCTGAACTCCTTTGAATTTAATCTATTCCTGTTTTGAAATAAAAAACTCAGCTGTACACAACAAAACATTCTCTTTTGTGGAACTGTCAGTTTTTCTCCCAACTATTAAAATTACTGTGTAAATGTTTCTGCTTTTGAAAGAACTAAAAATCACTCTTTGACAGTTAAAGTTAGAAATATTTTTGTAGTGGCATGTCATTGACTTCTTTGTTATTACTTGTAAAGTAGTAATGAAACAAAATAATTACTTTGAATTTGTAGCGAAGGGTCATAACAAGGATACCCCACTACTCTTCCGTTTCAAAGGACATACATTCTAGTCTTTCGAAATGGAGTAGGATTCCCAACTGATGTTTCATGGTAAGTGAAAGCCTGCAAGGTCCAGAAATGTCTAATGCTTTTTCTCTTTCTTTTACAGTCGACTTATTACTATTGTCACAACACTTTTCCCAAAAGGATCCAGAGGTGTTGTGCCAAGAGATATGCCCCTAAACATCTTTGTGAAGATAATACAGTTTATTGCACAGGTATGGGAGAACCATGTGTATGTCTTTCACATTAATGAATAACTTGTTTTCCTGATAACAGATTAACGAATAAGTAAACTTCTATTGTCTGGATTTTTTGCAACCCCATTGTCAGTATCTTTCCTCTAGGCAGTGATAAAATAGATTGAACTGGGGCAGACTTCTTTTAAACAACAGGTTTTTATTAACTTCGTGCCACTGAAAATGGATAAAAATGTTTTCACTTCAACTCCACTGTATTTTTTGTCAGATTTTGGAATTGCCAGCAATTCCAAAATTATTGACAGGCTCTGACCATCAATAAAGTTCAAAATAATAAGCCATGTTTTGTCCTGATACTGCATCATTCCTACCTATATAGGACAGTGGGTTGCACTGCTTTTAAAGCAGTAAGTCAAAGGAAACCAAGTTCAGCATGTAGTTGGCACGTTCAGTTTTCATCACTTCAAATGAGAATTGCTAAAATAAACTAACCTTCAGTGCTGAAGGTTTCATCTCTATCACTTAAATTCACAAAACATTTCCATTGAGCAAAGCACTTAAGCACATACTTAAAGTCTCTGAATAGGAACAAATTAAACAGATGCTTAAAATCTTCCCTGAACTGTGCCATCTGTGAACAAGCTTGTTTTATGTAAAATACTATGTTAGTACCATAATTACCACAGTTAAAATTAAATAATTAAAAACTTTATTTCCAAAATGGGTCATTTTCTATTTAAATGCTGTAAATTTTTTAATTTGACAACACGTGTCAGTGTTGAAAGCTTAGATGTGAAAATATGTTCTGCATACTTCTGAAAATCTCCTTTTCTGTACACGTAAATAAATCCTGATTAAACTGGTTTTCAACATTCTGTTGCCTTAAAGAAAATAAGTAGCAGAAGTGAGCAGCTTAATGATTTGCAATACTTTTACTATTCTAGGAACGTTTAGATTTTGCAATGAAAGAAATTATCTTTGACTTCCTTTGTGTTGGAAAACCAGCAAAAGCTTTCAGTCTCAACCCTGAGGTATGATGTGCATCTGCATTTTTTTAAGTTAGTATATATTGTGTTGTGCTACATGTACTTTCTGGTTACATTCTAAGCATGCTTTCACCTGTGTCCAATTTTCAGGCCAAACCTTGATTGATTGGTAAAATACATATATGGATTTTTATCGGTGAAATGTCACGTTCTTTATGCCCGTCTCGTGTTTCCTCAGCAAAGATTATCGAATGCAAAGTAGTGCAAACATATAAAACTGAAAGATAAAACTGTTGATCTCAGCATCTCCTTATGACTCTGCTGCTGTTATATGCAATGCCTTAAAATATTTTGATATGTTTTCTTTAACAATTTTAATGTTTTTCAAAGCAGTTTTACTAGCAAAGAGTACATGATGCAAGAATTGAAGATGATAAAGAAGAAAAAACTAATAAAATTTTACCACTCTGACCAGTAAAGCTCCACTAGTGTTAGTGTCATGAGTCAGCTTTGTAGTGCTTTCCCTAGAGAAAACAATCAAAAATTTGAAAAACTTTTAAAAAATGAAAATAAAAATGAGTCGTAAATAGTGAAAAATCCTCTTGAAAATAATGTATTTGCTTATGATTTTGAAAACATTTGCATTTGAAAATTAAGAATTAACACATGAAAAATAAAAAGCATTTGTGATCATCTCATAAAATATATCCATATTAATCTTGCAGTCTTAAAGGGTGTGTTCACTGAGATGTTAAGATAGAGTTGAGTTACTGTACAAAAATTATATTTGATACAAAAAAATATTTCGATAAGTAGATTCAGCATTTTACTGTCAAAAGCAGAAGAAGTGAAAGGCAAGCTTTACTGTGAGCACAGCTTTCATCTTCCTTCATCAAAGAAAAATCAAACAGAATTCTTGAGCAGGCAGTCCCCACCACGTTCTGTGTCAGTCCCCTGCAGTACTGGTGGAGGAAGGTCCTGCTCAGGACGTTGTGTATTAGCATTGCTTGAAGCCGAGCCCGTAGGGGATGGACATAGTCCTTAGCTTCTTGATGAATCAACATCTACAATTTTACTGTTTTTCAACAACAATGTAAGTCCAAAAGCAATTAAATAATAGGGCTGTTTTTTGATGAACATAGACTTTAGCATTCTGAAAAAAATACCCATAATCTATGTAAATGCATTTCTAGGAGACCAACCGTCAGTAGGACAGCCTCTGAGTTTTTGGACTACATTCCTGAGAAATTGAAAATATGGCGGTCTTTTAATTGTTGCAATGCAAAGCCTGCAAGTTTTCCTCTGGTGAATTTACAGAAGGCATTCAGGTCACTTAGCCTCATCTTCCTGATATTTTCACATTGCAGTTTCGGTCCTGAGCACCATTCCAGACTTTTCACTCAACATGGTTAACTCTGAGGCCTTTGGAGGCAGTGATCTTTTTTGGTAACAGACCACACAGGATGTTTCTGTTTAACTGAAGGTTCCATTAAGATGCATTACTAAACTCCAGGTCATATCCATATGTTTTATTGTGGAGATAAAAAAGATAATGTACTAATGAAAATATTTAGAATTAAAGTTTTGAGAGGGGAGAGCACTGTTCATAGTGCAGATGTGAATTCGCTGTATTTCATGGACATCTTCTGTAAGATATATCACACTAGTCAATGTAGTGAGGATACAGGAAAAAAATGCTGGCAAGTGCATACTCAAAATTTCGAAGTGATTGAACAATATGAGTAGAATATGATTATTTGATGATGATACTCATTCATCTTCTGAACTTTACAGAGAATGAATATTGGTCTGAGAGCTTTCTTGGTAATTGCTGACAGCTTGCAGCAGAAAGATGGTGAACCTCCAATGCCAGTGACTGGAGCTGTCCTTCCCTCTGGAAACACTCTCAGAGTGAAGAAAACGTATTTGAGTAAAACTCTCACAGAGGAGGAAGCGAAAATGATAGGTCAGTAAGAGAATGGACGATATCGAAACTTGGATGAGAATTAATGAGAAAAAGTTTTCCTGAGCAGTATCTGCTATTGCAAACATTTACTTTATTGTCTGTTCTAATGAAATGTATGGTTTACTTTGACAAATACTGGGTTTTTTAATTATTTCGGGAAAAGCACTCGGTTGTACTCCACAAGCGGTAGCAACCCTGTGTTTTGGGGGGTATTAAGTACACCGATAGTTAAGAATTAGCTTCTTTCAGTGCTGAATAACTGTGTTTATTCATGGATATTCATCTTATTACAAACAGTGCCTGTGCTCAGAAAATGTATCAGCTTTGGAAACCAGCAAAGACTCCTTTGATATCCTTGTTTTAATTGCAGTATCTCACATCAAGTAAAACTTTCAAAATAACAGAAACTTTAAAATGTAAAATAAAGCTGAAGTGCCTAAGTTAAAAGCACCATGAGCTTGGACTTCCTTCATACTCAGTGTAGAGAGAGAATCCTGTGCTGCAGTAGAAGACCTTCTGAACAGGCCTGGTGTTACTGGCAAAAAAAAATTTGGCTACTCACCTTAGCTCTTCATTAAGTTACATGAACGAAGCAAAGTCTACATATTTCTCTAGCAGTGACAAAGACCGGTGTTGTACTATTGCTAGACCATTGTAGTAGTATCAAGAAAATAAGCAATGTAAAACCCACTGCTGGTGAAATGTACAATAGATATAGCATTTAGTGCTGTCACTAATTCGGTTCATTTTGATCACTCCTCATGCATTTAATAATAAATGTTTGCAGTATTGACTTCTTATATTTTATTAGCAATTTCTTCACTATTTTATGATACAATATTCTAGTTTCCATGTATAACATGTAAGATTAAGCTAGGTAATTCCTGTATCATCTTCTGCCTTCTATGCTGCCATTAAACTTTTGATCATATGACATCTGAAAATTGATGTAATTTTGAAATTCTATGCTTACATTATCAAATAGGAAAATAATTGGCTATAGTATATGGATAATAGATGATTAAAAATATATTGTCCAGTGTTAATATATAAAATTCAATTAAGAAATTTAGAATTTTAGCATTTGATGAAATACAGAAAATGAGTTAATTCAGTTTTATTTTCAAAGTATTTGATGTCCATCAGCTGCTGTAAAGCTGTATGTCTAATATGGTTTTTCACATAAAATGTCATGCTATTAATTCTCCTAACCAAATAAGTTTTGGGAGAACTCATTCAGAATCCTTTTTTCCCTTCATCTGTAGTTTATAAATCTTGCTACTGGATCAGCGCTTTTGCTTCTGTCATGAGAAGTCACAAAATATATTCTATAACTTGGCAAATAGTGCAGCTTCACTTGACTATGTAGGGACATGTTTTGACTATGTATTTTTAAATTTTTAATCCAGGAGAAAAATGTGCGTGTGTGTGTGTGTGTGTATGTATATCACTTGAGCAATTTTTACATACAACAGCATTCCTAGAGGAATGTCCTCATCCAGAGAGGACAACATATTCTGTCTCTGAATTGGGACATCATGACTGATATCATACTGGAATATGCTATCTCATGAGGAAAAATTTTTTCTTAATTCATGCAGCACAGCATGAGTAAGCAGCTTTTTTTCAAAATATATGTATCTGCAAATATCCCAAATGATATAAAAATGCATGTTATTGCAGGTATGTCATTATATTATTCCCAAGTAAGAAAGGCCGTGGACAACATACTCAGACACCTTGACAAGGAAGTGGGTCGGTGCATGATGCTAACCAACATACAGATGCTTAACAAAGAACCTGAGGACATGATTACGTGAGTGCTAAAGAACAATAAATCCCATAAGATACTGACATGTAGTTTCAGAATATTTTCTGTATTTCTGTCTAGCATGAGTAATCAGAGAAACAGGAACATTTAGTTTAATTGATATATTCTTTGAAACCTTGTTTATGACAAGTTGATTGTACTTCTTTGCATGTTGCAGTGTTTGGAATTGAACTGGTGCTCTCAATGTAGCCAAAATCACATGTGAATCCTATGAATGCTTGGATGGTAGGAGTTGAAAACACAAAGTGGAAAACCTGTCAGCCTATGCTCAGAACACTGTTTTGGGGTATATTTGCATCATTGAACTTCAAAATGAATGCAACAAATTCTGTAAATCCCTAGTAATAATAATAAACTTTCAAAATTCCCATTACTATTAATGCCTGTAATCAAAATTAAATCTTAAGTAAAAACTGAAGTAGTTATGTAGTAAGTCTTGGATTTAAGCAGTACATCACTGGAACACAATCAAACCAGTACATCTCAAGTACATCATCTGTTGAATAGCAGCATTTTACACTTTCGTCCAAAATTATTGATGAGGGAGGTTTCCTGGAGAGAGTTCTAGTGAGGTGGCCATCTAGCAGACTTCAGAGAGACAGAGATAATCATTTGACACATACAGAGCACGGACTGTAGAGATTCCAGCTGTAAGAAGACCTTGCATATCTTTCCTGGTAGAGGGGTGGGCATGGTAGTTATGCTAGAGGAGAAACAACCCCTGGAAAAAAAGTTTGAGCTGCAATGTAAAGGACATTGGTCTCTTTGAGATTGGTTTTTTTCATACTGTCAAAAAAAAAGACAACTTGCTAAAAATACCATGAGTGGTAGATAGACTGCAATGACTGGCCAAATTCAACTACCATTTGCAGCTGATATAATCTTTGTGTTTTAATGTCATTCCTCTGTCCTAGTTTGTTGCTGTGACTCTGTAGATGAGATTGTAAGCTCTTTGTGTCTTTAGCATTGTCTTACTTCACTTATATTAAATGGTAATATTACTATCTGATAATATTTCAAATTTCTCCTATAGTGCCACCCAGTATACTGCTCAGTACTCACAGCCAGTTCTCATAACCATTTTTTGTATCCAGGCTTTTGTGAGAGGGAAAATGAGTTTTGAAACTCACTTTTCATGCCCAAAAGATAATTGCATAGTAAAACCTTGAGCACTTAGATAAAAAGTGTGCTTAACCTTAACTATTAATGTCCTTTCTATGGTTTCTCAGCATCACCAAAGTCTTGTTTATTTTTAGGGTCAGTGAACAAATAGACTTAAAAGAGTTTTAAATATCAGGAAGTCTTATGGTTTGGTAGTAACTTTCGTTGGAGACATACATGTAAGTTACTCTATTTTTGTGTTGTACTCTATATCCAGGTTAGCTGCAACCGAACTGTGAAAGGAGAAACACATTAGAGCACATTTTTACTTGTTCTTCCAAAGAAAAAAAAAATTAGGAATGCTCAATTATCAGCTGATAAAATCATGTGAACCCATGAAAAACACCATTAGCTCCTACTATCAACATTTAAAATGGCCCTTTTAAAAACCGCATTCTGCATGATAAATGGAAAAGCCAGTATATTGTTTTTATGTAATTGCTTATTATTTTATTCACAGAACTTCATGCTTCACGGGAGTTACATGTTTATTTTGAGTTTTTATGGGCTTTAATACATAGATACCACAGTACGTTTATCTGTAATTTAAAGTTATGGCTTTTTTCATATTTACATCTAGTTAATGTCATTGTATAAACTAAATATCAGAATTATATGTTTAATAACAAAATAAGAATCAGAGGGAAGTAGCTAGGCAATGAATAGTCATAACATTTTAAAGTATACAGATTCTGGGACTTTCTTTGGCAGCGTTAGACATGCTTCTGTATTTAATGACTGATCCTTTAAGCATTTATTGTTGAAGTAGTTGAAGTAGGAAATGCCACTCGGGAGAGTTTTACTAAAATCCTGACTAAGGAGCATCCTTTGCATCCTCCAGTGGGGTATGAGTTTCAATACTGGTTATGATTGCTTTTCAACATCTAGTCAGAATAGGGCATCCCTTCTTCTAACAATTAAACCTGTTCTTGCAAGTACTTCAAAGATTTTTGCTGACAATGCCAGACTACAATCTGATACTGCTGGTATGGAAACACAAGTTTCCAGGTGAGGACAGCTATCGATGTGCTCATCCAGAGCTCGTCGTGTGGGATCCTGAGTCAGCCAGAGATGCCTGCAGAGCCCTGTAAGTCTCCTTTTGCCAGACACTGCATGCTGTGCCTAGTAGCTCAGATAAGTCGGACACTTGAGCCTCAGATTTGGATCTTCTCCTGCTAGTCTTCTGAGCAGCTGATAAACCATAGAACACCCACAGATTTTATATTTATAAATAATTACTCATTTGCCATCAGAAGAGTTTCCTCAGACTGTTATTTTCGCACCTCCATTTTAAATGCACAGTTTACTCTCACAAGGGACTGATAATAAGGAAACTCAGCAAAGTTCACTTTCCATTTCGAGTCATCAAGGAAGACTCATTGATTTGCCTGCAGATAAAATTACCAATGGCACTTTACAATAAAACAATAAAAATATAATATCTTGCCCTAGTTACTAATCCAACTAGTGTTTGCATTAGCAGTAATCATTCAGAGGGGTATGTTTATAACCAAATTCTCAGATGAGATGCTGTATTTTACTCTTTTTCAAGTCAGTTGCTGACACTTTCAAGTTCTGTCTGTTAGGATACAGATACAGTGAGACAGAGATAGTTCATTATGAAAATATTTCCCCTCGTTGTGCAATTTAAATCAGTAGATTAAAATGATACAATCATTTTATTACTGTAATATATATCCAAGCTGATAAATATATAGGGTGTTAAGAGAAAAAATGGTATTCACTGCAAAACTGTCTTTAATCTTTGAATTAAGTAAGCCTAATATCAGTTTATGCCTTTTCTGTACCCACTGCTTCACTGAATGCTCAGTGTTACTCTACAAGTCTTACTTTGGACTTCTGAGACAGTATTGCATTCAGGCTTTCTCTGTGACTGAACACGGAAGTAAGGTCTCTAAATGCAATGTCCTCTGTTGGGCGGAGAGGCAGAGCAATGTCATAAGCAGGGCATTGGACTGGAATGCAGGGAAACTAGGTTCATGTTCTGTTTTGTCGCTGAATTTCAGTGTGGTGTTAAGTAGCTTACAGCGCTCCTTAGTGTCTTTTTCCCTCTGTCCTTTTCTTGTCCATTCGGAAACATATTAAAACACAGGCTTTCTCTGCATGTTTAAAGGATGGTCCCTAAATAGGACCTTGCTCTTTTTATTCCTCCCAAGCATATTGCCGGGTAATAATTAATAATATTGTGGGAAAGACTGTACAGTTTGAAATGCTGTTATGCTTTGGTTAGTTCCTCTGTACTCAATTGACAAATAATAGATCATTGAGTTAAAAATGAGCAAATAAAAAACCCCCACATTTCCTGGGGTCTGTCTGAAGGTCTTCTTTAATCTGCATTCTTACCAAAAAATACTGGAAACAAGTCAGAAAACAACTGCATCTGTTGTGAAAATAATCAGCAACTGAAACTTGAGCTACTTTTAGAAGAATTAAGGACTCCTAACCTAGTTTTTGATTCATGCTGAACTTTAGACTCAACAACTTTCCCACGTGTTAGGGAGCAGTTGAGCCATTCCACAGCTCAGAGCAGCCTTGGGGCTACTAAAACATGTTTTAGCTGATAATGGTTGCTAAAGCACTATTATCTCAGGCAGGGATCAACAGAAACTCTGTCGCCATACCTACCCCTGAATTATGCGTCTTTTTCAGTGTAATAATGTGTGGTGTGTGATTTCCACAGATCTTTGCCCCATTGAAGGCAACTGTCTGGATCTTCTTGTCTTGTTATCTGCTATTTGCTTTATACAGCTGGTGTAATATAGCTGCACTGTGATGGGGAACACCCCAACTTTTTCCTCGTTGCCTCATCCATAGCTTGCAGCACACAGGTACTGATCTTGATGGAGGAATCCTCCTACGTTATAACTCTGTCTTGATATATCAGACAGTTCCTCTCAGAAGGAGACAAATGAATCACTAATAATGCATTTTTCAAGTCATCATCATGGCTTGGCTTCGCGGACGAAGATTTGGGAAGGGCTTTGCCCACGCTTATTGCAAGCGCGTTGATGGCTGAAAAGGCCAATGCGCGATAGGCCAGACCGGTTGCAAAGAGCACACCGGAGGGTCTCCTTGGGTGGTATTGCCATTTCGTCCCTTGCCTGTCGCTACAGGGCTTTGCAAACGTGAGTACACCCTTCAAGCCTGCGCGGTGGATTTTTTAGTTGAGGCGCAGCGTGCGCGAGACTGGCCCCACCCTTTACACCTGAGGTTCATCTGCCAGGGCCTAGCGAGCTTGGACGGTGACAGCGAAGTCCTCAGGTCGTAGGTTTGGTTAGAGTATCCTTCTCTTAGATGGATGGCCTTACAGGGCTAAACGAGCTCCATCTGCCCGGGTTTGGAGTTAGAGTTGTCCTTCTCCTAGGATGGTTGCCCGAAGGCTAGTGAGCCCATCCTGCCCATGGACACACTTTGTCTGACCCTTCAGTTGAGACCTGTCAGGCTTGGGAGACCCTACCGGAGGCATATGCCACCACCAGCATAGCTCTCAACTTCGCAAGGGCATGCAAGCTCTTTCCCCACGGCAAGGGGGTGCCCGTGAAATGCATGAAAAGTCAAAATAAAAACCATTCATTCAATGGAAACATGTATTCGTGTTTCCTTCTTATTTCAGTTACAGTGTCTAGCTTTCTGTCCTGTTGTTCTTAGTAGGCCTCTGGCACTCCATTATGTCCAACCTTTCTCTGAAAAACTGTAAGTGGATCATTTAACACAGTTAAGTGTTAAGCTCAGGCAGAATTCTGTTTTAATTTTTCAGTGGTGAAAGAAAGCCAAAAATCGATCTGTTCAGAACATGCGTTGCTGCTATTCCTCGATTGCTTCCTGACGGAATGTCAAAACTTGAGTTGATCGACTTGCTGGCAAGGTAAGCTGTTCAAGCATTAAATGACTGAGGAACAGAATGAAAAACTGAGCTGCAGAATGTCTAAACCATGTGCTTATAAAAAGTAATTTGCTGTTAATGGATAAGACATAGAAGTCCTAGCATCTTTTTGTAGTCGTTGTGTTTATATCATAGACTGGTTATTTTATAAGAGAGAAGATATGTCATCCAGAACTCTTTTCCATCAGTATGTAGGTTACATGTTATTCACTATTCTTGATGATATTCACCAAGTATTACCTTTTTTAAGCACCACAGCACTCTGATTAACAGGAGAGAACATTTTTGTAGTGGAAAAACATGGAGATACCAATTTAGTTTTGATTTACAATTCCCATTATGTCTGTTTAATAAAACAGAGTGTGCTATGTGTGGCATCTTTCAAAAAAATCTAAAATTTCTAATAATTATTTTAATATTTTTATTATTATTGCTATTATTAGACATAAAATAAAGAAAAGGCAAGTTCAAATATCATATCCTCCCTGCCTGGAGTCCATTGAATTTATCTAGACAGACTTCACTTAAGGTGAAATCAGACAGGGTTGACAACGTGGTCTACAACACAGGACTACTAAAACAGTTAGGTTTCAGGACGTCAAATCAGTGACTTACTGCAAATAATTATGATAACAGGTACTGGTCAGTACAAAAAAGTCTGTTACATTTCAGTTCTAGTATCCAAGTCGAATATTCCAGCCTGTATTATTTAGGTCAGTGGATTATGGTAGTAAATCGAGCCACGAGGCCCTTGCAGCATATTGCTCTTAGGTAACTGTGACAAAGCAATCTTCACCACTCCATTCTTGCTTTTGAAACATCTATGAGGAATGTCAGATGTGGGAGCCAGAGGTTTAAAAGCAGTTGCTTTTGCAAAACCAGTTTTTTCTGCTCTATGAACACGTAGCTCTCAGTGATGTGCTAAAACAGTGAAACAATTATTCTGCTGCTAGTAGAGAGTGCAGACAGCCAAACAAGCCAAAAGTGCAGCCAATGGTAGGTGTGCTTTGATGCATGGCCAGCTTGATTTCCTTGTGTTTACATCCTCTGCTATAAATCACTTGTGGGTTGTTTTAAATGATTACATTATCAAATTATGCAGATACCATATTAAATGGTTACATCAGTTCTGCTTAAGGGGAATGAAAAAGGACATGTTTTCCTTTAATCCAATATTTTAACTAGCTTTTGATCCTTAACAATGGCCTTAACTGAGCTAGTAGAAAGCATATATCTGTTCTGGTCACAGCTTTTCTATCACAGAGTACTGTCCAGGTCAGACCCATCACTACTCTTAAGCAGGTTTGGAGACCAGTGTGGATTTCTTCATAAATTTGTGCTTCTCTCCTTAAGTGTCACAACTGTCAACGTAACCACTGGTCTATCTTTATTCTATCATCAAACTTCATGCAGAAAAAGGTCAGTTGTGATTCTTTAGCCACAATCAGTTTGTAAGCATTTCTTGGGTGATTTCCATGCTGGGACAATGCAAGCAGTAGGTCTGCTGGGTTATCTGACTCTGTGAAAAGAAGTGAGACATCAAGAGGAGCTGAGGACAGTGTCTCTAGAGCAAATTTGAAAGCAATTACATGCTCAGCCTTGCCCAACAAGGGGACCTTTGTGAAGCTGTTCTCATCTCCTACATATAGTCAGGCTACAGCATCTTCGAGACCTTCATACTGTTTTAAATCAGATTCTCAAGTATAAGCAAGGGAAACACAATTTAGGTAAAAGTAAGTAAGTGGATGCCTAATAGGTTGGAAAGCAGTTAACAAACAGTTCATGGTTCAGGAGACATGTAGCGTGGTGTTGAAATAACTGGGTACGATCTCAGTATTGCAGAGCAGGATCACAAACTGAACACACACAAAAAGAATTGATGTTCCTCTGAAAAGACAAACCTTATTCATATGTATAAATAGGAATACGTTTAAAAGATTTTCGAAAAAGTTATTCTAGTCTAATCAGTGTCAAGGTTGCCTGATTTGGAGAATAAGGTCCAAGCAAGGGACAGCATGGATTGAAAACAGTCTACAAAAGTACAGCTTCAGAGGAAGTAATAAACTGTTTAAGGAATTAATACCTGGCCTAGTCTTAATATAAGTCTCCAGACTACTCCAACACCAGAGCTGCTTCTACATTCTCTGCACTATCCCAGATTGACTACTTCTCCCAGTTATGAAAAAGTTCCAGTAGGTAAGTACTGGCTGTTCTAGCAAACACTACATTACAATATTGTGTCTTTTCTGGGTCAGAGACTAAAATCAATACAAGGATAAAAAGCTTTGAAGAGGTGAGGTTTCAGTTCCTCCCTGTTTTTGAAAAGAACCCGAGAAGCTGTTCTGCCAGGTATTTGTGTGGGGCAGTGTTGTTGGGATAGAAAGCTGTTAAATATTTTCTTTTCACTAAAGATAAAATAACATCTTTGGGCTAATGGGTTGTTTTATTCATAGTTTGGTTTGAATTTTTTTATCCTCACAACAGATGTGTCTTTTGGTGGTTTCCAGGAGGAGTCTGTAACTCAGCAGCCAGACTTTCTTCCTGGACAGCTCTATTCAAATTATAAGCCATAAAGCAGATGTCAAGTATATACTGTACCTTTTGCCCTTTCACTGCCCACTGAAACCATTCATTACAAATTCCCAAGTAGGTCTTAAATTTAACTTACTCAAGTGCAAACAAACAAACTAACATTGACTTGCTTCCTCAAGCTGCTTGTCATATGGTAGTAATACATAGATGCATTCTTACATTAAATTTGAATTTCATCTTGATAATGCCATTGTGCATCAACTTGGGCTTAGAGATGTATGTCTTCTGTATCCTCTTTTACATTATTACTTTGCGTCATTGTGGAATTCATTTCATGAATTACTTAACCATAGTCTCAGGGATTTTGCTTGGTTTTCTGGTTTTGGCTTTCCAAAGAGGAGACAAAAATGGTCCTTTCTTACCACAGCAAAATACTGTGTTTCCAAATTGGAAGTCACATGTTTATTAAAGTGTGACAGTCATTTCTGGAGTCATATTCACCAGGGGTGAGTTTCATGGCAGTCACTTTCCTTTTACTTAAATGAAATGTCCCCTGTCTCCCAATTAGGCAGCTATAATGAACCAAATTTGTCACGAGCCACATCTCATCATACACTTCTAACTGATTGGGATTTGGTTCCACTCCATTTGGCTGTTTCAGATTTTTTTCTCCTAAATTTCTGTCCATTTATTTATAATGCGTCCTCATTTTCAACTATGTAGATTAAATGTATATAAAATACTTCGAAAATGAGTTCTAACACACTACAGAAAATAGCAATCTCATGGGTAATTAAAACAAAATACATCATAAAGCAAACGAACCAAAAATTGCAGAACACACTGATCTGAATTTATTCTGCCCAGCCACCAACACAGAAGTGGCTTGATAATTCTTTGTGTCAAAAGAAAGTATGAAGAATTTTTATGTTGAAAAGATCTTCAACACAATGCAAATACAGAAGGAAATTAAATTTGAAAATGTGATCTAAAATTGCACCATCTTTCACATGGACTTCAGGAGTGTCCAGTCTGGAAAATCCTGAGGCTGTTTTTCCCATTTCCATATCCTAAGTTCTTTAAAACATAAAGCATTTTTTAAATTCAAATGCTTATTTTTATTTCTTTTGAAGATTTGCTTTCTTGGCTAAAGATGCATTTTAACTGTTAGGCAGCTGAGGTATTTTGATTATTTTTTATATTGAAAGTAAACAAATAAATGCATAAATTATGAAGTTATTTATTAACCTGTAAGCCTTTTGTTATCATAACTAAATAGAACTTATTTTATAAGTGAGTAATTCACAAGTACACTTGGTTTGGGGAGACAGCAAAGTTGCCGAATTCTCTGCTTTAAAGATACTACCTTTTAGGAGTGAATCAAAGACTTCTTTTGGATCCATGAATACGTTCAGGCACTGTCATAGCAAGAGTTGCAGTATAAAAACAGGTTAAGGAGTTAATTATGGTCAGTAATAATGAAACCATGGTAGCATCATTGAAATCTACACTTTCACTGGAAATTTTCCATCAGTGATAAGATACCAAGAAACATACGCTCCTTACCACAGTAAACACTGCTTAGGTTTTTATTATCTGACACTCTATTATCTGACTTTTATTTACAGGCTATCTATTCATATGGATGATGAACTTCGACACATTGCACAGAATTCTCTTCAGGGTCTACTTGTTGACTTTGTTGACTGGCGGGAGGATGTACTCTTTGGTTTTACTAATTTTCTGCTGCGAGAAGTGAATGATATGCATCATACCCTTCTTGATACTTCACTGAAGTTGCTGCTACAATTGCTTACACAATGGAAGCTTGTAATACACACTCCAGGAAAAGCTTCTGAACAGACAAAAACCAGATCTGCAGAGGTATGAAATCGAGAGATCTGTGTCCTAACATTTATACTACTTGAAGGCAGAAATTATGTTCCTTGGTATTGCTGTGGTTTATGTATTTTGTATTTACTCACCCAAGAAAAATTCAGTTCACAAGATTTTTTAAGGTAATTAGTTCAGGTGTTTTGAGGACAGCTATGTCCTTGTGTAAGACAGCAGATGTTATTGTTGTTGAGCAACATCAGAGAATGCATGTCAAACTGAAATATGCACATCAACAGAAGCACATAAAGTGAAATATGTGTATGTAGATGTGGCAGAAGGACGTTTTCCCAGGACTAAAACTGATTGATAATGCTAGTGGGAATGCTGAGAAGAGTGAAATGGATCTTCCCTTCCTGTAGCCATTTCATTTGGTTGATTCAAAACCATCAAAGAAGCCAACTGTTTCTACAGCCTGCTGTCTCCATGAGTTACAAACATTCCTGGGAACAGAACAGCTTTGCTCCTGCTCCTCCCATATGCACTGTCCCACAGATATTTTCATTATGAGACATTTTCAGGCTTCGTATCTCCTGACACAATTACATTGGAAATGTTTTTCCTTTGGGCAAGCATGATGTCTTGCTTTATATCACAGAGTTCCATTAATTAATAGATAATAATAGTATTACAAAAAATTGTAGAAAAGAGAAATCCTTACATAATTTTCATTTAATATTGTTACACTTAACTGGTGGGGTCAAGTTCTAGAGGCTACCTACCTAAGCTGTTGCCTGCTACAGGATCAGGGAAAGACCTGAAGACCTGCTATCTGGAGCAGAAAACGTGTGAAGTCTTCCCAGTCTGACTTACACTTTTTTTTTTTTTGGCGGAGGATGGAACAAAGCAGGTTGTGGAATTGCAAATTAGAGGGAAGGGTTTGGTCAAAGGACTCTGCTCATATATTGGTTTTGTGGAACAAGATACCTTAAAGTAAAAAAACTCAGTGGTTGGAGAGAATGCTGTCAGTCTCCTACTTCAGCATTTACATGGCCTCTGCATCTTGTTTCTTTATACGTCCTAGTTAAATAGAATATTTCTTGGAGACCTGATTTTCAAACATCACTCCATTTTTTCCCCCCTTACACTGTTCTACAGTTGATAGCAAATGGATCCAGCCACAGGATACAGTCTGAAAGAAGCCCCTATTCTAATGTACTACATGCAGTCGAAGGATTTGCACTGGTTCTGCTGTGTAGTTTTCAGGTTGCTACACGTAAACTAGCTGTTTTAATCCTCAGAGAGATCCGTGCTTTATTCCTGGCCCTTGGCCAGGCAGAGGTATGATTTTCCTTTTCTTGAACTGTGAATTAAAATTTTCCAAAGATAAAGCTCAAAACTGCCATTACAGTTGCTTTTAACGTAATTGCTGCAGTGTAGCAGATACGCACTTAGTTTATAAAAAAGCATGTGGTCTGAGCTTACCATTTCTGTTTGCCTTAACACTACAAATAATTCTGTGTACTCAACAATGTAGCATTAATAACATGTGCCCTGTACAAGAATTTGAAGGGAAACACGTACAGCAACTTAATATTTTCTCTTGGCATGATGTGAATGTAAAAGACACTGTAAAACCTTTTTTTACTGCATGAATCATTTTTGTATTGTCAGGATTATAAATTTATATTGGAAAAGAAACTCATTCCTGTAGCATACCATTTTGTAAAATAACAAAGCATTAGACATATTTAAGATTATTCACATACATTTTCCTTGTATAGTAACGACCTCTAAGTCTTTTTTATGGATCTAGAAATACAGAGAGTCATGTTGTGTGTTGGCGGTCACAGCTCAGTGAGCCATCTAAATGCCTAAGAACACAAATACATGTGTTCATGGCAAAGGAATGCTTTAATAAACAGTAAGCTAATTTTTCAGTCTTTTGATACCAGCTATCCAAAGTCATTTGGGATTTTCTGATATGCGCTTTTGTTCGGCTAGCAGTGAGCTGTAGCCACAAATTAACTTCATGTCAAACCACAGCCTGGACTTGGTTCTGAGACTGATATGAAAAAGACAAAATGCACCCATTGTTACCAACGATTTTTTGGAGCCATTTTAGATTCACGTTTCATGTCATAATTTTTAGGTGTTTCTGTTTCACGTACCAGAAAAATAAGAAGGGAAAGAATTTGATCAGGAGAGCAGTTAACTTGTGTTCTCTGTGTTGTGCAGGACGATGACAGGCCTATGATTGATGTCATGGATCAGTTGAGTTCTTCTATTCTTGAAAGTTTTATTCATGTGGCTGTTTCAGATTCAGTAAGTACTACTTTACGGTTACTGATAGTGTTTATATAGTACATCAACATAACAAATTCAGACATAAAATACTAAAAATAAAGCTGAGAGAAATCAAAGAAATCATACAGCTTTAAGGCTCCAACCATCTACCCAAACGCTCCAAGGCTTCACATTGTCCTAGACAATCTGTTCCATGAAAAAAATCACGCTATGGATATAGAAGATACTACCTATAGAAAACACAACAAAGCAATTGGCCCTTGCCACAGAAGCGCCCTTTCATGGGGTAGAAATGGAACATCAGGCTGAAGTCAGGCCACTGTGCAGCTGAAAACAGGCAAGTTGAGGGATTAGAAATTGAGCAAGAAAGAGACATTCTGACTCTGTAACCCAGGAATTAGGAAATTCAACTGAAATAACAGCACCTGGGTTTAGATGTTGCAGTTTCTATAGGTGAAGGCTTGAATTTTGTGCTTTAATTCTATGCATTAATAATATAGCAAAGCAAATGTGTTGCCTGTATACCTGGTTTCTGACAAGTACAGCAGTGAGTGGTAATTTAGTGATTACTTTTGTAACAGTGGATGCAAGATACAGGCAACTGTTAAATCCTATTTGAAGTCTGATAAGTGAATAATAAATATGCCAAAATACAGGTGTTTTAAGGTTTCATTTCACAAAGGTGGGTTTTTAAGACAGAATTTAAATTACAGTAGAGAAATGGTTTGTTGATATGAGAACCATACTTGCACTGAAGGTAGCAGGATTTAAAGTGGATTAAAACTGATTAGGCATCTGCTCAGCCTCTTAATTGCCTACACACATATTCAAATGCCCTGATGAATTCTGAAGCATATTTATTAATAGCATTGATATTTATGATATTGTCATAGCATGTAGGAGTCTTGATCATGGGCTAAGGTTTTGTCCATCTGTTCAGACAATGAACATAAGGACAGTCTATACCTATTACTGCAACGTCATAAAAGAGACAGTGGATCGGTGTGGGCAGCAAGGAGAATAGCAAGTAACAATGAGATTATATTGGTCAGCATAATCATAAGTTATTGTAGAGCTTAAAGACAAGTTATTGTGCCTATTGCAGTAAATAGGAGCTTTAAGGAGGAACCACAGGAGAAATAACGAGATAGCTCTTACAGCATTTGAAAGCTCCTCCCAAGAGAAAGGGCAATGTGATGGGAATTGGAAAAGTGTTGGTCTAAAAAATCCAGCAGAAGTTGGCTAAGGAACTTGAAAACAAAGACAAGTACTGAGGGGGAACATGGCAGGGAATAACTAACAGTCACTGTGATTTTATATCTTTTCTCTCCATAGACAGCAATCCCATTAACACACAGCGTGGATTTGCAGTGGCTGGTGGAGTGGAATGCCGTCCTAGTAAATAGCCATTATGATGTGAAAAGTCCTTCCCATGTCTGGATATTTGCACAGTCTGTTAAAGACCCATGGGTTCTCTGCCTCTTCAGTTTTCTTAGGCAGGAGAATTTACCAAAACATTGTCCTACAGCTCTCAGCTATGCTTGGCCATACGCTTTCACAAGACTACAGCTGATAATGCCTCTTGTGGATCCCAAGTAAGTGGCAATCTGCATTTAACTTTCGCTTCTGTGGGTTGTGTGATTTTAGTACAAGCTTTTTCAGTCTCATGTTTCTGTAAGTCCTGCAAGGTGCTACCCAGATATTCAGGTTTGAATTTCATAATAGCAACTTTTAAGGTAGAAAACTACAGTTTCATTGATTTTCATTGATTTTTCCCATGTATCATGTCGTGTTGAATTGTGGCCAGTGGACACATAGCATGCTTTATTCCCTTTTGAAATATTTTGAGATACTGTGCCATTAAAACTGGGAAATTATTTTAATAATATTAATTTCTTTTTAAATTTTAGTATTCCTGTTAATGCGAAGAAAACAAGTACAGCAGGCAGTGGAGACAACTATGTTACTTTGTGGAGAAACTATCTTATTCTCTGTTTTGGAGTAGCAAAGCCCAGTATTATGAGCCCAGGACACTTGCGTGCTTCAACACCAGAGATCATGGCTACTACTCCTGATGGAACAGTGAACTATGATAATAAGGTGATGTATCCTATTTCAAACAATTATTCATTTAGGAGAGTTTAAACTGCATCTGCGTGCAAAATCATGTCCTGATGAAAGTATTTCAGTTAGGGGAATATTTTGATATGCATAAACTGCATAAGGCACATAATTAGCAATTAAAACATCCGTATAATCTGTGGTGACATGATATGTCAATAAATATTTAGCAAAAGCCGTGGCATTTTCAAAAGGTTACTTCTTTTTCTGCATTCTGGGTGATTCAAAACATAGAAGTTCTGGACATATGTATTGAAGTTAACTTTAGTTTTTCATCCCCTTTCTTTCCTTGTAGAGCGGTCCAACTTTTAAATTTGTAACATTATTAAGCAATAAGGCAGATTTCTGAGTAAACATTGTATGCCTGTTGGACATGAAGGAATATTATATGAAATACAGTTTCAAGTAGTAGCAACCTGAGAGGAGCAGTAGCTCCACAAATGCAGTTATTGGAATATTTTAAAGAAACAACAGATAAAGAAAATTACAATAATTTGAATGAAATCAAAGAGATTTCCCAGGTGTCTTTATTTGTTAGGCATTATTGAAAGGATTGTGATGTAGTGGACATCCAGTTAGACTGGTGTCTTGATCATTTCAGCACATTCTTAAAATACATATTGATTCTTGGACAATGTTTTTTTTGTAAAAAAACATATATATTTACTTAATACTGATAATCCTGACAAATCGCAATAATTTCTTAATATATTTCAGGCTATTGGAACTCCATCTGTTGGAGTCTTACTAAAGCAGCTAGTGCCTTTGATGAGACTTGAAAGCATAGAAATAACAGAATCACTTGTATTAGGATTTGGAAGAACAAATTCCCTTGTTTTCAGGTATTTCCCCATCTTTCCGCACATTCTCAATTATTTGCCTCTAGTCCAAATACATTATTTTTGTTGCAATTTAAATATAATTTTTATTTGCACTTTTAATGTATTGAATAAATTTCTTTTTATGTATTGAATAAAATATTGGTGCTTTTCAGTGGAGATTGGATTTTATTTACAAATATTTTTTTTATAATTTAGGGAATTAGTAGAAGAACTTCACCCACTAATGAAAGAAGCCCTAGAAAGAAGACCAGAGGTCAGTTGCAGAAATTAAATGTTCTGGTTTGTTTAAATTGTCAAATTAATTTAAAAGTAGTAATTTTGTCTCTTTGAAATATGAAGATATTCTTTTGTACTAAGTAACAAGTTAAGTCCTGTGTGCAACAAGAATTGTATTAATTGTGTATAAGAATATAACTTTAAATAATTCCATTAAAATCTAATTTAATTTAAATTCTGTTAGTGATACAAAATGTACAATGATACAAAATGTACAGTGATACAAATCCATTCTGAGGAAAAATTTCCAGTCAAATATGGAACCTCCTCCTGTGGAACTC
This sequence comes from Bucorvus abyssinicus, assembly GCA_009769605.1. NCBI lineage: Eukaryota > Metazoa > Chordata > Aves > Bucerotiformes > Bucorvidae > Bucorvus > Bucorvus abyssinicus. The sequence goes on along the minus strand of CM020024.1, from coordinate 91,110,020 downwards.
AGAGGTACTGTAAATTCACTTGCAATGTCTGGTAAAAAATACCTTGTAACACAGCTGGGCTGCAAGTACATTTCACAGCAATGTTCGTATGCGCTTTTTATTTGCAAGGTGCTCAGGGTCATCTGTTTCAAGTTCAACTGACATATTTTTTCATTCTAAATACAACTGACAAGTTCATCAGTGTTTTCACCTTTATTATAGTACTCTCGTTATAATCAAAAGTAGTGCAGAGGATGACCTAGTCCTGTGTCTGTCATTCCTGAGAGATGTTGTCTTGACTGTTCTTAAAAATCTCTGGTGATCGACTCTGTAGCCTCAGTAAGCAGTTTAGTCACAGGACATTTTTGTGCAGCTAAACGGGAAAGCCATGAGGAGACCTTCAGCACTGGACCCAAGTTGTGGTTCTGCTCAGTTTTTCCTCCCTGGCCCAGTTTTGGGCCATTCCAGCTGGCTCCAAGACAGAAATCTGAGATGGCTCTGGAGGTAGCTCATGCCCAGGAACAATCCCCAGAAGGCACCAAGCCACCAGACAGAGTCCTCCAAAGTACCCCAGCTGCTTTTGCTCTGCTCTGCTTCCCCTCACCTCCCTGTGTGCAGCAGCCTACAGCCCAGGCTGCAAACCCACTGCTCTGGCTGCAGCACAGCCCTTACGATAGGCAACTTGTGATAAGAAAACACAGAGTGATAATGCCTTGGGCCAGAGAAGCATTGCGTGAGTCCCCCTAGGCAACAAGGACATAGCCAGCCTTCTTGAGGTCTTCTGGAGCCGTGTGAATATGAGGCAACCTTTGCTACTTGACTTTAGGGTCATGAACAGTCCTTGTCTCTGTTTACCAGTGTAGACAAAGCCATTGTGTCCACGCAGCTCTGCTGAGAAGTCTACGGCTGCGTACAGAAAGCAATGGTGTTGCATTAATACTGTCCTCTGCCCAGGCTTGTTTAGCTGGTTCAGGCAATTTCAAACCATGTGTTCACTACTCTGTCCTCCACAGCAGCTTCAGTAAGGTATCAGTGAGCTGATGTGCTTGCTGTCCCTGTCTGCCAACTCTTTGGTGCAGAAGCCACACGGAGGACTGTGTCAAGAAGAAGATATATCATTAATAGGTGGACAGAGGCTGTCAACTATGCCCAATATGGAAATAAACAAAAATTAATTAATTTGGCGGGCGCTTCATTCGTGTTAAGTTTTATGTGGACAATTCATAATAATTCTGTGTCTGGCAAATGTCCACTGCCATTTCCACTGTGTTGCTTCACACCTCAATTCACTTGTGTGCCTTCCATCCCTGTGAGGTCATTGATTTGAAGGTCACTTGTTCTGATACTGGGCAGAAGTGGATTAATACACGTTAGTGCAGCCACTTGCCTCTGCATTTCTGGCTGTGCATCATCAAAGACAACTTAGCCTGGAAAGGCCTTTTCTGGAGACATACACATCCAATCTACCTCAGGAAAGGAATCACAAGAATGCAGAGATTTACACTATGCTGTAGAAGCAAATTTAGTGCATGTGTCAGTAGAGGAATATGAGAACAAGAGACTGCAACGTTAATTCCTGTATTGCTCCTGATTTGAAGAACTGGGCCGCCTTCCTGCAAGTAGCATCACCAGTAAACCCAGGAGTGACTGTACAGGTCGTGTGTCTGTACAGAACATGGCAGGCCTCCATGTCAGCAGGCAGGTATCCAACACATCAGAAATAACGTCCTTGAACTGACATACGCTATGACTAGAAAAAGAATTACCAGCATGGCCAAGAGCTGCAGGGGTAAACCAAAATGGACATTACACAAGATCCACCACGTGGGCGCTGGCACAGAACTTGCCAGATTGCCTCTGACACTGTTGCAGGAGGCAGCTGTGCCTGTTAAATACTGTCTTACAGTAAAACTGCTCTTTTCTCTACATGTACTTCCTGGAAGCATTAAGGTGTAAAGGGAGAAAAACAGGGCTCTGAGTAGGACAAGACAAAGGACATAATGATTTGAGTAAAACCTTTGCCTAGGATGCTGCGGATTGCGAGTCCTGGGTCAGAGTACTGGGGGAAGTGGCACTTCCTTTTCCCAGGCGTTTGCTACCGGTCATCAGCAGAGCCAGGGTACTGGGTGAGATAAGCCTTTGATCTGACTCAGTACTGCCATTCTTACATTCTGAAGAGGAAAATCTCAGCTTTCTCTGAGCTTTTCTTGTTCTGACAGCAAATTTCTTCTAGTGCAGTATGAGCTTTTTGACATTCTGACATTTTTTGCTTAGTGGAGATGCAGGATACAAAGAAGCAAGTCAGTTTAGCCCTTCACAGCAGAGAACAGGCCTTGTTGCATTCACATTTTTCAAGGCAAGATAGGAGACAGAAAAGACAGCTTTCTAGAAGATAATGAGATATGATGAACCAGTTAACAACAGTGCAGTCCTGTTCTGTAGGAGGAGTGTATTAACTGCGTGTACAACCACCGCAGTCAACACTTCCAAGGGTGTACTACAGCGGTGTCTGCTAGGAGCTAACTTGAATATGGGTGATCATGTAGCTGCAGCATTGCCAAATTAAAGAATGGCTAACCTGTAAAATACTCTCCTGGGGTCTGGATATCTGTTCTGCACTTTACAATGCTTCCAGCACTCAAACTAGGTGGTGTTAAGCTAAAAAGAATATCCCTGCTACCTGAAGATAGCATGATTTTTGGCACGTGAACCTTGAATATTAATTAATTTTATATCCAGTATTTCATTATTTCATTTCCACATTTTCAGTGTGGTAGCTGTTAGCAGTTTGTTCAAGAATAGTTACAAGGACAACAATTTGATTGTATTTAGTTCTGTGTTGATGTATAAGAACATTATGATGAAATAGCCAAAAGCAATCAAGTTCCTTCATGAAGAAAATGCTTTCAGTGGAATTCATAATTCTCACTACTGTACTGACATTTCTGAAGTTACTAGTTTCTAATGTATGCATCTATGCATATAAAATATGGGGTTTTTTTTAATTCTAAGAACAAGAAACGTCGAGAACGCCGAGATCTGCTCAGACTGCAGTTACTGCGGATTTTTGAACTACTTGCTGATGCCAGTGTTATAAGTGACAGGTAGGACTATAACGCGTCATAAATATTGATCTTTAAGTGAAATAATTTTCAGGTTTGCAACACTGAGTTTATGTCGGTATGTTCTTTGACGAACTGAGTAGTCTATCAGATATGGAGAGATTTTTATGCATTTCTTCAGAAAGCTGTCATATAACTACACTGTTATTGTATGTTAATGTACAACTTTCCTTTATGCTAGTACAAATGGAGCCTTAGAAAGAGATACGTTAGCCCTTGGAGCCTTGTTCTTAGAGTATGTTGATCTGACTCGCATGCTTCTGGAGGCTGAAAATGACAAAGAAGTTGAAATCCTTAAGGATATGAGAGCACATTTCAGTGCAATGATTGCCAACTTGATTCAGTGTGTTCCAGGTATGGTGCTAAATTATCTCAACATACTATGAAATTGCATTTAATATATGTATTGGAGAAGTTATTTTTTTATTTCTTTTTTTTTTCCGTGCTTTTTTCACTGCTTGCAAATTGTCGTATAATGAATGTAAAGGGGAATGTGGACAAAAATGTATTCAAAATTCTATTAAGAGTCAAATACAAAAACAGTAAAGCTTGATGAAGCTTGTAATAGTCAGACATAAGCATCACCTCTTTAAAAGCCCAGCAAAGAAATTGTCTGTGACCTCTAAGGAGCTCCAGATTTCTTTGACATAAAGCCTTATTTTCTTCCCTTTGACTCTATTGCCAGACTCTCCATAAATTCAGACAGGCCTTGAAGAATACAGGCAGGTGCAGAAATGTGCAATTTTAAATGTAGTGAAAAACTTGCCTGAGGGGCTGAGACTGTATCCCTTGTTACCTGACTCCAGCTGTATAGCAAAGATTTCTCCAGGTGATTTCTAGAAATTGGAAGATCTCTTCAAAAATGTAATGTAATTCCATTAGCAAAAAATACTAAAAATAGTCTTCTTTAAAGGCCTTTGTAATTACTGGAAGATGAGTTCTGGAGTTTACTCAGTCAATGCAAATCTGCTCTCTTCAGTTCATATGTTACAGGACACAGCAGCATTGGTAGCAACAAATACAAAGGAATTCAAAAGAGTAAAGCAAGGGAATAAATAATGTACAAATGCTATCACATAAGTTTCCAGTGTGTAAATTTAGTCAGAGTTGTATAGTTGCTTTTAGATAGAAGAGACATAAAATTACATAATAGTTGAACATAATAAGGAAAAAAAGCATCCCTGCCGTTATCATCTAAGACAGTAAAAACATCCCTTTTAACTGAGCGGTGTCAAGTTCTTAGCTGCTGACAACAAACAAAATACTGAATTTCTTTCCTTTATTCCTCTTCTAAATGATGCTCATTAACAATACAGAATTTGTCTAGCATTTGTTTTGCCATGAGTGGTTCCAAAGGCCTTCCTCTTGGCATTCATTCTCACATTCTCCCAGACATTGGCCACACAATAACTGCATGTTGTGTGATTTTTCCACAATGAAACAGCCGTGCTGTATGCTTTAAGGGAATACAATAATAACTGATCCATTTCAATAATGCAGAGATCTATTTTCTGCTAACAAGACAGCTTTAAAATATATCAATAACAAAGCCATAACATTTGACTCCTAGCAAACAAATGTTTATTCTGTCAACATCTATCATCTTTAGCCACTGTTCATATTGATTTGCATTAGTATTGTCTAGTTAGACTTTGTTGGCTTCCAGCAGTTTCTAAGTGAAAAATGATTGGCCAATAGCAGTTTGTCAGTCTCTTTATTAAACGTAGTGCTGCCTCTGCAGTCATGTGTTGCATAGGGGAATTAAGACTATTGTTTAATAGATTTCTCTTTTTTTTTTTTCTCCACATAGCTAAGAATTCATAGATATTTTTCATTTGCTCAGGTAATCTAGCTATTCAGAAAATACACCACATCTTTGTCATAAATAAACAGGCACCAAGTTTCTTTTATTTCTTGTCCCTACCTCTGACTGTATTAGAGTAAGACATATGTATTGTTTGGGCTTGTATTTAAAGATTTGGAAAAAACAAGTAAATATTTGCCACTAAAGGAATGCAAGAGGCAGTGAAAAGCCCAAATCTATAATTAGTTTCTTGCATGCTGTTTCTGAAGTCAGCTGTACATGTTTGTATAACTACACATTAATTCAGACTGAAGGTTCTTAGAAATAAGATGCATCTTATTCACTCCATTAGATTTTTAAAAGGAGCTTGGATACTTTGAAGTGCCTGTATATTGAACATTTAAGAAAAATTCCCTTTTTGTAGAAATTTGAAATTCATGTCATCATCTCTGCCACATGAACATGTATTTAACATTAACAAATCACAACTCTTTCTATTTCTGTTCACTTAGTTCACCACAGGAGATTTCTCTTCCCTCAGCAGAGCTTGAGGCATCACCTGTTCATCTTATTCAGCCAGTGGGCAGGACCTTTCAGTATTATGTTCACACCACTGGACCGTTACAGTGATAGAAATCATCAGATTACAAGATACCAGTATTGTGCATTAAAGGTATTAAAAGTTTCACTGTCGAAATCAGTAATGGCAATTTTCCAGTCAAAGTACAAGCAATTATGAGGTTTATTTGCTTTTATTTCACAGAAATTTGAACAGGCATATTTGAGGCAAACTTGTACACTCAGATGTACAGTGGTATCATAGAATGTAGCAGTATGAGCCACTGAAGTTACGCATTTTTTTCTTTGTAGACACTTTGCAAGGCTAATTATTTTCAAAACCAGAATGCATTTTGAAGTTTTACTTAGCTGTTCATTAAACAGGTTATCAGAATCAGTGAGAGGATCTTGGGCTCTGAAATTAAATACTGTATCAATTCAGGATCACATGCACATCTCAGGACTGTCTCCCACGCTTGCCTGGAGACATGCTCAATAATAATAAAATACTTCTGCGGCAAAACCAGTTGCAACTCCCACGCAAAAGTAAGATGGGAAAATAATAACTTATGTACTTATATAAGCTGCATCACTGTGTGTAAAACAATTTTAATTTTTGCAGAAGGATACTATTGAAACATCTGTGGATTTTAATTGTTTTTGTAGCTGGATTTGTGAAGACTGGATAAAATGACAAAAGAATGGGGAAACTGGGCTATAATATTCTTTCCAAAATGCTTAAACTGAGCGTAATCTTGACTGCAGTAATGTCTATAGCAACATAATTACTGAATACTAGCAAAATCAACTGCTGCTATTTTCACCATAGTTCCCTTAAAAAGAAGAACAAGTGGCAGTCCTGTTAGCCGGGATCTGGACTCAAATCATTCCAAAAGGTTCATTCATTTTACTTTTTTGTGTAACTGAAGTTTCTTGTGTTTTCAGGCCATGTCAGCTGTGCTCTGCTGTGGACCTGTGTTTGATAATGTTGGTCTCTCTCCTGATGGATATCTTTACAAATGGCTTGATAACATTCTGGCTTGTCAAGATTTACGTGTAAGTACTCACCAAAATGCAACACTGATGAGTAACTTCAATATCTGTACTGGGCGAGTAAAGAGCTTGTGACTGTAAGAAGTATGACTGTATATGTTCTGTTTGGAGCAGGAAACAATAGCTATATGCAAGTTCTAATACAAAAGTAATTCATTTAAAATCATTTAAACGGTAAAAGAATTACTGTTCCTAAAAATATAATGTAGGTAAATAATAAGCTAAAAAAATTGCCTTATGGCTCAGTGTCACTTGTTACAGAAATGTAAACTTTTCATCTGATAATAAAGAAAGGTTGAAAATGGTGTGAGCTCAAAAATATTTGTATTTCTATTTGGAATACTTCCACCCACCTGCTCCAAGTTTCTGTGGAATAAGAATGTAAAATCCTTTCCTGCTTGGTAACTCAGATGCTGGTGAAATAAATCTGAGTGAAAATAAGTGAGTAGATCTTCCAAAGAAGTCAGGAGGATAAATGATTCAGGAGAGGAAAGAAAGAATTTTTTTTTTTCAAAGAACATGTAATAGATCATTCTTGCAATTCTCTCTTCCATTTCTGTGAAGATGGGTTTTGACTTTGTAACTACACAGTCCTATTTCTGTATTTGTAGCTGACTGGACTATCGCTTTGATTAAGGAGGAGTAGATCAGTGGTTACATCAGGTGGAGAGAAAGAACAACGATCTTTTCCTTTGTGGTGTCTTGCACTTTGACCTACTGTTCTCCCTAAAAGTCTCATGCCAGCACAGGTCACTGTGATTGCTAAAAAAACGCAGACAGCAAAAGCTAAAAGCTTGTGGAGCAGCTAGAGGATACATGCTGCAGAAATGGTAATTGATTGGGAGAAAAAGGTTGGACAAATTCAAAGAAAGAAGGGATAGCTAAAGAGAAAATCTTTCAGAAATTAGATAGGATTTTGGAATGTTGGTAGGGATAGAGCTATAAAAATATGTGTAAGTGTAAGTGAAAGTCTTGTGGATGTGGGAGAGAAACACACAGAACAAGAGAAAGGAAAAGATACACTTCTCCTCCTGACATGTTTTCATTATCATCAACAAATATTATATCACTACGTCTCATTGATCATTAGTATATACACCACTCATGAGGTAACTGGGAACAAAACTTACCTTTTTTTAACTTTCCCCCTTGAAATGCAGAATTTGGATATGATAGGTGAAATGTGTTTCCCCTAAGCTAGTCACTATAATTCATGATTAATCATTGTGCTGGAGGACTGTGACTAAACTGCAGAGCCTACACAACTAGTTCAGATTTAGATGACAAGGATCCTACCTTGTCCATTAACATAAGTATCATTTGCCATCTTTACAAGAAGTTACCTACTCTTGGTGACAGAATATTAATAGGCATTAGTGTTTGGTGTTCCGGTACTGCCCTTGGCTGAAGGATCACAAAGTCACAGTCCAGGCCTTAGTTGTGCCGTGTTTGTAGCAGCAGCGGTGCCAGGATTAAGTGACACAAGGCCTGTAGGAAGAGTTGTTAGATTGCTTGATGTAGTTGGATTAAACATACAAGTTTTCATACCCCCAGGGTTGCAAAAGGTATTTTAATTTGTCTGCCTTGCTTCTGTGTAAGTCAAAAGAATGATTAGCATCAAAGTGTGTCACTTTTTGAAACTCACATGAAGTAGGAAATAAACATTTAACAAATAAGTTAACTAATACAAATGGAAGTTGCCCAGGAACACCTATCAAGTATGTTAGATTTTCCAGAGATGCTGCTTTTTTCCATGCTTAGTTTTGGAAACCTCCTTTGAAAATTTGTTTAATTTATGTAGTCTTTGAACATACAATTTTCTTTCAAGTGATGAATATTGAAAACTGAGTCACATTTAAACTCTGCTATCTCTAAAATAAATCTATGATAAATTTTCTGTTTTCTTTTTTACTTATTTTGAATACTTGAATACTCCATTTTCCTATGTCACTCTAAGAATTGTAGAGCATGAACATATCCGATCTCACCAATTATGTTTTGACATGCATTTATGTTCTCAGGTTCATCAGCTTGGCTGTGAAGTTGTAGTCCTGTTGCTAGAACTGAATCCTGATCAAATCAATCTCTTCAACTGGGCTATAGATCGATGTTACACTGGATCATACCAGCTTGCCTCTGGATGTTTCAAAGCCATTGCGACTGTGTGTGGAAGCAGGTATTAATTAATCCGTCAATCTACACTTCCAGATGTAAAGAAAACCACAGATTCAGCTTGTATTGTAAAGAATTTAGTCACACTCTTATGGTATATCCTCTCAAACAGTTCTTGGGGACTGTATTGCCTTATTTCCATGGTTCTGAAAGCAAAGTGATGTACTTGGTAGAAGATGCTCTTACTATATACGTTTTTGAGATCTGTGGAATTTTTATGCTATTTTGCTGAGGAAGATACAAAATAACCACAACACTTCAAAATAAATGTAGGTCATAAATATAGTTTCAAAAGATTTAGCATGGTTTTTCATTTACTTTGTAAAAGGAAAAATGTTTTCAATGTTATTAGCTTGAAAGTAATTATTCTTTTTCTAACCGGCTTTCATTTGATTCGATTACTAGTTCTTTTACTGTAGACTGGTATCATCACTGCTGCTCATGCTAAGCAAGCACAAGCTACATGAAGACACAAGTACAAATATTGCTTTTGTGTCAGGCCTTCATAAAAATCTTTTTTCTTTTGTATTTTTTCAAGACAAAATGTGTAGAGAAATTAAATGGTAGTCTAAAAAAAAAGAAGATAATATGCATGTAATTAAAACAAATCTGAAAATTTTAGCCTTGACAAAAAATAATTTGGCAAGATGTCTGATGGCATAGTTCAATAAAGAAGTACTTGGAATACAGAAAATCAAAACAAGTCAAATGTTTTAGAATTTATCTGTAAAAACATTTTGTTCTTGCAGCAGCAACTAGACTATAGACTGCATTATACTAAGATTTTAAAAATATGATTGGAATTTTGTGCTTGCAAAATCAGTTATTTTAAGGTTCTTTTTTTTGTTTAATGAACACAGAAATGTACAAGGTTTTCAGCCAGTCTTCTTTCCTTGGATTGTGATACCTATGCCACTGTGTCCTAAAAATTAATCTTTGCCATACTTGAAGTAAAAACTGAGAGTATGATCCGCATGATTTACTTTGAAGGGAAACTCCAATTTGTACCAAGTTGGAGATTTTTATTAATATTTGAAAGCTGTTAACAGTTTTCCTCTATTGTGTATCAACATGTATAGAGAGGCCACTGCTTAAACAACTTGTAAAATGAGCAGTAAGGTATCTCATTGCTGATGACTGTCTTTCTACAAAAAAAGCTACTTTGCTCATTTTCTTTTTTATTACTATTTTTTAAACTTAGTAGCAGAACAAAGAGACAGGTGTAGAGAATGGGTAGCAGCTAGTATTTGGGATTACCGGGAAAGTCCCATGCCACACACGTATTTGCCGTGGTTTTTAACACTAAAATGTCCAAATAAGCATTCTGCAGCCATCCAGGAGCACAGTAGCTCACACCTAGGATGAGAAATTGATGGTTCACAGTTGAATCAGGTGTGTTTACAAATCATAATGAGAAAGCGGAAACTTATTAGTGAAAATCCAAATACTGTGATATCTTAATTGCTTTTCTAGCAATATTCTCATTAAGTTAACACGTTAATATGTTTACCCTTACAATTAATGTTGACTTTATAGATGGTGGACTTTTTTAAGCAGTTCTTCATGTTTACTCTTTGAGAACAGTTTTCATAAAACTGTCTAGCATCTGGCAATGTTCATGTCAGAGGAAGCATCTTTTTCCAAAGGGACTGTTTTCCTTGCAGTCTGGCTTAAGAAGTACTTTTTGCCTGGAAATTTTCATGCTACCCATCTTCTCTCATGGGTGTTGGCCTGTCCTATGAACGGTTTATGTTATAAATTAAGATGAATTGACAGTTACAGATGCAGATATTGGATTTCTTACTGTGGATAACTCGGTGTATTCCTAAGCATTAGCCCAAGGTAGTGAAAAATAATCTTTTATTTCTTTCTTCCCATTCACCAGATGGCCCTTTGATGTACCAGCGTGTATTCATAAAAGCTCCCTTTCCCATATTCTGGTAGTAGAACAGAGAAAAGAAATATTATGTTCTTTTTAGACCATATTACAGAGTAAATCAGAGTGAATATAATCTGCATTCCTCTCCAACATTCACAAAAATGTACTGTTTATTCTTCTAGGAACTATCCTTTTGATATAGTGACGCTTTTAAACTTGGTGCTGTTCAAGGCATCTGACACCAACAGAGAGATTTATGAAATTTCCATGCAACTTATGCAGGCATGTATCAGCTGCTTTTTATGTCCTCCTGTCTTTGGGCGGTTTTTTTTGTGAACTTCTTATAAAGTACTGTTTATTTGTTTTTTAGTTTTGTTTTGAAACTAAACAATTAATTTTGTCATGGCTATAAATACTTATTGCAATATTTATATAAAAATTAATGGGAAAATATTAGTTATGGTGTCTTTCAAATGTGGAGAGCATGTAGAAGCATGTAGAAGCATTGTAGATTGTTCTCTGGTATCTAAACTTGAAATGCTGACATTTCCTGAATTAATGAATTTTTATTGTCTCATTACATTATTTTTTTGTCTTTTATAGATCCTTGAATCAAAGCTTTTTGTTTATTCAAAAAAGGTGGCTGAGCAAAGACCGGGCAGCATCTTGTATGGTACACATGGTCCATTGCCACCTCTTTACAGTGTCTCACTTGCCCTTCTTTCATATGAACTAGCAAGGATGTATCCAGAACTTACCCTTCCACTTTTTTCAGGTACCTATACCTATTTGACTTATTGTCTACTTTACATTTTTGTACAAATGGTAGACTCCTAAGACATTTCTACTGGTGAGCAGCAATTCTCTTTATAAATTTAGCTTGACCTGTTTTTATTCTGGTTCAGGTCAAATCAGATTTAGGAATGGAATATGTATTTCCTAGAGGTACTTAAACAAAGTACAAAATAGCTATTTAAAAACTGTGTTTGGGGAATTGTGTCATCTTAGGGTAACTTTGAAATTAAAAGGGCCCTGAATAAGTTAAAATGACATTGGCAAACTACCATAATGGGTTCTTGTACTAAGCGTAGTGATTCTTCTTATACATACATTTGTAAGATGATACTTGTTAGGGTAGAATTCTTCATTTTATATTGACTTTAACTTTGGGAATATTGATTGCCTGTGTCCAGTTTTACCAATGATTTAAACCAATCTGAATGAGCAATCTCTACCTTCTGCTATTTGCCACATCTGCAAGTCTTGGTATCATTTTAGTTTTATCATAAATACATTTGGTCAGGGTTACTGAGAAAAATGTAAAGAATCAGACCTGCAGGAGCATCATTCACAATATGCCCACTCTGAGACCATTCCTGGGAGCAATGACGTTTTGAGACATATCTGTCTGTTTTAATCCATCTAATGTGTTGCTCTAGTTTTTAAATAACAGAATGCAATGTCTGTAATCGTGGGAATTCTTACTGGCTCTTAAAATCCCTTTCTGTTGTTTTTACTCAGTCTGTAGGGGCTGGAGGAAGGGCAAAGGAACAATACATCATCCATTTCTCAGTGCCCAAGATACCATGAGTTATAAATAACTGGTGTAGGGAAATTCTGATGCCTCCTTTATCTTAAAAAAGGCAAATGTTGTACATTATTACTGTTGCCATCTATTCATATCGCTGTAGTGGGTATATCATTTAATACAACTCAGTTACACAGTCCAAATCAGAGCCCCTTTCTATACATAAGGAGACAGAACAGTGTATGTCTTGGTTTTTAAAAACCAGGCAGCAAGGAAAGAAAGGGAATGTTAACTGTACTGATTTTACAGAAGAATTCTTGTAAAGAGAGCTAATGTGGTTCACCTTGGCAGGAAGCCTCTCACAGTTTTTCATATCCCAGATTTTCCAAATCCCTTTCCCTTGCAGTGCCGGTTATTTTTTTATAAACTGTATAAAGTGCTGTATACAGGTACTCCTGAACTGGCAGCCAACTTTGAATTTTATAGGCCTCCCCACAGGAAATAAGACTCCTAATATATGTAAGGTGTTTTTGTAAACTCTGTGTAATAAATGCCTTAAGCTTTGAACTGTATTTTAGATATGTGGAGGCTGATGGGGCACTCGTAATTCTGCAGCACTTTTTTATGTTGATTGTAATTCTCTAAAAGCTCTTGAAATTCTAGAATAACTGCCTGTAACTTAATTATCCTTTTTCCTCTTTATTGACGTCCATTTCACTTGATACAGAATATGGCACAGCAACAAGGGGTCACCCTCTGTTTCTAAGCCTCAACTATGTTAGTTATTTTGGACAGAAAACCTGACCAATTGTTTGCTATTATTGAACGTTAAATTAATGTTTCTCTTCAGGAAGCTCAAGTACATGCTTTTGTATGCTTATGGTTTGCAAAGTAAAAACCACCAGGTGGTCTCACACACATCAGAACTCTGATTTAAACTGTGTATTTTAAGGTTCCTTCGTAAACTAACATGTTGTTGTTTTCTACTTTTACTATTTTAGAGGTAAGCCAGCGATTTCCAACAACACATCCAAATGGAAGACAGATCATGCTTACCTATCTTCTACCATGGCTTCATAATATTGAACTTGTAGACAACAGACTGCTCCTCCCTGGTTCAAGCCCTACCACTCCAGAAGATGAACTGAAGGATAAAGATGGGGAGATAGCGGTCACAAGTGGGCTAAAAGGCAATGGCTGGGGCTCTCCTGAGGCCACCTCACTGGTTCTTAATAATCTCATGTATATGACAGCCAAGGTAAAAAAACAAAACAAACAAAAAACCCCACCTAGAAAACAATTTCTGTTTCTTATGTTTCTTAAGCAATAGGTACTTAGGTTTCTTCCCTCTGATAGCAGTCTGTTCTAATCAGATGCAACCTTCTTATTGAAGTTCCTTCACTTTTAAGGACAATGCTAAAACTGTTCTCTTTCAAAACATCAACAAAGAAAAGTGTTTTACCCTTTTAAAAAAAAAAATAACTTGTCAACTTGACAATAGTGAGATTAGACATAGAGGAACTAAGTTTGGTTCCCTCCTGTGTCACTTCCCAGGTTAATGTCTAAGGCAACAGATGAAAATTTATCTGAGGGTGAGAATGAGCACCTGCAATTTGTCCTTCTGAAGCTCTTGGACCTTATATGAAACAATATTCTTTAAGAGAGAGAAAGGAAAAAATTAATATAAATTTCTAAGGTGCTAGTTAAAACACTGTTTTGTAAAAGGGAAAGTATTTTAAATTCCAGGTTCTGATAAAGGACCAGGGTTTCTTTTTTTCCAATTACTTTTTTATGTAAAATGGCTAAGCAGCTGGTGGGGAACATACTGGGAATACATCTTTTCCTTCTCTTTGCTGAGTTGCAGCTTGCTATACTAGTGTGCCATGCCTGCTCTGGCACTGCTTTTGCCAGATTCAATACATATGTCTGAACTGCTAAATAGATAAACTCCAGGAAGTAATGCCTGGTACCTATGTGATACGGGACGGAGTGGTTCCCATTTCCTAACCTTCTCAGGGTTAATCCTTTCTCGAGCAGAATGTCCGTATCCATACTACATAGCCATTAATTCTGGATCTTGCCTTATGTTAAGGCCCTGTAAATATAATTATTAATTTGTGTGCATTTTGTCATATGAACGTGTCTGAAGTAATGTAGGGGCTGTGCTTCAGCCCACCAGAATATTTTTTGACACGTGTTGCATATCCGGGGCGTGATACTGGCTCGTAAATTATCTTATGGTACGGAGTCTGTATGTTATTGTTAGAGGAATTTTATGGGTTAAAAAGAGATGTGATGCAGTCTCACCTTTACTGCCTATCAGCAGTGGTTACTTCCCAAACCACACAAAGTTTTTGTTCAAGTGAAAAGGTATCCTTTCTTCAGACCTTATCAATTGACCTAGCATTGAGTCCATATATGTGATAAAGACACTGGCATCTGTGTAGATGTAGCTAATGTGTATTAAATCACTTTCAGTAGAACGGCCTGGCCTAGAGATTGACACTCCTCTCCTAGCAGAATGTCAGTCTGTGCAGTGGTTAAGATGGTCTTGTCGAATTGTGAGCCAAGGATTTTACATAGGAAACAGAGCAGCTTCAATCGTGTATGTATGCACAAACCACTTAACTGACTGGACAAAAGGAAGTCATCCCTAAAACTGTGTCTTGCAGAAGAAAGTAAAAGCTGCTGGTTTCCAGTGTTTTCACAAAGGGCTGTCTAATGCTTAATTCTGCTAAAATATACTCAGGAGAGATGTGCCAGATTGTTCACTACTGTAAAGGCTGAAGCACTTAGGTACAGACATGCAGAAATGGAACTTCAGTTGCTTGAACAACTGTAAAGATGAAACATAATAAACTCTTTGATTTTAGAATCACCTTTTGAATTTACATTCCTGAAAGACTTTTTGTGTGTGTGTGATTTAAGTCCTTTTGTGGATCTGAACCTAAATACTTCTAGATAGAATTTATGCTCTGAAGTCTTTCAGGTAACTTTGAAAGTATTGGTTTGTCACTTTTTACAGCATTTTACTCTTATTTTTGCATGAGAAAATGTTCTAAAAGAGCATGCCTTAGTTTGGAGGTCTTCACATTTAAAGAAAAGTATGCCTATGATCCTTTGCAGTATGGAGATGAAATTCCCGGACCAGAGATGGAAAATGTCTGGAATGCTTTGGCCAACAATGAAAAATGGAGTAACAACCTTAGGATAACACTGCAGTTTCTCATTAGTTTGTGTGGTGTGAGCAGTGATACAATCCTTTTACCTTATGTAAGTGTTTGCACTTCATTTTATTTACTATTGGTTGCACAAGTTTTAATGAAGAAAACAGCTGTCACCTGCAGAAAATCCATTTGGTTCGAAAATAAGAAGCACCAATATATTCCCTAGCACACTATACAAAATTAAATCCTGGGTGTAAATGAGCCAAGAAACTGAAATTCAAGGAAGGAATTGAGTACTGGGAATCTCAGTCTCCACCAGTGGAGCACACCTCATTTCAGACAAGAGTTGGGCTCCTCTCAGCCAAAGAGCAACTTTGCATGTCTGTGTAAGGGGTCAGTAACAGGAACTGGCCATAAATTGCCAGAATGAATGAGAAAAAATATTAGAAATATATTCGTGTCAGAATTGCATAAAAATATGCAATTTGTATATATATATATAAAGTTTTGTTAAACAGGTAGAATGGCTGCTCAGAGGTTAAGTAACTTACATGAAAAATGAACATAAGTAAAAATACTAAATGTTTATAATTTTTCTCACGAATCGATTAATACACAAAACTATATTAGTTAAATTTTGAAAGTACTTTAAACGGTGGATGTTATATCATGAATGGGACATAACTTGCGATGATCTTATTAGATTGTTTGTTGTAAAATTTTGGTGTTCCTTCAGAAAAGCATGTAGTTTTAAGAAAGCACTACGTTCTCTTCTCCTTTATTAGACACAGAAAGGGGGACATCTCAAGAGACACAAGAGAGCTAACCTTTACAAGCTCCTTACCACATCAACTTTTGCCTTTGCATGGCTGTCATGAATTATATAATTGTTCCTGCAAAGTGCATGTCAAACTGTGCAGGATATTGTTATTATTCAAGTTAAAATAAAATCAGGGCTGTCTGAGAAAAGCAAGATAGTCCCATTCCCATGTTCCTTATTGCTCAGTTGCTGGGTTAAGCAGAATCTAATTTTAGTAAATTTTCCAGCACAATTATAATATGCTGTTTATTAGTCGCTTTCTATTGATTTCCCTGAAATAAATTTGAAATTACTATTAATAAGATTAAACTTATCTAAAAAGATGTATAAACATAGATCATCTACAGTTGCTGAAATAATACTTTGCTTAAAGTGTTTATGATAACCGCTGTTCATAATAAAGGAAATATAGAAGACATATAACAAATTTTCAAGATCTTGGTTTTGTACCATAGACATCCTGCTGGTTTCCTTTTATTTGCAGGGTTTACTGTTCTATATTCTCAAATCAGTGCATATATATACAAAGTCAATGTTGCCTAGCTAATCAAAAGAGGAAAGTTTTGAAAGTGGAATTGCTGTAAGAGCTAAAGATTTATACAAGAAGACGACAAAGGGGGTGATCCCAAATATCTTGAGGGAACAAAGATCTTTCCATCAACTGTGACAGTGACAGAGACTCTACATTCAGTGTTGACTGTGCTTTGAGCAGGAAGTTAGATGAGAGACCTCCCAGGATCTTTTCAACCTGACTGATCCTACTATCTATGACAGACTTGGGATCAGGCCCATCATCAGGAGGAGCAATGTTGGCAGAGAAGAACTGGAAATCTCAGAGATTAGAGACAAAATGAGGACTATTGTATTCCTAACAGGTCACAAAATGAATACGGGCAATTTTCTAAGAGGAAGGAGTAGTCCTATGCTGAGTATGTCTTACTCCTAAATCTGTATGTGATTGGAAATGTCCGATAACCCTGTCATCTCTTGCCCAGGAGCCCCTTACATACCTCACACTCCCCTCCAGATACGTGCCAACCCAGAGCTTTCAACACATCCTTTTTCCAAAACTGTTGCCATCAGACAGCTCTGAGCAGCCTTCCTCAAACCCACTTCCTACCCATAGCACTTCTGCTTCAAATTCTTTCTAAACCCTCTGGCCTCAAAGCCTTGGCTCTCACAGTCCTGTCCTCCTCCAGGACAATACTCCAGGACAGACTTCTTATTCCAGAAAGAGAGCAGTTTGTTTTGCCATCTCCCATTTCATCTGCTCAACATCTCCTCTCCTGCCTGTGGGACTTCTCTGCTCTCCCTCACAGGCTTCCAGTGACTGTTAATAAGACAATCAGGGCTTCATTGGTGGCTGCAGCTGGCAAGGTTCCTGCGTTTTCTGCCACCCTGCTAGTCTTTGTTTTGTAATGTTGAGTTAAAAGTCTGATTCTCAGATTTTGCAAAATCTGAAAAAGTTTTCAACTTTTGTAGGAAGCCTAACTGTGCTTGTGAGTCACCCCTTAAGTGGTAGCTTTGTCTGGAGCAGGAAAATACACGGGGCTTATCACATGCATCTGCTCAGTGTTTTGATATGCCCTGGAGTTTACAGATAAGAAATCACACATAACTGCTAACTACACAAGACTACTGATACCGTAAACATGTATCATTCGTTATCATGTAGATAACACATACACATTAGCAAATAAAGATAATGCGAACAGCTTATCAGCACTGTTCCAGCTCACCTGGGCTGAAAAGAGACCAAGATTGCCAGTTTACCCATCTCCTTTTGGAGCCCTCTGTGCCCCAAGGCAGTCACCAGCTGCTTCCTGCCTTCAGCCATCTGTTCTGCCTGTGGGGGTCCAATCCAAAAGCATGCCTGACTTGCATTTTTTAATTTTTTTCTTCAATAAACTAAAGTCATTGCTTTGTCTCTTATTTTTCCCTTAAGCATTTTTTCCCAGTGCAAATTGCTGAGCTGTCCTTTCTTTCACATATATACTGAAAGATTTCTTAGAATATTTACAGTTCAGAAACCTCTTCAGCAAAGACTTAGTGTAGGGAACATGACCCCTTCTGGGGTGAAAGAAGCTGAAAGTGGCACTGTGAGCCAAACACAAAGCCTCAGAAAGGACATGGATTTCTATCTGGAAAGTCCCCAGAAAAATTTTAGCACAGTAGAGTAAAAGAGATTTTTAATATGTATATGTTCTCTACTTTAAGCAAAAGAAAAGGAGAGAAAAAAAGAGGGAAAGAGAAGCAGTCAGAAAGTTATTTTAATGGAAGTATTTAAGAGTATAAGAACAGCAATACTTGGTGAGGGCAACAGGCAGTTCAGTCCAGGGTATTAGCTCTACTACAAGCATATGTTTAGGGATGTCTTTTAAAAACAAGAAGGCAAGCACAGAGGGGTGCTTCCCCATATGGTGTCCCAGCTCCAGCAGTTTATAAATCAAATGCTTTTGAGCCAGAGAGAGTTTGTGCTTTTAATAGCCATCAGAGTTTTTTCCTCAATAATTCAGTCTAATTTGATCTCAGTATTTCAACAGTCCTCATTGCTGCAATGCAATACAATAAGGTTTGAGGTCTTGTTAGAAGGTTTATAGAAATTCTGGGAATTTCTGTAAATGATACTCTCAGATGTTTCAAATCAGGATGCATGAAGTCTGTATACATAATTGCTCTGCCTTTCTTCCATGTGCTGTTACTTTGATTACAGATATAAGTAGCTACTGAGAGCCTGGTTTATTCTTTGTAGCTACAGCTATGTCTTTCACATCAACCGTATCTGGAAATACAGGCATGAAGTTTTGGGTGGATCTAGCTTTCAAGATGACTTTGCTCTATTCAAGAGAATAAGATCCATGTTCAATGGATATCACATACTTGAACTATAAATCCCTGAGTGTGATTCAGAATTAATGCTGGTATCCTTAAATGATGGGTAAAAATTTAGGTGGGTTTTGCATATGTGTATATTTTGAAGTTATATACCTAAACAGTTCATTTGTGGATGGTAAGCAAAAACTTTGGGGCAATTAGATCACAGATTCACCTTGATGTCAAAGTGAGCAGTTTATTTCTGCATGAACAAGATGGATGCAGTTGAGTGATGTGTTCTGTCCAGGAGTAACATCTGCAGTCTGGATCTTTTCAGTACTGCAGTTTAACATGTATTGATTTCTTTGGAAACTCACTTTGCACAGGGTTTAATAACTGTTATTTTCTTCTCTAGATAAAAAAGGTTGCAATATATCTATGTCGCAATAACACTATTCAGACAATGGAAGAGCTTCTTTTTGAGCTGCAGCAAACCGACCCAGTGAACCCAATAGTCCAGCACTGCGATAATCCACCATTTTACCGTTTTGCTGCCAGTAACAAAGCCTCAGCTGCAGCTTCTGGTATGACCTTAATATAATTTTCAATTATGCTCTCCTACTCTTTTGAGTCTTCCTCTGTTTGAAAAAACAATCTCTTACTTTTGCCCCCATTCAGTTCTGTGTATATATAAAGTGCAAGTTCCAGGGCCTTGTCTCGCATCTAAATTACAGTTCTTTTTGATTCCTAATGTTGTATAGGCTTTGTAAACATATGTTTAATTCTCTCAGCTGTTTTAATAGGATATTACCAATGTTTGGTGCTCTTCAGAGCTCATATGAGGTGGTTCTTCTACCACTAGTTTCTAAGAATAAGAAGGCATCATCAAAGCTGTGATCACAGCAGACACACAAAAGCAGCAGTTTCCTGAAAACTGAGAGCCTCAGCTCTGTAGCAATTCTGTTTTCAAAGGCCTAATGCTATTTCCAAGCTGCAGTAGTCAAAGATACTTAAGAGACACCAACCCCAAATTTAACCTTGTCAATGTTTTGCCAAATTCTTGAAAAACAGTAAGTTATGTCACCTGAGAATGAGCTTAGTCTAAGAAGTGGAAGAGCATCATTATGCTAATCAACCCCTCAAAGCATGTAAACTTCACACCGATCAGCCATGCAAGCAGGTCCTGGTTTGTAGAGGTAGTAGTTCATTCATATGCACAAGTACTTACAGGATGATCACTTGGACCATGTAACTAAAAAAAGTTTAATTTATGGGCTTTTGTTGCTTTGCAAATACTCTTTGCTGCATGTAACAGGTGTTCTTATTGACTTCTCATATACAGGAACCACCTCTAGCAGTAACACTGTTGTAGCCGGCCAAGATAGTTTTCCTGATGCAGAGGAGAACAGAATAGTGAAAGAGACGGATGAAAGGTTTGTGGTTTGGTTGGTTGGGTTTTTTTCTTCACAACGTATGTGTTTTCTTAGCCTGAGAGTCAGTTGTTGGACAAAGTTCTGCATTGTTTTATGAGGAACTCTGATGCTCGAACTGATCCTAAGTGGTGGTATCCCAGTAAGACCATTTAAAAATGAATGTATGTAAAAGTTTTTTTAAAAAAGCTACTCATGTGATTCTAGATCCTGACTGTTGTTTAATAATACATTGCAAAGGAACATCTATTAAACCTACATTGAATGAATTGTTTGAAGTAGATCGTGGTTTTATAGGAATTATCCACAAAGGAGAAAGAAAATCAAGAGTGTCCACCAAATAATGACTACTAAAATTTTTATGAAAAATCAGGTTTGATCACACCTTTTGATTTCATGGACAGTGAGTAAAATCTAGTATGCAGATTTGTATCCATCATTCCAAAGACACATCCTTTGTCTGGATAAAATGTCTTAGAGAGGAAAGCTATGTAAAATATTTTGCTTAGCAATCATAGATTCAATTTAGTCTTATGGTACATACTGACAAATGATGAATAAATAAATGCAAAGCTTAAGGGCCATCAGATCCTCAAGCACAGGCAGAAATGTATTTCTTCTCTCAATGAAACCCTTTCATTTTTATAATAGAACTTTGAATGACTTTTAATAGCATTAATTAGTAAGTGTCTATTAGTATTACATTAGTCTGTTGTTTCTCATTGTTGCTAGTGTCACTTCAGTAGTCCAACCCACCTTCCATAGGTTCAGGGCTTAGAGGTACAAAGACAGTTATGGGAGCAAACTTTTCTGTACCTCAGAAACATTTGAATTGCTTGCCTTCTATGTGTTATAATCATGAGTAGCATTTTGTCAGGTTAGTTATGTCTGCTAATTTAAAAGAAGTAAAAAGTGGCACTCATCTTACTACTAAGTAAGGTTCCAAACTGATAGTAAAATGGATTTGACTCAAAATTATGGTTTTCAGCATATCACTAGTAATGTACTTACAAGGAAGATAAACCCATTTTTCCTCTAGATTATTTTTTTAATTATTCTTTACATAAATGTTTATGGCTGTATAGTTTTAAGTTAGATTTCTGTTCAGTTGCTTTGCAGATAAGTTGAGCAAACTTCATCTCCTACTATGCTTTAAATATGTGTTTTGAAGTTTTCATAGAATCATAGAATCATAGAATACTTTGGGTTGGAAGGGACCTTTAAAGGTCACCTAGTCTAACCCCCCTGGAGTGACTAGAGACACCTTCAGCTAGATCAGGTTGCTCAGGGCCCCATCCAACCTGACCTTGAATGTTTCCAGGAATGGGACTACTACCATCTCTCTGGGCAACCTGTGCCAGCTTTTCACCATCCTCACTGTAAAAATTTCTTCCTTATATCTAGTCTAGAACTCCCCTCTTTTAGTTTAAAACCATCCCCCTTGTCCTGTCACAACAGGCCCAGATAAAAAGACTGTTCCCATCTCTCTTAGAAGACCCCTTTAATTACTGAAAGGCTGCAGTACGATCTCCCTGGAGCCTTCTCTTCTCCAGGCTGAACAACTCCAACTCTCTCGGCCTTTCTTCATAGCAGAGGTGCTCCAACCCTCTGACCATTCTTGTGGCCCTCCTCTGGACTCTCTCCAGTGGGTCCATGTCTTTGTTACACTGAGGACTCCAGAGCTGGATGCAGTACTCCAGGTGAGGTCTCACCAGAGTGGAGTAGAGCGGCAGGATCACCTCCCTTGACCTGCTGGCCACGCTTCTTTTGATGCAGCCCAGGAGATGGTTGGCTTTCTGGGCTGTAAACGCACATTGTTGGCTCATGTCCAGCCTTTCATCCACCAATAAACCCAAGTCCTTCCCTGCAGGGCTGCTATCAATCCCTTCATCCCACAGCCTGTATTGATACCGAGGATTGCCCCGACCCACGTGCAAGACCTTGCACTTGGCCTTCTTGATCCTCATAAGGTTCACACAGACCCAGTTCTCCAGCTTGTCCAGCTCCCCCTGGATGGCATCCCGTCCCTCTGGCATGTCAGCTGCACCACGCAGCTTGGTGTCTTCTGCAAACTTGCTGAGGGTGCACTCAATCCCACTGTCTCTGTCATTAATGAAGGTATGAAACAGCACTGGTCTCAGTATGGAGCCCTGAGGGACACCACTTGTCACCAATCTCTATCTGAACATCAAGCCATTGACCACTGGATGCTACCATCCAACCAATTCATTATCCACCCAACAGTCCACCCATCAAATCCATATCTCTCCAATTTAGAGAGAAAGATGTTGTGGGGTACTGTGTCAAAGGCTTTACAGAAGTCCACATAGATGACATCCATTGCTCTTCCCTTGTCTACCAGTGTAGTCACTTCATGGTACAAGGCCACTACATTGGTCAGGCAGGACTTGCCCTTGGTGAAGCCATGCTGGCTGTCTCGAATCACCTCCCTATCCTCCATATCCCTTAGCATAGCTTCTGGGAGGATCTATTCCATGATCTTCCCAGGCACAGAGGTGAGGTTGACAGGTGAGGCTGAGTTTCCCAGGGTCGTCCTTTCTACCCTTTTAAAAAATGAGTGCAATGGTTTCTTGTCTTAGGTAAATTTTGGATGTGACTCCAAAAAGGGTTTTGGAATTCAAATCTGCTAGAGACCTGTATTCTTAATTTGTTTCGTACAGGATAGAATTAATCTCTGCATATTTCTTCATCATTTTCTCCTTAACTTTATTCTTATTTCATATTTTTTTTTTATGCCAGATAAATATGTCAGAAATTGTCAGTTTGTAGATATTGATTAGGGGAATTTATTAAAATGCAGGAGAATCAGATACTGGAAAGACAGAAAATGGCAGAATTAAGATGGTGTATGATGTCTTTCTGTCACGTCCACAATGAAATTATTGTGCCCTTATGAGACAGATGTGCTTTGGAAACAGCATAATATGTTGACGTATAATTAAGTACCCTGCAATAATATGTATGCACATTTATAAGGAATTTAATTGAATGTTGCATAGAGAACCTTCAATCTTGTTTTGTTTAATGTAGTTTTTTTAACATGGTTATTTGTAATTAATTTCCTGGCTTTGCAGAAACTGTAATGTTTTTACATCATCAGTAGTGTCTGAGCCTCCAGTATGGCTCCTCTCATTCCACTTCAGGCCTGGTTACCCTGACAGCAAAAGGAGATGGAGGAAGCCAAAGGAGATCACCAGTAAACGTTAGGTTATCGTGGATCTGTGGCAGATAGGAGGACAGCTGTGAACAGTTTGTTCTGGCTCCTTAACTCCTCTGCTAGATCTGCTCTGGCAGTTGCTGGATTTTCCTGTTGAAGGGCGATCTGGTGCAGCTTTCGCTGCTTGATTCCTGTGTGGGCTTGGCTTTGGACTATTCAGTCAGTTACTGCTTTAGCAGGTTGTCAGAATTTCACCCATGAACATGAGCTATGCCAAAATACCAGCTGTGAACAGTTTACATTTCAGTTCAGCCTTAGCACAGTTCCTTACCTCAAGAAAATCACACGTTTGCAGCATAAGAATTTTCCCTCTGCTAAATTTAAAAGCTTCTGACATAGGAGCATACTGTTAGAAGTTCTTAGAAACCAGCTGCAAAAATCTTTTGTGGAAAGAAACAGCATTTCATTTACAGTGCTGTCTACTCCCATAGGAAAGTACATGCTTAAGGAAATGACTTTTTTTTTTTTTAAGGTATATAGTCCAGATGTTTAATGTCAGAGTGTGTTTTTAATGAATATTTTTCTCATATTTGAAGGTTCAGTAATGTAATCAGAGCACACACCCGACTAGAATCAAGGTACAGTAATAGCTCCGGAGGATCTTACGATGATGACAAAAGTAAGTTCTGTTATTCAGGTTGATGAAATTTCTGGTGTTTTGGTGGGAGCGGAAAACATTCTTATGACTGGTGGAGGATCCCTGATTAGGTTCTATATAAACAGTAAGGTAGCATGACCATACAGGTCCTTATTTTATTGTCATACCTCAGTTAATTTCCTTTGTTTAGCCTGGGCTCAGTCAAACCTATTTAAAGGCCAGAGAACTTCACAGAAGGCAGCAGCAGAGAATCCTCCAGGCAGTAACACCTTAAACCTTTTGTACATGGCAAGGCAAAAGACTTCCAAGAACATTACAGCAAGTACTTTGAAATGTGCCCTTCACCGGTATTTCCCTCCAAATCAAGTGATGTTATATAAGCATGAAGAAAAGATTTAGGAGTTTCCATAAATGAGGTCTTATCTACTCTTTAGCTTATCCTTGCTGTCTGCAATCAATTTCTGGCTGCAACGTGCAAACCTGTGGTAGAGTGGAGAGTGAGGTAGGGGTCCTGGAGATGCTTGTCTTTATGTATTTCTGCTAAGTGGACTATAAACGGACACTTGATGCTCAGCAGAGATTCCAAGATATTTCTGTCAACTATTGAATGACAGTGTAAATTTTAGGAATAGGATGGTTTGATTTCATTTCTAGAGGGAATTGTAAGGAAGCCAATCTACAGATTTCGGTTAGGCCATAACCAAATGTAAAAAAGGCCAGACTTTTTATATTGACTTTCATCTCTGGTATAATAAAGCCAGGTCAAATAATATAAAGGCTATAATGTCTTGTCTTGTTGCTACAGACACCATTTTGGGACAGTACTTTGACATAAATAGTAAAGATTTTATATATTCTTTAATCCAAGTAAATTTTTTGCAATGCTTTTCTGCGAAATATAGAAACCTGTCAAATACAATACAA
The DNA here is from genome assembly GCA_009769605.1 of Bucorvus abyssinicus. Taxonomy (NCBI): domain Eukaryota; kingdom Metazoa; phylum Chordata; class Aves; order Bucerotiformes; family Bucorvidae; genus Bucorvus; species Bucorvus abyssinicus. The sequence continues at coordinate 91,084,934 of CM020024.1, read as the reverse complement.
TAGGATGAGTTAATGTATATCAACAGCTATTTTTCATAATTATGAAGCACAATATTTACAAAATACTGTGTTTGTACATACTACAGTATTTAAATAGACAAAAAAATGTGCAATGTATTAAACTCACTGGGGTTTAGTACACTTGTCTTGTTTTTCTTACGGCCTTCTAGAGCTTCAGCTACTAAAAATTCTTCAGCAGATGTTAATAGGAGCACCAGCGCTAATCTGATCTGCATGAACAATCTTTCAAAACAGAATGATGTGTATATTATCAGAACATTCTTCACAAGTAGCTGGTTTTGACAAGAGCTTAGAGTAATAAAAGGTTAAAGAATACTGACATTTTCTTTGCTTTTTTGGAATGTCTTCTCAAGCCAATGCCCAAATGTTTTTTCCTGTCTGTACCTGCAAGCTTTATAGTATTGTGAATATTTATGCAAGGTTTGCTTCTCAGAGGGGTTCCTTCCGCAAATATACAAATACTTTGATGTAAAAATAAAATACATTTTACCTGTCTACTGACATTTATGTAGAATTCTAAAAAGAAAGAGTAATTCCTACACAATTTCTTTTTCTACAAGATAAATAATGCAACCTCCATTAAGAAAGTGCAACTTACTCCCTCTGGCAGGCAGCCCAGGCTGCAGAGATATTGGTGGTATGGCTTCTCGCTTCTCTCCAGTCTACTTGAGCATACATATACGTGTATTGGTAAGGTTATAAATGGGCAACGCAACTCCACAGCACAGAAACTCTTTTGTTCAGGCAAAGATTGTATGTTAAGGTGCAAAACGCTGCTTTTTTTTCCTCAGTCTGCACATAAACCTATGAAAACATGAGTGAGGAGCTAGATCTTGGTGTGGACTTCATGAAGCAGTTTTATGTGAAGCACTGGAATTGCTAATAATAAATAGTGACTGTGCACTGGTTTTTTTATGAGTAAAAGCATCTGGCAAACATCTGATTAATACTTAGAATATTAATATGTGAAAATGCTATACTCTCTGCTACATAATTAGGTCAGTTTACTCTTCTTTATCTGTAACTAATAAATCATCCTCCAGAGAGAAATAAGTAGAGGTCCAAATCATAAATATCTAAAGTGCTCCTTGGAATACTAACACTGAAGAATGGGAATTATAAAGTTGGCATTTTAGTAATAACTGGAGAAGCAGCTATGGCATTGAAGGGCCTCTGAAGACCTGGAAACCTGAAGATGTTTTGTCAAAGGCAAGAAGTGATGTGCGTTAGAAAAGGCTAGCTCTGATACTTTCATAGGCATCAAAACAGTTTTGTTTCCTGTGGCAAAGCCAACAAGTAACCTATACAAACTGATTAAAAAAAAAAAAAAAAGGAAAGTGCTGAGTGTTTCAAACCTACCTAAAATGCAAAAGTGTAGCAAAAAAAAAAAACAGAGCAAAAAATAGTGCTCTGGTTAAAAATGCACAAAGGGCAACATTTCAATATATGTCAAGAACAGGTCTGGGAAGGATGTTTTCTGTGGCAGCGTATGACAGACTGCCAGACCTGGGAAATAAAAACTGACCAATGGGAAAATTGAGAATAATGAGAGGAAAAAGAATACAGGAGAGATGAACAAAGCTGTGCAGCTGAGAGGACAGAAAGTTAGGGAAAAAACTTACTTGATCCACATTGTTGCAGATAAACAGGTGGAAGAATAAAACCTATTGCTTATTGACATACAGCAGCTGAAGCAAAGTTAAATATGTTTTTGAGAAATTCAAGAGATAATTCATCCCTGTTGAAAGAAAATTACTCTGAAGATGTTTTTTGCATTCCATGTGCCTCCTTCCTAATTCAGGACATTTAACTTTTGCCTTTGTAGCATTGGTCAGCAGGACACTGGTGAGGGGTTGCAAGAACGTGTCACTGGTACATGGATCTTTCTAGCAGATGGCTTCTGACAGCAGCTTTGTGAGCTGAACTTTTCTCTGATTTTTTAACAGAAAGTCTGTTTCTTGGTGCTTTGTGATCTGGATCCAAAGCTACTAAGTGACAGTAGGGATTCAGCTGCAGATCCTACCTTTTAGTGCTCTCTGCCTGGAATCTGTTTGATTTCCAGCAGCACGAAAGAGGGATTAAAAATACATCACTTGTTATTGAACACAGGAGTTTGGAAACCTCATGTCATCTTATCAAATTATTCCAAACAGCTGAACTGATACATTAGCATCAACTCTATTTTATTATTTCTCCAAAATGGGTAACCAAACTTGGTTTTTTATGCTTTTCCACACAGATGATCCTGTTTCTCCATATACAAGCTGGTTATTGAATATTGTTGAAACCAAACAACCACATCCCCTGCCCATGCCATACAATGGAGGATGTTGGGCACCACTTGTGGACTACCTTCCAGAAACCATCACACCCCGAGGACCCCTTCATAGGTGAGCAGTTTCACATTTTGATATTTCAAACAGTTAGATGCTTCCTCTTACTGATTGACCAACACCAATCCAACTGTCCTACTACACAGAATATCTGAAAATCATGCCTTCAGTTTCTGCTGATTTTCAGTGCTAAAATCATATAATGAAGGCCTGCAGTTCTACCAGATTTCTAACAGAAAGCCTATTTATGGTGTAAGACATCACTTTCTGATAAGAATCAGACTGAAGAAAGAATTAAAACACAAAAGGAAAATTTCTCTTTCCCAAGCCTCTGTGGTTGTTATTCATAGCACTCTTTTCACCTCGATCTCTTATTCTAACTAGGCTTTGCATATTCTGAAATTCCTCTTTTACATAATTTGTATTGACAATAATAGTGTTCTTTTCAGTAATGGATACTTACCTGCTTATATACAATAACTAAGGTGCTTCAGCATTAATCATTTTGAGAACAAATGCTACAAATTTGAAAATGTAGAGATCATTTATTTCTTCAGAAATAGCCATCATGTTACCTTTTTTCCATCTCCAAGAGGTTTTCAACTGATACTGTGGTTTAATTTCTAGGTGCAATATTGCTGTCATCTTCATGACTGAGATGGTAGTGGATCACAGTGTGAGAGAAGATTGGGCTCTTCACCTCCCTTTATTGCTACATGCTCTCTTTTTAGGTAAGACCAACAGAACAAGAAATAAAGTATATATATACTCCTGTCCTTTTCGTTTAGTTTTGCTGAAGCTGTAGAGTTGTGTTTCTCATATGTTTTTAATTATGATTGCCTAAAAAAAAAAAGCAAGCCTGAAGCAATTACAGTCTGTGAATTACTCTCAAAACTTGAAAGCTTTTGAATATTTTGGCCAATTTCACCTAAATTTGAGAGGTGGGTAGAAATTTAAGATTAATGGGTTCCTAAATTAGCTCTGAAAAACCCATAGCCCTCCCCATGAGAAAGGCAGGCAAAACTCAGCCCTCATAGAGTCTGGTTCCTGTTGGGTAGCTGGCCAGTCAGCACACTCCTTAGACCTGGACTACACACACCAGTGCTGTCTTTTCCCTTTGCAAAAATACTATGTAAGAGAGCTGAGATTACTGTGCTGCAGAGATAGTGAAGGTAGGACCCAGACCACTGGAAAGCAAGCTTCATTAATTTCACTGCTAATGGAATACTTTATCATCAGTGTCTTCTCTTATATTCCTGAGAATAGAGGCGCTGCTTTTTCCCCACTGCTCTGTCTGTTCTTGACTGTAACAGAGTTCAGCTGGAGGGTGGTACCTTCCTTACCCTGCCACTTAACATTATGAAAAGTGAATGGTGTAGTTTTTTAGCACACAAGAGTATTTAGCGTTATAAAGCCGTTCCCTAATTTTCACAGTCTCACTAACTAACTCCCTAACTAACACAGCCAGACACTTGTGAAATAAATTTTTTGTAACTGGAGATTGCAGTCCATTTCTCAATCAGTCACCATAGATACCACTAAATCTATTCTCTAGCAATCTGGGAAAAGTCTGTTGTTCAGCAGGCAAAAAAAAGATTAAATTGGGAGGCTACAGCACAGTGGTAAAGTGTGTGTGGCACACTTCAGTATATAGTGGAAGAAGATACCTCATTCTCCGTTTCTGCAACTCTGTTACCAATTGTTCTGTTTGGAATTTTTTGATGAAATAGGGTTTTTTGGAAAATGCACACTCATCAGATACACAGGTTTTGTTTATTAGTACATTGATTTCAGCTAACGTCTAATGAAACACAAGAATAACATCCAGAACTCTGTCAGATGGGATTTCCAGGGTCAGTTTCAATATGATATTTCACATACATTCTTCACTTTAAATCTATTTTGTTGCTGCCCATAACAATTTTTTAGATATTTTTTATATTGCTGTGAACTTTCTAGAGTATAAGAAGGAGCTGAAAGAGAACTGGATAAGTGTATGAATCACATCAATAACCATCAACTGATCAAACAACATCTTTAGTGTGATTTGTAACAAGTGTGAGAAAACTGGTGCTTACAGTTAGGAGTTCTCAGAAGATCAGAATAACTTAAGACAGGAGTAGTATGCTGCAGCGTGGGCACTTCAGTTAAGACAGCTTTAAGGAGACATCAGGGAGCCACGTGAATAAACATACATGCAGAAACAGAGTTATGATACTAGTAATCCATTATTAAAATGTCTTCAATGATTTGTTCATGCAGTAATGTTTCAACACTACAGGTTTTTATAAGAAATAAACTTATTAATACCATTTGAGACATTCCCTTGGTTAAGAACTCCCAATTCTCAAGTGTGAAATTAAAGTTTAATGTCACTGGTAACTAAATTTAACTGGTTTAGTGGTAGTTGTTATACCTCCTGTGGAAATTTTTTCTAAGTTTTGTAGTAGAGCTCTGATGTGATGGTATAAGGAAGTTATGCTACACAGGTTAGCCAAAGGTTTGAATGTGATTGAAAATTAAGTATTTCTGTCCTGTTGGAATGTGACTAGGCATCTAAATGACTAATACTAAATACTAAAATGAAAGAATTTTGCAATGTATGTGTTTAATAGGCTATTGGATGGCTTATAGTACTGACAGTGAAGCTGATTTGAACCTGCCTGTCTGGCTACCAGGTCAAGGGAGATGATTCTCCCACTCTACTCCACTCTGGTGAGACCTCACCTGGAGTACTGCATCCAGCTCTGGAGTCCTCAGTGTAACAAAGACATGGACCCACTGGAGAGGGTCCAGAGGCGGGCCACAAGAATGGTCAGAGGGTTGAAGCACCTCTGCTATGAAGAAAGGCCGAGAGAGTTGGAGTTGTTCAGCCTGGAGAAGAGAAGGCTCCAGGGAGATCGTACTGCAGCCTTTCAGTAATTAAAGGGGTCTTCTAAGAGAGATGGGAACAGTCTTTTTATCTGGGCCTGTTGTGACAGGACAAGGGTGATGGTTTCAAACTAAAAGAGGGGAGATTTAGACTAGATAGAAGGAAGAAGTTTTTTTACAATGAGGATCATGTAACGCTGGCACAGGTTGCCCAGAGAGATGGTAGTAGTCCCATTCCTGGAAACACTCAAGGTCAGGTTGGATGGGGCCCTGAGCAACCTGATCTAGCTGAAGGTGTCTCTAGTCACTGCAGGGCGGTTAGACTAGGTGACCTTTAAAGGTCCCTTCCAACCCAAAGTATTCTATGATTCTATGATCTCAGTAATGCATGTAAATCACTGCTGTTTAAATACTCTTTTGCAACCAGTGTGATACGAGTTGAGCCGCTAGACTCCTTTCCCCTGGAAATGTCTCCACGTCACAGTAGTTTACCTTCTCGGGAACTCTTCCAAGTTAAAGAAGGGCCCAGCACTGGAGAAACACAAAGACTGAACACTCCTTCTCACTTTATAGTTAGCATATCTATGTCAATACTTTAATACCACCCTAGGGTTTAACAGAATTTCAGTCACAAGTGCTGCCAATGTAGAATTTATTTTCAACTGAAAGGACTTCTTATATCCTTTTCAGTGTATGTTAGAACAGGGTAGGATGTGGATTCATTATCTCCTGGCAGGTGGAAGAAAATGGAGAAAGGAGAATAGGAGCAAAAACCTGAAAAAGCTGATAAAGAGGTGGGCAAGTTGGCCGTGGTTCTTTTGGGGAAGGCTATGGGCAAGCAGTAGGAGCAGCTTCAATTTTGCAGGCCAGAGAAGAACCAGTGTGACTGGAGTATATTAGAAAACACTTGACTTGAAAGACCTGCTGGCTGCAGTCACTTATTGTAATGAAGGAACTGCTTTTTAAAAAGAAATGTATACTGAGAAGAGAGGAGCATAAAAAGAAAATAATTCAATTTTTCAGCAGTGAAACTGCCCCTAAACAGAAGAAAGTGTTTTTAAATATCCTGGATGATACTGAAAGAGTATCAAAAAGAAATTACTACCACAGAGTGCAGTTTATTTTACAAACATTTGTTTCCTTTGTATTTGTAATTTGTGAATTATTCAGGTTATGTTAAAATCTTACAAACAGCAGCAGTGCTAACCAGATCAGAGTATTTCAGTGCTAGACCTTTGGTTTCAGTTCTGCACTCTGAGCTAGTGGCTATTTTCTTATGCTACTCACTGGTAGCTGAAGTTCTTTTTCAAGGGATTTTGTCTATCAGTTCCTTTCTTAATAAATCAGTATCTACCTCTTTCAGTTTGCACTCATTGTAAAACTGTTGTCTGTACAAAAAAAGCCAGATACTGAAGTAAGCAATGTAATTACAGCCACCACCAAGAATTTCTCATCTTTAGAGGTTTTCCAGCCGTCAAATTAACATAAATAAAATTAGCATAAAGTTGTATTGCCACGCATTTTGTAACTCCTGTGTGGAACCTCAGTCTCAGAACTAATTATATAGATACATGTAAGTAAAAACATTAGTAACTGTGTAGGGAAATACTACATCTTTTGTTTGTTTGTACTATTGCCATGAAGTGCCTTAGAATTTTTGATATTTCTGGAATGTGAGCTTGTTTATTACTTCATATTCAGTGATTGCTGTAACCATTTCTTTTAGGACTTGACCATTACCGCCCTGAGGTCTTTGAACACAGTAAAAAGTTACTCCTTCACCTTTTGATTGCCTTATCTTGCAATAGCAACTATCAAGCCATTGCATCAGTGCTGCTTCAGACCAGAGAGATGAATGAGATCAAGACTCTGACAGTACAACCAGCATACTTACCTGAATATCTTTATACAGGTAATACAACAAAAGAAGAAAAGAACATTACATTACACTGTGAGGCTTTTCAAAGTAGGATGTCAAGGTTACTTTTATAAAATATAAAATTTTGATAAATTAAAATAATAAAGTGCCAAATATTAACAGTTCCATTAATATTAATTCCATGTGAACCACCCTAGAGATGCACTCAGATTATTATTAGATAACTCTTCATGATAGTGAAAAAGCTATCTGATGTAAGGCAAAATACATAATGTAGAATTTTAAACATTAATACAGCTAATAACTTCCTAACTTCCCCCTTGGGGAGCCAGGACTACTTTAAATGAGGGCAATCACTCCTCACAACCTTCAAGAGAAATTAATAAATAATTCCACCACAGGAAGAGCAGCAAGAATGTGCAGCTCAGATTTTCCATTATTAAGTTAAATTTCACATGATATACACCCTCCTTTATATCCCAGATACACTTAATTTCTGTCATGAAATCTGTTTCTGCATTAGGAGTCTTACTTCAGACCTCAGCTGAGATGAGTGTTCTGTTAACTTTTATCAAATTGCCTCTTTTTAAGGGGTTGGTTTGGAACAGCTTGTAGAAGGCTGCAGAAATTATTTTAAAGTAATGAGAAGAAGGAATAGGTATTTCAGATTCATGAATTAGTTTGGCCATTGAGGTTTCATTCTGAATAATGTCTGTGCAAAGTTACCTCACACATGAATTTCCTGTCTTAAGTTGTATAGATCTCTTTTCCAATGCATGTTCATGATATTAAATATAGAGTAAAATTCTTACATTAAAATTATATTGCTGCTTTTCTGCCAAAATGAAAAACTAGTTTCATTCCTGTGTCTGAAAAACATAATTGGTACTCTGTGTCTGGGCCTCTTAAGTCCAAGAAGTTATCAAAACTTCGTATTTGGACCCTTTTATGAGCAGCTAATATAAAGAGCAAAAGTAGCTATAGCAAAGATTCCTCATTGAAAATAATTCAGCTCAGGTTTGTTCCACGTAACATCAGGCAACTAAATTAAGTCTCCTGACGTGCAATGTATTTTGTCGGTAGAAAAGCCCCTCCTGCTCTCAGTCTTTTCTGTTGTAAATACAGCCTAAGGTGACTAGCAGTCTAACTTTAAGAAAACAGGTCTTAGTTTCTAAATTCAGCTTTGAAGTTATGTGGCAAGCTTTTGACCTAGCAGAACTCTTACTCAGATGTTTAATCTTAATGCTGAAAATATTTAGTATGAGTAGTCCAGTGTTTATAGTTACTAAAGGTGTTGAACAGAAGTTTTAAACATTTGCGTCTTGGTTTCCATTACATTCGTAAGATTAAGACAACATAATTGTCTTAAAAATTCCATCCTGCGGAGGGTTTTTTCCTCATCAGACTAGCCCAGAGGAGTGAGCTGAACTCTGCAGGCACTTAGCCAACTTAAAAATTCACTGTACAAAAAGTCACACTTCTGAATGTAAAATGCCCCGAAACATTTGGTTTTCAAGTACTGTAGCCCTTGTGCAGTTCTTGACTTGGATATTTTTTCATTTTATGTTTGATTCTGCACGTTTAGAAACACAGTACCATTTTTGCTCACATTGGCGTTTGAGGGTTGTTGTGTTCAGCGTGTTTTCTCCATGTTTCCCAGTAGAAGGTTTCTGCCGCTGACTCTGGAAAGAGCTGCTTGGTGGACACTTTCCTCTGTAACGCTGGCCCAACAGTGCATTCCATCTTTATCTCCTCCCTTTTGTCTGGCAGGTGGCTTTGACTTTCTGCGGGAACACCAGTCATCTCCGGTGCCAGACTCAGGCTTGAGCTCCAGCTCCACCTCCTCCAGTATCAGTCTGGGAGGCAGCAGTGGAAATCTCCCACAGATTACACAAGAGGTTGAGGACATGGACACTGCTGCTGAAACAGATGAGAAAGCAAACAAATTAATTGAGTTTCTGACAACCAGGTAATGGAGATAGCAGAGGATAATTTTGTACTCGAAACGCATACTTTCCTGTCTTCTCTACAATTATCTGTAGCAACTTAAAAGACTCAAAGGAAAATGACCAAGCTTTTGTAGTAATTACAGACTCCAATTCCTCTTTTATTGGTATCTATAGAAGTAGGTAGGTTGTTAAAAGCACTGCAGTGTCAGGAACAACAGAAAAATATCTTGCCTGACAGGAATAAAATGTTTAATTGACTGATAGTATTATGTTCAACAATGAGCTAATGGAAGAAGACAGTTTTATAATAATAAAATTAGATAGGAAATATACAGGGCATAGTGAAAGGCCATGGTGAAACTAATACTAACTACCAACTACAGATAGCAGATCCTAGGCGCAATGTTAAAATTAAAGAACAGGGATTTGTTTATGCTGCTCTCTAAATGGTATAAATTATATTTTAAAAGAGAAGTTTTGCAAAATATAGCATAGGAATATTTATCTACTTCTATTTTGTTCAGTTCCAGGTTTTCCAGGCTATGGCCCTGGAAGTATCTAATTGCCTTTACAGATTAAGTATTTTACCTGATTACATTTATTTCTGATAACTCAAAGAAATTTTGCACTTTGTTATGTATTTCTTTAAGGGCATTTGGTCCACTCTGGTGCCATGAAGATATCACACCCAAAAATCAAAATACCAAGAGTGCTGAACAGCTTACTAATTTTCTACGTCATGTTGTATCTGTATTTAAAGATTCCAAGTCAGGTAGTAAATTTTTTTTCCTTTCAAAACTAAAAGAATATTCCTTCAAGGTCACACTGAATGTTTATTCTGTGACTTAGCAGATCTGTTTACATGGAATAACAACATACTGTATGTCTTAAAAGGGATGTATGACATATGAAATAATTCCTTTAAAAAAACATGTTAGATTGGACTGTGGCTGAATGTTAAAGTGAACATTGCTTCAGAGATGTTGGTAGAAAGCCTTTTGATTGATTCTACCAGATAAAAGGTCCTCTATGTCCTGTTGGTAAAAGATACCACAGTTACTTACTGTGTTGTAATACACATTTTGTTAAATTTCTTCTGTCAATAAAAGTTTAGTTTTAATTTATTATGGTTTTAAAGCTTAGGAAATGTACTGATTGTATTTTGAAAACCAACACAGTCACTAATGAAATACCTTCCAACATGAAAGCAGAATGCAGCGTCAGTATTTATATTTAAGAACTTATCCAAAGCCTTCTGAAGCCAATAGAAAGCCTCCTAATTCAGCTTGACTTTAGGTTTGAGAGTGTTCAGAAGTTACTGAGTTGCTGCCAGGGAGAATAGTGGATGGCCTGGAAGTTTGTCCAGGAATTGTAAAAAAATCTACATCATATCAATAATTTCAGCCTTTTGCTGACGAACATTTGCAGACTCAGAATTTTGGTTTTGCAGTTTATTTTCTTACATTCTGTGTGAAATAGATGTAAACTGGAAAATTCTTCCCAAACACAGACATTTCTGCATCTCCATTTCTCACAAGATTTGCAGGATACGCTACAGTGCATATCTTCCCCACAGAGTTGGTTCAGCCTGTTTGTGATCCACAGTAAAGAATGTCATTTAAAAAAACCCCAAAAATTGACATACTATTCTTTTGCTTAGGTTTTCATTTGGAGCAGCATCTGAGTGAAGTTGCTTTACAAACAGCTCTTTCAAGCTCTTCAAGACATTATGCAGGTCGCTCTTTCCAGATATTTAGGGCCCTAAAGCAGCCCCTTTCTGCACATGCGTTGTCTGACCTCCTATCAAGATTGGTGGAAGTTATTGGAGAGCATGGAGATGAGATTCAGGTATGCATGTGTACATAATGCTTCTTAGTATTGTTGAATTAATGTATACTTAATTTAAAATGACCATTTTAACAAGGTGTTCTGGAGTCAAGTGATGCAAAGTAGAATGTGGCCTTAGAAGAAGTTACTTCTGAGTTTACTGAATCCATATGTACCTTATCAAAGCCTTATCAGGTTGTTACAATCTAAAGAGAACAACTAGAAAACATCTAGTAAGTGTCACTCATAATGAAATTTTCATGATGACCATTATTTCCCTTTTCATATCACTCATTTGTGCTTAAGGAAGCCAATGTCCTATCTGCTGACATCATCTGACAACATGAAGTAGACACCACCTCATTTCTCAAATGTTAACATCTTTTGGAATAAAGAAATCCACACCACCCATAACAATACAAAACTTACACTGACCCAATTTGATCCAGTCCTCTCTTAGTGAACTATGATGTTCACTTGGTTTAGCTAAACAGACTGAAATTTTGCAGAGACTGCTGTTTATTGTGAGATTCAAGACTTAATAAAGGGAACTACTAACTCTTAAGAAATGGACTGACATCACCTCCATATTTCACTTAGGTAATGAAACTGCCACAAGATGACAGTAATATTCTGTCACAACTGCTTGTGCAGAATTTATCTCAGTGACCTGCAAGTCAGAGGTTCCGTATGCCATTACCAGTCCTCTGATGACATATGTGCCCTTCTTGCCTGCCTTCATAGACCATTCAGAGGCAGAAAATAAAAGACATTTGTAGTGACATTTTAATGTTCAGGGCAGTGGCATTGATGTGAATGTTGTTCTTTTTTCAGGAGAAATTACAGGGTTTTAGTAGATGTCTATTCTTTTTATGAACGCAAGGTTTTTAAATGTTCACTATTTTGAAAGCCTCTGTTGAAATGGTTAACCTCATGCATTGATAGGGGTATGTAATGGAGGCACTACTTACTTTGGAAGCTGCTGTGGATAATCTGTCTGACTGTCTGAAGAACAGTGATCTTTTGACGGTGTTATCACGGTAAGAGCCTGTTCTCCTAACTCTTATCTTCTTTTTTTTTCAATGTCTCATGATATTGAGTTTGCAGTTCTGCAGTCTGATAGTATAAAATAATTTTGATAAGATTGCGCTCCTTTGTAAACTTCAGAGAACTAAACTAAGAGCACATCTCAGCCAAGTTTTGCAATAGTTGAAATAATGTTGATACAACTAATGGAACTTTACAATGCATTGTAAATTCTGTCTTGCTGCCACCTGGCTATAACTTATTTTAACATCTTTTTAAAATACTGTATTCTTTGCACCTTTGTACCATATACTTGAAAACGTATCTGGGAAGAAACATGCTTTTTGTAATACCAGTTTCATACAACCTGTCATTCTCAGATGAAGTATTCCCAAAAAGTAAACAATCCTCAATAAAACTAGGTAGACTTTTGTCCCATGTATGCACAACCCATGGATTTTGCCAGACGTGTAGACCACCTTTGTGAAACCCTATGAGGTATGAATGGGACCAGAGAGGCAGGAATTAGCTGTTTTCCGAAACAAACTTCTCTTGCATATATCATCCCAGCGTGTTCATCTGTACAGATAATTGATAGAGATTGTCTAGATCATCACATGATAGTCCGTGAGGAGGCATCAGTCATTGAAATTGAAAAACCTCTGCTTTCTGTAAACCATCTTGAAGAGATCTTAGGGTACAGGCAGGGGTGGATGCAATGACAAGGTTTCTGAAGGACTTGTACTAGCAAGAACATAGGCACCCACATGACAGGTTTCTTGAGGATAATGTGGCATATTTGTGATTCTGCTTAAGATACGCTTGTTTTTATTGCCCACAGTTACCACACTAGCCAGTAAGCCGTTGTGCATTTTGCCTGCCAGCTATGCCAAGTTCAGGGTTTGCTCCACTAATGAGAACATTGTAAAGACTGAAATGGTTTTCAGTTCTACCACTGCCCCATTATATGGGCACTTCTGCAAGTCACTTCACAGTGCTGTATCTCTCACCCTCATGTTGTTTTCACATGTCTAGACTGTAAGCTATCCTGCTCTGGTTTGGTGCAGTGCCACATGGACCTTACTTCAGTCGTGTCTGTGGGCATTTCTGGAAAAAAAAAGACAGGCTTCAATAGACAGTGTGGCGTTTTACTTCTCCTAGTTAAATATATATTTACAGTTTGATAAATATTTAACTTACATCCAATATGTACAAGTTTCAAGCTGAGCATTCACACATTGTACTGTATATTATATATTTTTGTTTCAGGTCATCTTCACCAGATTTAACATCAAGCACCAAACTGACTGCAAACCGGAAGAGCACAGGACAGCTGAATGTGAATCCTGCAAGTGGTAACACAGCCACTGCTGAACGAAGCAGGCACCAAAGGAGCTTCTCTGTACCCAAAAAGTTTGGAGATGTGGACAAGTCCTCAGACCCACCACGCAGTGCCACACTAGACAGAATTCAGGCATGCACCCAACAAGGCCTGTCCTCTAAAACAAGAAGTTCATCTTCTCTAAAGGACAGTCTCACTGACCCGTCCCATATTAACAATCCAACCAACCTACTGGCCACCATCTTCTGGGTTGCTGTGGCTTTGATGGAATCAGATTTTGAGTTTGAGTATCTAATGGCATTGCGGTTACTGAATAAACTTCTGGCTCATTTGCCGCTAGATAAAGCTGAAAACCGGGAGAAGTTAGAGAAGTTGCAAGGGCAGCTGAAGTGGGCAGACTTCTCAGGGCTTCAGCAGCTACTCCTGAAAGGATTCACTTCCCTTACTACCACTGATCTCACACTACAGCTCTTCAGTTTGCTGACACCAGTGTCTCGAATATCCATGGTGGATTCCTCTCAAGCTATAGGTAAAACCAGTATCCTTTCCTCTCTTTTAGTTTCCATTGCTTTGACGTTTGATGACAGACTTCATTAGTCTATCTGAACAAAACCAAAAATGTCACTTTTTCTTTCTCTTCTAATACAGCATAATGTACTTTTGCTTTGAGCAGGGTGGGCTTTTTGGAAATTTCATAGCACTATAATATGTTACTGAAAAGTGAATTTAATGCACAGTCAGGTTTTGGAGGAGAGCAGTCATGCATTATTTATCATTTCAGCTCTAAGGCTTAGCAACATATAAAGTTTCTGAGTGCTGACAAAGTAAACATATGTAAGGAGATAGTGTCAAATTTTCTAGAACCTATTTTGGCCAGTTTTTCCATTGAATTATTTTCAGAATATTTCAAATTGCTTGATTTTAAATTAGTGCTTCATGGGATTTTTCCTAGAAATACAAATATCGAAAACTTTTTAGTTAAACTACAATAGCACATCAGTGAGTGAGGAGGGAAGCCTGGATTATAATGAAATCGGGTAACATGCTGAAATTCCCAGTTATTTAGCTGAGGTTGTGACCACTTCTTAACTGTATTTCTTGAAGAGATTTTTACTCTGTTTCACAAATATTAAGACAACTGTGCAGGCTTCACAACTAAGTCATAACAAGCTTAGACACAGAGTAAGAGGATGAATGCCGTGAACAGTCTGCCATCTCTAAGCACCTGAGTGGTGCCTGCGTTCCAGACTTTGGTTCAGCAATTCACACACGGGCTGTGACAGTACCAGTGGAGGTATCTTTTCTTTTCCCTAAGTATAGAGGAAGCCTAGGGAAAGTACGTTCCTAACTTAGACAACTTGTTTGATTGTGTAGAACAAGAGGGAATGGATGGTTAGAAAGTTATTTTCATAGATCAGATATTTTCTTTTCAAAAATCAGATTGTGTCTGGATGCAATTTCTTGAACTCCGAGCTCCCACCTGAACTGGAGCAGCTTTTTTTTATAGCTCCCTCTTACAGTCACTGCCTGTAGTTCATCAACAACCTTGACCTGTGAGTTGGTGCAGAAGAGCTGAATCCCAGCTCCAGAGTGAGCCCTTATGCTAATGACAGTGACTGACACTTGGTACAGGAGCCATCTCCTGGTTTCAAAAACACCCATTTGAGTAGTCTCATCTGACCAGCTATATCAGAATTTTGATTCATTAATATTATTAACTTGAACAGTGTAAAACAATGGAAGCTGTGTCTGGCAGCCTGGCTAAAACAGTTGTTCATTTATCAATACTCACTAAATTTCTCTTTGTGTTTTAGCAACAGTAATGACAATGCCACCAGTTAAGACTGTCGATAACCCAGTTAAGCGGAAAAGATAAACATATATACTTCTGTGAAATATTTTATCCTGTAAATACCTGTTTGTGCAGTAGTGTTTGCAGAAATCATCTCATGCTTTATAACAGTACTGTTACGTAAATGATACACTGGATTTTCAAATTAAGGCCCCTTTAAGACAAATGTGTCATGGCCAGTGGCATGAACAACTTGACAGTCTGTGTGAGTTTACAGCTAATGTGATATTGAAACAGCAACCTCCTGAAACACCAGCTTAAAGATCACTGTCGCTCTTGCTGTCCGAAATATACATTTTGTTCTGTATTTTCCTGTTCTAGGATTTCCACTGAATGTTTTGTGTCTCCTGCCCCATTTAATTCAGCATTTTGACAGCCCAAACCAGTTTTGTAAAGATATAGCCGAAAGGATTGCTCAGGTATCAAAGTTATTTACCGTTTTGTACATTCTCAAACCCTGTAAATGCAGTCGCTTTGTTCTTAATGTGTTTTGACATTTCTATTTAATTAGGTTTGTTTGGAGGAGAAGAACCCCAAGCTATCAAATCTTGCACATGTCATGACCCTTTATAAAACACACAGCTATACAAGGGACTGTGCTACCTGGGTAAATGTGGTTTGCCGTTACCTTCATGAAGCATTTGCTGATATTACTTTGAGTATGGTTACGTATTTGGCTGAGGTAAGCTTTTTAAAACTTTTTAGCTGTTTTAACTCTTCTGTTGCCTAACAACCCAAAGAGCTGAAGTCTGCCTGCAGATTAGTGGGGGCTCTCTATAGCTGTTATTTATAATTAAGAGTGAAAACCAGAAATTAGCAGAAAGAAGGGCAATTACTATAAGAAATCAATACTGAACACTAAAACAAAAGCCAGCAAAGGTCTGCAGGGCTGATATGTCTTAAAGCAGCTTCTCTCATCAGCTAGTCAGATTTTGCACTGTGAAGGAGAGAGAAACTGGGCATTTATTTAGATCCCACTGAGGGAAATAAGAAAAGGACTACTTCCAGAAGGTGTTTAGCAGCATAAGTAAGATAATATCTGCTGTTTAGGGATCTGGTTCTTGAAACAAATTTGTAAGCATTCCTCTAAATGAATGGGATCTGAATGGGATCATCTTGCTGACCAGGTTTTCCCTCATGCTTATTACTTACTCCTAACATTTCCCATGTGTGGAGTATGGAACTGATGCAGTGTCATTAATGGCGATCCAAGGCTCAGTTCTGCTCTTCAGCTTAAGGTCACTTGATCTTCTGCCTCTGGCATCAGATCAGTATCAGGACACCATTTTCTTGTAGTTCTCAGATTTATCTATTCACTTCCCTGCTGAGTTCCTCCCCTTTATCCAGGGAGAAGACCATTCTGTATCTATGACCTAAATTCATTATCTTCTTTAGAGCAGCTTTGGTTTTTGGAGCAGATTCTTTCTCTTCTCTGCCAAAGGATCTACAAAAACTCCGCAGGCATCTCTGATGATGGCTATCTGCAGATTTTCAAGAGCCCAAGAGGCCAGGCTGTCCTCCCATGCTCACTCAAGACTTCAGAGCAAACTTGGCCCTGCTACCTCAAGCTGCAGTTCCTCAACTTGTTTGCACATGGAGGCTCTCAGTAAATAATCATATCAGATCTTAACTCATGGTGAAAGCCCTGACTCTCCTGTAGGAGACTGAAACAGGACGTTGGGTTTTTTCAGTGTGTTTTCAGACTCAAAGACTAAAGAACTATTAGCTCTTCAGACGTGATTCTGAATCCTTCAGAATCAAGTGTCTCCTTCACAGCACAAACTTGTATTCCTAATAAACAACTGCTGTAAAAATTGGGGTTTAAACTGTTTCTCCTTTGCTTCCCCAGCCTTAGGAAAGTGTTTGCCCCTCAGTGTTCCCCTTCACTCTACGTAGAGTTACTAGTGCTTCAGCTAGTCCACAAAGGCCATTGCACATGATCTTGCTCCCCTCAAAACAGGTTTAGACGTGTATCTGGAGACTCTTTCTTGGCACTTCCCCCTTGCGGTAGATCGGCACCACGCTTCCTATATTAATGGCAAGTCAGGCAGGTTTTTGATTGTAATTAAGGCATATTCCTCACATAGCACCGTCATCGCAGGATGACAGAGTGGTAAGCACAACTTCCTTTCTCTGTATTTACATTGACTGCAGCTCTGTTGAGTCATGTCTGGGGAATATTTTATGGGCATAGGGTAGCTGCCAGTCTGGAGGAGGAGCAAGAGACAAGAAACCATCTTCTTCGGCCTGCTGTGGCCATGAAAAAGATTTTTTCAGCATTGAGAATACGTTTCCCCTTTTCTTCTTAGTTAATCCTCAGGCCAGGATAAACAATGTGCTCCTGTCTCCTCTAAACCAACTGTGGGATGTGCTGTCAATAAGTAAAGCCAATGGGGTTAACAGCCCCACTGGGCAATCCCCAGTTGAACGTTACAGCCGCCATTGTTTTACAGAGCCTGGGGCTTTAACAATCCTGGCTCAGTCCCCAGTGCTTGTACCTGAGGGAAATTGTGAGACATGCAGCGCTTAAGAATAACAAAGGAAGTGTGTGTTGCAACAGTGACCCATCCAAACACAGGATATACCTTCAGAAGGGAACTGTCTACCAAAAGTTAAGACTATGAGAACAAATGCTCCTGGCAGAAGGAAAAAGCTTCAATTATTGCCATTCAGACAAAAATTTGCATTTAACCTATCTGATGCAGGTAATTGCTTGTCAGCACAAACGCATTACTGAAAGCTTACTTTGATTTTATGTTAGATTTTTGCATATTAATTTTTTTTAAATCAACCTTGTTCCATGAAAGCACAATCAGTTCTAGGAGCGTATCTGAACTTACATGGGTCACATGTTAAACTAGCGATTCATTAAGTCCAGGGTCGTGCTTGCACTTAAACACCTAATGCTATTAATACGGAAGAAAGAACAAGAAACCACATAGTGCATAGCAGTGTGCGCATGGTAGATGTTTCCTCCTCCTCTCTGTTAGTTTGAGGCTTGCTTGTGATAGAAGCATGAGCATAGATAGGCTGTTCAAAACTAAGGAATCACTGGTGTTTAAAACATCTGCTGTTGCAAGGGGAAGCATGTCCTAGATCACACATTATCCCACTAATGGCTTGTCTATCAGACATGGCTTGTGAAATGCCTTCTTTCTTTCCTCTGTGGACACAGAAAACATTTATTTGACTGACCAACATAGCCCAAGAGCTGAGTATTTCTTTTCACCTGTTGCCAGATTTGAAGGGACAAAGGGAACTATGTCCTGCGGC
Organism: Bucorvus abyssinicus; assembly: GCA_009769605.1. NCBI lineage: Eukaryota > Metazoa > Chordata > Aves > Bucerotiformes > Bucorvidae > Bucorvus > Bucorvus abyssinicus. Next base: position 91,066,561 of record CM020024.1, on the reverse strand, counting down.
AGCACCCCGTCTGCCACACCAACCAGCAGCAGCCAGCCTAGGCAGCCCTTGAAGGGGCAGGCTCTGCAATCTACCTAGTCCTAGGTTAGTTGTTGCTTCAGGAATGGGACAAATATTGTGGAGTGTGGATCCCTAAACACTGATAAGACCCGGATATTTATCACACACTAAGAAGAGAGGAATCCACAATTCTTCAGAACAGTTCAGATGGACCAGGGTCAATACCCCCAAAAAAGTCTGAGAATAGTTATGATTTCTTCTTAGAAATACAGTGGAAACTCTTTGTCCTGGAAATCACTGATCCAAATGATGTGTTACCACAACTCCATCTTGGTGATATTTTTTTAAACATTTAGAGTTTAAGGGCCAAGAGCTGTTTAAGTCAAAGGATTCTGTTGACAACAAATTTATACAAACTGGAATGGAAATTAGAGGCTTTCAGAGTTCCTAGAACAGCTTTCTAAGCCGCAATAGAGACAAAATTCCCCTTGTTTCCCAAGAATTCCTTTTCCTATCACAAAAGTGATTATCTGATGCAGTAACCTCTGTCAGAAGAAAAAAAATTCTTTCTCATCCAGAAACTAACATCCACATAGTTTCTTTTAATCCTTTATTCCAACACTGAAATGGTATACTGGCTGATGTGATGGATCATATAAACTATTGACGAGGAAGGAATCAAACCTTCCACTGCAAAATCCTAAATAAAGGCAAGAAGAAGTCTATAACCCTGTTTTGAAGAACTGCTAAGCACATTTTATCTTTCAATGAAGGTATCCGTGGGGTGAAGCAGGTTACATCTAGTACTTTTAAGTTAAAAATTCATACTATCTTTTTGTAGAGGAATAGATAAAGCACAGTGAGTTCCATCTGTTGTGCTGCTAATGGAATTCACTTACTTTGTTTTACGAATCACTAATTACTACTCACTTTTACTGATGAAGGAAATCAGAATATATTTAGTGGAATGAGACAGTTGTGTGTCCTACCTCATCATTCCATATTGGCTGCCATGAAGCGTTCTCATTCAATAAAAAGAGGAGCCTTGTCATTCAGGCCAGCAAGGGCATCTAATGAGTACTAGGCTCCACTTGGATAACAGCTGAAATTTTTCTGATGGAAGACATGAGGCAGCATAGTTTTTATAAGTAATTACTTTCTAGATCCTAATATCTCTAGTAACCAATTTGAAAGGACTTTTTTGTCGGCCTGAATGGAAGGATAGAGTCTAGTCTTGAGCCTGTGGTGACCTCCAGCAAGAATGTTTGATTGCCTCTGAAATTTGTGAGGTGGGACAGTACCTGTCACCGATGAAAGAATGTGGTACCTTCCAGGCAATTTTCAGCTGCGATATTTCACACATGTGCAAACATAGCATGGCTGACTGTCCACCTCCTGAATTACTATTATGCGTATATATGAGCACAGTTGCATTTCCAAGGTTCATTGTGGTATTCCAGGATCTACTCTCAGGTGTTTGAAAATTCCGGGATTTAGATCAAGCCCTTCTTTGTATTAACCTCTACAGTAAGAGAGCGCAGGGACTCCATCTCTTCCTTAGCAGAAAATGTTCCTTTGGTTGGTACAGCCAGTGAGAACTGGCAGTGAGGTATACTTGGATAAATCTATATTGATGTCTGAATAGTAGTAGTTTTGTTTCTTCAGCATGTTTTCTTTTTTCTCACTGACTTTCAACAAAGGTAAACATAAAAAGATACTCCCTTGTATTTTTTGGATGTGCTTCCCCAGTTACAGTGTAAATTTTACCTACCAGTTTGCTCAACTGCTGAATGTGTTTTCTGGATAAGTTAAGGCAGGCTTATATAAAATGTTTCATTATCAAAACAGGCTAGCATTTGGCTCCCAACTTAAAGCTCTTTCTTGTTTCGCACTTGTATCATCATCACTTGTAAGATGATTGTAAAATGGCATTGCAAAATCAGTGAGTGAAGACAGATTAACTGTACTAATGGTATTCATGAAACTAGTGGCTTTTTCCATAAGAAGCATGTCTCAAAAGGTAGTTATTTTCACTTTTTTTTTTTCTTAACAGCTACTTGAAAAAGGCCTTCCTAGCATGCAGCAGTCCCTCTTACAGATGATCTACAGTCTTCTCAGTTACATGGACCTGTCAGCTATTCCTGTGAAGCAGTTTAACGTGGAAGTGCTAAAAACCATTGAAAAATACGTACAGGTAAATACCGTATCTTCTTTATATTAACATAGGAACTTAGCAGTATTTGCTGTCATAAGTCAATTATCTCTGTAAGAACTGAAGACCAGATTAGCAGGGAGGACTATGACTGTTCAGTATGGTATTTGGTTTATAAACATCCTGATGCCTCATAGACTGCACATGCCCAGCTGGGTGTTCACTGTGTGGGAAGGGTTAGGCTGCAGCTACACTACATCAGGAGCAAGCTTAATACCAGGCAGAGCCCGACTGACCACTCTTTTTAATTGAGGGAGACATGGCATAAGCACTTCCCTTCAGAGACTTCAGCACTGATTCTTGGCAAGGGGAAAATACGTGTTTCTACTAGGAATTCACAGCTTAGAGAGCCTGCATCAAGTCAGCTTTCCTGTTAAATGGGGATTCTGCAATATCCGTTATATTTATCCATACTGATTGAGGCATTCAGGTAGGAGATTTTAAATCCTTTGCCAAGTTGGCCTTGCACTCGGGTCTCCCAGGTTGCAGATCAGTTCCCTAATAATGACACCTTAGGCAAGCCTTGGTCTCTGCTGTTGAAATTATTCTGCAAGTATGTACCTTGTTGCTGGCCAAGAGAGAGAAAGAACAGTAATATTCCAATTCCACATTTTTATCATGTGGCAAAACAATGTGATTGTAAAATGTAAATAATCTTGCATGTGTGTGAATCTTTCTTTCTGTTTGCTGATTAAATTCACCTGTTTCTAGAGCATTCACTGGAGAGAAGCCTTGAATATCCTGAAGTTAGTAGTTTCTCGTTCTGCCAGCTTAGTTTTACCATCCTATCAACACAGTGATCTTTCAAAAATGGAAATACATCGAGTGTGGAACAGTGCCTCCAAGGAGCTACCAGGGAAGACTTTAGAGTTTCATTTTGATATTTCAGAGGTACTATTTGTAATTCTGCTACTTAACATATTAATTCTGTTACCTGATAATCCTAAAACATGTGTTGCAGCTCCTTAAGAAAGCTCAAAAAATAGGAAAGAAAGGAAAATTACCAAATGAAAGTCTCTTAAATTCTTTTCAATTCACAGTGACATATTTAATGACCCATTCTGGAGGGCTCTTTCTTGATTTTTTTTTTTTTTTTTTTTGTGAAGGAATTATTAGATCTATTTAAAATTATCTGGTGGAAAAGCTGTGTAGCAGTTAGGCCCACTGTGATTATGTATAAAATTGCCCTCCAAGCATTTTATACTTGGATGTCAATGTTCCCTGTAACTGTTAAACACAGAAGTAAGTCCTTTAAGGGAGTACTGCCTGACTTCTGACTGAACTCTTTTACAGCAGTCTTTATCCAGCAAACCCTGTACACCTTTTAGGTTTATAGAACTGACTGGTCCTATTGATTTTAATGGGACACTCGCTTTATTTATAGTTATGAACCTGCTGGACTGTTTGCATCACTATAGACTATTTCATATAGATAATAGTGAGACTTCAAGGTTAAAAGGAACTACTAACATAAAAAGGCATCATGTACTAGTTGTATAAAGAGTTTCTACTTGCTGTGGGTATAGTTCTAGAAAAAGCTGAGCATCCTATCATCAATCCAAGAAAGCATTTTAATGTTTGTTGGAACAGGGCCAGAGTGTTCAACACTCTTAGGGAAAAAACATTTAAAAACATGTGCAAGAAATGTGGATTTGAAATAAATTCCATAAGCTTTCTGCGGTTTTTGCTAGTACTTATGTTAGAAACTACTTTGACAGTTGCTTTGAGTGTTAGCTATTCATGAACATAAGCACTAGCTACTAAGTATAGCAATTATTACTCAGATGTTTACAGTGGAAAGTAACATACATACCAAATGACATGAAATTTGGTGCACTCCTTGTTTTACCCCTGTATATGATCTTCAGAGTAATCTTTTCCTGCAACAGAAGCAATTATAAGTTCATCCTGGAGCATTGTACTAGTGAATAATCACTCTCTATTTAAGACTCCAATTATTGGGAGACGGTATGATGAGCTGCAGAGTTCTTCTGGGCGGGATGGTAAACCCAGGGCAATGGCTGTCACCCGAAGCACTTCTTCAACCTCATCAGGTTCTAACTCCAATGTCCTTGTTCCTGTGAGCTGGAAGAGACCTCAGTACTCTCAGGTAAACTCCTTTTAAGTAACCCACTATTCTTTAACAAGTGTCCTCTGTGCCCTAAGCAATGCTTCTGGCTGGCTGGGGCAGTGGCAATGCAGCATCTGACTGGGTGCTGAATATCTTTCTTGGACTCAGAAATAGAATGAGTTATATCTGTCTTCTGCCAGTGTTTTTCTTTCAACCTGCAGGAAGTGCATCTCTTCAAGACCTCCAAGTCTAGGTCAGGTTTAGCTAAGAATGAGATGTGAGTTTAGGTATTAGCAAGGAGAGCAGATGATAGACAGCATGTGCAACTTTCCTAGTGCTGTTTTCTTGGGAAATTAGGTAAAAAGAATTCTGTGGAACAATTTTCCTAAGAGATGTTTTATTACCTTATTGATTTTGGTTATCTGATGGTTAAAATAAATGTATTTATTGCCTTTTTTTTTTTTTTTTGATATAGCAGATTATATGGGAGTGACTCAGGCCTAATTCGGCAAAAAATAATTATGCATGTGCTTAATTTTAAGCTTCTGATCTGTCCTTTTGAAGTGGTGCACATCATCCAATGTCTCCTTACTATGCTCAATAGAATTAGTAGGCTAATTTAAAAGTAATAAACACCAAAGTCATTAATAGCTATTTTTATGTTTTCTTCTGTGCATAGTTATTCCAAAAGCAACCCTTTGAGCACTTAATGACTAATTCTTTGGCTGGTTCTTTCTAATTAAAAATTGTTAATGTATGTTTCTACCCACTGGAAGAATGGGTGGCTAAAAAAAATGCTCACTTGAGAAACTTCTTGTTTTCTAGAAAAGGACAAAGGAAAAACTGGTGCATGTCCTTTCTCTATGCGGTCAGGAAGTTGGGCTGAGTAAAAACCCTTCAGTAAGTAGTCTTGTATTGACCATTTCTTTGTTTCATTGTGTCCTAGACTTTACAAGTGAGGAACTTTATTTCCCAGAGTTGCTGACCTGATTTGCATAGTTTCATGTCACACACTGTCATTGGTAGCCATGCTGCATTTCTCAGCATATGGACCAATGAGTGAATGTCTCTCTCAAAGATGATTTACTTACAGAGCTACGTATGGTTTTGCTGGGAGAGATCTGTGATGCTATAGGTTTTACCATGCCATTTCAGTAGGTAGAGAGTAGTGACCTCTGATATTGGCAATCTAGAGCCTTTATAAAGTAAAAAATTAAATTACAGAAATAAAACTGGGGGTGGGGGGTGTCTGGTTTTTACATTAGATAGTAGTTCTAGTGTTACTTTTTAAAAACTAATATTATCTGGTGCCAGGAAATGGGCAATAGATCATCCAGAATAGAAAGCTCTTAAAACAGTTATTAAATACTTTCTACAGAGAAAGGAAAATTTCTAAATGTTTCTAAATATGTTGTATGTCACTTGGATTATGTTGAACAGGTCCTTAATTTTTGCAAGAGAGGGACCATTGCATTTTTGCAACTAAATTGCAGATATAATTAATTTTAGTAGGATTTAGTAGGATTCTTTTTTTGTGTTTTCTAATTTGGCATATTTTTGAATATCATTTTTAAATACAGATTTTTTTATTAATTTACAATATCATCCCCTGGACAGTATTTTCTTTGCAAAGTTATCTGAATTTTGTTCCTATAAATGTATACAATATCCCGGCAACATCAATCTGCAGCCATTAGGAGGTAGCTGTAATATTCTTGGATGCGTTCCTGCAGTATGAAGTTGTTTCTTTGTACAAGTTTAATCTGAAGGCACCTGTCCAACATAAATAATGAAGAGCGTTCTAAAAATACTCAGTGAAGGAATTAGGTGTGTACTGGAAATACAGTCTTCTGAATAACCAATTAGAGCTTTTAGGAAGAAACAACCGGAGGGAACAGTTTGTTACAAGAGAAATCCTTTGAATTGTAGGTAATTTTTTCTTCCTGTGGTGATTTGGATCTGATTGAGCACCAGACGAGCTTGGTGTCTTCAGAAGACGGAACAAGGGAGCAGGAGAACATGGATGATTCAAACAGTGAACAACAATTCAGAGTCTTTAGGGACTTTGATTTCCTAGATGTTGAGCTGGAAGATGGGGAGGTACAGTATATTTTCTCTGAAACAGCTTTTTTATTAAAGCAGTTTGCTATGCTTTCTACTAAACACTATATTCTTCTTTAAAAACTTTAAAAAAACTTTAACCTTTTAACTATAAACTTAATTTTGAGTTCAGATTATTTATAATGTTCACTTAGTGTTTATTTCAGTAGCATAACAGTAAGAGGCTACCACACCCTTCCTTTCTGAATCTGCTTTAGGAAACACTGCAAAACTGTTGCTGGAAGATAAAGCCTCTGTTCTAGTACCTTTTCAGTAAATTTACTTTTAAGTTAATTTATTTTAAATATAATTTTTATAGGTCTAAATTGTTAGCAAAAATATATTTGCTGATTAAAAACCGATAAAATTAAATTGTTCCAAATATGTTGGTTCCTGAGTATCCCTCCAAAACATGAATTCAGGCCTTCAGGCTGTTGTTACTCCTGCATCTGCTTATGAAATCACTAACGCTTAGAGAGATGTACCTTCCACTCCGCTTAGGTGTCCGTGATTTCATAACTTCATGCGTGAGCTCAACAAAACCCTGAGGGCCCAGATCAAGTCTCGACAGGTGAAGCCTGTCAGCTCACCTTGAGCTGAAACAGCTGAAGGGAAAAAGTTGAAGAACTGCTCAATTTTGGGGGGTTACACCCTTTAACCTTGCTTATATCAAACTTGGCGTAATTCTTTCAATTTGGGTGGGAAAGGCCAAAAATGAATATCCATTGACAAACAAGTCTAGCAATTCTGTTGCTATTTAAAAGTTCAGAAATTTTTAGCTCTTTTGAATTACTTAAGGTACAGATGTTCAGCAAACCTAACTGTTTAATAAATTGTCTTGCCATAATCTGGACTCAATTTTAACATTAATTATCTCAGGCATTGCTCTTAGCCCTGAGAAGTACAAGAAGAAATAAGCAGTTTTCTCCCTAGTTGAATTACTAGTAAAATAATTAGTAAAATAATTTTAAGGTAAACAGACCCCTCAGGTATAAACTCATGTTCATCTGAATTTTAATTTTTTTTTCCAATGAAGAGAAAGGATGAAGGAATGGGAAGAGATGTCACGGAGTCCTTGTTTTACAGTCAGGAATCTCTGTATGAAAATAGAGTAATTTTGGCTCACAGCTGCCCATGACTTTGCCAAAAATAAAAACCAAAATGAAACAAAAAAGCCTTTGGCATCAATGGTTGAAAATACATTAGCCAAATATTATGAAGGAGCTTTAATGTTCCAAAAATGATAAATGATAAAGCAACAATGCCAGGTTGTTTGTCATTGTCATTGTTGTCAAAGTATACTGGCTGCGATCATTTCTGTGTCTTGAATGCTTTCAAGGGATTATATGGACTTGGGACTGCAATTTTGACTAAATATCACATGATAATTTTTTTATCCAGTGAAATTCAGGAATTTCTTCTTTCTCTTCACCAGTTAAAACCGTATACAGATTATAAATAATTGTGCAGAACAATTCCTGTCAAAATTAGTTTACCTTCATGAACTGTGACCCTGCAAATATTTTGTTTATATGTGTGGCTAACTTCAAGACTAAATCAAAAGCCTAAATTAATTGACTTAAGGTGGTTTTGAAACAGATACTAAGCATCTCTAGTTTTATGTGAAGTAAAATTTAAAATGTAGTCTTAATACAGTTTTTAAATTGCCATGGATCTGAGACCTTGCGTTCCAAGATTTAGTCCAGACTGACTTACCACTCTTTTAAATAAATAGGTACTTTAGCCAAATTCAAACCTGGTGTAAGAGGCTGCTTCTCTAATGACTGAGTTGAAACTCTATCATTTACATCAGGTCTGAATTTGATATATTCATAAACATGAATAAAACAGTGTTAGAAAACTTAAGCTAGCAAGAGCACAAACAGTCTTTCCAAAAAAACCTTACAACTTAACCAGGCCAACAATGCTTGTATCGCCCACTGACCACAAAAAGTACTTGTCTGAAATGTCATAAAGATGTGAAAGCAAGTAATGGTTATTTTCAAACTTAAAAGATAGGCTGAAGAGTTAAATTTCTGTGATAATATTAGTTACAATTGTAGGCAAATGTTTGTCTATGATGTCTTTAATACCATAATTTTACATAGATTCTTTCTATTTGTTTTTCTATCTGTTGTATCTGCTACACAGGAACTTCAGGTAAGAATGCTACTTGAACTCAGATGTGCCAGCATATGTTATGCCTTCTTGCAAATCTGTATTATAGAATAACATCATAGTTTTGTGTTGCCCTCCCCTTCTTCAGTGTGTATGTAGGTGGGTGGGTGTGCGTATGCTTGCAATTCTGACAGGTGCTTCATTTTTTGTCCTATATTCGCAATATTTTTGAGGTCTTTTTCAAAATTTCTGCTTCAAGTTCAGTTTTGGCATGGTCAACAGTCTTCACAAATTTTATAATATCTTAATTCCAGTATCATTTAGCATTTCTATTCAGCATATCTAGCATTTTTCAAATTTAGCCATTTCTTCTTTTAGTATCTTTGTGCTTAAATAATACATAGAAACCAAAGATCATCATTATTTATAATATAGTATAGTTTGGGCCATTTTTTTCCAAAGGCAAATTAGACATAATTTCCAGCTTTTCAGTTGTGGTATATGGCTCCTGTTAGCATCTAGCTAAAGCTGATACGTGAGGCCTCTTTAGAAAGTTTATATCATTGCCTACCAGCCTGAATTTAACTGAATAAATTAATTAATTCATATGGCTTAATTTAATTCAGCTGAATACTCCTATCAACTTCGCAGGACTCATTTTCCTTGGGAAAAAAAATGGAAAAGGTGCATCAGTGGTTGCTGGTGTGGGACCTAAACTTGCAGTTTATCAATATATAGAGAGAACTGAAACAATAGAGAATTTTAATGAATTGTACAAAATCAGCAACATGAGTATTTTGCATATTTCTTTCTGATAGTTTGTACATCACTACATTACCGTGCAAACGCAACCCTCCCAAAAATCTTTGTCTCAAAATGCCTGTGCTCAAAAATGATACAACCATGTGGAAATGGTGCCTCACCTTGCAGTTTCACAACACCTTTGCCTATACCCTAAAATATTGGTACGACTCCATTAACTTTGCATACTTTGTCAACATAGAAAGGATAAAAACTTGTGTGAAAGAAGTTTTGCATGATTCTTACCAGCTTTATGGAGGAGCTTTGCTGCTCTCCCCCAGATAGGGTTACTTCCCTTTTTACTGCCCTCTCTGTGTCTCTCTTTTCCTCTGGGTTGTTGTTATGTTTAAAGAGGCTGCAAGGGCATGTCTGCTCTTTTACCGGAGGGTGATGATTGTGGGAAGTTCTATGTGGTACCTGCTTACTGCTGTCCAGACACATTCATAATATGAGATTCTTTTCTTTAGAATTGATGTTTGTTACTGATGGCTTTTCAGATAGGGGATAGCTTTGCTCCCACTGTAGATAAAAATGAACAGCCTCTCAAATACATCTTGTTAACTGTGACAGAAAGATTGCTTAACAGACTACAGAAACAACAACTCTATCTTCCTGACGTGTTGACTTCTTGTTTAAGTTCAGGATGATTCTGAGTGTCCCTGTAGTGAGCTTATGCTAACTCAAATACTATGGGTATTTGGGTTATACTGTGTTTCATCTCTCTTACCCTTTTTCCTCACTTTTAGTTCACTTCCCCTTCTAATGGCATGCCCTGGAAGTGTCCCTTTTCATTTTTCTGCTTTTTGCTGGCTTCCTTCTTTAAGGCATTGCAGAATAAAAATGCAACAAGAAATATTTCCATAGACATGGACTGCAAAGTTTACTGATAGCTGTACTAGACATCATGAGGATCGGGGTGTGATGATGGTCATCTTTGCTTGGTTGTTTATTTATGTCATTTTGTCATTTGCTGGTTCAGTAACTGATGTGTTTGTGGAGGATGTCTCATTGCTGCATGTGTCCTCCACCTTTGTGGGAGGATGGACAACCAAAAGATTTGATAAAATAAATAACTGGGAGCTAAACAGTCATTTTTATGATTTAAAGAGACCTAATTTCTTAAGTCTTAGACGTTCTGTTCTCTTCCTGCACAAAACTACCATATGATCCCACTCCCAGGATGAAAACAGAGGGTTCATCCCATAATGTGCCAGGCTTCATAACAGTTTCGTGTTCATTTGCTTTTGAATGTAGTGCATTCCTTAGTTCTAAATGTTCTTGTGGATTACAGTTCTTGTATTTCTGGATTGCCTTTTTCCTAAAAGATTTTTTTTTTCTTTTTTCCTCATATTTGTTTATGAACGTTGGGCTTAGCGTATTGAAACTGAACTTTCCCACTTCCTAATCATATTCCACAGTCCATTGCATTAAAGGGCAATGATGCAAAATAAGATGTATTTGTGCAAGTCTGTTGATTGTTAAGGAGGTAAGATTGCAGTTGAATTACTTGCACGTTATGCGGTTTAGTCCCATTCAGTAAACGTCTGAGTAGCCCTGAATGAAGATTACTCAAGTGTTTAAAATTACAAATCTGCTTAAGGGACCTTACTGAACTGAGGCATCTTTCTCTATGATTGCACATAATTTTAATCTGCATAAGCCCAGGAGATACTCATAATCAATGATTTGATAAGAATATTTATGATTTTTTAAGGCAGAACTACATTTTTGTCAAACTCCTATTTAAAAGATCACTGTCAACTTGAATTTTCAGCAGTTGGTTTGCTTGTTTATGAACGTTGCATCTTACAGAGTCTTGTTTTAAACAGTCATCCCTGGACTTTAAAAATAAATATTTTTCTCTGTAAATTTCCATCCCATGTTCCTGTAATGTTGCGGGCTTTCACCTAGACGAAGTACCCAAAACTGCAACTGGATGCTCTGGGTAGACCCTTCATGCTGTGGAAGGCCACTTAGGCCACTGCAGGTCCACGACAGGAGCAGCAGTGGACATGCTCCTGCATTTGCCAGAGAGGAACCTGGATAGACTTGAAGAAGGGAGGAAGATAATTAGCACAATCAGGGAAAAGGGATACAGTCCACAGGAAAATGCATTAAGAAAACAAGTGGAAAAGTGGTGGAAAACTAATTGTCATTTTTATACAGGAGCGATCTTTGTATCAGTTCACCAGCCTAACAAATAGTTAGCAATTTGCTTAAAACGCTCGGCTTTCTCTGTGCGTGGGATCAGAACTGAAAGCCAATATAAAATGTTTGGTCCATTTGACTGTGTCCTCTTTAGAACATGAAATCTCAGGCAGTGCTAATCAGGTTATTCTCAAAAGTATAGTTTCAAATAATTCAAATAAATTCAAGTTACAAAAGTAAGCAATAAGAGCCTACAATAAAACTTCAAAAAGGTGTGCTGCTTTAGCTCTTACATTTTGTGTGTACATGAAGGGTTCATTCAAATCTACTCGTCATTATGGTTATGTATATAATGCAAAAAATTTAAAAATCTTTAACATCTGTTTTGCAATTGAACCATTGTTATGAACTGTACTCCTAATACTTTTAAACACCATGGAAAACCCTTTAAAATTGCTTCCAAACTTTTTTTTTGCCTGTCATTGCTCTCTACTGGTATCAAGGTGTGTGTATATGCAGACTTACAAAAATGAATCTTAAATCAGCAAATGCATGAAAAACATCTAATCCTGAAAAGAATGAGTCTTCATTTAACTGTCATTTCCATGCTTCTGCTTCTATCTCCAGAAGAACAAACAGAATAATGCTTTTATCAAGCTCATATTGTATTTTTACATAAAGAAATTCTAGAGCTAACTTTGACCTAATGATTTGTGGTTTGTATATGTTGAGTTTCAAATCAAGGAAGTTCACCCTATATCTGATTTCAGGGTGAGAGCATGGACAACTTCAACTGGGGAGTACGGAGACGGTCCCTGGACAGCCTGGACAAGTGTGACATGCAGCTGCTGGAGGAGAGCCAGCTCTCAGGGAGCACGCCCAGCCTGAACAAAATGAACCGTGAGGACTCCGATGAGTCGTCAGAGGAGGAGGACCTGACTACCAGCCAAATCCTGGAGAACTCGGACCTAGTAAGTTGTGAATTTAAGAAAAGATTGGGTTTGGTTTCTAAATAAGCTAGACTTTTAGTTTCCTCGGCCCAGGTGGCATCTGGTGCAAACCAGGTGCAAACAAGGTAATGTCTGCCTTGCACGTTCATAAAAGCAGTGTGTGGTGGGGCAGCTGTATACTCAGTTCTTCTGTGCTTTTGTTGTCTTTTAAACAGATTATAACTCTTTCCCCATCTGAGGATACAAATCATATTGACTCACTTTCTACATCATGTGACACAACCTCAGCAGACCCTCATCATTTTAATATAGGAACGTCCAGCTTTGATGTGTCTTTGCCTGATATGAATAATCTCCAAGTGTCTGAAGGGTCCAAGGTGAACACATTTTTACTTTCTTTTCCAACTGGACTGTATTTTACATAACACTTTTCAAGTTTATTTTACTTACACCTTCATGGAAGGTTTGATCTGTGGAAGCAAGTACATCCTGACTTCCTGTATGTAATGGCATAGTACAATACATTCATCTGCTCCTGCACATTCATACCCTTTCCTTTCTACTTATACTTTCTTCATTAAAAGATCTTATTTGTTGTTTCTGAAGTATATTGCACTACATATGCACCAAGATACTACAAGCTCATTGAAAGACAAATTCATGAACTGGCTACAGATTACAACCCTAAGGGAATATTATTTTGTTCTTCATGCTGATGCAAAAGAAAGAAATGGCAATTCATGTGGTGGGTGTATGCGTGTATTCTCTGAGATTTTTTTGTATGTGGGAACCTATTGTACAGTTGTGTGCACTGGATTCAGTTCTTGCCTTTTGGCAGACACTCAGAAATTTTAAATTCATGACCGCAATATTAAGCCATCTTGTGGGGGGCTGGGAAGGCAGGGTTTGCAAGGATACAACAGACATGTTCAGCACAGTTTATTTCAGACAGTTGTATCAGAAGATGAGCATAGAGTAAGGTTGGTAAATTATCATCAATGTGGGGACAATTTCTTTAATTTTATGTTATATCTAACATAAATTCTGTTATATTTTCTCATAGTATGTGTTTGTTGGAGATCAGGTGATCCCTACTCCTCTCAATGTCTCTCCAGAAATATCATCTGGAGCGGGGGGGGTGTGTGGATTAGTGGCTTTATGATGTTGTTGCCTTACCAGTAAAGCTTTCTCTGTCATGTCTAAATTGGGAGACTTCTGGAGAAAGAGCAGCGTAGGAGAATGGGGCAGGGGAAGAATATGCGTTGTGTAATCATCGGCTTTCATTCCACTTCTTGCCCTTGGTCCCCTCCAAATGCAGCCACCCAAAAAAAATTATACAGTACTGCTAAGACTGCATAAAACAGAAGTAACAGAAACTTCTAGTGAAGAGGTCATAAAAAAGGAGGTTGGAATTGTGCTGAATATTGAAGAAATTGCTTGTGTCAGAAACCTCCCCAGGAGGAAGAAAAGACAGGAGGAGGAAAATGTGGGTAAGGATAGGAAAGGAGGGGAACATCTCAAAATAATGGTTGTGGAAAGGTAAACTCATTATCATTTGTTAAAACAACTGTTAATAGACAAATTACCACGAAGCAATGATTAGCAGTAAAAGTTAGCAGAATTTCAGTTCGGGAAGCTGCAGTCAGAACAGATACATTTGCAGGTGGTGACTGCAGCTAATCTCATGCATCCAGCTGTTGGTATTTATATTAAGAATTGCAAATCACAGTTCATGAGTTTCACATATGCCTGGGGTTTTAGAATCTTTACTGCAAAAATTTCTTTAATATTCCAGTAACCATGTGCCAGCATTCATCAGAAAATTAAAACCTTTGGAAGTAAGTAAGTGAAGAGTGTAAAATCACAGCAGTGCGATTGACAGGCAAATTCAGCTAGTCGTGAGGCTGGTTGGATAGTGGTGAAATACATAGCCTGAGTTGACAAGGATTTGCCAGTGTTACGAAGATGTTTGTATTGATAAGCTTTACACAGAACGCCACCTTAGTGGCTTTTGCCTCAAAGATATTTCTTCTAATATGCATACTTCTGTATTTTTACTCAAAACAAATTGGATTGAGTATAAACAAAGTTGAAATCCCTGGGTTTATGTTTATTTTAAGGAAGAACTCATCCAGCTTTTAGTCAGAAAACTTGAAACTTGCACCTAAATAATTTTTGCCTGATTTGATAGCACAAAGTCTGAGCTCTTTCCTGTTTCTCTTTTCCTCTGAGTTGTTATTTGCAGAGGACTGATGGTATGTCAGCAATGCAGAGGAAAATTTTTTTTACTTCTTTAGTGCTATACAAAAACGTTTAGTTGCTGCATAGTAAGCAAAATCAAAAAATAGCACCTCAAATTTTAAATAGATGCAGTAAATGAGCGCAACAGACTGATTAAATAGGCCTCTTCTCAAATGCTTCAGTGCCAAAATCCAGGTATTATTGTTAGTGGCACAAAATTAACTAAACTTATTTCTATTAAAGGTAGTGATCACAGATCAAGACAATATTTCTAAGGGCTTAGAAGGCAGCGGTTGATAATGCTATGAGGGATACAGAGATTCAGATGATGCTGGTTTATATATTTTTCATGTTATCTAAACTCACTGATTTCTGGAAGTGGACTTCAATCCTGTCTAAATATTCAGAGTCCACTTTTTTATTTTTCTCTTCAGCCATTGTATTGGACTATCATATTGGGTGGGAGGTGTTTGCTTCCGCTTTCTCCCTGCCTTACCCTATCCCATCAAAATGTATTTTCCTCATACAAACACTGTCATTGCAGTGAACAGACCAATGGTTCTTTCAAGCTAATATTTCATATTTGAAAATGGTTAATACTAACTAATTCTTGCAGAAGCATGAAACATATATGCTTGGCAACTGCTCTGGTTCCTATTCTGATAATTCAGCGATACTGTTTTAATTTCTCTTTTCAACTTGGTTTGTACTCTGATTCATTTCATCCACCCTGGACTCAGGAATATTCCTATCCCTTTCACTTAGAAAACAAAACATCCAAAAAACCTTTCCCCTATTTAGGTTCTGATCCTGTCCTTTCTGATACAAGTCTTGTTTAATTTTTAGAAATGCAAATCCCCAGAATTTATCCAGAGGATCCAAGCAGATCTGGTAACATGCAGAGGTCCACTTTTCTCTTTTGATTCCACTTGCTGAGGATTTCACTGTGTCTCGGCTCCCAACAAATGCATGCACATTCACATATGCCTATGTGCACAAACACACACCTTAAAAGATACCCCAAACAGAAAAGATCAAGAGTTTGAGCTACTCACTGCAGTCATCCCTACAGGAACTGCTTTGCAGGATGCTATGGATGTTGCAGACAAAAGCCAAAAGATTAAAACTGAAAGAAAATTTGTTCAGGCTAAAAATGCCAGAGAAATTGGAAAGTTTCAATAAGATGTCAAGAGCTTTAGGTGCTAATAGATGAAAAAGGAAGGAAACAATAGAAGCATAATTCTTCTAATGACCTGTACAATGCTTCAGATTCCTCATGAATAAAAGTTATTATGTGAATGACATGCTAAAAATAATTCTCAATTCTAAACATGCATAGAGTCTTCCAGACACTGATTATTTTCAGTATATTTTGAGAGGCTTTAATACACTCTTGGACACTATAAAGGACAACCTGACAGTAACAAGAACCCTGTTGTTTTTCCGGAAAAAATACTTCCCTGCCTTGCTGCCAAATACATTGAAAACTGAAATTCTTTGCTAGACAAGTCAAGCTGAAGGAATGCCTTAAAAATAATACTGATCCAAGACAGCAAGTTAAGCAAGTACAGTATTTTGAAGAGGTGTAACTTGATATGTGTCATTTATAATATCTAGTCTTATATCTGTGCAACATACATTTTGTCGTTGGGTTTTTTTATTAAATGATTTCTGTTTATGAGTGGAATTAACTTATTAATTTGCTGTTTTCTAAGATTTCATCATTCACTCCCCTAGGTTGAAGCTGTACATGAAGAACAAGATATAGCAGTCCATGAGGATGACCTTTCGGGGTCTACAAATGAAATCCCTGGAGCATTTGAATGCAGTGATAGCCTTAGTCTGGATATGACAGAGACTGAAGAGAAAGTTGACAGGCTGGAACAATTTGCTCTTGCTAGGTACTTGTATACGCTATTATTCATAGTTCTTTTACCTGGTACAACAAAGAGTTAAAAAGGTGTTAGCTAATAGAATGGCTGCTCTGGCCACAGGAGTTATAAAATTCTCACAAGTTAAAAGCAATGAGAAGACAATGTCCTAATTACCTGCATAATTATCACACAATTCAAACAATCCCCAAGATTTTCCTTCTAGGAAAAACAAGATAAGATTTTTACATACATCTATGCAGTTAGCCATTATATATGTAATGTATTTAATCAAAATTTTTAAAAAGGATTTTTAAGATTTGCAATAATGGAAATCGTAGCTGTTCAACAGATCAGCCATGTATTCATCCTTCTGATTTCTTATGCACTATAAGGAAGTCACAATATTGTCAAAAATCCCATCTATATACTCTTGAGGCTACTGGAGAGCATGGCTGGGCCCCTGTATATGTTGCAAGAAAGCATCAAGATTTTTCCATTCCTTATGGAGCTCTTTCAGATTTTGGATGCTGAGGAGAGGAGAGGAAAAGGAGAAGGGAGAGGTGGGGAGAGGGATAAAAATGGTAGTCAGCTTGTTTCTGTGACCATGGAGTGCCAAAATAATGCTCTGTCCTAAGAGTAGTGTGGAGAAGTGATGGATCTTCTCCAATCCATTACATTGAGGAAAAACCAAACAGGTCAGTATATATAATGTTTGTACGCTGAGATTCTTTTCAGTACTTCTGCTATACGCTATTAAAACCAAGTTTTCCTAGAAGAGAAGTTTTTCTTCATTCTCCTGTCAAGCTTCAGCCTTCTTCCTTGAAGATGGTACAATAAAACAATTCAATTACTCTGGGATGGAGGAAAATAGGTGATAGTGGCCTGAAGATAGGGATTCTGATATGGAGGTTTTTCTCATTGTAGCCAACATCTTGCCAACTTCCAAAAGTAATTTGAAAGTTCATGAGTATTTTTGGAAAGGTGCTGTAATTGGTCCTGTGATTGTTTCTCTCTGTTATAGTGTATTTTTACTGTCACCTCTTTGGTAATCTCCTTTGATCACAGTTGTTTGTTTGTTTGTTTTTTTTCCTTCTTCAGTTTTGGAGATGTTGATCGAAATGCATCCCCTCCTCCCTCACCATTTTTTTCTGCCATCCTTGCTGCATTTCAGCCAGCAGCATGTGATGATGCAGAAGAAGCCTGGCGTAGTCATATCAACCAGCTCATGTGCGACTCTGATGGTTCCTGTGCAGTTTATACATTTCATGTGTTCTCTTCCCTGTTTAAGGTGAGAAAATAAGTTTAAGATGCAAAACCAAAATGTTTAGATTGTGTGTGGCTGTTAGGATGGTTCTTGATAGTGGTACCAGCAATGAAATACTAGGTACATAACCATTATTAATTTTGCATGCTGCAGAATTGCCACACTAGATTTTCATGCAGAACTGTCTTCTAGGACCAGTTTTGTCATAAAAATAGTATGTATCTCATACTTGCAGGTTTGGAGGTCATGTTATAAAACACAGATCCTCTTTAAAGAGTATTTTCTTCAGCACTTTACAAACAGCCTGAAACAATAGCCACAAGATACAGGAAATAGCCTTTTCATCTCAAACTGTTGTTAATCTATTCTTTCATCTCAAACTGTTAAAATCTGACTGTGCACATGTGAATGTCGAATTATTAAATATTCTGTACCTAATCACCTGAATAGAAATATCCAGTTGCCATCATGTAACACAAATTCCAGAGATTAAGTCTTAAGACTAGAAATAACATTTCTCCTTTCTAAAACTGCATGCTTGCCAAAATATTAGCAAAAAGGAGTCAAATGAATAAGCTGTTCCAAGGAATGACTCTCTGGTTTTACCTGTAATTAGTTTAAAAGCCTTTTTTAATTGTTTTTTCTGCTTTATATGAGGCAGCTGCAGGATGTTTAGCATGCTGCAGCAATGTACACAGCAGCCAGGTGACTTCATGCAGATTTTAAGTACCCATGATATCAGAGTGCGCAATTTTTTATTAGCAATGGGTACCCAGCTAATAAACATACAAACTCAAGTTCTTTTCATATCTTTAAGACTATCCTTCTAAGAAAGAAGCATCATACAATATGAATCTCTTCTCCATCCTGTTTCCTTTGTGCTCCACTGCAGTTAATTGCATGTCTCCTCTAGCTGCACACTGTGTCCTCTTTAAATGTTACACCACTGTAAATATGGGTGACTGCTAGGTATTCTTTTAAACACTGGTAAAGAACCATTTGGAAAAAAAAAAAACACCAGTGCTGATTTGAGTGCATGACAGTTCAATTTTGAAAATTAGTTCTGTGTTTCTTCGTGTTGTGTATTTCAGCTTTTCTGCTGTTTCGCCAGACCTAGAGGTTAATAGCCCTGTTTAAGTGTTCTGAGAGTTATTTGTCCTTTTTGTTCTTTTTGAAGAGGTGAAAAGGAACTGGTGTCACACTTCTGAAATCTAAATAAATAATGCTGTGTACTGCAAGACCTATACATTACCTGTAAAGTACCTGTTTAACTCCAAATCCTGGCATACACACAGTACGTTTGCTGTTGTGCTTGCCCTATATTCAGAAGATAGCCTACTCCTTTTCTTCAGTTGATACTGGAGGAGAAAGATACAATACTGGTCTCAAAAAAATTTTCTAGTAACAGCAACACCTGAATAACAGTAATAAAATAAATACAAGGTGTTAATAGGATCAACAAACAGAATTTTGTAGCTGGAGTCACAGCCATATTTTTAGTTTATAAAAATTGCTGTGGTCTCCCCTTCAGGGTTAAAACACAAGAGTGTTATTTTCCCAGATTTTTTTTTCATAAGATCCCAGCTTGTCTGGAATTGTATTGTGTTTGCACCATCAAACTTTGCTACTCATCCACTAGCTTAAAAGACTTTTGACCTCACCAACAGGAAGTTTCAGAAACAAGCCAAATATGTGTTAGGCATGCAACGCAAAGTACTGCCAAAAAATTTAACTGTGAAACAAAATCCTTGTTTGGAGGAGCTTGTCAGCTAAATACGTGGTGAAGTGAAAGAAGTGCATTTTCCAGGGCACCTACATTTCAGTCTGCATCAAGTTAATGGTATCTTGGCTGTTTGCCCACAACATGCTAAACTTGTTTGTTTAAAATTCCTAAAATTATTGAAGTACTTTTCCTGTAAATGACTTATAGTTCATGGATCTCTGGTTTATCTTTACGGCTGCCTCTTTTATCCCATCAAATCAAATGTCTTCCAGCAGACCAGCCAGTTCCAAGACAAGTAGATTTGAGAGCTAGCAAGTAGTTTTAACAATCAAGCCTTTTTGTTATGAAAAGTCCTCTTCCCAGCAGAGGAAACTTGAGGTTAAGAAGAAAATGTTCTGAGAATATTGTGTTATTATTTACATTGAGACAAAGCACAGCGACTACATGCAGGCATACACCTATCGTAATATACTGGCAGTTATAATTATTATTCACAGTAGACCCATTTCATAAAATATATACTGCATTCAGACCTTGCTTAAAAGATTTCAGCCACTATAATCTGCACCCAGAAGGACATAGCTGAGATGATAACTTATTATAGAACTGATAGTCCATGAATTGCAAAATATATATATTTAGTGAAGTGCTATACTTAGATACTAAAGTACAGTCTCTTGCTGTTTCACATTTTAATACTTCAAAACACTGTTGAAGACTGTTATCTTCTTACCTGTAGATTGATTGTTGCTTTTATGAATATCTTAAAAAGAAAGCAGTAAAGGAAGAATATGTTTTCTTGAATCTAAACAGTAGACAGGTCAGCTTTTGATGAAGCCATGACTGAAGTGCTTTGAGGAAGCTATTGTCATAAAATAAACTAGAACTATTAAAATACATGAGTAGATGTGTGCTGGAAGGGACCTGAGAAGAGTTCATGTTCCTAACTTTGCCCAGGACAGAATGAACGATAATTTTCATTCCAGTCAAATGTTTTAAACTTTTTTCTCTAGACTGTTCTTGACCTTTAGGCTCAGGTGGAACTTCACAACTTTCCTAGGCAATGAAGTCCACGTTTAACTCCCCTTATCGCTTGAAAACTTCTCTTTCTGTGTTTTATGCCCATGGTTTCTTGCTCTATACATAGTGGTACTTCTTTGCAGCTGATGCTTATATTTGAAAACCATTGCCATGACTTCACCTACCCCAAACTTCTCTTATTTAACCTCAGTTCTTTCAACCTTCCCCATAAGTCACATTTTCTAAACTTCTCACTGGGGTCTGTCTTCAGTAAGTCTGTGTATTACTTGAAAAGCAAGAGCAGGTTCTGTATTTCAGCTTAAGTTCTTACCAGCACTGACTATAAGAGGATTACCTGTTTTATAGAAGGTATTCTTGTTTAAGAACTTCTCTCTGATAACTGCTGTACAGTAGAATAAATTATTTTCCATTTATAGCCCAATCTAGTAGGCAGATTTTGTTCTACAAAATTTGCCTTCCTGGTTATTCTCCATCCTGCATGTGCTCTGTGGATTATTTCATCCTAGGTGTACAACCTTGCACTTCTTTCTTCTCCCTGCACCACTTCTCCAGTTTATCAAGATCAGCCTGAGTTCCAGTGCTGGCTTCCAAGGAATTTTCAGCCCCTGCAGCTCAACCATCCATGTATTTAATAATACATGTATTTTCATAAATGACTTGGTTAGTGCCTGAGACAGTCCCCAATGGAATCCTACTCAATTTATCTTTCCAATTGGACAGTGAGCTGCTGATAATTAACTTCTGAATATGGTTTTGCTCACCAGTTGCCTCTCTAGGCCAGGTTTCTCTGTCTCATTTCTAAGAAAGTAAATGAATTAATACATAACTTATCATTTGCTTCTCCTCCTGATAGAAAATTCTAGCCTTTCATGAAAATGAAATAGTTTGATATGATTTGTTCTGACCAAATCTGTACTGCCTATTACTCATTTCTTAATGTCCCCCCATTTCCTGAACTTTGTGTTTAATTCTTTTGCTCTTCTTTTTTGTGATGAGCACTTTCCTCAAGTTTTTTACAGCACCCTGAGTTCTGTGAGTTCTCAAAGATATTTGTTATGGCTCTTAGACCTCTTTAGCCAGTTTTATAACTACCATAGTATGAATTTCCCTAATCTGCAGAGATGTAAAAATATCTAAGCCCTTACTAGCAAGATCTCTTCTCGCCTGAGTTTTCATAGATATCTCATTGTCTCATGTACACAGATGCCCTTTCTGGAAGCAGTAAGGCAAAAGAAGGCATTAAACACATCGGTCTTTTCAGGAGCATCTCTCAGTAGCTATTTCTCTCCACTGTGATTCCTTGGCCTTCCTCTTAATTATTTCTAGTTTACTTATCGACATTCTCTCTTTCTGTTGCTAGTTTATTTGGCATCTCCCTCTCTGATTACTGAGCCTACACAGCCATGCTATTTCTGGTACCCAAGTTAGTAATTAAACAGTTTCACTTTCTGTTCTTTTTTGCCTGAAAAAAATACCTTGTAATGCATATCTTAATGTATTTTCTATCTTTCAGTGGTGTAGAATGTGCTTCTGCCCTCTTTTTTTTTTTTTTTTTCCTAAAGGAAGGGCTACCTCTCTATCTCCTTTCCCCATGAAGTTATTTCTAATGGGGTCCTTCCTGCAAATTCTGAATGCATTGAAGTCGGTTGTATTATTTCTGTAATCTGTTTCCTTCACTGCCTAAGATTCATAAATTCATTTACTCTTCCTCAGGACAGTATTGCAGCACCCAACCAGGTTCCCAGAGAGCCTGAGGAAGCTCTTGGAGCTTTCAAGACTCAGCTGGACAAAATCATGGCTGACATGATCTAGTGTTGGCAATAGTCCCACTTCGAGTTGAATGTTGAATCAGGTGTTCTCCAGAGGTCCCTTTCAACCAACATCTCTTGGATTCTGTTCCATAATCTGTCTTTCTAAATTTCCTTCCACTGTTATGTTCTCAGCTAGCTCTTCTCTGTTGGTTAGGATCAAATCTAGATCTCCCTCCTTTGCCAGAAGAATCAGCAACAGTTTCACTAAGACTTGGAATTAATCTTTCTTTTCAGAAGACATCATAGTAGTAAATCTCCAACTGTCACCAAGCCCTATGATACAGATGATTCTGCTGGTAGCTTGTAAAAATAATCATTTACCTGGTTTGGTGGTAATTAGTAAGAGGCCCCTGCTTCTACTACAGACTCAGTGGAGCAGACAATCTGAACCATGTGCCAAGTAACATGTATAACACTTTGGTTCTGTGTTGAAGTAAGATGGTAGAAACGTATAGTAAGACAAGTGTCAGTATATCCAATCTTAACTCGGTTCAGATGGCCAGTTCATATGCCTTAGACAGAGATTAACAAATGAGCAATTTTTAAATTGGTCTGTAGAGGAAGTTTCTCTTTAGCCATTTAATAAATTATCGATTGTGTATAACCTACTTACAATGTGAGGGCTTATGTAGGTTTTTTTTTTTAAAAAAAATCATTAAATCTGACAGCTTTCATTATCAATAAAGTCTGAATTCAGCTCACCTGATTTTAGGTACTTAGCTTCAATGCTCCAGTGTAGGAACAGTAACAGCCTATTTATATATCTGTCATCCAGACTGGTCTTTGGTAAGCACTTCTGTCTAGTGAGGCATGCATATGGTAATACAGGTCCTAACCTACATTCCCCAGAGAAATGCCTATGGTAATGTGGAATGAATCATAGAAAAATGTTCCATACTTTTATTTTTAAAAACATTTTCATGTTACTCCCATCTGCTAAGCAGTTGGTCTTAGTGAGATATATTTTGGCAGTGAAACTTGCTGTGTATTTATCAATATAATTATTTTAGTTCCTGCAAGACTAGTGTATTTTTTTATTTATTATTTATTATTCACTAGAATATTTCTGGAACACTAGCCTGATTTAGGACTCAAAACAGAAAAAAATCTTCTGAGAAGAATAATTCCCGGATGCAGTGCAGTATTTCTAGAATCCTCCCAAGCAGCAGAAAAGTTTTCGTAAGAAAGTTTTTCCCACAGGGGAAAACAAAAGTTTTTTTCTGATTTCTCCATGCTGCTGTTTGGCATTAGGACGTACATTGTATTATCTGATTAGCCACTTGACATAGAATACTAACAAAACAATGCCCGGAATGGGCAGAAAAAATAATGGGCTGATCAACTCTGTTAACTCCGTACAGCCAAGTAAAAAAAGCTACCTGTGGGTAAAAGACTTTATAAAGATTGAATCGTCTTCACACGAAAGAATGTATTTCAGCAGTAGATTATTATGAATTCTGTAATTAGTTTCACAGCTGCCCAGCTGCACACTGTCTCCAGTGCAGTAACTGTTACGCAGTTTCCTTGAGCAGACATTCAGTTCTCCACAGGGAAATGCTCTCTTTTGTGCGTCATTATGTAAAGAGAAAAAAAACATCCCATTTGTTTACAAAGGAAAGGAGCTTGTACTTGAGTAAAGAATGTAATAAACTGTATTTTGCCTTCCAGAATATTCAGAAAAGATTCTGCTTCTTAACCTGTGATGCAGCTAGTTATTTGGGAGACAACCTGCGAGGAATAGGCTCCAAGTTTGTGAGGTCTTCTCAGATGTTAACATCATGTTCAGAATGTCCTACCCTTTTTGTAGATGCAGAAACAGTGAGTATATTCCTTTCGAAGGGCATGTGCTGCATTGCAGTGTGTTACTTTACTGGTTATTTCACTATTGAGAAACTCCTGAACAGATATGTAAAAAAAGTACTCACCTCCTACCTCTTAATTTTTTTCTCTTTTTCTTAACCATATTTCCATTAATTTTCCATATTATTTTATTAGGTAAGTACTGGAAGATGGGCAATATAGAATCATAGAATAGTTACAATGTGTTAAGCCTGTGTGCCAAAAACCAGTATAAAACAGGTGCCTACTGAACCCAGTTGGCTTCACAAATGGAAAAGGAGAAACTGTTTTTTACATAGTTCAACATGGTAGATGGTAATATGTTTAGTGGCTTCATTTCAGTCAACTGTGATGTGAGCTGGACAATAAAAATGTATATTAGGGAATGAATGAGATGGCCGTTGTTTTCATTCTGGCCTGTGTTTATCCATCAGCACCAGCACAGTGTGGCCTCACACAGAAGGTAGGAAAGTGTAATGTTGGACCCACTGCTGTGACCGTGGCAGAGCTGTGCCTTACATCACCAGAGAACTGTGAAGATGAACTAGTTAAGCTTTGTGCAGTATGTTATTTTAGGGAAGTCCTCTGCAAAGCTGTGAAACACAGAATACGATTTCAATTCCACGTTATCATAGGTGCAACTTTTGCTCTTGAGTTTTCCGAATAGTATTCTATTTATATATCTTTTTGCATAAATATAAGTATTTTTTAGTATTCTTACCTGTGAACCTAGGTGTTCTTTTCCAAGATCTTTACCATACTTTCTACTCTGCTAATATTTTTATTCTTTCATAGTGACATTTACTAGACCTTTCGATTTCATTTCTCCAGCTGCTGTCTTGTGGCCTTCTTGAAAAGCTGAAGTTCAGTGTTTTAGAACTGCAGGAGTACCTGGACACATACAACAACAGGAAAGAAGCAACGCTCTCGGTATGCTGGATCATGTTATGTTCTTGGTTTTGTACACGTGTATACTTACGCTATGTCAGGAAACTGCAGAAACACTCAGATTTGTTTAAACTAATACGGGATAGAAAAACATATTTCAGACACTGGATTCATGAAATGTTTCTTCCTGAACTTATAAACCAGAACTAAAAAAACAGCTATTGTATCCCTTAATTTTAGAAACATTGGCATTTTTAATATTCCTGGTCTCTCCTTTCTTCTGTTCAGTAATTAATTCATTTTCTTAGTTTATGCAATTCAAATGCTAACAGAAATCAAGGCTATACTTTTAAAATTACAGTCAAAGCAAATTGTCACAGTCTGTGTGAATAAAAGTGCAGTTGCAGACTTTATTTACATGCTGTGCTGTGAAACTAAAATACTGCTTACTTTTCTTCAAATCAAACTATGGGCCTTATTCATATGTTCTTTTAATTTCTCTCTGAAAACAGTGGCTTGCAAACTGCAAAGCAACATTTGCTGGGGGCTCACGAGATGGAGTTATTACCTGCCAGCCAGGGGACTCAGAAGAGAAGGTAATGAATGAGCAGTATTATTTCTCTCCTGTAAAGTGACATGTGAGATGTATCTTCTTCCTGGACCCACAAAAGCCTGCCATACTTCTTCCTTGTCTCTCTGCTGGGTTTGGGCATAATCCAGTTTTCACACTTAAGGCTCAAAGGTATTGTTGTTGCCTCAGTCCTGGCCACGGGAAATGGAGAGTATTCAGAGGCAATACTTCTGCCTTCCTAGTCTAGACGAGGAAGCAGAGCTGACCCTGGCTGGGTTGTGCTTTCCCTTTTAGAAAGACGTTGTGGCAGCAGTTTCCCACAGCACAGCGTCTCTGAAAATCACTCCTGGTGTACTGTACTTCCATATGACACCCATTTACCTACAGCTGTTACAGTCTCGGTCTGCCCAACAGCAACACTTGCCTGGCTGAAATACACTTAGATTAGTGATGAAATAATAACTGTAAAATGGCCAGTGAAATAATTTGTGCTGTAGATAATTATAGCTAAGGCAAAATATCTCTATCACTTTCAAACAAAAGTTTTACACACACACCTGTGTGTATGTGTGTGTGTATATATATATGTACATATGTGTATATATATATATATAGTGTGTAAATTCCAGTTAAGAAATCAGACTTTTCAGAAATCAGCACCATCAGCAGGCATTTCTGTTATTTGATATACTAAGTATAGGAAACAGCTGGTATCTTAGTGGTGTGAAACGAGTTGAGAAGTGTTATTTTGTGGGGGGTTTTTTTCTCTTTTGGAGAAAAAAGAATGGAGGGATGGGAAAAGGGGGTGGATGGAGAGAATTAGCCAAAATCAGGAAGCAGCAACAGCATGTAGGGAAAAGTGACATCTCTTTCCTTGTACTTTAACTTTTAAAAGATAATTATTATGACATTTTCAGAACACACAGTTGCCTGTTTAACCATTTGTGGTAACCATTTTTTTCCAAATAATTTGTTTTAGTCTTATGTTGGTTTCAGTTTGTCTGTCTTCTCCCCCAATTCTCTTTATTTTCTTCTGTTTTTATCTTGGTCTCTTTCCCACCTCTATGTATTTGTCTTCCTGTCTTTGAATTCCCTTGATTTTTATTTTTTTATGCCATTTCCCAAGAATCCCAAATCCTTACCACCCCTGCATTTTGGCTTCCTTGACCTTATTAGCAAATCTAATTTGCTAATAAATCCTCTGGCTGCAGTCACAGGTGGTGAGAAAACTCTTGAATCTTCCCCCACCTGGCAATGGACCAGCAAAAGTTACAGACACCTTCCAGTGCATTTAAATAAGATTCTGTCTCTTCTGCAGTTGTAATGCTGTACAGGGAAGATAGAAGTGAGCTATTCTCAAATCTAAAAAAAGAGCCCTGGAACACACGCTACTACCTCTCCTGCAAGTACATCAGGAGAGGGAAATAAAGTATACGTAGGGAGGCATAACTATTGGGACGTGCATGGGCTTTCTCTTCTCACTGATGCAAAACACCCTGAACAGTGACTTGAGACGGTTGTGTTACATCTCTTGCTCTATACAGCTTAACTTACCTTCATCCCTATTTTGGAAACTGATAGAATGTGATGGAGGATCACACATCTTGCTGATCAAAAAACCATTCTTTTTTCGAAAAGTAGAGCAGAAAGAATGCCCAGGAGAAGGAATAAACTGTGACCTGAGCTCATATAGCTGGCCTAAATGCATTTAAAAGTTAATAAATGTCACGTTCCACTTGTGTGGGGTTTTTTTAACTAAGTGTTCTCTGTTTCAGAATTAAATGTGTGTTTTGTGAAGCTGGGGTTAGTATTTTTGCTGCTTATCAAACAGAGTGAAAAGGCGGCTTTCTTACTCCTGCAGGAATCCCTGGTCTCTCCCCAGCATTGCTCTTTGATCCCCAAAGGCATTATTCCTTGGAAGTTGGCAGGATGGTAGATCTTTGATCACAGGTGTATTTCTTTTCCTCCCCTTCTCATTCACCTGTAAACCGAAACAGCTTTTCCCAAAGAAACAGTCTGTTTATTCAACAAAAGTGTAATGGGAGAAAGAGTCCAGGGAAACTGAGGGAATGCAGTTAGAAAGGGACAAGGAAAAATTACTCCTAGAGTGGCAAGTATGTGTTTTCTTGCTTTTCCTCTCTTCTCCCTCAACCTGAAAGGCTAAAGAATCTAATAATTGTAGAGGAAAAAAAATCTGACTTACACAGGTAGTCACAAGGGAACTTGCCTAAACTCTTAAAAACTCATTGAGGGTGAGACTAGGGCCTGAAATCCTGCTGAAAACTTCTGGCCTAAAAAAATTGCGTAGCTAAGCACAAAACCAGGCTGCTTCCAGAAAAGGTTGTGGAATGTTTGTAAGGAAGGAAAAGCAACACCTGCCTCTAGAGAAAGCAGGAATCTTAGATTCTCAGAACTCCTAACCTGGTAAAAAACTTGAGGTAAAAATAGTCCCCCCAACAGACGAGGCAGACATGAGACCAAATTCAACATTAGCATGAGCGGTTGCATCGCAAATGCCTGCCGATGCTGGTAACCAGCTTGGCACCAGTTTCTCTAATCAGATCTTATTTAAAAATAATTGCACATGATTTGTTGACCATTGTTACTGTTACTGAAAATGGGCAAAGGCAGAAATTGCTTATTCTGACATTAAAAAGCTTCAAATAGAAGTTGTCTAAGTCAGCTACTAGAGCTAGCAACTCTTCTGAAATTGGGTGAAATTTTAATGTCCCTGAATGTCTTTCCCCTGCTTATTCTAGCAGCAAATTACATGATTTAGATGTATCTGATATTTGTAAGCTTTGATGCTACACTGAGCAATAGTCTCAAGGTCATAGGAGTCGATTTACAGACAAAAGATAACTGCACATACAGTTGTGCTGTCTGTCCAGGTGTAACAGTCTTAGATGAGTACAGCTATCAGTACATTCTTCTGCATTACTGAACAGGGATGTTTTTAATCTAATCAAAGACTGAGTTTGTTTGGTTTTGGGTTTTTTTTCTGGAAGATCCTACTTTTCTTGTCAGTTAGTACTGCTAATTCAAATAAGTATTGATCTCCTAATGAGACATTCAGTTTGCTCTGTATGTCCAACATTAGTATACACCTTTCTTCAACATTGCTCATCCCAAAGCTCACCACAAGCTAACGGATGTGGGCTTTGCAAACTCTAACTGTTAATGGATATTTGAAACATGATGCACCCCATAAAAATTTTTCCAGAAAATTCAGAATGTACATGTTGCTCTGAGTTTCCCTGTGGCTAAGGGTTCAATTACTCTAGGCCACCAATAAGACTGGAGGTGCAACTCTTAAGACCATAGTCATCTGGAGTTGAGTTGAGTTACAGTAAAGCTCAGGGCACAGGAAGTCTTGTTAAGTTTGAAATTCTTAATAATCAATTACCTGATGGCTGTTTGACAGATCCATGGATTGACAATGAGGTAAAATTAGCCTGGGAAAGGTAAAGGAGGAACCCAGCTGTGTATTAAATTTCTCCAGACGGAATAGTTTCTCCTATCCTTCAAGTCCAGTGGATATGTAAGAATTCACAGCATATGCTGTATCTCTGTTTTTCTCTGTTGTTTATTTACTTACTTATATACACAAATTTCTATATATACACCCACTTTCCTAGATTGTGGGTAAAGCTTTTGTCTGCTGGAATGTCAAGTCAAATAGAATACCTGTATAAAATGCCCTGCTATTAAAAACCCTTGCACACAGCAGTTATTCTGTTAAGGTGGGACTCTCCTGTGCCAACAAATGGCTAAAGACTGTCTTGCCATCAAAGTGTTTATGTCTTAAGAAATAATGATGTAAATCTCATCTCTTTTTCAGTATGTAAAAAATGATTCCTTGAAAAAAGCAAGAAGGCCTGTGATCTAAAGATTCTTCCTGGTCTGCTAATAGTACAGAATAATAATTTTCTGTCTCAATAAAAAACTAATTCAAAGTGTCGCTGCTAGGGGTTGTGTCCTTCTTAGGTGTAGCATTTCCTAGCTGCATAAAGGACTGTGCAGGTGATCTAAGTGCTCCAAACATTCAGTATTTTCAGCTGCCAAAACCACTAATTGTGTAGTGTCTATCAACTAATCTAAAATGACACTTTCCTTACTATAGGAATTATACTAGAAATGGAAAGGAAGAGTGAAGAGTAGGATCATTCCACCTGAGCCCTTGCTACTGGGGACTAGAAGAAATGTCACTTAGTCCAACAATTCATGTCTTTTCAACTTCCAAGGAATATTTCATTTTATGCTGAAAGAGGAAGATAAGTTACAATCATGAGACTGTAGAGCAATGTGGGTTGAGCATCAGTAGTTCAGAGAGATTTTGTATCTGGTATATTTTCTTTCAATAAAGACAAGGGTATTTCATGTAATGTGAAACTCCTTCCCCATCCCTTTTTTTTTGCTTGCCCTGGTTTTGGAAGCAGTACGGAGAAGACAGTATTTTCTGGGGGAAAAGACCATGGCATTCACTTATTTGCTGCTTCATCCCACCTTTCCATCTTCTTTAAGTAAATTCCATGGCAAATCAGAAATTATGTGTGGATTCCAGAAATTTTTACAGTCCAAATGAAACTTGGTGGCATGCTAAGAGGAGCTGAAGTCAGAGACAAACAAGATCTGAAAAACACAAGTCAGCACACCTGAATTTACTAGAGTGAATTTACTAGAGCACTGTAGTCTGTCTGCTCTTGTCCTCTTATCTTGAATTTAGTTTTACAAAGCTTAATTTGTAAACGTGAACTGCATGGAAGCCAGGACACAGAAGGGTGTTTTCCAAAAGTACTAAATAGAAGGAAAAAATTATTCGAGCAATGTTAAAGGCATAAAATTAAACATCACAAGAGCTCAAAGCTTAGTTTGTTGTGGTTATATAGATGAGTAGTGCAGGATTTTGGACAATGCTTTTCATACATTTTTTAATAGTGAGGCCCATGGAAAGAAGCTAGACTGAGATACTTTGTTAGGCTATACAAAGTTAGCATTAATACACATTTCTGTGTTTGCTGCCTTTGTATTGATGGTAAAAAGTAAAGAAGAATTCCAAATGTTTGTTAACACTGTGTGCATATGCACTGACAGCAGGCTGTAACTGGGCAGATGTTATTGTGTTTGTTAGTTACAGCATTTGCATGATGACTCTGTTCACCTAAAATGTCATGAGAATGTAATATATATAAAATAAGAAAAGCTGCTTTAGGCGTACACAGAGTGCAAACGTTAGTTCTTGACAAAGAAAACAGGGACACTTTTTTTGAGGAGAGAAGTTGTCCCTAATCTTTGCAAATGTACGTCAATTAGAATTTTCATTACTATTGCTGCAGGTCTTACGCTGACATTTTAATAGCTCTAGACTTGTAAATCAGTGAATCATTGCTGGTGAGAGGGAGGAATATAAAGCTGTCTCAACTTGTAGCATTGCCATGTAGTAAAACCAAACTGGCTTTTTCCATGGATTTTTTTCATCATGATAGTCATAACTTAAAAGTTACCTGCAAAATGTTTCCATTGTAATGTGCCAAGTAATAAACCCAGCAGTCACAAAGCTTATCCTGAAAATTTCATGAGCTCTTTTACATCCCAAAATAGAAGTATTTATAAATAACAAAATATTTTCAATAACAAGGTTCTGCCTAATTTTTTGAGTACTTTGCCACATGAACTCTTTTTTAATAAAAAAGAAAGCAAATTTAAATAAAAGTATTATTTCCACTTTCTAACACAAATTCAATGTAAGTTCCTGAGCTACTGAGTGGGATATATCAACACTAATAAATCTGAAGATCTAACTGAGGATATTTAGACTGTGATTCACCATTAGAGTTAAAGCTTGATTTTATTAAGAATGCTGTGCATGTGGTATGTGGTATTTCCAACCAGTTATCAGGTTGAGGCAAGCATTGCTAATACTGCTGACAAGTTGTGCTATTAAAGATGGGCTGTGCTTCCTATTGCATGCGTTACACTGACACTGTACTTTCTTTCCTTTCCTTTTCTCCTGTGCCATGCTTGCTGTGTAGCAAATGGAATCTCTTGCAGTAAGTTGAAGTTCTTTCATATTCTTTGTCCATCTGTAGATGGACTAATACCCCCCAATTTTACTGGTTTACTTCTAAGCATGTTTTCCTTTTTCATTACAATTTTCCTGTAGTATACATGGTTCTACATGCAGTGACTAAAATAATTTACTAAGGTGTGGTTTGCGAAATCTAAAAATACTGTGCCAAAATTCTGACACCTTCATATGCTGTTTTAAATGGTTATTTACATAGATTTTTAAAAATCAAGCCTGTGAATGGATATAATATGATGGGAGTGGAAGATAAAATTTTTTGTTAATTTAAAATTCATAATTTTCAATTTGTCTTAATGAAAAACTAAAATTTATAGTTGACAGTTATATTTTAAATTGGTTTTATTTATATGTTGATGAATAGTTTCACCACAATTGGTTCCTAATAATTATTCACGAAGAACAAAAATTAAGTTGCTTGATATGGAAACTAAATACTGAGTGAGTCAACCTGAGTCTTCAATTTGACCTTAGTTTGTCTTCATTCAGATTAGCAGCCAGAAGGGTGAAACTGAATTACTGTTCTCCAAGGACTAAAACAAAATCCATGTTACATGCCCAGCTATTGTGAGAGATGATGATGATGATGATGATGATGATGATTGATGATGATGATGATGTTATGATGTGTCCTGGTTTTCAGTTAATTTCCAACTCCCTGACAAATCCAAGTATATGTGTGTTTAACTGCTGTGTAGTGTTGCCAGTTCTCCAAAAGTTGAATAGACTGAATTAACGCCCTACTGGAGAACCTCGGGCTGTGTCCCTGCTGGTGAACCGAGCAGGACCAGGGAGCAAGCATGTGTCCCCGGGCTGGTGTGAGGAGTGGCCACTTAGCACCTTCTCTGGCTGGGGCACCAGCCAGCCCCTGACATTGCCAAACACGATTCGGGAGAAGACAGAGCCGTTTCCAGGAGGTTGTATCTAAACGGTCACTCTTTATTTAGGGAGGAGAATGGTTAGCCACACAAACGCAAGCTTGGCAGCAATCTGTGGCCTCAGTTACAGAGTATGGCCTCTGGACAGGGTTATCCAACAGGCAGCATCCCTCATGCCCTACCTACCTCTTCATTTTCTTGGCCACCAATGGGTTTTGTCCCTGCCCACAAGTCAGTTCTGTCCTAGCAGGTTCTACATCCATTCCCTGCCTTTTTTCCCGACCTGTTGGGCCTGCCTTCAGCTCCTGTGAGTCTTCGCTGTTGTATCAGTCTGGTGAGATTCCTCCCTTCCATTTGGGGCAGGAACACTCTGACCCTGCTCACCAGTAACAAACACTAAACATACCAACTCAGGTACCAGCAACAGTTTATCCACAACATCACAGAGCTCAGACCAGGCAAATGTAGGGTACTGAACCCTGCTGCTGTGGCAGACCAGCGCTGAGGTGCGAGCAGCCCTGTCTGCCTGGCCTTCAGCAGGACAAACCCTGCCAGGCTGACGCCTGCTGGCTTGGCGCTCTGCTCCTGCTCCCACTCTCCTCGGTAAACCTCCTTCAGAAGGAGACTAGCTCTACCTGTTTTTGGCAGTGCCCTTGGCTGACTGGTCTTAGATGGGTAGTTGGTGTCCAGCCTTCCCTGATGAATAAAGCTGGAATTTGCCGAATAAACCTCTCTTTTGACCTCAGCCCCTCAGCTTGTCTGGCTGGTACTGAAATTTTGGAAACTGAAATGATATGGTTCTAATTTTGGCTTATTAATAAAGGCCTTGGCACTTAAATATTGAACCATATACAAACACTTCAGTCAAATTAATGCTTATAATGTTTTTAAAAGTACTTTTTACTAGTATTTGTGCTGGCATTTGCACAGACCCCAATTCAGCAAACAGCTGAAGTACATGCTAGTAGCTAGGCGTGTATGAAGTGCTTTAAGGAAGAAAAACATTAACAGCTGATTATTATTATTCTCTGCCATGTTTGGCATGAAACTTTGCTCTGGTTCCTCCAAGCAAATGGAAAGATCACTGAGGCCACCCTTGGTTGCTGTCTGTAGAAGACAAACCAAATACTGTTTTCAGTCGGTAAAGGCTTTCCTGCGAGAGGGTCAGGAGGCCTCCTGACTCGCAGTTGCAGAAGTTTCACTTCTTTTGTAATTTGCTAAGGAGTAAATATTCCTCCCTTCCCCACCATGATCCAGCTTTGGAACTACGAGATTCCCCCTCCTGACAGTCACACGGATACCAGGACCATAAGCATATTAACTTGACTTCACTGGCAGACGTGCCCATCGCATGTTACTTTAATGTCTGACAACTTTTGTGTGGTGCTGTGCGTTACACTTGAAGAAACAAGTTAATATTCCTAGAATCACAGAATCAATTAGGTTGGAAAAGACATTTAAGATCATCAAACCCGACCACCAACCCAGCACTGCCAAGTCCACCACCACAGATAGAACAGTACCTACTTAATCTGGGAGAACAAATCGTAGAAGCGAGATGTCCTCTTACACATGAAACTCCATCCATCCGTTGTACAGTTTCTTTAAGATGGTGGAAGGTCCATGAGCTGAGGTTTAAGCTGCAGAGCTGGCATTTCCTCCTCCCCACTCCTGGCTGCATTTATTGCCTCTCTTCCTCTCCCCTCAGAGAAGCAAGGGGGAGCTTTGACGATTTTAGACAACTACTTCATTGCTTCTCTCTTGGATTTCCATCCTCCCAGAAGAGGTCTTAGACCATTTGTGAAGTTTTAGAGAGTTTTATGTTCTAGGCAGCAAAGTAATCATCTCCCCCATATTCTGCCTCTGCTTTCCAGCTGCAAACTGGAGACAGTGAAGCTAACCTATATGAAACTGCTTTGAGATCGATGCTGACATGTGCCACATGACAGCTAGCCATCATAATTTTGATTTTCAATGTCGTATATGACTTAGCTGCAGAAGGAATGTTACTTGTTTTTTGAAATAGTATATGATCGTACTTCAGTAAAATACTGGGTTTTGAGAACTGTATTATCTCAATGTGTTTTATTAGTTACTGAAAATTACCCCAACTCACTCTTCTTTATTAATTATTTCTTCTCCTACAAATCTTTCCTCAGCAATTGGAACTGTGTCAGAGATTATATAAACTGCACTTCCAGCTGCTGTTGCTTTTTCAGTCCTACTGTAAACTTATCGGACAAGTGCATGAAGTCAGTTCCATGCCAGAGGTATGTAACAAACTACAAAGTCAATTACACTGAAAACACCACTTTCACATTCTTTTTCTTTCCGTGGACTTACACCAAAGGTTACACTATTTCACCCTCAGTATGAGTCTGCATACAAAACTCTTCAATACACCAGCATGCACATGAAAATATAGTCAAGTTGCTGTATTTTTTCTAATTAACTGTCCTTTCAGATACTGGGATTTTTCATATATTCAGTCTTTGAAAGTCATTTCAGTCAGTGGAAACAATCTAGAATGATATATGGAATCTTAATTTCATTCACGCACTTTACATGTAGGGAGGACTCACACTGTGTGGACACCTGCAAGTGATTTATTTTTATTATAATTGAGGCCTTAACTTTTAGGGGAAATGAGCCGCCTTCACACATACAGAAAATAGCTTTTTCCTAGATCATGACTGTTTTTATCCAAACTTTGTGGAGACACTTAGAACAGGAGTTAGCATAACAACAACAAAAAAAATTGGTAAATTAGTCTTAATATGGATGCAAAATTAAGGTTTTTACTGGAATCCTGAATTATAATTTCCGTCCATGTAAACTGTCTCTGCTGCATGTGCATTATACGAGAAATGTCTGCAGCAGTTTTTGACAAACAGCTGTTAAATGGTTTTGCATCCTTTCGCACCTGAGCAAGCAAAGGTGTGTAGTGTAGAACTACTTTATATTCTGACTGCAAGTATACCGCCTGATCTCGTTCTCTGGATAAACAAATCTAAATTAGTTTAATACTTCCAAAGAGGATTAAATCTGTTTTAAAAATACAATTAACTAAATACCTTAATGTCATAAGTCTTTTTAATTCTGTGATTTTTACAAGCTTTCTTCTTTAAATATTTTTGAGACAGCACACTGTCACTTTTGACCCAAATAGCTTCCTGATTTTAGATAAATCTATGTATCTTACTTTAAAACTTAAACACTTCACCAGGACAAAAATTAGTCAAGTTTATTTTCAGCAATTGCATAAAATATGTAAAACTTCGAAATATCTTTGAGGTGATCACTTTAAGTTGAATGATCATAATTTAAGGAAAAGATAGTAAAATAACTTGCCATTCCATATATGTTTTTCTTCTGGTAAGGTGTGTATATATTTTAAATTAGTGAAGGGTAGAATTTATTGTACTCTGATTGTAGTTGTAAAACAAAATTTCAAGCCCTAAGATGTATTTTATTACAGATTCTAGTAGTTTGCCAATTATATATTATTTATTACAATTTTAATTATAATTATATAATAATTATATAAAATCTTATAATAATAATAATTATATAATTATTAGTTAAAATTGAATTGGTTTGTTTTATCAGATGTGCTGTAGTAGTATGGAGTTTGGATACTTACTGTATCTTAAGGAACTCCTCTGAAGGCTGGCTCATAACGCGACTGAGCTGTTCACTTCTAAGAGAAGACAGGACAGTTTTGTGTGCATTGTGTGCATTTACTTTGTAGGCATTTTTCTGTGTTCCTTATAAGAGGATTGATTTCTGTACCTCTATCTCACAGTTACGATTTTGTTAGGTTGTTAGAAATAATGCAGCCTATGAAACTGGGGAACAATAATATAAGGAATAGCTGTTTCACCATGAAATTCACTTATTTTGCTGGAGCCATACGCCATTACTTAAAGGAAGTTCCATTGTTAGTTCATGTGATTGGTTATTTTTAGCACGTATGAGCGTGAAGAGGTAGATCTATGGAAATTAACTGCTCACTCATGAAATATTTGTAAGACTTGTGCCATACTAACTTTTCAGCCTGACAAAGAGTTATACTATTCCTGTCCATCTGTTAATCATATCAGATCCTGCAAGTGTTTTGTAAATAAATAAACATTATTGCTAGGAGCAGTATAGGTTTCCTTGAACTTTTCCATCATGATATGAAAAAAGTAGCAGGGATGAAACATAAAAGATGGTTTAGAGGTGCTTAGCAAGTGAAAAATACAGCACAGCGTTAAAGGAAGCACAAAGCTTAAAAATCTGTAGTTTGTGTTTTCTCTATATTGTACAGAGCACAGAGATCAAGAAACATCCTTAGGTTAAAAAGGGGCCTTTTCCATAATGTGTACATCTGATGTACTCGTAAGAACAGACTTCAATACCTACTCCCTTTGGTGCCTACAGAGAATGAAAATAGCCTTCTCTTATCTTTCTCCTTGGAACAGCTGTTAAATATGTCAAGAGAACTGAGCGAGTTGAAGAAAAATCTTAAGGATGCTACTGCTGCAATCGCAGCTGAGCCTCTGACGACAGAATCTGAGCCCACGTTCAATTCTACAGAAGCAGCTATTCAGTCCATGCTGGAGTGCTTGAAAAACAATGAACTTGTTAAAGCCGTCCGACAAATACGAGAATGCAGGCAAGTTTTGCTACATGGCTCATATTAGACTTTCACATTATTAGAAAAGTGTGCCTTTATTATCTTCTTAACTCTATGTTAAAATGCAGTGTCCTGCCTCAGCAAAATTAATTTAATGTTTCATCAAGGTACACAGGGGCATTGATACTATTAACTTTGGCAGGGGTGTGCCACAAGTAACGATATCAAATTAGTAATACAAACATGTATGCTTGCAACAATTAAGATGTTTAATTACATTGTGTAGATCAAAAGTACTTCTGTGAGGCTCTTTATCTTTTTAATAAAGCTAATTCCTTACAGGTGTATGTCACTGGCATCAGCTGAGATTCAGCCCAACTTCACTTTCACTTATTTGAATGAGTTTTCTTGAGCTTTTTTTTTTTTTTGGGTAAGAGGAATTGTGCTTTTTTTGTGATTTCAGTGCCTGATACCAGAGTCTGAGTAACAATAAAATAGCATAAACCAGTGACTCTCCTTTGGCTTATAAGCGTGTGTGAGTCAGTTCTCCTTTTAGAGAGCTCCATCACCTAATTTCCATCTGTGCTAATAAACCCATAATGATACACACATTCTGATTGCAGGATTTTGTGGCCCAATGATATCTTTGGAAGTAGCTCTGACGATGAGGTCCAGACACTACTGAACATTTACTTCCGGCACCAAACCTTGGGTCAGACGGGCACCTATGCACTGGTGGGCTCCAACCAGAGCCTGACTGAAATCTGCACCAAACTAATGGAGCTGAATATCGAGATCCGTGACATGATTCGCAGAGCTCAGAGTTACCGGGTCATCAATACTTTTCTTCCAGACTCCAGCATTTCCGGCACAAGTCTCTGACAGGACTCTTGTGTCCTCTTTCAAGATGGGAGTGCTGCCCTGTTGGAGTGAGGTGGCTCAATGTCTTCTCAGCCTTACAAAGGTTTGGTCAAACTGCACTCACTCTTGCTACATTTAGGATTTCTTCTAAAAAAATATGGGCTGAACTTCAAACGTGTAGCAATACTGTAAGGACAAAGATAGCATAGAGCATCCAGGACAACATCCTTTGTTCTCTGATGCACAAAAATCAGTTAGCATTTCACTGAGCAACTGCAACTCACTACTGAAGAAGTGACTTCCATTGCATACCAAAGCCTACTACACTGAACAATACTTCCTTTATAGCAAATCAATTTTAGGTTGGCAAAAGTGCAATGTTTCTTTCACAAAGTAATATTTTTTGTTAAAAAAGAAACCAAACTTGTACATTTTTTCTTTTTTCTCTTATTTGGTCCAGTGAAAGATGGGCAGAATGAAGCTGGCCACAGAATCTCGCAAACTTGTTGGTCAAAAGCTGAGAGCCTGTGTATATGAAACTAATTGTAAATGGACTAGAGTTTAATGTACACTGTAATTTGAATATGATTACTGTATCTTAAAACAATGAGCTGCTATGAAGTACATTTCCTAATGTTAC
Organism: Bucorvus abyssinicus; assembly: GCA_009769605.1. Classification (NCBI taxonomy): domain Eukaryota; kingdom Metazoa; phylum Chordata; class Aves; order Bucerotiformes; family Bucorvidae; genus Bucorvus; species Bucorvus abyssinicus. The sequence continues at coordinate 91,027,824 of CM020024.1, read as the reverse complement.
TAGGCTACTGTCTCTGAAGGTACTGGATCATATTGCAGAGGTCTGTTCTTAGGCCCCCCAAGCATCACGAATGGTCTTGGTAAATTTTTTTTTTTTTAAAGGACCTTGGCTGCTTTTTACTAGAGGGTTGCTTTTATGAATATATTTATACTATTAAAGGGTGGTTGACCTAATTTAACTTGCCATTTTGTAGGAGAAAGTCCCATCACAGAGTCAAACCTTTTGAACTGTTACGCATGCATGCTTTTATTTAATATAAATTTTGAGTATAAAAAGTAAAAATATTAACGTGAAATGCAAGTTAAGTTTCTTTAAAAAGATGTCTTATTTTATTTGTAATGTATATATAAAAGTCACACCTGTATGGGGTTTTTTCTTACATTTAACTGCTGTCCAGTGTTAAATGTATGCATGTAAATCTGTTGCACATCTGAGACACTTTTATTCTGAGAACTATGTAACTTATTCACTCTGTAAATACACTTACAGTTTTTGTGAGGTTAACTTTGGTTGATGTTTGGATCAGTACATCCATTTAACTAATATTATAAAAGTCATATATAATCACAACAGAGTATGTGCTGCTTGTGAAGACTGCGCTCTTGTCTGACGCTATACTGTTGTGGATGTATCCATGATCAGCAGGCCCCAAAAGACACTTTTTTCATTGTTTATGGTGAAACCGTTCATTACACTGACAGAAGCCAGTGAGAAACTTAAGGATATTTTTGTCAGCTACAACTCAGCCAGGAAAAGTATGTTGACTAAAGCATTTTCATAACTGAAAAAAAATCCAAAATGGAGGTAAAGGTTTGCTTCTGTTAAAAACATCAGTAATGGTCCTATTCACTCCAGCGCTGGGGTTCGGTGGAGTGTTTTTCTCATGTTAAAGGTAAAAGAAAAGCTGTCCAGTCTGCCATATCAACTATGGCTCCAGAAGAATCCAGTAAAAAGAATCCTCTCCTCTTCACCCCTTTTTCGTTTTCAAAATGCTTGCACAATTTTACATGGATCTTGAAGAATACTGATGCATACAGGGGGTGGAATTGACGTCTTTGACAGGTTTTCTGATTTTGCACTCTACAGAGCTCTGCAGCACCATTTTAGTTGCAGGACAAAATAGGTGTAAGGCAAATCACACAGATATTTTTATGAGTAAAATAATCCACAATGGTTAGAGAAGTCTTCACATTCAGTTATGTATTTTACTTTTGAAAGCTATTCAGAACTGTAATTGGTCTGCAAAAAATTTTAGTAGCTGATAAGAGTTGAGATCTGCTCTATCACTTGGCAAAGTCATGGCTATTTAACAGATCACAGAATCACAAGAATATTCAGGTTGGAAGGGAACAGAGGAGGACATCTAGTCCAATCTCCAATTTGAAGCAGGGTCATCCATGAGATCACATCAGGTTACTCAGGCCTTTATCCAGTTGAGTCTTGAAAACATTCGAGCATGGAGAGGACACAGCCTCCCTGGACAACCTGTTCTACTTGATGGTTCTCACAGTAGAAAAGCTTTTCCTTTATCCATTCTGTTTTATGTATGTTGCCTCTCAGCTAACTCTTTTGAGCCACACTGAAGGGCCTGCCTCCATCTTTCTGGAATAACCATAACTTGTCAGGCTACTGTTAAGTTCCTCTGAAGTCTTCACTTCTTAAGACTGAATAAGCCCAGTTCCTTCAACATCTCCTTACAGACCAAGTGCTCCAGCCCTGTGACCAGCCTGGTGACCTCTACTGAACTCCTTACAGCTGATCAATATCTTTCTCATATAGAGCACCCAAACCTAGATACAATAATCAAGACATGGTGAGTCACTAGTGAGCGCTGAGTAAAGGGAAACAGTTGCTTCCCCTGCTGTGCTGACTCTACTTCTGTTCATTCAGACAAGGATGTTGTTGCCACCCATTGCTGCCAGGGCCCACTGCTGGCTCCACATCCAACTCACTGGCAGCCAGACCCCAAGGGCACTTTCTGATGAGCTGCCACGCAGCCAGGCAGTCCCATCAGGTAGAGTACAATCCATTAACCACTACCTTGAGCAACTTGATTCAATTGGTCCTCCACTGAGTATGAAGACCTCCAGAGGTTCCTTTCACCCTGAAGCATTCTGAGCCTTCACATATACAACAAAACCCATGACATAGCCATATAGCTTCCTCAGCACCATTTCTAAACTTCAGGTACAGTAGAAATTGGTATGTTCCCAGCAAAGCCTCACTGAAGTCCAAGGACAGCATGAACTGCAGTAATGCCCCACGGTGCTTCTACATCACCAGTACTTTAATTAGGATTCCCTGACTGCATTTTTGTCTCCATGAAAGCATGGTCAGTTACTTCCTTCAGTTATATTTAAGGTACCCACACTGGAGATCCCTTCCATGACTGGAAGGCTTCTGAAGACACAAGAACCTGTATTTGAATCAGGAGCACAGGGACTTGTTCCACCTCTTTTGGGACACATTATGTCTAGAGAATTTGTTACACTGTCACAGATAGCCCAGCTCGAAAGGTTCATTCCCTCCTCATTCAGAAAACATACAAAGCTTATAATTTTCCTCCACATCTTACTGACATAGTCTTTGATTATCAAAATGCTGTGATTTGTTTTTATATACAGTTGACAGAGACAGTGGGATGAGACATTTGCAGATGCATTTACACCAGACTTTATGCTTCAGAATATTTACATCTTCCACACTAGTTCGAGTTACTGAAAGAAACACTTGCTATCACAGTTTTAATCTTAGCATTCCCTAAAGGCAGGCTGAAAACAAAACCCATTTTCTTGGGGAAATCAAATAGGTTCTGTTTCCTTCCAGATGTCCTTTCCTCTTTCATCTCAGCAAGATGAAACTAAGGGGTAACAAGCTAGTACAAACTTTTATTGAACTTTATTCACAGCATATAGTCAATTAAGTTATAGACTTTATAAATACAAAAGTCTTTATCCATTATCCAATGCCAGGTCAAAAGCCTAAAGTCAAAACATTGCAAGAGACTGACAAAGTGCAAAGCGCAAAACAGAAGAGGGCACACAGATCAGACAATGTATTTGAAGCTGTAAGTGTTGTCACAGGATAGCCTCTTGCCTTTGCAGCGGCCACAAAGTTCTTGGCGATGAGGTCTCTTAAGATCAATATGTCGTTTCTTCTGAGGGCAGGAACAACGGGTCTTTGAACAGATCTTAAGAAACAAGACATTTATTAGTAGTAGATCAAAGGTGCTTGCTTCATGTTAGACTGACATTGAGTCTTCCTTAATCATAGCAACACATTTGGCCTGATGAAGAAGAGCTTATGTGATAAAAGCCCTGTGGAGTTACATGGTAAGAGCCTCCTCACCTAAGAGGCATAAAACCCTACCCTACGTGTAGCACTGTATGAACAGAGAACCGCTTGTGTAAGCCAGCTGCAGGAGTAGGGAGTCCTGTCCCAATTAGCATTTCCTGGTGCTTTGATGAAAGTGAGTTATCTTCCAGATAAAGTCAATATTGAGTTCAGCAACTTTAAACTATTAAAGGATATGACAAACTCTGGCAGACTTACCAGGATACAGAAATCTGTAACTTACCTGGCACTGGATCGCTTCCACTCGGTAGGGATTGAAGCCCTTTTGACATTTGCGACAGAGCTGCTTGAAGTACACCTGAAAAAGCCCAAGTTCTCAGTTATTATAGTTACTCAGGTCATTCAGTACAGATGCCTAAATTTGTGCCAAAACATCCAATTTGTCACTGATGTTGTGCCATTCTTACAAGTCTCAGGAACAAGAAGTGACTTGTTAACTACCTTGTTGCTTCCAGAAATGCACCACACATAAGCACTCTCCCATCTGGTCTTGCAGTCTTTACAGTGGAAATAGCCATACTTCTGCTCCAAAAACTGCAGAGAGAGAGAGAGAGTTCACTGAGCACCCTCCAGCACCACAAGAACACCCAGCCCAGCTCCCTCATTACACCACCTGTTTTCACGGGCTCCGCTGTTGCAAGAGAGACAGAGCTGCCTGGGGACTGCCGTGCAGACCTGAACAGGTGGCCAAGGGGGCGATCACCATGCCTTTTGCTGCCCAAGAGCAGATTTCTCTGCTTCATGGCTCGCCCACCACCCCTCTGGCCCAGAGCGGGCTGCCCCTGGTCCTCAGGCCCCGGTATCCCAGCGCAGCACACCTGGAAGGCAGACCGGCGTCTGGGGGCTGCAGCTGCATCCCGTGGTTTCTCTGCCGTCTCCTCACTCGGCACAGCAGCCTCTGCCTGGCTCTCCTGCTGCTCTCCACCACCATCCTCTGCCTGCTGCTCCTCGGGGGTCGTTTCAGACGCCTCGTCCTTCTCCTGGGGTCCAGTGGCCTCAGGCAGCGTGAAGAGGCGGCGGTCCAGCACGGACGAGTAGAGGGCGAGGTGCCCTTGGGTGCGGAGGGCAGCGGGGCTGAGGGGGCGGCCAACGGGCAGCGTGCGCGGCCCCAGCGAGCACTGCACCGCGGCATCCACCCGCAGGCTCACCTGCACGCCCACCTCCTTGGTGTCGACCCGGCGCAGCCGCGGCGTTAGCCCGGGGCTCACCTGCGACAGCAGGGCCTGGAGCTGGGCCCGGCGGTAGCTGTCCAGGTAGTCAGAGGGCCTGGGGGTGAGGGGCCCCCCGAGGAAGGGGCTGACGCCGCTTGTCTTGCCCTGCTTCCAGCTGGGCTGCTTCACCGGTGGTGTGTCCCCGCTGCGGCTTGGCGTGAGGCTGCCCCTGAAGCTCTGGTACGTGCTGAAGGGGTGATAGACAAAGCTCTCCATGATCACAGCCACCAAAAAGTCAACCTGCTCCTCTCCCCGCCTTGCCTTTATCTCATCTGGAAAGCTGCTGCTAATTGATGGGGAAATTGGCCCCAGCCCGGCGGGGTTAGCTCGGGGGTGGGGAGAGGATTGATTGCAGCGGGAGGGCTGCTAGCCTCCGCTCCCTGAGCTTCTCCTGGTGGGTGAGCTGAAACGGGAGCTGAGGTGTTCCCAAGCACACGGTGCGGGACGCCTGACAGGCAGACCACGAAGCTCCTGTTCGGCCATCGCAGCCAGGACCTCCCTCCCTCACCTCGTCAAGGTCTGTGTCGAAGCTTAAGGCCTGCGCAGCGCCAGCCGGCAACTGCGCACCGGCACCCAGGCCGACCTGCGCTGCTCCTGGAGGCCGCCTTCACCCATGATCTCTGGTGGGAAATGCAGCCACAGCGCTGGAAGGTGCAATAACAAATCCAGGGCGGAAAGAAGTCCCAGTTGTTTACGTAGGTGTAAATCGGTGAAGATCTTGACAGAGCTGTCTAAGTCCTGAGAACTAACGGGCGCTCAAAAACTAGCACATCTCTGCCAGACCCTGCGAAGATGAACAGATGTAATTTAGCCATAGCTGAGACATCCACGGCTTTCCCAGTGAGGGGAAGCCTGCTTGCTCACTGCTCTTGTTTATGGTCTTAAAAGAAGGAGAGGAGGGTTGGGAAACCAACTAAGCCGAGATAACCCGGGTACGGGACAGACAACCCAGCAAAGAATGCAGGCAATCACAGCTCTGAAAAGAAGTCTTTATGGGTGTTAAAAGGTCTGAGCATCACCATTGCTCCATTACGGGCAGGTGGAGGGGTGGATTGTCTATGGGCAGCTGTCCTGTCAACAGGATTGGTTTAGGAAAAGGTGGAAGAGTCTTCGGTTTGTACAACACTCCGGAGGGAAAATCGGAAAAAGTGGTTGAATACCTGTATAATTAAATAAATTATAGCAATACAAGCACTTACATATTAGACTAATAGTCCTTCTCTCATAATTACATCACTTTAGTTCAATTCTAAGGTAATACAGTTAAAATCATATAATTAAATTATGCAAACTGTGTATCTGAGTCTTTAGAGACTGCAGAACCCCCAAATCCCTGGGCCTGCTGTGCTGTGAAATAATTCCTTTGCATGTCTCCTCACCACCTTTATAAAAGCATTGCAATATAAAATTAAATGGGATGAGAAGATGGGGCAGAAGAGTTGGTGGGGATGATGTTTTTAAATGTTCACAGCCTATCTGAGAAAGATCCTTCCAAGTGTCTGAAATAAATCAGTAAGAACCACTACTTTTATGGGATGAAAAGGTGTTGAGAATCAGGAAACACACATTTGTCGTAGTTAAAAGCAGGATGGCTCAAGGCTCCACATTGTGCTCGGGATTTCAAAGCATCCTCTGTAACAACTCAAAGCAAAAACAGGGCATCGAGATGACCAAGTTAAACCTTACAGCCGCAGTGTGTCTGCAAAAACGGTAAGTCGTTAGGGTGCCCTGGGAGGTGATGGAGATTGAATGGGAAACTCCATATTACGTGGCTTCCTCTGGAATACTTTGGGAAGAACCAGTCATTGCGGCTTCACAGAACACTGCAGGGTGAGAAGTTAAAGAAGTCCACTGGAAGAAAGAGGGACGTGGAAAAATTATTGTATGAAGAGACACTGAAGAAGGTGACAGATGAGTAAGTAGGTGGTGTGATAAAACTGTAAAATATGGACTATTATGGAGAGACAGGAAGAAACCGCTTTGCAGCACAAGGGCAGAATATCCAGCTAAAATGAAAGATGTCCAACTCAAAATTGGAGATAGGAAGAATTTTCCACCCAGTTTGAAATTATTTTATGGACTCATTGCTGAGGCCAAGTACAAGTCAAAACAAGGATTGGGTATGTATGTGGAGGATAATAATATTCTCTTTATTATAACATCAACCACCATAAATAATTTAATGTGCCAAGGCCTACAAAACCACCTAACTAAAAAGATGAGGTCGGGACCTCCGCAGGCAATGGCGCTCACCACAGCACTGCTGCTCGCCATAACAGCGCTGGAGGCGTTCTCTGGGACATGAGCTGCTGTTAGTAAGAGGGAATACCTCGGCCTTGGACGTGATCCTTCACTTCTCTGTGTACAGAGGCGTGTGAATCACAGAGGGTGGCTGACCCCTGCCTCGGGACACTCCCTTTTGGTGTAGTGAGAGATCACCCAGGGAGGGAAGGCGCTTAATGAGCCACCTCACGTCCGCCGCCGGCGGCTGTCTCGCACTACCTCTTGCCCTACCCCTCCCCGTACCGCTCACCGTGGCCCCCCAGCCCCGTAGACAAAAGCTGACGAAAAGGCACGGCCAGAGCTTGACCCCGCGCCCCCGCCGCTGACCCGGGCCGACGGTGGCCGTGGCCCCGCGTCCTTCCCGTGACGCGAGGCCGAGGAAGGCGGAAACGGCGGATGCTCCCGGTGCGCAGGCGCTAGGAGGTGTGTTGGCGCCAAGCTTTGAAGGGGGCGCCGGGGCCGCCGCGGGAGCGCGCCCGTTGGCGGGGCTGCGCGGCCCTCTCCCTCCCCCGCGCGCGAGGCGATGCCGTGGCCGCCGAGGGGCCGGAGGGAGGTAAAGGCCCCGCGTGTGGCTCTGCCCGGCCCCGGGAGCTGCCCTTGGCGGGGCAGGTGGGGTGCGTCCCCGCCGCCCTCTGGGGTTTAAGCCTGCTGGGGGGTCCCTCCCCCTGCAGCCGTTCTCTCGACCCGCGCGAGGCTTTGCGGTTACCGGCCTACCGGGAGGTGGGGGGTAGGGTTGGTTTTGGTTCGTCCCCTGAGGCCGCTCGGCCCTGCGAGTGTCCCGGTGGCGGCTGCGCTGGCAGCCCTCCCGTGCGCCGGTGTCTGCCCGGCAGGAGCTCTCCCTAATGGGAAACAGTGCGGATAGGTCGCTTCGAGTTCTACAATGTATTTCTGAGGCAGTTTTAATTTCCTGGCTTTTTGTCTCAGGGTGGGCTTTACCCTGTTGGTAAGTGCCTGCTCTTCCTGTCGCTTCGGTAAGGCTGTGCGTGTGAAACGGCCATCACGTGGGGAACGGATTTTACAGTGGAAACAATAAATGTTTAAATGAACAGGAAAGCTTCTATGGCAATCTTACTTATACCTGTTTTTTAGTAAAACTGTGAAGCTGGCAGTGTCTGCTCCACGTGAAAGCAACTTTAAATAAATTCTTGGCACATAAATTGTTATGGTTGTAAAAGTTTATATCTAATAGTATATATTCTGTCATACAGTGGTGAGTGTGGATTTTTTATTTGTTTGAAATACCTCAAAAGTGTTGTGCCAATTCAATCTTGATTTTCTCCAGTATTTTCTGAGTATTTTTATTATCTCTGGTGTAATTCCCTATGCTCTTGTCTGCTGTTTTCGTACCGTGGTCATCACTGCAGCGTTTGAACACACTCATCACTGTCCTAAAGTTAAACAGGTTGGGTTACAACACAACTGCCAAGAAATTAAGGATAACAGACTTAAGACTTGCAGATCCGTGATGTTAGAATAGCACTGTATGAAAGTGTTCTTTTATTTTATCTCAGGTTTTTCATCAACTCTTTCAGTAATGTTATGGATCAGAAAATGGCTTACAAACCTGTGGAAAGACCATCTTTCTTTGAAATATTTAAGGCACGTTGCAGTGAATCAGGTACAGCTTCTCTACAGTAAATAACTTTTGTTAGGGTTGCTTTTGGGACGTTGCTATTTTATACACATGTGCTGTACACTGTGTATTCCATATAAAAGTGTTATGTGACTTGTTAGCAACTCTACTTGCCCCAAATCTGTATTCACTACTATCTACCTCTTTTAAAAATCTGTTTAAATTTTATTAGTAGCTTTTTTTCATAATGTGTGCTTAGTTATTTTTTTTGTACTTGTTTTTGAGCTGTGGCTTCCCTATGTACCCACATGCAGCCCAGGTTTAGTCTTTTGCCAAATGCGCCTGTAGTCATATGATTTATTAATGTTAAAAGGAATCTGTTTAACTTGTGTTTTCCCATCTCACATGGAGCATTAATTACATATTAATTTACAACTAATTATGGTCTTCCCTTCCATGTATCATACATAGAATGCAGAGTTCTGTTTTATGTCTTGGTTTAGTAACATGAACTGGTACTTGTTGTCGTGTGTGATTTGCATGCCATTTGGCAGGTTGCTTTCCCCCTTTTTTTTTTTAATGTGGTTTTCTGTATTTTTGATTCATAGACTTAGGGCCTATCAGTCTCAACTGGTTTGAAGAACTCAGTGCCGAAGCACCCTCATATGAGCCTAAATTGTTAGGAGAACTTGATGGTCCCTTTGGCTGCCTTGATCAAACATCTTTTAAAACTCCAAGGGCAAAACTCTCCACATACAGTCAGCTGGCATCAACTCCACTGATTTTTAAAGAGGAAAATATATTGCCACATTATTCTTCTCCTGGAAAAGAACTGGATCAGAAAAAAATAGAAGCAAGTGAGTAATTTTTATTTTCTGGGTTTTTTGTTAAAGAGGTACTTAAAGGCTGCTTGGAGCAAGAGGCTTTCCTTTTTGTTGTAACTGATGATTATTAATGTAATAGATAATGTTACTGCAGAAATGTTATCTTAGAAGGCTTCTGAAGATCTCCTATAAAAATGCAGGAGTAATCCTAATAATTAATTCAGCCTTGGGATAAACTGGTAATGTATGTGCCAAGTTTGCTGTAGAGGAGATAATTGTCCTACTCCTAATACTCTAATTACTGTTAATATATGGAGCATATGAGCTTCTTAGTGTGTAACCTGGTGACTGGGAATCAGTGATTTTTGATTTATCAGTCTGATTTTCATGTTACCCAAAATCTCTGAAAAATCTTTTCAATAGAGAGAATGATGCTTATGAGGCGATCTGTAGGGCACTCTTTATCCTTTCTTAGAAAGATCGAGAAGCACTAAGCTCTTTGAGTTAGTAAAACTGTAAGTTATGGAAAAAAGTTACACTTTTCTATTTGGAAACAAGGAGTTCCACTGCTCTTATGAGGTACTTCTCACTACATTATTTCCAAATCCCCAAGTACATTGTGAGAATACCTGTCACTTTGCTCCTTTTCGATGTATCTGCAAGCCATAGTACCTATCCTCCTTGGACGGAGAGAATAATTTTTTCTATGGAGAATGTATGCATAATTATATATAAGAATCTTTTCAATGGAAGAATATCTAACCCTGTTCCTGCAATATCTGATATACATCTACCTTGTCTGTGCCCTCCTAACAGTAAGAGAAGCTCTTCTGAGTAGGTTACAAGACTCCCTTTTTTATCAGAATCATTCTTACATCCTAAACTGAAGTCTTTAAAGGTGTAGAACTGTGTTGCTATTCAAATATACTTTATAACACTGCTTCTAGAGAATATTGCTACCCTGTTCGTTTCTCTTAAAGTTTATGGCTGAACTTCTGCTCCAAAGTCTCAGCCGACAAAATGTTTCTTCTAAATTTAGCTATTTGGACTTTTACAGTGTTAAGTCCCTAGTGATTTCTCTGTAGCATTTCACAAATTGCAAACAAAGGAGCCTGTATTTGTGTATGCAGACTTCGTATACACTCCGTAACAGAGGGAGGATGACTGTTACCAGAGCTTCTATAGTTACCTGTGGCTGGCCCGAGATCTTATTCTCCTAGTTCTCTTGGTTAGAGCCAACTGTCTCATGTTCCTTGGTTGCCTTCTTGTGAAAACAAGAGCATGGATGGAAGCTGGATGGATTTCACCTTGCTGTATGGTACTGGCATGCAGCCGTGCTTGTGCATATGGGCTCAGGAATAGAGAAGCAGAAGGAAATGGAGAGCCAAGGTGTAATTTCTGATGTGGAAGTTGTTTGGAATTCCCGAGTAGGAATTCTTTTGAGTAGTTGCTTGTTCATGCAGAGGCTCAGTGTTCAGAGGATTCTGCTGCTTTGATGGGCACATTCTTTCTCTTTTGCCTGGAGAGGCATAGCATATGAATAGTTACTGCTATTAGTGACAGTGCCTCCACTAACGGTTTCAGAAATAGTTTTTGCTTTGTGCTGCTTATTCAAATCAAGACGTGCATGTCTTAAGTAAATTTGAGGGAAGGCTGGTTCAAGTGCATGTTTTTGCATGTATTGAGTTTCTCCTAAGAATAACTTCTGCAGTGACAAGAAAGGCACAATAGAGTATACTAAAACTGAAATGGAATATGTGACTTGAATAATATCAAGGAAATATACTGAAACACACATATATTGAATGAATAAAGTGACATAGTGAGCATTTTTCGGCTGTGCACTTGAAGTGTGTTTAGCATTGTTAGGATATAGAATTTGAACATGCTCAAAACTCTAGAGGAAAAGGTAGTGTTTTGTTGGGGGTTAGGTGTTAATTAAAATGAGACACTGCATAATTTTTTTTTTTTAAGATTATCTTTGAACTTCAAAATCGAAACTGTTACTTGTATTTCTGCAAGGTGGTGTTGATCATTATCTTCTACGTTGTAGGCAGAGAGGATGTGATAAGCCCAACTATCACAAGAAGAAAAACAGATCAAGAAAATGAAATGCTTGCTTCTCCTTCTGGTACCTGCCACAACTGCCTTGCTGCTAGGTATGCTACATACATCAACACAAATATAAAATAAACTGAATTTTAAACAAAAAGAAATATTAAAACCACTGTATTTGTCTGATAGATTTCTTCAGAGCAGTCAAGAATCTTGGATGTCTTGTATGTTTATGATACTTCTAAGTTGCTAAGTGATTTAAAAATAAATCCCTAGCTAATTTTGAAAACTTCCTTCCTTTTTAGGTGTTCTTCTTTTCTATTTTTCAACTCCTTCACAGCTGTCATGTGGCATTTGTTGACATTATTTCAGCTTCCCAAATCCTCAACATCCAGTGCAAGAAAGAGTAGTAGCGATGTATCGTGTAATTCTCAAGTAGTAATTTGTGAAGCTGTTTATATTATTTACTGAGATTTTTTTAGTAATAGCCTTGATTTCTACACTTGAATGTGTGTATTTCAGGTAAATCTGATCAAAGTACTCAGGTTGATTAGAACACTCTAATTTATTTAATTAAAATCAATTAAGCCAATTTCCATAGTTTCATACAGCATATTAAGAAATGCATGGTTATATTGAAATCTTTTATAGTATTTGTCAGACAAATCATCACTGAAAATTAACATATTTCATAAAAGAAGCATTTTACAGTTGTAATAAACTTACGGTAATGTTTAAAATACTGACTGGTGGTTAAAGAGAAATCTATGTTTTATTTAGTCAGGAAAATAGCCACAGTTGCAAAGAAAGACAATAATGCAGGCAGTAATATATATAGTCTGAAATAGTTACTTATTTTCAGAAATTGAGAAGTTAATATTTTTAAATTTGGTTTTGTTTTGCAGTCCAGCTACTTTAAGGAATACTTACAGAACACCTCAGAGAAATAATATGACTGGTTTGTATTTTAACTTTTTGGTTTTACAAAATATCTGATATCTGTAGATAGAAATTCTTACCTCTTAGGTATTATTTAGTGTCCTTATTACAAAATGTTTTTTAGGACCATATGGAAGCTTGTTTTGCACACCAAAATTTTTGGAGGTAAGTATTTTATTCCTGCATTTTGTTTTATTTTTCTTGAGTACCACATCTAGAATTCTGCATAGAAATAATAATTGTTAAATATATTTATAGGTCACAACTCCAAAACGTATTTCTGAAAGTCTGGGAGCGGAAGTGGATCCAGATATGTCCTGGTCAAGTTCTTTAGCCACACCTCCTACACTTGGTGCAACAGTAATAATAGGTATTTCCAAAAGTTAACAGTTGTGAAGGGTTATAAACTTCTGGTTTTGACACTTAGTATGAACAGATTTTTTTTTTTAATTAAAAAGGACAAAACTTACATAAGTGATGCTTAGCGGGTAACTTCAAATAATGCAGATGCAAAAGGAAGAAATTAAATGTGTCATTGCTTTTCAAAAGTTTTCTTCCTTTGTATAAGGGATTAGGGAATAAAAATTTAGAAATAACTTAGCAAAGCATAGAAAGAGGATTAGATAATGATTGCTTTGCACTATCACAAAACTAGATACTATTAGGTCAAGTCATATGAGTATGTTTATGAAGTCGAAGGAGGTAGCCTGTTGAGTGAACTTTCAGCAGTAGTGCTGGCTTCAGTGTTCTTAACTCCTCTCACTGTACCTACCATCATATTGATGTGGTGAGACAGGCTGAGATACTGATCCAATTGAAGACCGTATTTTCTGGGTTATTGGAACTGGGCAATTCCTGGACCTCATTTACTGCACAGCTGCACAAACAGCTGTGCCAGCATAACTGTGAATGAGTGGCTGATAACTTTTTAAGTGGTAACTAATAGTTACCAAGCCTGGACCTAAGGTGTTGCTGTAAGTGAGGTTTTGTTAGCTTGCGATAAGCACAATGAAATTTGACTATATGATTTATTGATGAAAATTCTTTAGAAAATGGGAAGACCTGGATCTCTGCTTATCTCATGATATTGCTCTTTTTAATGTTGTTAAACTCTGACTGTATAAAGCCTATAGAGCATGCAAGCATATAAAGGATGATGAGAATGAATGCTATAATTGGGAATCTCTCTTGGGAGGGAGGAGGTGGTACTATTTACGAGGCTACCAACCTGTGCTGTATTGGGTGTTCTTTGGTTCAGAATTATGTGACCTGAAGAGAAAGGCTGGAGGAGGTACGCATAGCTTAATGATGTTCTTCTGGGAGATGAGTTGTGGTTTGAGCTCTCATTCTCCCACCTCCTGGATGAGCCTAGTATTTTACAGTAGTGATGTCCACTCTGCCATCTGGCACTGGTGAAAGGAAAAAGTGAATCATTTGGCTGCAACATGGACCCTAGATGCCATATCTATGGAACATGTTATTTGAATATACTGCTCTTTAGCCATCTTAATAATAGGGTTCACTTTCTCCTTTTGTAATGTAGGTGGAAAGATACTACTGCTCTTGTGGGAGGAAATGGAAAAAAACAAATTCTTGATAGAGGCCTCAAGATCTCTTGCAGATCCTTTGACAGAAAAAATTAGAGTAGTGCCATGCATAACTGCTGGAAGGGGGAATGGCAGCGATGGAGGGCTCAGGGTGGTAACTGCTCTACCTACATAGCAGAAACCGCAACCTGTGAGTTAGGGTGTTCTGTGATGTTACGAAACTGCTTTTGTACATTGTCCCTCAGCCTCACCTGTAGGACTTTCTAGTAGAACTTTTAGTTAGTTTTTAGTAGGTTTTTTTTTTTTTTACAGATTTCGATTGTATTTAAAATAATCCAATGAAAACCCTCCCAAAACACAACTGTATTTGAAAACACTCAGCAAATCATTTAGGAGCAAATGAATTGACTTGTCTGTCTTTCTTCTAAAGCTAGAGAGAATGATTCTATTTCTGGAGCAAAGGAACAGGATGAAAGAGCTGATAGAGTAAGTAGTTTTAAGAGCTGTGCTGTTCTTTAATTTCAGTTAAGCTATTCAGTTACATGTTTACATTCCTTGAGCCAAGAATAAAAAATTGTGTCATTTTCCTTCCAGGCCCACCTATCTGGCTGTTTAATAAAGAAGTCACTGCTCACAAAATTAACTTTGCAAAACCTGGCTGTAGACTGTATTCTCACAACCCACTTTGATGAAGATTTTTGCCTTGTTTTTTAAAGCAAGCAAACAAACAGAAACAAAAACAAACAACCCAACCCCCCCCCCCAAAGCTCATCCAAACAAAAAAACCCCCAAGACAACAAACACAAACCCACTTGGATTCAGCTGCAGAGGGGGTCATTCAAAGACAAATCAAACCTAGGAACTGCAATATGCTACTTATCTGAGAGTTGGTTGGTTTGGTTTTCTTCCTCTTTTGTCAGAGTTTTGGGAGTTGGCAATAACTTCTTGTCCTCAACCACTACACTAAGAGTTGAAATTGAGTATTAATTTCAGTCCTTTGATAGTGTTAGGGAGAGTTCTTGCATAATTTTACCCTGTGTGTATTAAAACTGAATGATTATTCAGACTGAAAGCCAAGGATGGTGCTAATAGGATTCAATTACAAATTTACATTTGATTCTTAACTACCTGAAACTTCACAGTTAACAGTTACAAGTTAAAACAAGCAAAAAGTCTTCTGCTTCCTCCTATCTCCTTTGTTCCTTTTTGAGAAGCTTGCTAATAGCAAACTGCAGAACCCATTCACTGCCCTTAAATTGACTGTAGAATGGAATTTGATTTGCATTGAAAATGGGGATTATCTGCTTATTTATGTTCAAGTGTACCTGTGAAAACATTACCTTTTAAGAGATGCAGAATTATTCAGATACTGCAGTAAATGTTTAAAGTTGTATGTTTTATTATTAAAGTGACACTTACTGGTATGTAATATAATGGCTTATATCTTTGGTTTACAGATTTTGCACAACTTTTTTTCCAACCATGATAAATGTCCTGGGACGAGCGATACAAGTATGCTGTTCCTACCAGAGACAGTAAAGCTAAATGCTGAAGATGACCTCAAAGATTTTGGTATGCATTGGTACTTTACTACTGTGTATACCCTGAAGCAAGACTTGAGGGTAAAGTTGCATTGTATGTCTTGAGCTGATCCTATGGTTTATTTCCTCTGTCAACTGTGTACTCCCACTTCCTGAATTGTAAAATTGTAAAACTAATCTGGCCATTAAAAAGGGAATCAGTTCCTGTTGAGTCAGTGAGTTAAATCAGGGTATCATGCTGGATTAGTGCTAGTGTTAATGGAGGAGTGAGACTGTAAGGGAGAGCTGAAAGAGAAAAACAGTACAGGCTCAAGGGGGAGCAATTGAATAGGCTTAGCTCAATTGCCATTGAATAGGTTTAGCTTTATCATGAAGTTTCACCCCAATACTCATTCTTGTGGTGAGCTTGTTTTTTAATTTTGCTATGTTCTTTCTTCATTTAGTTCACCTATTAGTTCAAAACATTTCAAACCCCTTAGGAAAAAGTAATGTTATCTTTTAAAAAGATGCAGAAAATGCTCCACCAAGGGAAAAATGTTTTTATCCAATTTCTCAGACCATTTTAGTGAACAAGTGAAAATGAATGCTTGAGCGTGAGCTTTTTGATTTTTGTTGAGAAATGATGACAAAAGGGAAGAATATTAACAGAAAATTGTTTAGCGTGTGTGGGTGTAAAAGGTTGCTGTAGAGATTGACACAGGCTAGACAGGTGATATATCTTTAGGATATATGTATGTCTCCTTATCTGAATTGAATGGATTCCTTGTTTATGAGGTTGTCATTTCCCTGACCCTCCAGCGAGTTCAGAAGTCAAAATTAACTTCTCTGTGGTGGTGGGTGCTTTTTTTTCTTTTCCTGGCACCAGGTTATTCAGTGTACAGCCAATATCTTTACAATCTTTCAGATACTCTTGATCTTATTTTTTCTACTGAAGGTAATGGTTCTTGTTTAAATAAGTGTATTTTTAGAAAATGCAGTTGACAAATTACTATAGGACAGAATTTACTCCAGGACCTCCAGTTTCTTCTTTCAAGATCTTGTTTAGTGATAACTTCTGCCACTCAGGCAAAAACCCCAGAAAGTAAAGAGAATGAGTAACTGTTCAAGAGATGTGATGAGAGGTGGTTTTATATCTATGGCGTGGGCATGAACATTTAAAGGGTGTAATACCAATAGTTGGGCATGTGTGACCAGATATTGGGACATCTTCTGGATGTCCCAAATGGAAAATCTTTTGTACACTAGGTTATTTAGAAGTTCTAATAAGGAAAATAGTTCTAAATTGTAGAAATTGTACCTAAAAAAGGCTCATGGAAAAAGTTAAGCTATTAGCTCAACCTAAGTTAAGCTAAGGAAAACAGAGGACAAGTATGTTTTCTGGGTACTTCGTTACAATTTCTTTGATATGGAAAAGTCTTAGAAAGCACTCTCAATATAAAACCTAGCTATCTTTTTGAATGTGAACTATTTTGATATGTAGGCCTAGTTTAATATATTTGAGAAGGTAATATTTTCATTTTGTATCTATAAGCTTTTAAGGCTGCCTATGAAGTAGAGTTTAGATTCTTTTTTCCCCACTGCATATTAGTTCTCTACACAAACAAAAAATTCTTATTTTTCTGATATTTGTGCCAATTGCTTGGAACTTGTTAAGCTTCCTAATCAATTAAAAAATGAGAATCTTTTCTGAATCCTTCTAGACACTATACTATACTAAAGGAAAAGATAGTTTAATGGAATTATCCTTAAATAACAGTTTCCTTGGCTGCCACTTATAGATGAAAATAGGCAGCTTCTCAAGGTGTTTGGTACCTCCCATCTGGTACAAATTTTTGAGGTAGAAATCCAGACATTTGTCTTGTAAAATTTCCTACTCATTCCCCTGTCTGTAGGAAAAAAAAAACCGAAATGCTTCTGAGACAACTAGGTTTCATCTTGGAAACCTGCTTAATTAACCACAGTCCTCAGGAGGTCCAGGGTATCTGCATGGATGTTCTTTGCCTTCTGTCTCTAACAGCTGCTGTTGGAGAGTAAACTTCTTTAAAGACATGTAGATTTATCTTTCCAAACTCACTCCTCAGTAAAGGTAATTGCCACAAAACTGAAAGCTGTATTTACTGATAAAAACATAATACTGTTCCAAAGTTATTTCCTAAAACTTAATTTTTTACTTCGTTTCCTTTCCTCACCTCCTCAAAACTATTTAGAGTCGGAGGTGTCAGGCGGCTTGTTTGGCGAGATGAATAGCTTTGAGGATACGTTCAACGTGCCTGCTAAGTCCAGTGGAGCTCTTCTGCTGATGCCACATGCTTTGGATGCAGTAGACAAATGTGAAATAAACACAGATAAAGCACAAGGAAAGGGGGATGTTCCTTCCGAGAAGCCTATTGAAAAAAAGACTGGCATTTCACAGGAACTGAAAGCAACGAGCTGGACTGAAAAAAGCCACTCTATTGAAATTAAGGATTCTTTACTCCAAAACACAGATGAAGATACAGGGGATAGTAAAGATGGCTGTTTAAGAGCAGAAGAAAAGGAATTGGAGTCACTTAGGATCGTGGGAGGTGTGCAAGATTATAGAACATGCAAGTCATCTGGGAATGAGAAGCCTGTGAAAGAAGATGTGCCGTCTTCACCAAGCCAGTGGTCTCAGCTGAACTTATCTGACCTTGATGTAGCTCACTTGGAAACGTCTATATGTAGCTCTCCACCCTCTGACTTACGTAGACAGAAAAAATCAGGAGAAAAGTCAGTACTAATGACCAAGGACGATGCTGTGGAAACAGCTTTACTGAATACTTCAGGCTTGATCAAAGCACAAAACCTATTGAGTGTCAATTTGTCAGAAAAGTGCTATGAAGTGAAAAATTCTGAAAACAACCCAACGTTGGAAATAACTCCAGTAAAATCTGTATCTCTAAGCGTTCAAGATCCAAAGTTAGTCAAAGGATATGCAGCTGAGAAGGTTTCCAAAATGAGCTTCTTAAACTGTAATTCTTTTTTAATTGAAAGTACAAATGTCACAGAGTATTCTGTAGTCTACAACAGAAGCTTTTCCAAGCATTTGAAAGCAACTTCTAAATCTGTCATAACGGATGTTCTGTCTCACCCACTTGTATGTAGTGCTACTTCTCCAGATAACTGCAATGACCTACATTTAACAAATAGTGAAGATACCCTTACAAAGTCTGACTTTAGAAGCCTGAATATGTTAACCAGCTTGAGAAAGAGATCCAAGAGATTTATTTATACAATAAATAATTCTTTACTCTATCAAGAAGAAAAAATACATAAAGAAGTAACCTCTGAATCGCCTATTCATCCTCTATTACTGCATTCGGAATCTGATTCATGTGAATTTAAAGGCTGTCATGTGGCCCGTGTTGATGAGCAAGGTATATTATTAAGCTTTTCATAATTTGTGGAGGATTCTTTATTTATTTATTAAGAACCTTTTCTGTAAATGTTTCAGATAAAATCATGTACAATCTTGTGTTTGTGAGAAAGTAGCTCTGCAACTGGGAATCAAGATATGGAATTGGTCTGTTACACACTAGTAATGACAGGATAGCGTTATTTTCAAATAGATTGATAACTTACTGTTTTAGAGACAGATTAATTTCTGGAATAGAAAATTCCACCTTAAGCCATTATTCTAATTGACCTGCTTAATTATCTTTGTCAATGCTCTTTAGACATGCATAGTGTCAAGGGCCATCCTGTCTTAGAGATCATAAAGAATGGTAAAGGTGTATTGTTATTTTTTCCAAAATTAGGGGGTTTAAGACTGTACATCTTTCTTCCAGAAGCACAAAATTTTTCTGAAAATGAAGTATATACTGAAAGCAAGCACATACTCCTGTGCTTAAAAGCTGCTGTTATTGCTAGAAGAGTTACTTAATATTAGGAACTGAAGTACTTTTTGAAAGAAATCCTTATGTTGAGAGCTCATCTCTTCAAATTTCATTACAACTAAAAATTTATTTTTTAGTTTTTTTTTTAACTGATAGCATAAACTGCAGGCTACTTACTTGTTTCTGGGCATTAGAACATGGTTAGGTTACACAAATCTCAAATCTTGTCAAGGTGTTCACATTTGGAAATGCATGTTATTTGCACCAGTGTTAAGTGTGTGTAGAAATTTTGGCCCATAATTTCTATGAAAATCTGAATTTGCATTTGTTTGAATAAATGAGAGCTACTTTATTAACATGGGTTTTTTCTGTAATGTCTTCTCTTGTAGACTGCTTGCTTCTTTCTGAAAGAAAGCATTTGCAATCGAATGTCAAGGAAAATAATTTCAGCACCCGTACTTTAAAAATGGATATAACGGATAACTCATCTGATAATTCCTTCAACGATAGGCTGAAGCAACAAGACCTCAGAGTCTTGGGGAAAAATGCAAAAGAGGATCAACCTGCTACATCATTAAAATGCTTAGAAATATCTAATGCACAAAAAGAAGACACAACAGATTCTTTAAATAGTGAAATAATTTCAAACATAAAATGCAAAGTTCTAACTTCAGCATGCCTCATGGCAAGAAAGCGTTCCAGATTGCTCCATAAAGGCTGTTGCTTAGACAAAGGCAAGGAAAACAAGTATGAGAGTGCTGACATGAACGATGGAGCTACTGTATCTCAGAGCCTTAAAGAACAACTTGCGTGGTCCTCTCCTAGAGATAAGGAATGCTTGATTGATGTGCACCATGACACTACGTGTGTGACTGACGGCAGCTTCAATAATACTTTGAGTCAGACCAACTTTGGCATAATTGGAGACAGTAGTGATTGTTGCAATAAAATTCCAACTGATAAAAAGAATGCTACAGACCAGCAGTCAATAGACAACTGCAGCGAAGTACTTGGACCTTTGGGAGTAAACTGCTCAGAAAATGTTAATCCTGGATTAAAACAAGGGGACAAAACAGATTCAGCTGCCTTTTCAGAAGATGTAGCTGATAAACAAGAACCAAAGTCTGTTGAAAACAACGAAAGCCCTCAAGCAGCTTCTTCTAATAATGTAGCTGTAGAGATTGATAAGGAATTGTTCAATTGTATAGGTGATAGTTCTTTAAATGAACTAATTTCTGAAGATGATAAACAAGTAGCAGCTATGTATTCCAGCACAAAGTCAAAGGAAAACTTAAAGCATAAAGGGAAATCATCAGGAAATCTTAATGCATGTAGTTTGAATTTGGGCTTTGGTGGCTTTCAGACTGCTTCCAATAAACAGATTAAATTCTCTGCAGTCAGTATAGCAAAAGGCAGAATGCTGTTCAAAGATATTGAAAATGAATACTTTGAAGCCTCTTCCATTGAAAGAGTCGGAAACTTTTCAAATCAAGTTAAAAAGGAGAGTACTTCTTTCTCAGATTCAGAAAGCAAGTTGGGCAGTAATTTATCTGAATCTTTAGATTCACAGACAAGTTTTCTTGAGCCCAGGCATACACAGTTTGTTCCACATAAAGCTGGCTTGTGTAAAAGTTTTCCTAGAAGTCAACAATCCTGGCAAGAAACAAATCAAACTTTGACAGCAAGCCAAGAGGCTGAAATTGCTGAACTTTCTAGTATCCTGGAAGAAACAGGTAGTCAGTTTGAATTTACACAGTTTAGAAAGCAAAGTAACATGATACAAAGTCATGTCTTTCAACAGTTCAGAACTGTAGAAACACATGGAGCAACAAACGCAGAAAATATTTCTGAAACAAAGAAAGATGATGATTTTTGCAGCACTTTTGAATCCGAAAATCAAGTAAAAAATGATAGGTATTGTCCTAAGCAGGAAGACATAAATGAATACTCTAAAGTGGCAGAATATGGAAAAGAAAATGCAATGGTTTTCCATAAAAATGACAAAAAGGTTACTTATACTAACTTAGACAGAAATGAAAGTAGAATATCTGATGGGAGCTTTCTGGTAGCTGAACAGGACAGCTTTTCTAATTTTGTAGGCTTTACCTCAGCTGCAGGTAAAAAAATAAATATTTCTAAGGAGGCTTTGACCAGATCTGCAGAACTCTTTAGGGACTTGGATGATGACAACTATTTCCTTAATTCTGAAACTAGTACTAGATGTCGCAATTCAAATGGGCATATGTCTTCTAACTGTAATTTTGTCAGATGCCTGACAAAAGAAAACAAAGGAAAAATGGTTTATGTTTCAAATTTCAACAGCACAGGTGCCATTTCCCATGCAGGTTCCGTTTCCCACCATGCACAGAAAACAAAGGAGGAAAATATTAGTACATCGTTCAAAGAAGATAAGGAAAAACAAACAAAAATATCAATGATTGATAATGAAAATGTTAATTTCAGTAGTACTAACACTATCACTAACAGTCTGCCATCCATTAAAAAACATAAGCAGAATCATAACACTTCCAAAGAGTTTCTGAATCAAGGAGACAGTGAAGTAGAAGGTAGTTTTCAAGAAGAATCATTAGATGTAACATGTCTAGGAGATACTATTACAACTGTAGAAGAACATAGTTTATCAGATGAAATGGAGAACCTGTCTCAGAAAGGAGAAGATGGGAAGGGAAATGAACGCTTGTTACAAAAATTGCAGACTCCAGCTGATGGTGATATACCTGTTTCTGATGCAGCTTTGGATCATTCTCTACACTTGCTCAATGTACACTGTGGAGAAAGAGTTGTAAATGTTTTGGAGAACTCTGATAGACAAAAGACAAATTGTAAAAATGTGACAGAAGACACCACTCATGATAAGAACCTGTTGGTAAATGAAAGCAGAATAAAAATAGGTTCTTACCATCATGATCAAATACCTTTTGAGCAGAAGGTGGATGTTGAAAAAAATGAAAGGAAAGGGAGTTATGTGACTGGTTTTCATACTGCTAGTGGCAAGAAGATAACAATTGCTGATGGGTTTTTGGCTAAAGCTGAGCAGTTCTTTGCAGAAAATGTTGATTTAGGAAAGGAACATAATGACAATTTTGAGAACCTCATAAAGAAAAGGAAATGTGGTAAAAATTGTGTCAAAGACTGTGGTTTATGTGTTGAAAGTGTTGTTCAATGCCATCCAGAGAAACTTAATTTTATTAAAAAGCTTGTTCCTGAAGAACCTGGGTGTCAATTGAAGCAGGCAGTAGAGATCAGCCCCGCTAAACACGCTGTGATTCTTGATACTGTTAAAGTAAATACATTTGTTAATCTACGTGAAGATTGTGAAAGAGGTTTGGTAACTTCACATACACATAGAAAAGCTGATGACAGACCTGGAAAGTCAGAATTGGAATCCCTTCCTGGACAGGAGAGCGATGCTTTAAGTAGAACTCATTTGTCTGAAGATGATGAACTGTTTGCAGAGAGAGAGATGGGATACTCACCAAAAAAGGGGAAAGATTCAGAAAACATGCATGATTTTCCTGAGCACTCTGCTGCATCTTTGCATTTAATAACAGTATCAAATGACCTTGAAGAAAATTCTGTGCCTGGAGAGATAAAAAATACTTTATTTGTTGAAGATAGTAACAATAAATCTAATCAATCCCTCCTGTTAACTTCAGAAAGTAGCTGCTCCTATTTGAACTGTGACAGTAAGGCATTTGACTTAGAACAGTTAAATGAACCTTGTGCTGATAGAAACTGCTTCACAGACGCCATAGTTAATGCCTGCCAAAACCAGTCACTAGTCAGTCTTCGTGAGGATGAAACTAATTTAACCAGGTTAAAAGAAACAACACTTAATGTTGAAAATCACAAGAGTGATCTGAAACAAACTGTGTTTAATACAGCAAAAGGTAAAGCAGTTTCTGTTTCAGAAAGTGCATTAGCAAGAGCCAGACAAATGTTTCAAGATGACTATAGTGAATCTGCAAAATACGAAATTGAGACTAACTCAAGGGCTAATCAAACAGAAATTGCTGGAAATTCATCTCCTGTCATTCATGCTGAGTGTCCTAATTCTGCTAAGTTTTTAAATGCTACAAGAAGTGAAGAGATTAATTCAGCTGCATCCCATTTTATTGAAGTAAATGCAAGTGCTAGTGAAAATGTTCACCAAGATACAAACACATTTGCAGATGCAGAGTCTGTTTCAAATGCTCAGAGGCAATGCTTTGAACAAAATACGGAGGTTTTAGGGCACTTGGTTGTTCCAGATAAGCGAACAAAGCAGTCAGGTTCTTCTACAAGCAATCCTGGACTTTTTAGTACTGCAAGTGGTAAGCCTGTACAACTATCAAAAGAGTCACTTAGGAAAGCTAGACAGCTCTTTTCTGAAATGGAAGGTGAGCATTCATCACGTGTACAAGAAGCATGTTTAGGTGAGACAGATGTTGAAAAGTCTGAATTGCAGACGACTGCTACTACTGAAGTAGTTCCTAGGAAAATGTGGATAGTGTTACCAAAAAGTAAAGAAAATGCCAGCACTGAATTAATTTCAGATACTGCTTTTGGGTTCAGCACTGCAAGTGGAAAGCAGGTAACAGTCTCTAAAAATGCCTATCAAAAAGCAAAGGACATTTTAAAGGAATCTGATGACTTTCTGAGCGGTAGGCTTTGCATTACAGATCAGCACAGTTCAGTCAAAGAGAGTGGTCAACATGTAAAATCTTTAGCTGATAAAGTGATTTCAGAATGCAAAATTGAAAAAAGCTGCAATGAAGACTTTGACTTAAAAAGTATTTACTCCGAGGAATTTCCAAGCCCTCACCATGACAAAATGCCTGAGTACGTACCACATAATAAGAAAAACAAGCAGTTAACATCATTTAAAAATAGCTTTAAGCACGAAGAGACTAGGTCTTTCAGAAAAGGGCAGCTGAATCTGGGAATGAAGACAGAGTCTGAAGCAATTTCATGCAGTGCTAAAGCAGAAGTTAATATTAGTCTTCATCAAACTCCAAAAAATTACTTGGAAGTGGAGGCTGTAGAAAGTGCAAGAGCTTTCATGGAAGATGATCTTTCTGCTTCTGGAGTACAAATTAATGCTTCACAGTCCTTCAGTGGCAAACTGGATAGAAACTTTCAGAATAAGACCTGTGGGAAGAGGCACACTGAAGAGGAAAACTTACTCGGTAGGTCTTTGTCTTATATATGTTCAACTCCATATTTCTGCATGGTGGGTTCTTTAAGGTTATTTTTGATGTCACATTGATTTTTAGGTCATACAGAAGTTCAAGTTCTTTTCCTAGGTGTCAACGACAAAAATTCTTGCTGCAGGCAATAAATTAAGGCTCTTTCCAGCCTTAAATGCATGGTACAAGCTAAATTTGTGATTAGTCATTTTGAAGGTGTGCATGTTTTGCTCTTTTATCATGAAGTTATGGAAGAAAGCTACTGCTCCTTTTCCCTCTGAGCAGACTTCCTCTTTTTTTTTCTTCTCTGCACAAATCTAGTGATTAATTGAAAAATGAGTAGTAGTATTTCCATTTTTCATCTTCTTGTGCCTTGTAGGTGAGTACAAGATTTCACTTGTATTGAGATTGCTAGTCTGATACAAAAAATAGTTGTTGGTCTAAAAGCGCAGTTTCTTACCATCTGAAACTGGTCTGTCTAGGACTGAAGTGTTGGTACTTAATGCTTGGACAGTCCCCTAGACCTGTTCAGGGACCTGGGCTAGCTGAAAACTGTTAATGGAAGGGTGGATTGCAACAGTTGCTGCCTGGCTGCACAAGTTCAGGTACAAAGTTTGGGCAGGCTAGTGTGGGTACGCCTGAAAAGGTAGATGGGACTCTGTCCGTCCAACTTGAAACAGCTGTGTCACAGTTAAACCACATCCTTAGTTACAGCCTCTATAAAAGATGTGTACACACTTTTTCAGAGTTTTGGAGGGACTCTGATTACTGACAGTACAAAAAAAGACAGAGGTGAGCTGTGCTGGTGAAGTCCACTGTGGTGCCCTTTTCTGAGGCAGGCTGTCTTAAGGCTCACAGATTTTGTTTTGGACAGAACAGACCTACTGATGGCAAAAGATTCTGCAACAGACTTCATTATGTGGTATCTTGAAGTCATTCTTGGTAACACAATATACAGTCATTCTGCACAGAGGAAACTTCTGTAAATTGTGGTGAAGTAGCTCTATGTTCAGAAAGGCTGTGTAAGACAGACGGATGATCTGAAAACTTGTTGCTTCTGCTTGCTCTGACTTCTTGAATGTTTTATTTAGAAATTATAATTAAGTTATACAGTATTGATAAGAAACCAAACTTAAAAGGAACATTGCTTTTAAAAATCTGGTTTTATCCTAGGAGAACCTCCAATTAAAAGGCAGCTACTGCTTGAATTTAACAGAACAAAGAATTCCCCCAGATCTTTGAAGGCTTTGAAAAGCACCCCTGATGGTAATTTATGTCTTGTGTTCTAAGCAGTAATCTGTGTCAGTTGTTATCTTTAGAGTTCTTTAATTTTCAATAAGCTAACGTATAATAAGATTGCTTAACTGCTTCTTTCATCAATATAGCCATGGAAATTCAGGGAAGCTGCTCTGGTAATTTCTCTGCTGACTTGAAATCGCATGACTAATGGTATGCCTTATTGTGTAGAATCTAAATAGGTTACAATGTACTACTTCTGCAAGAACTCTGTATTAATTTCCAGCTTGGTAGAATTTATCCAGTTACTGACAATCCTAAGTCTCACAAATTCTAGTCTCAGTAGGAAGAATGTATTTTATTGGTCTGTAATTTCTCAACTTGTTCTAAGCACTGCATGCTCTCATCTAGATCTCAGCAGCAGGATTCATCAAATATACTGGTTTAACCAGTATATTGATTCCTGAATGCTGTCTTAAATCTGTTCTAAGCATAAAACTTCAATTGACTTTGTAAGTTGCTGCCAGAGAATAATTTTATAACCTTCATATGTAAATATTATCCTACCCTGCAGGAGGATCTGAACAGTATTATTCTGTGGTGGAACAACTGAAAATGGTTCTTATCTCCAGGACCTCTTGCCTCTGACTTCTAGAACACGTGACACCTTGTATAGATGACTTCTTATATTAAATTTCCTTCTTTGCAGCCTAAGGGCATAGAACAAATTAGTTTTTCAATTACAGGCAGAGATGATTTAGTTATGTGCCCGTTTCTGTTGTAACTTGAAAACAGAAAAGGTAGCTATGAGAGCTCTAAAGTGAATGGCAAGCCTACCTGGAATTAAATATATGATAAATATTTCCTTTTCAGGGGCCTAAAAACGTCTTGCAGGCTCAGAAACAGGAACTTCTGAGAGTTAGCATTGTGGTCACTTATCCTTTAGTCTGCAACTAGTGTGAAGGTGTTTTATACAAAGGTCTTATTGTGGGTAGGAGTAGAGAACAAAGGCATTTAAATCCACTCTGGAAACTTTTCTATATAACAATATGGAAGAAAATGTGCTGTAAATATCTATCCATGTAATGCACCATTTTCAGCTTTTTTCTAATTATCCTACAGGAATTTTCAAAGATAGAAGAAAATTTATGTACCATGTTCCTTTAAAACCCATAACTTGTCAACCTTTTGGGTAAGAAATTTATAATATATTTTAGAGTTGTTCTAATGCAATTTCTTCAAACCTTCAAACCCTTGTAACTTTTAAGAAACATTCGGTAATAATTTGCTACCCAACTTTACAATAGAGACTAATAATTTTACTTAAATAAGCATATCAAATTACCACATAATACATTGCTGCAGTAGACCAGTGAGATACTAAACAAATTTACAATTGTATTTTTCTTTTCTCAATAGATAGAAATTAAGTATTCAATTATTCAATTTTTAAAATGTCAGAGGCTGCTGTTGTGTCTTTTTATTGACGTAGTGTTAGAAGTTGTATTACTAAATTAAGAATATAAAAATCCTGACAAACATTTTTGTCAGGAAGCTGAAACCTGTATGTTTAAATGTTTCACCTCTGTAGGGCTACTAAAGAACGACAAGAGGTCAAGAATTCTACTCTTATTCTACCAGATCAAGAGTTCAAAGGATTCAAATCTAAACCTACCATTTTTCAGCACTGTGCACTAAGACAGTCTTCAAATGGTACTTCAGAGGTTTCTACGCCATGTAAGGCCTCAGCAAAAGAGTGTGAAGAAACAAGACGTTTGTGCAAGTCTGGCAAAACTGCTAAAATTTTTATTCCACCCTTCAAAACCAAGCTGACATTTTCTACAGGTGAACAAGGCAGCAGCAAAAGATGTGACTCACCAATCAGCAAAAATGGGACTGAAGAGACAGAATTAAATCAGATTGCAACTCAACAAAATATTGCTGATCCTCACAATCACCAGTGCTGCATCCAACATGCAGCAGACACTGATCTAGAAAATGGCAATTTAGGTATTTTCAGATTTTGATCACTTAACTATTGTGAATACTAACTATCAGAATTGAACCTTTAAGGATTTTGCATATTCTGTCAAGACTTCTTTTTTAAATAAAAAGAAGTTTCTTTTTAAGCTTTATTTTTCTGCAGGGAAATAAGGAATTACTTTCCTAAGATTTTATATTGCACTTTTAATAAAGCATATGCAACTCATCTCCAAAGTTAATTAAGAACACAAAAAAATTGTTTTCACACAGCGCTTCAAAAACAAGATGGCTTATGTTTCATGTTTTCATTCTTTAAGTAAAATACTCTAGGCACCTTAAAGACTAGACTTGCTATACTTCATTCACTTTTGAAGGTGTTTGTTTTCATTCAGTTTTCTAAGATTGCTTGAATGTTCCAGTGTGTATAATTTCTGTAACTTAAAATCAAATAATCTGGATTTTTTTCTTCAGAAGGACTCGTTATGTGTATTTGAACAGGTGCATGAACTCTTGCAGAATTAGATCCCAGATTTACAGGTCAAAATCTCAGGATTATGGACTTTGTAGTCATCATCTACTAATTTCTGTTCATTTGGAGTTTTCTATGAAGATGGAGTTCAGTCTGATGAGAAAAATATGTGAATTTAAGCTTCGTTCAGAGACTCAGATATTCATATCCATTTTGTATCATTAATATAAATATTATTCAAATGCCTTCAGTAAACACTTTTTAAAACTCTTTAAACTTGGAATATTTAGACTGTTGCAGTTTCTAAAAATCTGCAGAGTGGCTTAGAAAATATGCTTTTCTGAATATGCTTTGATAGTGTGACTGTATATCTTAAATTGATACATGCTATAAAAAGATTTTGATGTTTTGGGGTTTTTTCTCTTTGCAGCTGTGGTTGAGATGATGACAAATCTCCGCTGTGCCAGAGATCTGCAGGAAATGAGAATTAAGAAGAAATACAAGCAAAATGTTAGCTCACAGCCAGGCAGTCTTTATGTCATTAAAACATCTGCAAGAAATAGAATCTCTCTGAAAACCGCAGTAGAAGAGAAAATTCCATGTTTTTATTCTACGGAGGAGGTATATTGATATCTTTCTACTGTGTGTCTTTCCCAGGATCTGTTAAGACAAGCAAACAAAAACTCAGTAGCTTTTGAATAGATACATTCTTTAGTTTTGAGATAAGTATTTACAGTAGCTGTTATACCAGTCGCTACAGTTTTTAAGTAGCTTTGCATAGCCACATTTAAGACTATTCCAAATGATAAGGGTCATAAATGTCTCGGTAATGTTATAATCAAATAACAGAAGAATCAAACAAGGAAGAAAAATCCACCAATTGTAGTTGCTGTTGACTTTTAATCCATATGAAGGGCTGTTTAAAGATAACCGTTACAATTTCAGGTAAGTCTGTATCAAAAGCCTCTTGCTTTTGGTTCAGTGAAGGTACAAAACCTATTGAATGCTTTTTAAACACTTTTAAAACACACTGTGATGCTGTTCTGCTAAAATAGTTGCTGGGAATTCCTCTGTTCTTGAATTACATACAGAATGAAAAGGTCAGACAAAAGCTGTCTCAACTTCAAGGAAATATTTCATCTGAATTTATAACATATATAAAACTCTCAGCTGAATTTGTAGTGTATTGTCATTGTTTTGTCTTTTTCATATAATATTTTTGCAGCTTTACACATATGGTGTTTCAAAACATTGCATTCAAGTTAACAGCACAAATGCAGAATCTTTCCAGTTTCTCATCAAAGACTTTTTCAGTAAGGAGTATTTGTTAGCTGGAAATGGGATGCAACTTGCTGATGGAGGATGGCTAATACCTACAGATGAGGGAAAAGCTGGAAAAAAGGAGTTTTACAGGTACTGCTACTTACAAACTTCCCTGATGGGCGTGAAGGTTGATTGGGGAAGTGCTTAGGGCTTCTTTGACAGGACAGGGCTGAAAATTTTTTCATGTGTTTTTTCAATACATTTTTTTAAAGCTGATGTATGATTTGAAGGAAGCCACGACTTCAGTATTAAAACTCACTAATTCGTTTGAGTCTTCTATCCCTCTTTTTGCAGGTCATTTATGATGAGCTGAAAAAAAAGGTGTATGTATTGAGTGCATCTCTCCTATACACTTTCATAAAAATTATGTTTTGTTTTACTGTAAACAAGTTTGTACATTATAACTTCATCAAAAGCATGTTACACAGAACAAGGAACTACCAATGTACTGTTGTTCCAGCAAAACTTCAGAAAATACGTAACCATTATTTTCTGATATCTTCGAAATGCTGGATTTTCAAGTCAGTGTCACTGTTGGTACGCATTCATGCAAACACTCAACATTCATGCAAACACTTGACTCAATACAGGTCAAGGCAGGGACCTGTATTTGAGTACTATTTGTAGCCAAGCATGCATTGCCAGTCCACCTACTATCAGAATTCAGGAGGTTTGCTTCCCAGTACCAAAGTGTGACAGTGATAGGTCTGTTCCAAGCTCAAGGACTGCTTTTATTTGAAAGTTTGAGTTGTGAAGTTGGTGCCAGTAATCCAATATAGGAAGATAGACTAGTATAAGATGTGTACTTCCACATCATGACCTGTACTTCCTCATGAAAAAATAATTGCTTTCTGCTCTTGCTAGTGAGTCAGCATCATTATTAACTTCTCCCACATGACTTGGGAAAACATTTTTGATGCCAAAGTCATTGTCATGACTTTAGGAAATGTTTTTGGTGTCAACAGTATTTGTTCTTGGGAGAACTGAGGATGTTCTGTGTCCATACCCAACAACTACACACTGAAGATCAGTCAAGTGCTGGAGTTCACAGAATCGTGGAATAGTTTTAAGTTGGAAGGGGCCACTGGCAGTCATCCAGTCCAAACCCCTGTTCAACACAGTTTGAATTAGATTCATTACTCAGGAACTTGCCTAGCTGAGTCTTGAACACCTCCAAGGACAAAGATTCCACAACCTGTCTTGACAGCCTGTCCTTATGGTTTAAAAATACGCAAACCAACAACCCTTACCTCTGATAAGAATTTTTCGTGTTTCAACTTGTGCCTCTTGCCTCTCATGCTGTTGTTGTGTGCTTCTGAGAAGAGTCTGTCCCTGTCTTCCCTGAATCTTCTAGTCAAGTAGTTGTAGAGAGCAATAAGGTCTCTGCCTCCTCTCTTAAATTTGAACAAATCCAGCTCTCTTATTATATATCTTATATATCTCTTGTATATCACATGCTTAGCCCCCAAGAGCACAGTGATCACTGTGGTGGCCCTCTGCGGGGTTTCCTTCAGTATACCAGTATCTTTGTCCTGGTGAATCCAAAGCTGGACAGAAGCTTCAGATGCAGTCTCCCAGGTGCTGAAGAGAGGGGAAGGATCACTGCCTTCCTGGCTTCACTTGTAGTACAGCCTAGGACACTTTTGTGTGTCTTTGCTGCAAGGGCCCATTGCTGCCTCATGGTCATCTTGTTGTTCAACAGGACCTTGGATCCTCTTGAACAGCAAAGCTGTTTCCCAGTCAGTCCCAGCCTGTTATTGTGTGCATGGGGTTTTTCCATTGCAGGTGCAAGACTTTGCTTTTGTTGCATTTCGTGAGATTCCTGCCAGCTTGTTTCTCGAGCCTGTCCAGGACCCTCTAAATAGCAACCCTGCGCCTAAGTTTATTCACCACTTCCTCAAATTTTGTTGTCATTCAAAAACTTGCTGCAAGTATGTTCCCTACCATCATCTAGGTTGTTAATGAAGACATTAAACAACATTGGTCCCTGTATTGATATCTGAAAGGTGCCACTAGTTATTGCCCACCTGCTGGACTTTGTACTGTCAATCGCAATTCTTTATGCTCAGCAGCCCAGCCAATTTTTCAACTTCTTATTCCAGAGGCAGCTTGTCTTTAATAGTCATTTTCCAATGCACTTCTGATTCTGTAATCATGCCATCAGATATGTGGCTTTGCCCACATTCATTTTTCAGAAACAGAAGAGAGAAACCACCAGCAAACTGCTAAATATTCCAGAGTAGCCACTGTGGTTTTGGTATCAGAACCTGCTCTGGGTGGCAGTGTCCATCTGACCCAGAATACCAGATAGCCTCTCAAGCAATTTGTAGAGGTTGTTCCCCAAGAGGTTACTATCAGTTCCTGTATCTTTTCTGGGTTTGTTATATGATAAAGCATATGTTTGAAAATAACTACTTACTGGTTGATCAGCTGAATCAGTCTTTTTATCTCTTTAAGTATATTAACTGCATCTCCATCAGCTAGAATATACCTTCATTTAGTCACCTGTATTTAGGATCTTAATCTTGAACTGAATCCTGTCTAACTCCTGAATTGCATTGTTCTTCTCCAAAGATTACAGAGCGTCTCCTAAAGTTCAAGGTTGCTTTGCTCTCTTCTAATGTAGCAATAATTAATTTGATGTTCATGCCTGCTCCTTATTTTCCTGTATATGACTTTTTGGCTTTTAAATGTTTCTTTTCCTCACCCAGCTGCAATACAGTTCCTTAAAATCTTTTTGAGCCTTTCTGACAAGTCTGAAATTGACTTTTTGATAGGACTTAACTTGTGTTCTAATCAGTCTAATGGTTCAGCTATTTGAATCTCTGGTCTAATTCTTTCCCTTCCTCCTTAAATGAAATGGGCTTCCTAGTGACTGTGAGAACCACAGTCCAACCCAACTCCTGCAGATCATGGTGGTACAGCTTGGACTGAATATAGAGTGAAAGTCCATTTGGAGAGGAGAAAGTTCTTCAGCAACTGAAAGTTTTTTTGAAACGTGTGTCCATATGCATGCTTAAAAAAAAAAAAACCAAACCAAAAAACCCCCACCCAAACCACAACACTAGAAACTGTGAAGTAGAGGGGAATGGATTGTAATGAACTCATCAAGCAAGCAGGGGAAATTCCAGGGCTGCAAGGGAATACAGCATACATCTGTCCCTCTATGCTATGTGCATAACGGCGTGAAGCAGACAGACCGTGCCCCTGGAGCTACTGCTAGGGTCAAAAGACTCAATTTCAAGAACAGATGCGTGTATGCACATGCATATGCCAAAGTGTACAGGGACAAAACTTCAGTATTCAGACAATAACCAGATCAGGTTATGGAATGTAACCTTCCTGTTTTCACTGTAATAAATATTCCATTTTTAATGTTGCTTATCTACATATACTGAATACAATGCTAGGGGAAAAAAAGCAGATAAAAACTTACAGTGGATTTCAGGTTGATTTATTAACAATTTATCTGCAGAGCACTCTGTGACACTCCTGGTGTGGATCCCAAGCTAATAACAGAGGCCTGGGTTTACAATCACTATAGGTGGATTGTATGGAAACTGGCAGCCATGGAAGTATCTTTTCCACACGAATTTGCTAACAGATGTTTGACACCAGAAACGGTGCTGTTGCAGCTGAAATATAGGTACGTGTATAGCAATGTATTTGCAGTTGTAATTGGTGATGCTGTATGATTTCCAGGTCATAATATTATGAAATAAGCTTCTTCATCTTGTATTTACTGTTTATCAGAATACTTATATTGTTAAACTTATGCATATTGGTATTAAAAATGTAGTGCATGTTATTTGCAAAACTTCAGATAACATTTGCTTTGCCACGGTGGTGCTTAATCATGTAGGTTGACTAAGCAATAATTTGGTACAATTGTTTTTAAGGAAAAACAACATGGATTTTGTTTGCTTAAAGCATCATAAATTCTTTTTTGTAGGTATGATTTGGAAGTTGATAAAAGTAAACGATCAGCGATCAAAAAAATAACAGAAGGAGATGATGCGGCAGGTAAAACACTTGTACTGTGTATTTCTAAAATCATATCGCTAAACACCGTTGTATCTCCTAGCAGTAGCAATAAGAATGTGGAAAGTAAAAAAGCAGCAGCAATAATTGAAGTTACTGATGGCTGGTATGGGATTAGAGCTCTTCTGGATCCACCTCTCAAAGCTTTCTTACATAGAAGAAGGCTGACTGTTGGTCAGAAGATCATAGTGCACGGAGCAGAACTTGTTGGCTGTCAAAATGGATGTACGCCACTGGAAGCCCCAGATTCCCTTATGTTAAAGGTAAAAGAAAATGTTAGTTCAGCTTGAGTGGATGTGACCGAGAGATGTGATGGATGCTATTTAGTCGAGCCACATTTTGTAAACAGAAAAAGTTGTGTCAGGGCTTGATAAACAGATGAAGTTCTGTTGAAGTTTAATAACCAGGTTTGTAAGACATGACTCAAAGTAGCCAACACTATTCAATAGGCTTGGAAGACAAGCTTGTAATATAAAATTCTGCCAAGTTTTGCTGTGTGTATTGACAGTTCTAGCTCCTTAATTTGGTTAAGCATCAAGTCACAAAAAGTATTTATTCATCACAGACAACGTGGAAGTTGGAGGAAGAATAGAGGGGGAAAAAAAACAGGTCATGAAGGGTGAGATTTTGGGGGGAGGGTCTTGACTTGTTTGAGGATGATTAAAGTGCTGGATGAGGTTTCAGAGTAAAAATTTTGCTCCTCTGATATAAAGGAATGGCTTGTCTCATAGATGCTCATTTCCTAGAGAATTTTAACTCATTAAATTTTTAGTTGCTGTTTAAAATACATTCTTCAATGTGAAAAGAAACCTCGAAATTAAAACGTAATATGTTCAGGTGAAAAAAATGAGATATTCTTAGTGAGGTCACTGTGAAAATAGTCTTTCCTCTAGATATAGTAAGTTGGCTATCTTTTTGACCTACCAGTGACAGTTTATCATTCAACATGTAACTTATTCAGATTTCAGCGAACAGCACTCGATGTGCGCGATGGCATGCAAAACTAGGATTTCATCGGGATCCCAGACCTTTTCCTTTGCCTTTGTCATCGCTTTACAGTGAGGGTGGTGCAGTGGGGTGTATTGATGTAGTTATTCAAAGAACTTACCCTATTCAGGTATGGTATAAGTATTTTATGAATCTAACAAGTTCTATGAGATCTAAATTCTATTAGTTAATTGCTATATCATTCCTCAAATCAGACATAATATAGAGAGATAAAGAATTTAAGAAAAGATACCATTATGTGTAAAATGAATGGCAGTGGTTCTTGTAGTGTGCATGTATTTAATATTTCCATATGAGTATCCTGCTGTAAGAAGTATTCGAGTTTGTGCTCAGTATCTTCTGGT
Source organism: Bucorvus abyssinicus (assembly GCA_009769605.1). Lineage (NCBI taxonomy): Eukaryota > Metazoa > Chordata > Aves > Bucerotiformes > Bucorvidae > Bucorvus > Bucorvus abyssinicus. The sequence continues at coordinate 90,993,050 of CM020024.1, read as the reverse complement.
TGGCTTTGCTTTCAGCTCCAAAAAGCCAGAAATAATTCAATTTCAGTTCTGTAATCTAAAAAGCATAGAACTTGTTCTAAAGGAGAAAAAAACATTTCCACTTTCAACTCCAAGTAGAAATGAAACCCAATTTTTGCTATTATTAACATACGTGTCCCTGCAAAAGAGTTAAACATTTATAACCAATATTAAGATTTCTTTTCTTACATGTAGCTGGCTATGTTGTGTTTGACTATTATTTAAAAATATCACTGAAAATACAACATGATTGTGGTGTAAAATAGAACAGATTCTTTAAATCTTTAGAATATTCTTTAAATACCACTTGATATCCAGACATTTAAAATATGGTCAGACTTCACTGTAACTACTTGCTTTTATAACAATACCAACTACAAAAAGAAACAGTATTTTTGTTAGAGATCAATCCTCTTAACGTTAACAGTTTAACCAGGATAAAATTTACAGATTTGGATCACTTCTCTCAGAGTATCTTACACTTGGCATCTACATATAGGAGTTTTTTTTCTTCATCGCTTTCTTTCTAAAGTGTTATGTAATTGGTGGTCAGTGTAGAATGAATTCTGCAAAGGTAATAGCAATGTTTGGTTTGGATCATTACTTTTAGGGAGGAAGTTGCAGCACTTTCTATGGGAACTGTCTGAGAGAACTAATGTTTATTTGGGTGGGGGGTTGTAATCTGTAACCACATCACAGTAAATGGTTTCCAGGCTGGGGAGGAAAGTTGTGCTTTATATCTCACAATATCAAGAGATCGATGTGCTCATGTAGATTTTTCGTAAAACACTGAAACTCTTGCTCAAATATACCAAAATGATAGAACAACTTGGGCTGTCTTGTCTCCTTTTACCTCAAGAGTCAAGGAGTGTAGGAATCACAGTAGCACAAATTAACGGTGTCAGACTGTGAGTGGTGCAGGAAACACATGGCATGCAGTTAATGAGACAGGCAGAGACTATTTCAGCAATTCTCTGCCTCCTAAGGATTAGTCCTTCAACCCTTCCTCATCCTGCTCTCACTATACTCTTTTGATGCTTCTCTATGCTAAATCTGGAGCTTACCTGATCCTGTTGCTTAGCTAATTTAATTCACTAAACCAGGAGTAACTAACTAATAATAATAATTTAAAAAACCCAAACAAACAAAAAGCCCCCAGCAAACTGCTGTCTATTGAATTAACAGACTGATGTGGTCTGGTGAGGTCAGATATGTGCTAGAGCCAGTGGAATGGAGAAGATGGGACTGTGCAACAAAGAGAAAGCAAAGGGACCATTTTCAACAACAGTGACCTCTTTTCTTTGGCTCACTCTTCAGGCAAGCCCATTCTGGCAGGGTTGTGGACAGGGCTGTAGTCCTGTGGAACCATTTCAGGCAGAAAGAAGTTTGAAGAAGTTTAAGAGCATCTGCAGAACAATATCATAGTTCTTTTACAGCATCTAATCTAGCATGCTAAAACAGTACAGTTGATGCGGAAAGACAAACTAGGTAGAATGCAGTTGGGGTATATTTTTAAGCACTGAATTTGATGGTTTGTGTCTTAATGTATCTACCAGCGGGATCCAGCTGTCTTCTCAAGTACATCATTGATACCTATTACTATAAGCTATTGTTGCTTCAGCTGTTAAATCATGCAGTTTTGACTACTGCTCCATTCTGTCTGTGTATCTTTAAAGTGAAGATTTACCAACCAGTGCTGTGACATTTTGCCTTTTGTCTATCGTACTGAAAGAACTTATTGCTTGTTCATTTTTTAAAGTGTTTTTGCTTAACAGTGAGTATTAGAAGGAAGCTAGATGAGGTTAAACATTTTTTAAAAAGTCTTTTTTTGTTTGAATCTTTTTATTTCAGTGGATGGAAAAGACATCAGCTGGTTCATACGTGTTTCGTAACAGCCGAGCTGAAGAAAGGGAAGCGACCAAGCATGCAGAGGATCAACAAAAGAAACTGGAAGCTCTGTTTGCAAAAATCCAAGCAGAATATGAAAAGCATGAAGGTAGAGCTTTCATTGTTTCAGAACATACAATAAGAGCAGAAAAACTTTTTTGGTGTTTACAAAAGAGTTTAAAGAAACTGGCATAAACTTCTCTGGTGATAGAGAAGCAGAAAGAGGGTGTTGTGTTGTTTTCTCTGCTGTTGGTTTTGTGTTTTATTGTTTTAGGTTTTTTACTTCCTATGTATCGAGACCTTTCAGTACAAAACTGTTATATACTTATTTGCTTAAATTTGCAGATCTCTAAGAAACTTCCTGAACATGTTGGTAGCCAGGCTACTAAAAAAATTACCATTGAGATCATGCTCAGGGAAGTGTTACAAAACTGTAGAAAGACCTGACTCCATAATACTTCACCCAGAGATGGGCACTGCTTAGTATGTATCTCAGTAGACCTGAACACCAAGACTGAGCACTGAGCATCTTTCCTCACAAACATTGCAGAACTGTGGAGATACTGAAGTCAGTGGAGCCTTTAAATGGGACAGGGACCCTAGGGACACAGGACATGGAGAAGGCTCTGAGCTACTGAATGCCTTTTTTTACCTCAGCCTTAACTGGCAATACCAGCCTCCAGCAATCCCAGGCCCTGGAGACCCAGGGACAGTCTGGAGCAAGGAAGACATACCCTTGGTGTCAGAGGATCAAATTAGACAATACTTAATCAAACTGGACGTAAGTCAGTCCATGGTCGGTGATGAGATGAACCTGCAAGTGCTGAAAGGAGCTGGCCCTGGAAACATTCCAGGTCAGGTTGGATGGGGTTTTGAGCAACCTGATCTATTTAAAGATGTCCCTGCTCTCAGGGCAGGGAGGGTGCACTAGAAGATCTTTAAAGGGCCCTTCCAACCCAAACCATTCTATGATTCTGGTACGAGAGGATTGTGCTGTCATCCAGCAGGCTGGAGAAATGGGCTCACAAGAACCTTGTGAAATTCAACAAAGGGAAGTACAAATCTTGCACCTGGGGAGGAAAGGTCCCATGCACCAGTATATGCTTGGGACCTCCCAGCTGGAAAGCAGCTTTGCAGAAATGACCCTGGTGGACAAGTTGAGGAGTGTTGCCAGGTCTAAGAAGGTCATCCTTCCCCTCTGTTTAGCATTGGTAAGGGGACATGTGGAGTACTGTGTCCAGTTCTGAGCTTCCCAGTACTAGAGAGACATGGACATACTGGAGAGAGTCCAACGAAGGGCCATGAAGGTGCTTAAGGAATTGGAGCATCTGACATAGGAGGAAATGCTGAGAGAGCCAGGACTGTTCAGCCTGGAAAAGAGAATACTCAGGGGGATCTGATCAATGTACATAGATATCTGAAGGGAGGGTGCAAAGAAGATGGAGCCAGGGTTTTCTCTGTGGTGCCCAGTGACAGGACCAGAGGCAATAGGCACAAACTGAAACACCGAAGGTTCCCTCTGGACATCAGGAAACACTTTTTCATAGTGAGGGTGACCAACAGTGTTGCCTAGAGAGGCTGCGAAATCTCCATCCTTGGAGATACTCAAAAGTTCAATGGACATGGTTTTGGGCCGCCTGCTGTAGGTGACCCTGCTTGAGCAGGAGGGTTAGTCAACATGACCTCCAGAATTCCCTTCCAATTTTAACCAGTTTCCGATTCTGTAACGGGATGACACTGCACACCTCTGCCAGTGACTTCCAGCAGTAGTTTCAGGTCTGCCCTTGCTGTAAGTGCCACAACTGACTGCTGATTGCTACAGCTTCATCCAGCTCACTGCTGCAGCAGAAATGTTTGCTTCCCCTTAGGTTTGACTCAGCTAAACAGGAATGAGGAAGGTATTAGAATTCTTGTCACACTGATTGTGGATTCCAGCTGCCTTCATACTCTGGTCTGTTTTTTGGGAGGAGTTTTTGTTGGTTTTGGTTTGGTGTTTTGGTATTTTTTTTCTTCCAGGAACAAATAGGATTCCCTCACTAACAGTAGCCTGTGCAGTTCAAATTTCACAGGGTCTTATCTGAAATCCAGATAGAGCCTCTTCCTTTTCATAAGTCCTTCTGGTAGTGATCTGTAACACTGAGATGTTTTCTATTGTTCTCTCAGAACTTGGAATCTCTCACAAATACAAGGAAAGCGCAAATAAAGCCATACCCTAAAAACCAAACCAACCAAACAAAAAAAACCCCAAACACCCAAACCAAAAAAAACCCACAAACCCACTACTGAATTCTTAGTTGAAATCAGACTGCTTTATAATTCTTAACTTCACTGGTAGGAACTTCCACATATTGGTCACCTCATTGTGTTTTTTTATGTTTGACTGGTAAACTTGTCTATACTGGTGTCTAAAACACTGAAGGAATTCATCAAAATGAGTTACTTAAGAGGGTAATAGTTTAATGTAATGGAGTTAACTTGGCTTTTAGCTGGTGTCCTAAGGAGGCTTCATGTGCAGGGCTGTGGTCACCTGTTGTCCCAGATCTTGGTATATTTGAGACTTTTCTGCTGTATATGAGAGGAAGATGAAGTGACAGACAGAAAATGTGGTCAAGTATCAATGAAGTTTCATGGCAGCCCATCAGTCTCTGACCCTCTTGTAAGCGTGGACACTGATACTGGCTTCCCCAAAGTTTGTATAATATTCTAATCTGTGTTGTATTTAAATTAATGAAGTATTTTTTTCTGCTTATGTTTTCCTAATATATATACACACACACACACACATATAAGAGTGTTTTGTATTTTTATTTTGGCAAGGCCCAAGTACCACCATCCTTGTTACATGATTATTTCTTCTTTCACTTTGAAAGTGTGTTGGTTGTACTCAACATAATGGCTTTTTTTTCAACAGAGAGGACTAGCAGGAAAACACCAAGGTCGCGCATAGTCACAAGGCAGCAAATCCATAATTTGCAAGATGGTGCAGAACTTTATGAAGCAATTCAGAATGCATCTGATCCTGGTTATATGAAGGTGACTACAGATCCTACTGGGCTAATTTTGAAACACTTGTAGAATAATTTACAATTTAGTACCTCCTGCTAAAATCAACCATAAAACTACCATTCATTTTTGCTGCCTTTTGAGATTTTCTACAGCATGCTTAATGCTAAATAGATTAAAAATTTTGAAAATATTTTAATGAAGGCTTGTTGAAATAGATTATTAGTATCTTGGATTGCAAAACAGAATGCTGTTTTCTTTTGATACAAAAATCCAGGATATAGCATAATTAAAAGTTAATGTTACTTGTAGTCTTACTACTTTGCTTTGTCTTATGTGTATGAAAACTAGATGCATCTCTTAAGTTTCACATGCTTATTCTTGCGTGCTGTTCTTTGAATTGTTTGAATAGTTATATTGTCATTGTTCTCTTCATTCCCTGTGCCAGTTCAATCACAATTAAGTGTTTATGGCTTTATAAATAAAGATGCAGGTAATTCGTCCCTGACAGTTGTTAAAAATCAAATACCTCCCTCGCCTTGTGCAAGTCAGGGTCCTTGACTATCCTGAAGCCATACAATCTGGGACTTTATTGGATAAAATGTTACGTGTATCTGTGTGCTACATGTAAAGGCATCTGGGATCTGGAAGGCTTGGTCAGAAAGGTATCACTCCTGATGCCTTTTAGTGTAAATCACCATGTCAGCCCCAAGACAGCAGCTGGCTGAGAAGTGCAACTCCTCTTCTTACAGAGTGTTTTTTCTAATATTTCTTCTTTCTTATGAAACAGGCTTGCCTGTTATATGAAATACTCCCCCTAGTTATGCACTCTTAAGCAGGCTTCTCACTAATTATCACCTAAGAACAGTGCGTAGTGTAATACTTAGACAGTGAAGCACCAGCGGAGTACCAGACTGGTGACCCCTGTTGTGTTAACATACCTCACTTCAAGTCCTAGTAGTGTATCAGGTGAACAATAAACTGCTTGTAACAAGTGAACAGTTAAGAAAGAGGCTATCTAAAAATCTCAACAGGATTTTTAAAAAAGTAATAAAAAGGATACTGAATACATTTTCTCCTGGTTACAGGGATATCTCAGTGAAGATCAATTAAAAGCTCTGAATGCTTACAGGCAGTTGATGAATGACAAAAAGCAAGCTCAGATACAGGAAGAATTCAAGAAGGCTTTAGAGACAGCAGAACAGGAAGAAAATAGTTTTTCCAAAAGAGACGTGTCTCCTGTATGGAGACTATGTGTGGTAGACTACAGAAAGCAAGACAAACATAAAGGTTAGTACTTGGAAGATAATGAATAACTTTTATCTAAACATGGTAACTGGCCAACATAGCAGGTAGATTTGAGGACTTTCCCAACAGTATTCTAGCTTGCATGTTAATATTTCTGGTTTTATTTGGGTTTTGGTTCAGGGCTTTTGGGTGAGAGGGAGTGCTGTGGATTTGTTTTGTGTAACAGCCTTTCAAAAATATCACACAGCTCATGTATCTTAATCTGATATTGTTAGGAGTGATACTGAGTATCTGGCGTCCGCTGCTAGATGTTTGTTCATTGTTAAAGGAAGGCTCTCGGTACAGAATCTACCAACTGTCAACATCGCAGTCCAAAGGAAGGTCAGACTCAACTAACATACAATTAACAGCAACAAAGAAAACTCAGTATCTACAACTATCAGTAAGTGCATAAAGATTTATCATTAGGAAGTATAGCAATATATGTGTGTTGTAAATACTTAATTCTGTGTTTCTTCAGGTATCACAGGAGATGCTGGCACAGATTTTCTCTCCAAGAAAGGTTTTAAAATTCACCAGTTTGTTGGATCCTTCTTTTCAGCCACCATGTTCTGAAGTTGATTTAGTTGGAGTTGTAGTTTCTGTTAGCAGAACAGGTATGTTCAGGACCACATTCATGTCCTCCCATTGATAAGCACTACATTTTTTATTTCACAAGTCAAAATTATCTTGGTGGTGTACCTGCAGCTCAGGCCTGTGAAAACCTAATATAGCCCATTGCTGCGATATATATGCTGGCAGATAACTCTGTTTTCCTTTGCTTATTAGCTCAGGAAAAATTTAGTAAGGGAGGATCTAAGCTCAAGACAAGATTTTATTTTTTTTTCCCATAAATGGTGGATATAAGTTCTCACATCTTTGTTCAGCATCTGTAAAACTAGATCATGCATGTATGTGAGCTCCCTCTTTTGTGTACAGTGTCATGGAATGAGTGGAACACAGGCACTGGAGCTCATGGGTAGGGACAGATGGATAATCTTTTGAATGAACAGGAAAAGCACCATAGGAGTACTGGTTTTTAAGCACTGGAACACAGACTTTGAGTTGTTTTCTGTAATCAATAGGGAGATAGTGTAGAATACGAATGAAGCATGAAACATCTGTTACCATCCAGATAGTCTGCCATGTTACATTTACCAATTCTCTTTCAAGATGTGTGACTTTTTTTTAATAGATGCAAATTGCAGTAAGCAACCTTTACTTAAAGATTTAAGGGTTAATTCAGACTTTTTTTCTTGCTTTTAGGTTTCACTACTATGGTCTACTTATCTGATGAAAGCCACAATTTAGTGGCAGTAAAAATCTGGGCAGATCTCAGACACTTCGCTATTGAAGACATAGTTGTGCGCTGTTCAATCATTTCTGCAAGCAACCTTCAGTGGCAATCTGAATTCAGATCAGAAATTCCTGTCTTGTTGGCTGGAGATCTCACTGCGTTCTCAGCCAGTCCAAAGGAAAACTATCTTCAAGAGAAGGTTAATGAACTGAGAAGTACAATAGAGGTAAATCTGTAGATTTTTAGTTAAATGATTACTTTTAGTTACTGCTGTGTTTACAGTCTTCACCCAAAAAGTCCATTAGTACTAATAAATCTTTAAAACAAGTAATGCTAATAAATTTGAGGAGATTGTCTGGGAGATGGAGGAAGGTGTTAGTGCATTTTTCCTGGAGAATGCTAAATATCACCTGTTGAATGTCTTTTGATTATTATTTTTTCTAAATTCAGCTCAACCAATGCTTTCTTGAGGATGTGCCAGTCAAGTCTGGCCAGCAGAAAATCCTGTACCTGTCAGCAGGGAATCCGTCATGGACAGTTTGGCACTGGCCTTTTAAAAGTTGATATTCACTCTCTTGCTCAGCTGAAAATACTCGGTACCAGATTGTTGATTTCATTTATTAATTTATTTCCATTTTCTGCCTGTGCTAAATAGCACATCTTGATTGTGCCTTCTCACTTCTTACTGAGAAGTAAGTTTAAATATTAAAGGATATTTTTCTTGTTAACATAAAGGGAAGGTCTGATATTTCCCTCATGGAAAGTGCAGCAGTCTTCTCAGATCTTTTCATATAAACTAAACTTCTAGTGGGATAAGCATGAGGAAACAAAGTCCTAAATACTTTGAGCACGTAGTACTTGCACAATTTGAAAAACAACTATTCTGCATTATAAACTGTTCTCCGTTGTAGAATGTGGCCTCCTTTTGCTCTGATGCAGAAAGTAAATTGATGAATTTGCTACGAAGAAATCTCTTGCTTATGCCCGGTTTAATTAAAGGATGTGGCTTGGAATGCCCCTCTCCTTCCTGCAGCTCAGGTCTTTATGCAGAGGATAAAAGTTTGGTAAGCTTCTGGTAATTAGTATTGTGTTCGTTCGGACAGTACCTACAGAAAGGATACAAGCAAGTTTTATGCTGATAGAGGTGGTGAATGGTCTTGCTTCTCAGTCCATGCCATACGTTCTCTTCAGGGCAACGCAAGCTGATTGGAAGCTTCCTCTGTGCATTTAGGATTCTTCCCCAGGAGGAACTGTGAGACTATTCTTCCTCCAAGCAGTACCTGAAAACCTCCCCTTGGGGCCTGTGTTTTCACAGCATACTTTAAATATTCTGAGTTTTGTATGAGTAAAATGAATCATCCTTTCCCTATAGATGATCTATCACTTCCTTAGTCCCACTGAGAAGTTTACCTGACATGGATGTCACTGGAAGGAAAAATCTTGGTCTGTAAATTTTTCCTTCAAGGCATTCTGCAGCTCCTACCCTTCTTTAGAGAATTTACCGCCTGATCTTCTTTTCCTAGATATTGCTCACCATTTCCAGGGGGAAAAAAGGGAAGAGATATCACCTAGTAAATGTTTATATTTTAAAGCAGTTTTGACAAAAACTGAATTAAATAGTTCTCAAGTTTCCCATGAAGGCCACTGGTGGCAAGTTGTTCCTCATGTGGAGTACTGAGTGCAGACAGAACAAAAATTTTTCCTGCCACCAGTTGTGAGGGAGGTAGAAACACCCTGATGTGAGATCAGTTCCTGGGGACTGAATTTAAGCTCATAAGGCATCCTTTCCCATTTAATAGCATTAAATATTAGAATTTTCTGAAGGTTTAGTTTATATCAGTTTATTAAATATATTAACCAAGTTAAACCAAATGCAACATGACAGGGATTCTCAAGTTAAGCATGTTTTAATGATCTGCTGTGCAGTGTCTTATCTTCTCTGTATTGTTATCTTGAAGTTTTTTGGTCTATATTCTATCCCTTTTTTCTTCCAATTTTTTTTTCTCATTTTTCCCTGTTTTAACAACCTGTCAAGGACATATCCAATGCAGGAGAAGATAACTCTTTTTTATGAGTGCTTTGATTTCTTACCATCTGGCACGGAAAAATTCCCACACATTTAGCTTAGATCTCAGAAACAGAATGTGAAAATGTGCTGCCTTAACATACGTGTAAACAGATTTATCAGGCATCAATACTTGAAAGAATAGTATTAGTCACCATAAGACACCAAACTGAAGTTAAGTTGGACATGAATGGTGAGAGAGCATTTTTGTACCAGGATTTTCTTCTGTTTTGTGGAAGTAATTGAGGAACCTTATGAAACAGGACATTGTATTCAACGTAAAAATTCTCTTTCTACCTAGATCTCATCTAAAATTGAAATAAAGCACCCAAGCCCTTTGTTAACTAGCACATCGAATATAAAACTTGTCTCACAAGGGTCAACAAAACCGCCTTCATCTGCTACAGTTAATGAAGACCATCCCAAAAACAGCAAAAAGAGAAAAGCTATGGACTTCCTCAGCTGCATACCTGCCCCTCCACCACTCGCACCAATGTGTTCAACCATTTCTCCATCTTTAAAAAAAGCATTTCAGCCTCCACGAAGTTTGGGTTTACAGCGTAGCAAGTCACCGAGAGAAACAAATCAGAATATGGGTCATGTCACCCCCTGTAAAAAACGGAGAGAAACTGTCCATCTTCCTGAGAATGACCTGGTTGCTGACGAAGAGCTTGCAATGATAAATACACAAGCACTCATGAATATTTTGCCACAAGAAAAGAAGATTGATGATGTAAATGAAACCAGCAGTATAATAGCTACTAATTTATCATCTGATCATCTTTCACACAAAAGTAGTTCCAGGTCTACTGAGGAAGCAAGTAACTCATCGAAAAGCAGTTCTGAAGTAGCTGAGGCCCTTCAGAAGGATAGAAGGGAACCTGAGGACTCGTTAGCAGTGCGCAGACTGCCTCAAAGACAGAAACCCTGAAAATGCTACTAAACGTGCATGTACAGCATTGTATATATTTAAAATTCAAATTATTTTTACACTTCGTACATTAAATTGTGATTGTATTTAATAAAGCTATATTACAAAAACAGACCCACGACACAACATTTCATCTGCAAAATAATTCGGAGTTAAATGATACATTTCTCACACAAACACGTATTGTCCAATAGCTTCAGTGTGGCTGAAGGTTTGATGACATTTTATAAGCCACTGCTTTGATTCTGATACATGCTTAAATTCAGGCAGGATCTTTGTTTCAGTCTCAAGCAATCAGTAGTATTAGCCCCTGCAGTACTGGAATAGTTATTTGGCTGTCAGAAGCAGTACAGGGCAAATTAAACAGTTCTCAAAGTTTATTCTTACCAAATGTAACACTTTCAATTCTGAAATATTGCTCTGCAGTTTGGGCACAGTTCTTGTACTTTTCCCCTCCACCTTACCATCTCGCACTAAAAGAGGTTTAGAGAACAGCTGTTATTATTTAATTCATAGCAAAAGGACATACAAAGGTATTAATGCTAGATCCTTGCTCAGCGTTTCTGAGCTGCGCCTTCTTAAAGAAGCAGTTGAGCCACAGCATCATGAAGTTAATCAGATCTTTCTTGGATTTCATCATGAGCTCTTTCTGCTGGGAGAGAGTTAGTACTTGAATTCATTACTTTGTTCTCAGTAATTTCAACAGGTGAAGCTTCTTAGAATTGCAGTTTCTCCTCTGGAGAGGGAACAGGCCTGCTAGTGCAGCTGCCAGCTCCACATTTCCATTAGTCTGTTGTTGTGCTTCCCACCACACATGGGTCAAAGGACAGAGGATGTTTCAGAACTGAGGCCACCAGCTCCCACTCAGCAACCTTTGAGGGGTCCTGTGCCATTCATCACTCAAGTGCTGAACTGGGGATGGCTCCTGTCACCAAGCTGGACGCTGTAGCAGGACTGGAGAACTGTGATGGGCTGACACAAGGTTGCGGATAGCTGTGTAAACCTTTGTGCAGCACTGCAGAGCCTGGTTCCCTGGGCCCCTTAGTTTACAATTATTTACAATGATGATATGTCTTCAAATGCAGCTTGAGTAATGAAAATGCAAAATCTCATACACCTGCTGTGTCCTCAAGATGGCTTGGCTTTTGCCCAGAAACAGCATATTTATTTATACCTCCTATGCTTCCCTGTCTGCTAAATTGCTAAAAGAATAGCAGCTATGCCCATATTCCTTAGTGTCCAGTGTGAGCTGTCTTCATTTCCTACTGCGAAGTAACTCACTATGGTCCTGTTCTATAAAGACCTACTTAAAAAAAAAAAGTTGCCATCACAAATGCTGAATTTTAAAATGTTTCATGAGGCTTTTCAAAGAGATAATCAGCAGAATTTGACAATATGGATAAAACTACACAGGATGGCTTCTTTGCTCACTCATCCATTGATTAGTGGCTTCTTGGCACTCAGCAGTGGAAGGGGTTGATTTCTCCTCTTGCAAGAATGTTTTTTCCCTCCTAAAGTCATTGTTTTATACCTATGAGTTAGTTTGGGTATTCGGTAGCCTTGTGCTTCAGCTATTCAGAGCTGCTCCTGTAGCCCTGTTCCTACTTAGAAGTTAACAAGCACTTCCTTAACACTAATGATTCCTTTTAGGAACCTCCTTTACATGGACTTGTCCATGGACGTGGACAAGTCTATTTACATGGACTTTACATTGACTTTACTTGTCCATTTACATGGGCTTGAGATCACTTGAACTCCTATGTCTTGGCTCAGTTTGGTGCCTTAAAGTGTTTCACCTCCAGGCTGAAGAAACTGTTTGGCTGTGATGGGGCTGAGGTAAGCTCAGCATGAATCTGGACAGCAGAGGTGTAGATAGGGAGCAGCATCCAATCTTGCTGCAATCTGTTACAGCTGCCCTCTCCACCGTTCATTTTGCCTCTCCTGAAGCTAGCAGTAATGCTCTACTAGGCAAGAGGGAGTGGGAACACACAAAAGGTTGTACAGCCAGATCTAAAGTATTAAAATGGCAAGAAATGACAACTCATGGAGAAGAAACTGCCACGTGACCTCCAAGAAAGAAAGAATTTAGGAATATTAGTGACAGAGCAGGATGCAGAAAAAGAACCCAAAAAGCATGTGGCACAGCCAGTAAACTTCACCAAAATCTTGAGTGGATTTTTGTGGAGGAAGAGGATGAAAGGGAGTACAGTTTGTACTGGGGATAGTGCTCTTATGAGATCATAACCCAGTGATATTTGAAGATATAGAAGAAATGAAAGTAGTTTAGAAATGTAGTATAAAAATACAATAATAAAAAACAGTTTAGAAAATGTAAAACTAGAGCCTTTTATACCCTGATAATTAAAATACACTGAGGGATCCACCTCTTCAGTTAAACGACATGTTGTTCGTACGTGCCACATGAGGTCTTCTGTTTGAGAAGGCTGGACGGGGAGCGGAATGGGCACCATAAGCTGCACTTGGTCCACTAGAGCTTCTCTCATCTCTGCTTGGTTCTTCAGCCTGAAGAACGCTGTGAAAGGTAACATTGTGCTCATACTGTTCTTTCATCTGTTGAATCTTTTGTCGAGGGACATGATGAATATTTCTTCTGTAGAGTCAACATTAACAGAAAATACAAGTATTTAGCTGCCCATATATTAGAGGTTATCTTAAGCTTGCTAAGGTTGCTGAGCAGGATGATGCTTCCTGTCCTCACTGATCTACTTCTAGCCCTTTTTTGCCAAATTGCTCCTCACTTCGCCCTCTTAAAAGTATTTTTGTGACTGCCAAAAGATGTAATGCAAGTATTTTTGTGGGCAGCCAGGGCATAAGAAGTTAGACAAACGCTTTGAAATAAATAAGGTAAGAAAGAGCTACATAGAAAACCTGTGTATTATATATGGGTCTTTGCGCTAACAGCTTGAGAGCCTCAGGGTGAGTTTTTATGCATCTGGAGAAAAGTATTCAAGGGCTGGAGATAGCCTGGAGAGTGACTCAGAATCGACAAGTACAGAGGTCAAAAAATCCTGTTATTGCTTTGAGTACAAGTGGGGAAAAATTATACCTGCTGTGGCTTGGGTTCCAGGGCAGATCTGTAAATGACAGATTTGTGAGGGAGGGAAACGGGAACGTGCTCAAACATGCAGGTCTTGCTGGATAGACCAGGGGCAGCCACAGTCTCTCAGCACATTAGTGGGAATTGTTTTTCCAAAGACCACCAGGGATTTCTGCTTGGCTGTGAGTTTATGAACTCTGAATGTCTTTGGTTTTGCCATTTAGCTCTGTTAGGCAGAATTCACCATCTAGAATCGAAGTTTGTCCTGCATCCATATTTTCAAGCCTTGTGGGGTGCAAATCTGCATCGCTCAGCATGGTTTTTCCCTGGTGGAATGAAGGTGACAGAATGCAGCATCCCACCTGTGAGGCAGGCACGAGGTCCTCCAGCAGCCAGTGCCCTACAGGCGTGTGCAGCCTGTGCCAGGGACCAGCAACAGGCACAAACCGTATTGCCTGTAAAGACACAGTGTGGAACCAGAGTGGAAACAACCTTCAGCTGCCCCTGAATCATCTGCTGCTCCAAACCTAGTGTATTTGAGTGAACTTCACAGTGCCACTGTAAAAAGCTGAGTTGTTTCACATGATTAATAAAATACAAATTACCGAGTAGCTCAGCCTATAACGAGTAATTACTAGTCAAATCTCTCTCTGCAGTGATGCTCTACAAATGGCTCCCAGCTGGTGCTGGTGAAGCAGGAGCTGACAACTGCAGTTGACTGCTAAGGCTCTTGGTGTCCTCGCCTGCCTTAAGTCCCAAGCCATCGTCTGCCATCTGCCATGTCCTGTCTCACCCTGGAGCAGCCAGCGCTCTGGGCCACGTCCCGCTGCCATTTGTCCCCATCATGTGCAAAAAGGAGCAGTGCTGATTTTTGACTAGAGTTCCTAGCTGCAACAAAACAAATAAATCAGTTGGAATAACATACCCAACACCCGAGTTTCTTGCGATTACAAGGAAGTTATCATGTGTTACCTTCCAGATCCAGTAGCTGGGCATGCACTTACCACTGTCACACAGTTTATAGCTGGTTGGTTGAAGGCTAAAAAAATAGCCTGCATGGAGTTCTTGGTGATATAACCACTAACCCTGCAGCCACTGGCCAAACTAACCTACGTAGAGCTGTAGTTGGCTGCCTCTGTATCTTACCACACGACACAGACTTGCTGCATTCATTGTACCTCTTTTGTGTGCGCGTGTTAAGATTTTTTAGGAAGATTTTAGAACCCTGTTTCTTGACCAAACAATGTGGCATCCCACTGTGCTACAGCAAGACAATGTTTGTTGCGTTCAGATTTTTTTAAGAACAGAAGTCTGAATATTGTCTGTAGTGCTTAGATGTGGTTTTGTGCCCAAACATAGAGAGTGCTGCTCAAAATACAGAATGACAATCAGTTTCCTGCCCCAGGAAGCTTCCAGTAGAAATACATGCCTCAGGGGGGTTGCGTTTACTGCCTGACTCACTTCAGCACAACCAGGCTCCTTCAGGGCTGAATTCACTGCAGTCTGGGTACTGAGTAATAGAAATTTTCACAGAATCATAGGATGGTTTGGGTTGAAGGGACCTTAAAGATCACCTAGTTCCAAGCCCCCTGCCATGGGCAGGCACACCTTCCACTAGACCAGGTTGCTCAAAGCCCATCCAACCTGGAACACTCGACAATTCTTCTGCTGTCATTTACTAGGTTGCTTTTTTAAGGTACATGAAGACAAAGAAAGCTGTCCTTTCTCAGAGCACATCAATAAAATAAGAAGCTGTCTGCTGTATCAAAAAGACATACCTTGCCAGTTCTCGAACACTGAACTTCCAGGGTGTATCTGGTTCTTGGAATATAACTTCATATCTATGTTCACGTGCCTGAAGAAGGACACAGAAGTTTTAGAGGTATGGTTGCCAAGCTCAGGAGCAGCCATTCTGTCAGACCCCTGCGATTTTATCTGGCTAAGGGTAATTCATCAAATGGACCAGAAGCCAGAAAGAGGAAGATAACCACGAATCCCATCAAGGTGCTGGTCTGAGTTCCAGCTAGTTCATTTTCTTCTACATCAAAGGAGGCAGGGAAATCTGTTGACCTTTTTACATCTTGTCCAGCTCTGGCTGCGCTCTCTCACTTGCTTCCTAGTCACCCACCAGCATTCACTGCTGCTGGACTGGCACGTCCAGGCTTTCCAGCACCGCTGTTACTTCATGCCTCTTTTGTGCTCCCATACACACAATACTTCTTAGACCCAAATTTCTTACGTGACAAGAGGATAACCCAAGAACAAAAGCATGAGGCTGATGTCAGCTGACAGGCCACATTACAAAACTACTAAAAAATACTGCCAGCTCTGCATCTTCAACGACTCTTTATTTTGGTGTATTTTTCACAAGTCATAAACTAAAATTGTAAGTCATATCTTGAAATCATTGCCAACAAATAGTTCGAGGACTGTCCAAATCATGTCACTACTGGGGAAGGGGATGACATGCTGATTGCCAAGAATTAACAGGTCAAGTAAAATTCAAGTAATTTTGCCTTTGCTGAGTTATATAGCTGACTACACAGAACAACTACACTGGCACCCTGACTTCGTCATGATATCAATCCTTAACTCTAATTACAGAATTAAGGGAAAATGGAAGTAATTATTTTTAGCCATGTTAAGAACCATTTCAAGTCAGATCACCTCGTAAATGTCATAGCCGAGCACATAAAAGCAATAATCAGAACTTTCCCTACCATCATCACATACGGCTTCATTTCCCAAGCATGGATGTTGGTGTTATCAATAATAACCGGGCTTTTCCCATTCTTCATTGCTTTGTGTGCTGTAATGTAACACATTAAGTAAAGCTAAAATGTATTAAATACAGGTCTTACTAGCCCCAAAACGTCCTCTCTTTGTCCACTGCTGGCACGCTTGGTCCCCCACCAGACATGGGTTTGTAGCCACCACCCAAACGCGAGCAGCAGTCAGTGCCCAGCAGACACTCTCCTGGAGGAGGTGATGCAGCTGCTGCCTGTGCTCAGCAGTGAGATCTAAACCTCTCCTAGAACATACTTACAGTTATCACAGCACTAAGTATCCACAACAGCTAAAAATGACTATTTGCAAAAGATCCCTGTGATATGATCTCAAAGTGTTTTCCACTGCTTGAAATGAGTTCAGAGCAGAGACACAAAAGCATTTTACCTTTTTCTCTCCGAAGTAGAGACCTGGGTTGTTTCTTTCTCAAACTTCTAATTAGGTTTGCAAGTTTTACCCCTGGCTATCACTAACTCCCCTCTGTAACACCCACTTCCAAGTCAGGACAGACATCTAAGAAGTCAGTCTGAAGGACGCGGTGCATACAGCTGTACTAAGCAGCTGCTGGGCTGGTATTTGCATGCCAGCAGTGCTACCCAATATTTACCAGTTTACTTTCCAAATTAACATCTATCAATCACCAGCATTTTTTCATTCATAAATTTCTCTCTTGTAAGTCAGAAGAAATAAAAACAGAAGTGGTAAATGTTTTTTTTTTAACCAGTACTCCATGAACTGCAGTGTATGACACCACTTTGAGATACTTTATTTTGGGAGCTAAGGTTAAAGACAGACTGAAAAGCAAAACTATTTTGCGACAACCCTGGACTGAGTTCAGCCACCTCTCTTTTGGTTCCATTTGTGTGCATCCTCTAGGAAGTCAGGCTCAAACATGTAGACACCATTTTCAATAAAGAAGTCATCAGTACTAAGAACTACAGCACTGGGATAGTCACGTTTCAGTTGTCTGGAAAAAAAAAAGAAGATGAAAGAAGGATCAGTATCTGCTAATGCATGCCTTTAACAGGGACCATCAAATCAGGAGCCATCTGAATGCTCTGCAAATATGCACAGTGCTTCGTTTGAAAAATCCCCAGCTTAAAGGATCCTCCTCTTGTAGAGTAGGGTAATTTTTATTTATTTTCGGTTTTTAGACATGTTTTATAAACCAATCTGAATAGCCTAGACTGGCAGCCCTCAAATGCAACAGGTCCATAAAGCCGGTCCCCTGCGGTCAGTGGCACAGGGCAATCCCCCTTCTCTTTACTCCGATGTGTGCCCCACAGCCATGCTCCTTCAGCCATGTGGATGCCCGTGGAGGGCGGATGGGTGTCCTGCCATAAGCTGCCGAGCTGCCTCGCAGTCAGCAACTGGCTCTAGGAGGTGGAAGTGCTGGCTTATGTGGTGGTTTAAATATGAAGCATTCCTCTGCCAGTCCTTAGAAAGCCTAAAAAAATCTTAATGCAAAACTGCGTTCCCATTTGTGTGTAATCCAGACTTCTTTGTGTCCATAGACAGAATTGTCTATTTTTTACCATTGAGAGAGTGCTGGGGAGGAGGGAGTATCTGCAAGCAGTCAGGGATAGCCCACGGCATCATCTCACTACTCACTGTCTCCCTAAGCCCCAAAATGTCTCTGGAAAAGAAAGTAAGGCCAATTGAGAAATGTTGTGGCTCTCAGAGATGAATGCCACTGCCCTGCGATCTCACACCACACATGGTCTCCAGTCCCTGGGACTCATTTCAGCTTCCCTGTAAAGATGCTTCTCTTCCAGCTCCATAAGCTGCAAAACAACTATTTCTCAATGTCTTATCCAATTGAGCAATAGCAAGGGAAAAGGTGCCTCTAGGTTATCAATCAGCAAAAAGCCAGATACACAGGCAGGAAAGGCTTCGTTCTGTCATTTCTAGCTCTGCCCTAACCATTTACTTACCAGTTTTACCCTAATCCGCCTGCTACCAGCAATTCTTCACTAGGATTGCATGCTTCATCCAGCTGAAGAAAGGTCAGCCTCTGACTTGCTCCTCCACTGCACCTTCTACCATCTGCTGAGTAATTGAGATTATTTTGCAGTAGCAACTTGCCCAGAGAGCAGAGACTCACTGCTGACAGACTGGCCAGGACTGGGCTGTAGCCATTGTTATGTATCCTTTAGTACCGACATGTCGATGTCTTCTAGCTCCAAA
Organism: Bucorvus abyssinicus; assembly: GCA_009769605.1. NCBI lineage: Eukaryota > Metazoa > Chordata > Aves > Bucerotiformes > Bucorvidae > Bucorvus > Bucorvus abyssinicus. Next base: position 90,974,530 of record CM020024.1, on the reverse strand, counting down.
GAGATGTTTTATTCACTCAATTACCCCTGGGCAAACAGATCTAACAGAAGTCATGTTGAAAGCTGTTAGCAGTCAAATTACTTCTGCGTTAGTTTTGGTCCCAGGCAAAGAATTCTTACCATGAAAAGCAGGGGAGCACCTACGGCTGATCTGGTTACTCTTGTGCTGACGCACTGATACATTCAGCTCTCACTATAATACAGCACCTCGCCCTTCCCACTCTTTTACCTATCTACTTCACAATCTCTTCTCTAAAATATTGACTGTGCTAAAACACATGTCATCCCTTTAGTTCCTCACAGACACATAAAATCATACACATTAATAAAAGATCTCAAGATTTTTTTTTTCTTGCTTGGTGTTTCTTTTGAAAATGTTCTCACCCAATACAAATTTTAAGAATTATTTTCTTAGCATACACCTTATTAAATTTTTAACACATATATGCACACTCGTATGAGAGCTGTGATATTAACCCTTAAGTGATCTAAACAGTATGTGATTACCTGCAAACTCAGTCTACTACCCTCATATCACTGGTAATTAAAGTAGATAAAACTTGTGCTTCAAAGGAGAAAAAATATGGCACAAAATGTGCAAAGAACGATGAATTACTGTCACATTTGCTATGCTCATACCAAACAGCCTCCTACTAACAGCAACATGAGACAACAGAAAGGGGGAAAAGGATGCTTCTGCTTATTCTGCTGGTTTTAACTTTTACCTTTGTAAAAAACTAAACTGACAGTAAAGCTTATGACCATTTTCTGTAATCCCTATTGCCCATGAAGCTGACAAAAATCCTGTTTCTTCTGTCTCTTATAATTTCAAAGGGCACCCAAACTTCTTCAGTACATTCCTTGAGAAATAAGCCTTCTACAATCCACACAGGACCGCAAGCTGATTTAGAAGAAAGGTTTTACATGATCACATCAGGCTCCTTGTCACTGTACACAATAAAGACGCCTACATTTTAGCAAAATTTGCACTTCAGCTCCGACACAACAGCAGCAGCAAACCTCGTGTAACTACCAGCAGGGCCTGGGAACTGATAAAGCCCGTGGAAACGTGATGCTGTGCAGACGCACAAGCTTCATGGTCTGCCTGCACCAACCCCGCCAGCAGTCCAGGTAGCAAGGGTGGTTCTGAATGATGTGGTGCCTTGGCTAGTGTTGGTGCACGCTCACCCACCTGCTGTCTCACCCTGGTCAGATCTATGATGGCTGCTGTCATTAAGAAAGGAGAATCTTGCAGTTGAAAATAGAGCTGTGTTTCTGTTTGACCACAGTAGCATCGTAACAAGTGCCTCTGAGAATAGACATGTGGTTTTAGTCTCCTGCATTACTCATCTGAAGATCTGCTTCCATGATTTATACCATTTTTAAGTCCCCTTTTTTCTGAAGAGCATCTTCAGTGCTTTCAAGTAATCATTTCAGATTTTAACTGTATATATACACAATAATAATTCAGGGTTTCAACGAGGTGGATGCATTAGAGTACTCAGAAGAAGTCCCCATGATCACTAGTAATATCATTGGAGTTAAAAGAAAAATCCCTAACTGTGTTATTCCATAACCTGTCATGTATTTCCATCAGAAAATTTGAGAATAAATTAATTTTTGACTTAAGCCCAGTAAGCAGATTAGAAGAAATATTTTCAGTGCTCAGAAGGCATCACAAGAGTATGTCAGGCAGATCTCAGAGCCGGTAAATTCCAAAGCTACTTCCAGTGTAACCGAGATCAGAACGTGTATGTACTGACATCACATCCAACCACTTGCTCTGGTCACTCTTACCTAAGGCAAAGCGTTCCCATAGTGTTTAAAAGCCTTTACTTTCAGCAGAAAATCACATCTATGAGACCTGGAGCACGTGCCCAGCACTTCCAGCTGTCAGCTGTGTTTTAACAACTTCTAGTGCCCTGGGGAATTTGCTCGGGCAGAAGCCTGCCAGCTGATGGCTGCACTGTTGGCAGAGCACACACCTGCCTTTGTGTCTCATGCCCCGGGCTTAGAGCAGTGGGTGTAACGTTGTAAAGCAACAGGCTGCATGACATAGTCGATAAACACATTCAGGAGAATCATCTGAAAGGGTTTTATACACAGGTAAGTGTTTACAATGTGTTGTCACCTGGAAGCAGGAGCTGCAGAGCTGAAGTCCATGAATCCTGCAGAGCTACAGTTCTGCAGTGGGGTCAGGGTGCTGGTAACAGCAGCCAAGCTGGCCCAGGGTTAGAGTGCTGCGATGAACTGGGCAAAAGCAGCAGAGAGAACTGGAGAAGGTACAGATTACACCAAGCAGTGATGCCCCAGTGCCAATGCGTTTTTCCCTTCCTGTTCTGGAAAAGTGCGTCCTCTGTCCTCAAGGAAGTATAAGAACGAACTCATTTCAGATGTTACATTGACAGCAGTGCCTGAACAGCTACATGTTTGATCATGCCCAGCCTAGTGCTTCAGCAAAACTGCTGGGTAGAGGGTTACATGTTAGCTGAGCTGTGCGTCACAGCAACATACTGTAGAAGAGCTGGAAAGACAGCTACTGCACAATAAAAAGTCTGTTGAGGAAGTAGGTATGAGCTTGTATGTTGCTCACGTGAGGTTTTTTGAGATATTTTTGGAAGCTCTACCTGCTACTGCACCTCAGATAACTGTTTTCGTAGCAGTTGCCCAAGTCTGATCGTAAAATCTGTATTGTGAAGTTGGGGGAGAATGCATTCAGGAGGAGGGTGTTACAAAGACCTGATGGAGGCTATTGGAGGAGCAACTCCCAGCTGCTCCTCTTCCCCTATGTGCTTCTGCTGATGGTGATGTACGGTGAATGGTTAGAGAGAGACGGTTAGGGTCACCTAAAATAGGTGCTTCAGAAAAGCATAACCTTAAGAGTGAAGCAATTGGAAAGGTTTGGATCTTGGTGGTGAGCAGACCAACTCCTCATTCTGCCTTGACTATTCAATATATCCCAGGTGGGTCCTTCACCATCTTTACCAGAATCCAAAAACCAGACCTGAACCAGTTCGCAGCAATGTCAGCTGCTATTAGACAGGGGAGTGACTGGGATGGGGAAATAATTTTAACAAAGATGCCATAAGTAGATCTTACAAATCTGTATCCAAATTGTGCAGCTGCCACTTGAAAGGTCAGGGAAATGAGTCATGGATGTGAGATTGTTCCATTGTGTTCCAGTGGCTGTGTCCATTGTGTGATGAAGGGAAAAGAGGCCTTTCTGCTGGAGCTATCACCAGGTTGTGATATCACCAGTGATAACATTCAATGTTCATGATACTTCTAAGCACTGTAAAGATGTACAAGGTGTAACTGCAATACTGGCTGATAGAAGAATGAATGAATGGAGGCGTGTGTGAAAGCACCAGAAGAAACAACAGAGCAAAGGCTAAAACAATGGTACACACTGACAACAACCAACATCGTTAACAGCAATAAATCTGGGAAAGGCACTGTTTACTCCTCCCTCCAGCCCAGCACGGTTGACTTGCTGTTGGAAGACCCATACCCTGAGTGCAGGAGGACAGCCAGTGGGGCACACTAACCTGCACACACCTTCCTTCTTCCCCTTGTTCCAAAAGGGGGAGAGGCTGCAGCTAAAAAGACACTCAAAATGGGAAAATGAAAATAATGGGCAAAACCCGTCCCTGAGATTCATGGATCACTAAGTAAAATTCAGAGGCAAAAATCTGCTGGCTGCAAGGTGGCATAGCAGACCTGACCAAAACCCACCCTGTCACCACCAACCAAGAGGAACCCAGAAGAGAAAGTGAGGATGGGACAGCTGAAGGTCCTTGTCCTCTCTGATTTTGGGCAGATCACCTGTGCACACAGGTGATATCTTGGTGCTTGCAAGTATTTAGCTGTGATAGTGTGAGTGAATAAAACCTGAGTGAATAAATTTGAATGCACAAAATGAGCACACCAAGGGCTTTTCCAAATAATCATCTTCCTTCTCCAGTGGGATTCTGCACTGAGCTTTGTTGCAGTAATTTCCTGCAAACACCACTTTGCTTAGCACACTGATTACCAACACCAAAAGGTACAGAACATGGGAAGAGCAAATCTCAGAATTGTCTTGGCACGGTCCTTTCATAACCTGGGCAGAGTTAATGGAGAGGTACTAAATGCCAGTTTTACAGCCGCCCTTTGATCTGTGTGCAAGTGCAGCAATGCAATGGTACAATTAACAGGGACTAGAAACAGGGCAAGTTCATCTCCCAGGGGACTAAAAAAAAAAAAAAAAATACTTGCAACCGATTTTGTAAATATGTCATTAATAATTAATCTTGTGGTTTGACCTAAAAAAATTGAGTTGGTTATTTGCACTGCCTGAGAATATGGCTCCAAATTATTACGTTCTTAGTGTACTAGGAGAAGACCCAAACCCCACTTACACACCCTCTTTAGGGAGAGACTTGTATTTTGAGTGTCAGTAAAAGCTCAGCATCTATCCAATCACTGAAGAACTCGGTCTAGTGTCCTGTGAGGCAGAAGGTACCATTTGACAGGAATGGCTGTGTTGAAAAGAGGAAACTGCAGATTAAGCCAGCATATCACGCGGCTTCATGCTGCCATCCTTCACAGCAGAGCCCTTCCATGGCAGCCTGTGATCCCACCACAGCATGGGAACCTCAGTGAGAAGATAGGGAATGTTCCCCACCTTTGGATGGAGAGTGGGTGGCACTGGCAGCTGTGACATACCAGACCCTGTGATACCAGATTACGACTCCATTGTGCCATGCTGACTGTGGCGCCCTCTCCCTGTACTTCTCTCTGGGTTTTCCCACCTGTTTTTAATGGGTCTTGGAGCTGTGGGAGAGTCTAACGGTCTCCTATGCCCATTTTATTGACCCCTGCAGCTCTGGCCAGGAGTGCAGGACGTCATGAAAACAGAAGTCAAGAGCAGTCAATTTTCACAATCAGAAACAGGAAGTGGGTGGGTTTTTTAACCATGTTTGCACCAGTCTGATGCTTTTTAAGAGAAGAAACAACAACAACTACCTTGGGCTTGGGCGATCTGTCTTACCAGAAACATCCCTTCTGGGGATTTTTTGGGGCCACGGTGGAGCGTCAGCACGACTGCAGTCAGAACTCGGAACACCACCACGCACAGTCCTACAGGCCCTGGTATCCCGCAGGCAGCTGTGGGCGACTGCAGCAGCAAAGCTCCGAGCCACTTCTAAGGACAGAGTAGGTTTCCACACAGCTGTGCTTATTGAGGGTTCCCGGGATGTTTCCACTCCCCTCTCGAGCCACAAAACCCGCTCTGAACTGTTGCCTCAGCCTTCTTCTAGCGGTCTGCCGCACTTCCCATTCTCCGCTCCGAAGCGGGAGCTGCGGTTTTCCTGGAAGCACCTACCCGGCTTCACTGCCCTCACCGCACCGGCCGCGGTCCGCTGCTCCCCTCACACCTCCCCTACAACGGCGCTCGTCCGCCGGGGGCGGGGGAGCCGAGCCGCCGGAGCCACGAAAGGCAAAATGGCTACGAAGCCGCCGCCTTACCTGGCCAGGGTGCTCTTCCCGGCTCCCGGCAGCCCCCGCAGCAGCACGAGCCGCTTCCCGCCAAAGCGGCCCCGCGGAGGCTGCTGCAGACTGACCGCCCTCAGGGCGCGGAGCAGCTGCTCGTCCATCGGCCCCTTGCTGGACCAGGCGCGCGGCCGGGGCGGTCCCGGCAGGGAGCGGAGGTGGCGGGGGCGGGAGCAGCTGCTCCCGCCCCCCCCCCCGCCCCTACTGGGACCGCCCCGGCCGACGGCAGGAGCCAGGGCTTCGCCCCCCCGCCAGCCGTTGCGGCCTGCAGCGAGCGGGGAAGGGGGAGTGGGCGAACACCCAGTGGAGGGTGCGTTTGGGATCTCGAGTTTCCGAAGGGTTTTCCTCTCCTATGAAAATGAAAGGTGTCAGAGTTTGCCAAGTGTTAAAGAGAGTGTTCACACGCCAGGAGAAAGCTCAGCTCCCTGGGAGGCGACACACCAACACCAGCTGATGCAAGTGGGGAAAAAAGTGGCACAAACTGAGATACATAAACTTTAAAAGAAAAAAAAAAAAGGTAAGGAGTCAAAAGTTAAACTGGCAACACCTTACTAAAAGATGAAACACCTTTTGTCCATACAAGAACACTGAGATTTTGAAAACTGCTTTTATTTTAGGCATTCTGGAAGGTCAGTATTCAGTTACAAAAATTATAGGCATTCAGATTTCTCTCTCAGTCCATAGTAGTAACTATTAACCCTTGAGTGGCATTTTCTTTAAAACCAACTAACTTTTCTGTTGCCACTGGCACTTCAGATAAGTCTGAAGCTGCGGTTATGGCCCACATGAATTACTTTCCTCCACCCCATTACATTTAGCATAACATTCTCTGCTCAAGAGCAGCAGCACATTTCCAACCAAGGAAAGGAAAAAAAACCCACATACACGCGTGAGAAATGCATGAAAAAAGCACAGCCAGTACATTTTACCAATGGTACAACATTCATTTAAAAAATACATACATCCTTAATTGCTTACGTGTATATGCTGTATTTGTTTAAGCGAAGAGTGGGGACCACGGTGGAGTTTCAGCATAACTGCAGTCAGGTACTGGCTCTTCAACTGATGCACAATGAAAAGGGTGCAGGGAAAGATGAGGAAGTGGAGATGAATGAATAAATGGATAAATTTTCTGGATCTGGAAGCTGTATAAGTGGGAAATATTACTTCTGACACATACACACAACCTAACCTTCCTTGCTTCTCCTCATTGATCTTTTCTCACTCTGTTCACTGTGAGATGATAGTTCTTTTCTGTCACTCCCTCTCAATACAAAGACATTTCCAGCCTTAGACACATCTCATAATTTACAAAGGTTGCTCTGATTAATTACTATTTAGGTGTAATTTGATTTGTACTTTCACATCCCTCCCTTCTATTGCCTGTCTCAGCTTCATTATTTGCTATTTCAGCAAGCACTCCTGATTTCTCCCATTAACAGCTATCCTTTACAATCCTCTCCTGCCCCCTTCTCTTTCTGGTCCATCCCACCACACCCCTTGCTTTCTGCTTTTCTCCTCCTGTTTGTGGTTACAATCACATCCTTCTGCAGGTGAAAGTGCCAGCCACCTCGGCATCATGAGCTGGGTCCACCCTCAGCACTCCGTGCCCGGGTATCACAAGCACCACTTTAAAGATAGAGGCACAGAACACATCTCAACATTTTATGGACCTCAGCAATACATCAGGGCAATTTTGTGCTTCTCAGATTTTACTGCCAAGGGTTCATTAATTTCTGCTGCTTATCTCCCCCTGGAAATCAAAACTCCACTCATTACTGGGACAACTTCCTCAGTAACAGAATTGTTACCGGTAAGGTTACTACTGTTCTAGCTGAGGAATAAATACCATGCTTAATTTTGAAGGAAAATGACTTTTTTTTTTTTTAAAAAAAGGAAACCATTGCTTTTAGCTTAAATTTCTCCTCACATCATAAAAATTTTAAACAATTTTAAAGATGGCAAAAGGAACACCATGAACACAAACATCAAAACTGGTTACTAGGGCTAGTTATAGGTCTTATCAGTCCACCACAAAGCATATGCACCTTTCCTCCAGTGTGTTTGAACCAGGTCTACAATGAAGTTTTCTTATTTCTATAGCCCCACATGAGTCTGGTTAAAAGGAAGCATTAAGCCTGGTTTCAGGAGAAAAGAAGGTAAGTTGTGCACCTCTGGATGAAAGAATAGGATTGACTTATGCTTCCTGAGGTCATAAAGAGACCGGGATGTAATTATGACTGACAGGATGAAAGGCAGAAGTAGGGTAAGACACATAACAAGCATCTTTCCCTGCAGGTATGCACATTCATGTACCGGTTCATGTAGTAACATCTTGGATCTCGTCACAAGTGAATTAAATACCAGAGTCCGAAGGTCACACCTCATGGCGACAGACACCTCCTTTCTGCTTACTGGTCTCTGCTCTCAATCTCTTTGTACCACACTTGAGGACGTGCTGAGAAGGTATAAATGATAGAATCATAGAACGGTTTGGGTTGGAAGGAACCTTAAAGTTCCAATCCTCTGCCATGGGCAGAGACACCTTCCACTAGATCAGGTTGCTCAAAGCTCCATCCAGCCTGGCCTTGAGGGGACATCAACAATCTCTCTGGGCAATCTGTTCCAGTGCCTCACCACCTTCATAGTGAAGAACTTCTTCCTTAGATCTAATCTAAACTGAAAGAGGATAGATTTAAAGCCATTACCCCTTGTCCTATCACTACGTGCCCAAATGGCTTCAGAAAGTGACATTTTGCCAGACACAACAAAGTTACCTCGATTGTGATTTTTATTACATGGACAGAGACGTTGATATTGGGGGGCTGGGGGCAAGATGGGCAAAGATTCACACCAAAAATCTACAGTGGTTACTTTCTTCCAGGTTATTCCTCACATTCAAAATCCTTGGTGGCCAACTGAAGTTCTTCCATGGTGGAACCAAAGTAAGAAGTTTCTGAAATAAAACCAGAATAGATTCTGCTGAAATGCCACAACAGCACAGGCTGTAGAAAGACTTCAACAGTAGCAAATCTGACCCGCAGACTGAGAAGAGTTCACCTGTCTGATATTTTTTAAAGTCTCTTTCTTTCTCATACTCAGCTGTTGGTTTTTTCTTTAAAAAGTTATAAGAATGGAGAGGAAGCAGATGATGGAAAACAATTGCAAAATAAAAAAATGCAAGGAGAATAGAAAAGAAAGAGAAGAAAACTTGGATGCCAAAACTAGAGACAGTAAGTCTGGCAATGTCAAGGCTGAAAAATAAGGAGAAGAGTAACACAGCCTCTATGCATCACAAACACTATATAATGAATAGCCATTCAACCAACACTACTATAGCAGAGCTACATCTCAAATGTTTTGTTATATTGCAAATTTTTTCCCCTGTTACAGTCACTCAGGACCTCACAGACCTCTGAGGTACAGAGTTCATGTGAGGCACCAGCACAACCTGATGGTTATTCCTTTCTGAGAGCTCCAGAAACACTGTTCTGGGCAGCTCTTATTCTCCCTGGTAATTATACTCTCTGCTTAAGTAAATTTTAGGCCAGGTTTTCCTGGTAAGCACTCTAAAATGCAGGTAGGGTTTTCTGGTCATAATTCTGGATGATTTTTCATGCGTCATTTTGATTAAAATTAGTGGTTAAATGTCAAAGGATAAAGAAAATAGGTTTTTATTATCACTGTATCAAAGCAGCAGCTGGAAGAGGTTTGGCCATGGGATGGTATTTTCTGTGACAGTACTGGAAGACTGCTTTAGTCACTAGCAAAGGGAAGTGGCAGGAATAGCACAGCCAGGGAAAGGAGGAGCAATAAGACACATCATAAAGAGATTTGTCTCATCAAAATTACAACTCTATTGGGCTGTTGTGGAAGAATTCTTCCTGCAGGGAGTTACTGACCACTACACTTCAAGAAGAAACACGCCGGCTTTTATTTAGCAGTAGCCCTGCAGATAAATGCTTAAACTGACATCAGGTTTGGTCTTCTTGTTCTGCATTTGTAGAGCATCTGGCACTTGTGAGTCCTGGTCTGAGGAGAACTTCTAGGCACCGAAATAATGCTGTTCTCACTGATCTTAGCATTTTTAAAACCGGGATCTCTTGCTTAATCTCCAGAACAAATATTGAAGTGCTGCCAATGCTGCAATAAGGAGCTCTCACAAGAACTTGAGATTAACCCTGTGTTTTCACAGAGAACACCACCTCTGTTCACTCTCCCATTTGAACAAAAACCCCCTCACACAACATGAATGCAGAATCATGATCACCTGGCTAACATACTAAGTTGCACTTGACCAGTAATGCTTAGTTTACTTTCCAATCTAAAGGGGCTGAAATTATCTTATTAGCTCTCCATTTATTTTTCTATGATTTTAAAAGCTTTTGGTGGGAATGACTCAATTTTCTTTTTTTTTCCCCCGACCTTTGTTGAAATCAAATCCATTTCCACATTTATAGTTGTTCACTTGACCTGTTTTACAGCCACTCTGGGACATTATTCTTGGCAAGACTGCTTTAAAGAGCAACCAGAAGAGAAGGATTTTGTGGTGAGGAAAGACGACCTTATCCCTCAAAACCAGGGGCACCATCGACCAGTAAAGCTCACCTGCCTTTTACAGCGCTTACACATGCAGAATTTAGAGGACCACTAGAATACCCACATGGGGTCTGGATTACCTGGTATCCTGTGCCTGACAGTGAGCACATGTTGATTGAAAACCCTAAGAGATGCCTTCTGTTTACCACGTACTGTTTTTTAAAAAAATAGCATCCTAACATTTGTGTAAGCTTAAAAACGGTCTTTCACCTTAAGGTACGTTTGCATGATGCATGGTCCCTGGTATCAGAGCTGACTGCCACCCATGCAGGAAGCCCTGCACGTCCTCCACCTTGTGTCTGCAGCAGCACAGCCCCATCTGCTCCCTGGCCCCAGCTTTGGCACTGAGTTGGACCTTACACAAGCTTATTTAAATTTGCCAGCCCAGCAAAAAGCTATCTGTTTCCCGTGGGGTTACCAAGTTAAATTACAGCCTTCATGTCAGTCAGCGAGTGCTGGAGCTGGGAACTGGAGCAGGGTTGGGAGAAAGGGCACTTCTCGTTTTTGGCAGCAGTGAGCCATTACACCAGCTCAGCCTGGGGCAGCAGATCACAGCTTCAGAGCAGCCTAAACTCATCCGACCTCTCCATTAGGACTTTCCATAACTCATTTCAGATGTTGAATTAAAAACAAAACAAAACCCAAACCAAGAACCCCACAAAACCCTTCGACTGCCTTCCCTCCTCCTCCCAATATAAAGCCCTAACGAGCACTCCCAAGTCAAAGGCTCTGCTGAGCACCGAGCAAGGAGGACAGGACCATGTGGTCAGGACCAGTGCAATCAACTGTTACATGGGCTTAATCTGCCAGCACGGACCTCCAGCGTTACCACGCCACCTCAGCACAGATCTTCACGACCCAGTCCTTCTGAGCAGTGTGCAATACCTGGGTTTTTTTAAGCCAAATACTGACTGGGAGTCTTCTTTCACAGAAAAGTTTGCATTGCTTTAATTCTATATACCCTAGAACTAACATCAGAGGCAGATGGCCAGAGCAGTAAAGTATTGGACTGTAACACCACGTAAAAAAGTGATGATGTTTTGTTTCAGACCAGCAGTCCAGTGGATGGCTCACAAATGCACAGGGCTGCAGATCTCTTCTGTTGTGCTTACAACCAGCAGGAGAAGAAGACTGAAACGAATTTGGGAGTCACATGGCAGACAAACAAAGGGGGTAAATAGAACAGAATTTTTGTTTGGTTGTTGGATTCAGCAACTAGATAATGGTATGGACAATAAGGCAGGACACTCTGCTAGCATAGGTCTTTCCTTTCTTGAAGCACACAAAGAAAAAAAAATCCATTTCCAGGTTAATCACAATTTTCTTCCAGGAAGAGAACAGAGCTCTCCAAGTTTGTTTCTTCAGCTCAAAAATGTTTTAATCAATAAACTTGAATATTTTTGGGCAGTAGCTTATGTTATAAATCCTCGCTGAGACAGCCAGTCAGTATCATAAGCAAAAATCTTGCCTGTGGATTGTTCACATTTGCAGTAGTATAAATAAGTAACTTATAAAAAATTGTGGCTGACATGGGGCTAAGTATTTGGTGAAAATGTTTTTTTTTTTCTTACTAAATTTTTTAGAATTTGATTATGTAAGTGGACAGTACTGCTACCAGAAGTTCTTGATATTATTAATAATGTGTCCTCACAGCAACTTGTGAGATCAGTGCTGTCTGCACTACACGGTTCAGAGAGAGTCCACTCATCTTCCTACACCAGTAGTTGGTACAGGCTAAGCAGTAAATGACCAGTAGTGTCATTTTTGTCATAAACGATATAAAACTACATATAATCAAATCAACCCCCGTTCAAGAGGTTTCAGTGCCAACACAAACTATTCAACTATGTTTACTTCTGAGATGAACCTCCACTATGAAAATTAAGAAAACTTCTAAAGTGTCAACTTCTGCTTTTATACCTGTCCCAACACAGCTCATGTCCACCTCTTTGGCTCCTCCTTCAGTCACTGACTCACGCTCAGGCACAAGAACACCAGGTGACACAGACCCCTGCCCAGACCCCACATGAATGATATCCCAGCGGTCCTGTGATGTCTGGATGGGAATAATTTAAGTCTCAGGACCTGGATTTTTTTTTTTCTGTCTCAGTATGGCCATGGCACAAGTTATTCTATTCCCATGTACTCAGTTTACACATTTTAAAACTACAGATTAACCCATTTTCCACTTTGGAATGAACACCTGATGGAAAATGATACAGAAATTAAGCTAGCATTTTCCAGCTGGGTCCCAAAGTCCTTCCTTCTTAGCACAATCTACCTAGAATATCTCTCATAAACTGAAGAAACTTGGCCAAGTTACCAAAGGGTTCATCAATTCACATACAAGCATGAACACGACAGCATACTTTCTAATACTCAGTGGCACACGTCATACCAAATGAAAACATTCATCAAAAACTAACACTTCAATATATGGAGTCCTATTGTGACCTCCTGCTGCTGATTCGCTACTGAAAAGCAGAACTGTCGCTTTTTTGTAACTTGGTAAAATACTGTTTTATTGCTTATACGGTGCTCTTCATAACTGAACCCTGAAGAGTCAGAATTGCTCTCCATGCTGAAGAGATGCAGAAAATAGGACTGAAATTACATGCCTCACAACAGATAGCCACAGTAATCAAACTGGGAATAAGGTCCTGCTCCTAGGCATCCTAGACCGCTGCTTTCAGTTCACCAGGCAGGTTTTAGATGTCAGAGGAAAAAAAAAAAAAAAAAATCATACAGCTTTAATAACAAAATACTGCCTTCTCTTTTCCCCATTCCAGCTTAAAAAAATAAAAATAAAACTCAAACCCCAAAACCAAAACAAGCCTAACTTGAAGAAAAAAAAAAAAAAAAATCAAGTAAGTTGATGGACCTTAAAGATTATAACAAACAATGTTCATCAGATGTTTGTTCAAATATAATACAGGAAGGAAAAATCATTCACAAGTGTGACTAATTACCTTTTCTTTTATGCAGAATTTAAGATGACTGATGATACACAGCATCCAGACAGCCAGTGCTAGTGTAGGTCATGATGTTGTCCTCTATCACCCCTTGAAATGGCTCCATTTCTGGAGGCGTTTCAGAAGACTCTTGATCATCTCGGCAGTTCTTATTTAGATCTTCAAGACTAAAAAGATCACCTAAAATATAAACAAATTACAAACTGCAGCCAAAGACACCTGAAGTTATCTTATGTAGTTTGCCATTTATATTATGTCAGGATAGAATATTTCTAGAACAAGCTTTTATTTCATCAGAATACTCTTGATTTTGCCTCCTAAATGGGTAGAAAATAAACTAAATCTTTCAGGTTTGTCTCTGACAGAAAAATTGTGTGTGTCTGTCTGTGTGTCTGTGCTTCCTCTCAGCTCTCCAAATGCATCCTTTTCTCTTTTTTAAAATAGAGAAACTCCTCTCCTATTTTAAACAGCAAATCCTATCAGCTTCTCATATAATGGAACTTGTGAAATTATACTAAACCAATATGGAAATAATGGAAAAAGACAACCAGCAATCTTATCCCATAAACTCCACACTGCAGGAATTAATGCATGCAAAAGTCCAGAGCTTCTCATGGACCGTGGTATCGCTTGCTGCTCAAATGTGTAACCTATTATTATGATGGCAATTTTTAGTGCTCATTAAGTTTAATTAAGTCGAAGATGCTTAACCTTTAAGAGAAAGGCTAAATGTCCTTCTGATCTGGAATGGAGAAACTTGAGCTAAGCATTGGATTAATTCCATATGCAAAACTTTAAAAGCCAAGTAATTTCAGAACTTGCATCAGGAAACACGAAGTGATGATTCACAGCAACCACAACTCTGACGTACCATGTACACGATCAATGGAGGCACAAATTCATTTTTCACATCCTAGTGCTTTTGCACAAGGACTGTTATCACTCGTTTCTGCTGAAAACTTTTGACACATTTCAGCACTAACTCTTTTCTCTTCTGAACAAGAAGCATTTTATACAGTTTTCATATCACAGAATACACTTACCAGCCAAGGCGTTTCCATTCTGCAATCCATTTGTTTTCTGTTTTTCCTAAAACAGACAATAACAGTCCAGAGAAAAGAAGAAAGTACATGACAAGAGATTTTGTTATTTGGGGAAAGAACAAGGTCTGTGCTCTACAATTACTGCTTCATTGCATTTACAGGATTTTCCTCATTTCCACTACAGAGCTCCTTCAATAAAAGCAAACCTTAACAAAGCAACAGCCACAGTGGGGAAAAAAACGTAATTTGTACATTAACACTTTGTAACTAGACAAGGAGAATTAATTTGCCATAAGTCACTCAGGATGCCTTCTGTGCAACAACTCTTTCTAGAAGTAGCCATGAAGAAGCTACAGGTAGTGGAGGATGAAATTTTCTCAGATGATGGGAGAAAACCATAAGAAGGAAAACAACTGGATGATGGTAGGTTGTACTTATTGAGCACAGGCCAGGCCAGGACACAACTATCAAGGAAAAGGTTGGTTGTTTTTCTCCTTCCTCTATTTTGTATACATTTCGGAAGCTGGTCTTCAAAACCTGAATCCTGCCATGGCCTGGAGCTGGAAATATTCAAAGAGTACATAAACCAGCCACCTCCTCATTGTAAGTATTAAAAAACCAAAGCACATTTACTAACAAAGAACATTGCTTATGAACTGAAGAATTCCTCTTTACACTTGGAATATTGGAAAGCCTTCCAAAATCCCCTAAAATCCGTACCTCCACAGAGGTCTTCCATAGTAAATAGATCATCTTTGAAACTTTCCAGTCAAGAGGAACTATATAATCATCGGGCAACAAGGACTCTGCAGGAAAAAAAATATTTTTTGCAGTTGAGTGTTTAGATTTCTCCATAGCCAAAATATATCACTGAATTATAATTTTTGCACACATTATATAGAGAGACTTCTTAAAAATCAGCAGCAATTTAAATGAGGCAGCAGCAAAGTCAGAATTTAGGTTTTCCAGAATCTAAGGCCAGTGAATATGAGGGGGAGGAGGGGGAAGGAAATTTGCTTTCAGTTTCTTTTTTAGGTAAAGGCTTTCCTACCATACTTTCATTACCCCCATACACTCCCCCGAAACTGGGCACAAACAAGAAAACAGAAAGCTTTCAGCCCATAAATTAAACAAAAAGCAACTTAAGCAACAACCCTTACATTTTAAAATGTTTAAGTAAAGGAATTTGTGCTATATCACTGAAGAAATTACTTTCTAAAATGTTTTAACTCTAACACTGACTCTAACACTGTTTAAGAAGCCGAAAAGAGATTCTTTGTAGGAAACCAATCTAAAATATATTCTATGCTTATATGAGAATCCTACAAGCAAGTTAGTCAACTAAATCTTTCATTTATAAATAACCACAGACATTTCTTTACAAAACTTTCCCCTCCAAAGTCATTTCAGTAAAAATCGACTGCAATTGCCAATGTCGTAAATTACTACAGCTCAAGTGTGTACATGAATAAATAGTAACCTATCAATATATAATAGGCCACAAAAAAGCACAAGAATGTTTAAAATTGTAGGAAAATTATAGTCAAAGGAGAATGTGGTCAGCCTTCTGCAGACAGCAGGCACAATTCTGATGGAAAAAACCCAAACAGCAATCACAAGCTGGCAGGGCTTCAGAGGGTTTCGGGGTGGGTCTGAATGTCTTAAAAGGTTATTTCCAAAGGAAACTCATCTAAAGACCAGAGAGTTTCATCTGTTACTGACTCGGAGAAGAACAACAGTTGGTTCACTAATCTACTGAGTGTTTCTGAATGCCTGTTTTATCTTTTTTTCCCTGGAATATCCCTGTTTTTAAGTCATGGCCAACTCCCTCAAACAATGAAATTTAAGATCACAGATATGAAGACTCACTAAGTTTGGAGGATAAAAATGTTTTATATGTAATATCTGAGCACATCAGCAGTACTTCTTTGCTGTTTCAGCTCTAGAGGGTAAGTTTTTTGGTGCGTGGTGCCAGAGTTTGATAAAGCAGCACTGCAGGTCCTTTGGGGACCAAGCTGAGTAATGCTGCCAGTGGTTTGCATCACTGTTCTGGCAGGTACCATTACCATGGATGTTTACAACAGAAACAAAGAAACCTGAGGTTAGTTTGGGCAGATAAACAGACATAAATTGCTCCTCAGCTGTCATCTTAAAATTTTCATTTGAAAATACATGCTTAACTTTAAGTTCTACTGAAACAAACAGGTGTAAAGGTCTATGTGCTAAAAAAAGGGTCTGTGTTTTTTAATCCTGTTTGTTGGCAAATGAAAGTTACTGTTTCTCCACTGACTAAATTTGGACCAAAGCAGTTGCAGAACCTAATGCACAGGGAACACAGCTCTTCCAGCAGGTGCATACACAGCACCATGTCCAAGGGTCATTTCCAAAGAAACGTCTGTTGTTTTTGCTGGCTGCAGCTCTGTAGGGTTACATCAGCCTGCAGTCAGTTTGGGAATCACGGCTGCCACTCACAACTCCTTAGAGGACTGACTGTCCTACCTCTGACTGCTAGCTTAGAACAATTAAACTGGAAGTACAAAAATATGACCAGTGGAGCTCTGGAAGGCAAGTATACAACACTGACACTTCTTAATCGTGTATAATTAAAAAGAAGGTATTCACGATGAGAAAATGCATCTTGTAAATGCGATATAAAATTTCAAATTAAATTAGATTTTGGGAATGATTTTCAACAGTATCTAACCCACATAAGAGTGCATGAAAACTTTACTAAATAAAGAAAAAGGAAGGCTACTATATTAATCAGTTGGAATATGAAAACAAACACGCAACCTTTATATAAGAGCACACATTTTGTACCATGTTTTCATTTAGTTTTGTAATAAACACAGTAAAGTCCTACTCAGTAGGATGTATTAAACATCAACAGGAACTTCAAGCTTTGGATTTAAAGTTAGTAAGTTTTTGTTACTAAAAAGACTGCAAATAGGAGGCCAAACCAAAGAGCACCTTTGATAGGGACTGAAGAATAATTCAGGTAAAAATTAAAATGAAGAATAAAGCAGCAGTGATTCCTTTCAATAGGATTAATAGTTGATTAATTGGTACCTACAACAAAAATGAGTATTTAATCATAGGATTTTTTTTGTTTAGGTTTTTTTTGAGGAGTGTTTTGGTTTTTGTTTGTTTGTGGTTGGTGGGGGGTGGGGTTTGGGTTAGTTTTACATAAGAGTAGTAAGAAGAGTATTACCCAGTGGAAGACCGGGAGAACCAAAGAGCTGCACAAGTTGAAAAGCAAATCCTAATGATAAGGGAAGTCCCAGAAAACTATATTTCGTATCCACATCTTGATTATCTTCAAGTTGTGAGGCCTCTGCTGGTTCAGGGTCATCTCCTTCGTGCACATTTTCACTGCAGCTTGCCAATATAGTAGAATCTTCTGGATATTCAGAAACAACTTTAACAGAAGACAAAATATCGGGTTGGCTATTTGTAACCTCTGAAGAAACTTGTTCACTCTCATCCTCTTTTTTATCAACTACCTGTTGTTGCTCAAGAGTTCTAGCTTGCTCCTCCTTTGTCCTGGAAACTACACAAACTCTGCAGGAATATTTTGGTACAGGAGAAGATTGCCCTGAATCAATGTAAGAAATATCATGTAACAGAGCACCTGCATCTGGGGTGGGTAAGGAATAGGTTGCCTTGGTGCCACTGTAAGGTGCAGAACATTCTTGCAGTGCGTGGTCCTGTTCACATTCCTCTCCACGGTCTTTGCTTAGGACCACGCTCTTTTGCCCCTCTTCCAAAACACTTTTTTGGGTAGCATCACCTTTTATTGGGACTTCCTTCCCTCCCTCTGTAATACCAGCAATCTGTCTTGGTAGATTAAACTTTGGTGCCAAGTTGACAATTCTTCTGTATCTCTTCCTCTTCGATGTAATTGGTGCAGCACCATTTCTTGGAACATCTACTTCATTTGCACACTGCATGAAGGCGGCCCTGGCTTCCACGAGGGAATCAAAGTGCATCTCATCAGCTGGCGACACCAGTAGACCATTGCTTATTACATTGCCAGCCTCCTCCATTACTGTTACCTGATTGTTTTCCTTTACCGGTCCTTCATTTGACTGACAGCAGTTTAGCTGTGTTGAACTGTTTGACTGGGTCTGCGTAGGTTTCCTCATTTTGGGGGGTCTCTGTTCACCTACAAATTTATCCTCAGACCAAGAAGAGAGAGAAACTTGTGTGTCAAAGCCCAGCTGCAACTCCTCAGTAGGTAAATTAATTGAAAAAAAAGCCCAGGTATTAGCGCTATTCTCTTCTGCTCTTAATGTACCTTTGTCCTCTGCGTTATTATCAGGCACGTTATCAGGCACGTTTGAATTGCAACACTCAGAGATTTCTTTTTCTTCACCATTTAAGCTTAACAGCTTAGCTTCCACATCAGGTTCACCTGTAATTTGATGTGCTCTGAGTTTGTTTTCTGTGCTTAACAGCGGCGTGTTACAATCTTCAAAGATGTCTTCTGTTTCCTGGATGGAATTTTTATCATTGCTTATTTTCAGGAAACTGCTTGTGCAAAGACTTTCTTTGTGCCTTTGATTTGTTTCCTCATCATCGAATGCATTTTTGGTTAGGTTTTCAGTAGAAAAAGGTTTTACATCTATCAAAAGTGAACGGTCACTTTCTACAGGCAATTCATTTTTCAGTGCACTGCTGGACATTGTTGAGATCTCAGACACAGGATCAGGAAACATTTTTCTTGAAACCACTGCAGCTTCTTTTAGGCTTCCATCATCACCATTAGGCTGCTTTTCACAAGGTGTTACTGGGTCCTCTGGACCCTCACCTAAGGTACACAGTGATTTGGTGTTTTCTTCTTCCGAATCACCCTCTTCACTTTCTGATGTGTCAGGGTCATCTGGAACTGGATGATGAGCTGCTCTGCCTAACATTTTCTTTGTAATTTCTGTGCGATTGCCTTTCATTTTATTGTTTCTTTTTCTCTTTTTCCTCTGCTTTGCTTTTGTCAAGGGGTGCCCAGGGTTCTTCTTTAAAATTATTTCCCTATGTGAAAATAAAAAAAAAAAGTCAAACAAAATATGAAATAACAGATTTCAATAATAAGGTATTTGTGGTGTTCAATTTGAAAAATAGGTACCTTATGTTAATATGATGATCAAACACACACCATTTGCTTTTTAAAATAGATTAAAATAATGACTAAAACTTTCTATAGAGTAAACAAATGTACTACAATTCAGAACAATCTTGAACATTTTAAACCAATTTAGATCACCATAGCTCCTGTCTCATTAACTTAGCTTTACAAAAAGTATCTCAAATCACTGCAAGTCCAAACAACATGTTTCTGGATGCCTTTCTAAATGATGTTTGAATAATAGATACTAAACAGCTACTGTTATTCTGAAGTTTCATTGTCATGCTGAGCAGAAAGGGACTAAGCGGAGGATGTAGTAAGAAAACTTCATCCATTAAGATTAAATGGACTATATTTAGATAAGCTAAACTCAAATTCAAAACATACTAACCAGAAAGTCTGAATAATGTAAAGGTGCAGTGACTACAGCAACTCTGATATTTACTGCTCTGTATGTGTGGATGCATACATATTTGGAAAAAAAAAATTCATATTTTTTTACCAACAAAGTAATACCTTATGGAAAAATTACACAGTTGCAGGCAGTTATTTACCATTAATTTTGTAGCTCTTTTTCAGAATGCCCAGGGGTTTGCCTTTCTCATAAAATTTAACATGATAGCAGCCCTAACAGTGACTTCTCTGAAATCTTGATGTTAGCCGGCCACCCAGCTAACCCTGAAATGAACACATGTAAGAAAAAAATATAGTACAGAAATCTACCATTTCCCTATGTAACTTTTTATAACGAGATGAGATTTTCAAAGCTAAGTTTGACTGATAAACCTTCACAGGTTTAGTTCTTTTCTGTGATTCTTTGCTTTTTCAGTATTTTTCAGAAATGTAATTCACATAACACACTAAAACAAGTGAAGTAGTAGCTCAAAGAATTATAGGGTAGAATTAGTTATTTTCTGTGCATTCATATGTAATACAAGTTGTTAAGTGCTGTATCCTGAAACTCTTAAGAGAGAAATAAAAAGAAAAGGAGTGACTGTGCATGCGGAGGGAAGGCCAGTCACTAATAGGTAACCTGGGACCTAAAGGTCACCTATAGAAACCCATCCTTACGCTTTATTCATTCTTAAGTTCACAGTATGTTCCCTACTCAGCAACTTGCCTTCTTTCTCCCCAAAAGAGAGACATGGGATGCCAGACAAAGTTTTAGGACTGAATAGATCTTACTTGTCTATTGATTAAATTATATAAAAGTAATCATCTGCAAGGGTAGTCGGAGAGATTACTTTCTTAAATATAATCCAGATTTGCAGAAATCAAAACTAATCACAGATTACGTTTTAAATCCTGACATTAACTTTCTTCTTTGGTGATGAAAACTCATGACTTGGAAGTGGTTACAAGAAAAAATTCTCTGAAGTTTTCACCCCTTACCAGTGAAAGAGAAAACAATGTCCCTCTTTTAATTGGTTTTTAATGGAGTGGGGAATAAAACACCAGACCTGTGCACCAGTTCCAAGACAAATTCAGCATTGTACCTAAATGCCCTTGTGCTGCCTTAACAACTCTGCAGAAATGACAATCAAATTGCCAGTGTCAGCACTGGCACAGAAAAGGAATGGACTTCTCCAGTTTTGGCAGTATTGTAGCTATACTCTTGCTTACCACTCATTTCTCCCAGATATGAAGTTGGACTGCTGCTGATGGAAGTGAACTTTTCTAGCACTCATTCAGGCACGTTTCTGGTGCCAAATCTCCTGACACATCTGACAATGCTTTCAGGACAATGCTGACAAACTTTCTTAGGCTAGGATACCCCACCAAAAGGTATTGTAGAACTTTACAGAAATTATTTAAAAAAAAAATAGTCTCAGAGATCAGCACATTTATTTCCTCTCCTTACCATTAATTCTGAATCAGGAAGGAAAACCACACTGGACAGAATTCACTTTAGAATGCAAGAACAGCAGAAATACATCCATCGAGGAATGGGAGAAGAACCCGGATGATCCACAGAAACTAACAGCTATTATTGCATTGAAATTGTTGCATGACAAAATAGTAACAAATGCAAATGTTGCTCCAGGTTGATGATTTTGCATACCTGGATATGACCTTCAATAGTGATATTCAACAGTTCATAATAAATGCCACAACTATGTCATTCCTGCGCTTTGGAAACATGGAGGTTTTATAGTAGTCGAGTGAAATTAAGTTTCCTAAAGGTTTGGATTTCCTAAGGAAAGTACTAAAGCAAAAAGGAAGCTGATGAACTACTAAAAGCAGAATAGTAAGATTCATTATTCTTCACTTTTCCAGGCAACTTCTGTTTTTCAACCGTTTCTAAGAAAATAGTACCCCAAAGGAACGCTCTAATACACCAGGATGGCATAGCTAAAATATTCCTGCTTGGGGTACACCCAATACCATGTCAAGGTTTTTGCATTTAATGAAGAAAATTGTCTACTGGTTTTCTTTAGTTTTATCTTAGTTCCCGGACTTTTCGTCCACCTACATGCCTTCTGAGTAGTTTTTCTTTTTGTAAAACCATATGGCACTCAAACTCTGAGAAAATTCAAGAGCCAGCATGGAGATAGACTTCTCTTCTCTACAGGAGCATTTGATAGCAAGTTGGTTTTAAACACATACAACACATGCAAAATGGGGGGGGGGAAGGTGCTGTTTCAGTTGATATTTAAATTTCACTTCATCTTATGCATTTAAAAAAAGTTAGTAATAAACAGACCTGAAAAAAGTGTAGTAGTATTTTTGTTAAAATAGGAGTTCCCTTTCTGTAACCACACTTGGAACTGTCTCAGCCTACCATTTAGACAACATTAAAAGCTTTTTTGCCATAACTCTGTTACATGTGACTTCAAGGTTGTAACCCACGGGTCAAAACAGCACTGCCCCCAGATTGACTGAGAGCCTGTGCTCAATGATGCTCTTTACTGGAGAAACAAATGAATTTTCATGATTGCTGAGGCAGAACATGCAAAGTGAATAATCTCAAGAAGTTAGTTACATTTTGCTGGAAAATGGCAAAACCAGAAAAGAATTAGTTATTTGCAGTTCTACAAGCTTCAGCTCTAGCATTCATTTAAAGCTGATGTCTGTTTGATATCAAAAAATGCCTGCAGTCATTGCTGTAATGAAATATAGAGGATCTGGTAAATTTAAAATGCAATTCTATACGACATTTAGCAATGAGGTACACGCTCTTTCAGAAATGTACATTGCCATTAATCTCCAAAGTCTCTGGAGGGGGTTTTCAATATCAAAATTATAGTAGAGCTGCTTACATAAAATGGCACTTAGTGTGATACACTTCACCTTCTCCACCTGGTAAGTCCATGTGCATTGCTGAATTCCTCGTGACCTAACTTTACCTCAGCAACAAACAGAAACTTGGAATTACAAAAAAAAAAAAAAAAAAAAAAAAGGCATGGTACGAGCCATTTTGTGATGTCTCTTGCCTTTAATACTGAAAAGAGTAATAAAGACCCAGTTCCTCAAAACCAAATGGAATATTGGCATTAGGATATCAAGCAACTGGAAAAAACAAACAAATGCACGCAAAATAACTTGCTGGTATTGAGCTTCCTGATAGGTGAAATTCCATTAGACAGCTGAGCACCCAACTTAGCACTTCACTGATGCTGAAGAAACAGTCTTTGTCACCCTTTCCTACTTTGTTCCAGATGTTGCCCTTGCGCTTCCACTACTTGTACATTGCTGGCTTTACCACCCTCCTTGTGGGTGGATTCACCTGCCTGAGCCAGCATCTAAAGGAAGCAAGTACTTGCTTTGTTATTGAGCTGATTTAACTTACCAAGCACGAAATAAGTGTCTAGTGAAGACAAAGAAGTGGTTGGTGGGAGCAAGGTGACTACTTTCAGCAGCAACATGTTAGGTTGCCTCACAGCGCATCTTAAGGAAAGTCACCATAAATTATTTGTAAGAAATGTTTACACATCACAGTGTTGCAAATTAATGCTCCCCGCCCCACATCACTAAAGATCCTACTAACTGGATTCACTCTGACGTAACTCAGTATCTATTCTTCTTTTGCCTCTCAACAGCATTGCCAGTGGTGGTGAGATTTAAATACATGCCTCTGTGAAATATGCTATTCTATGTATCACAGTGCTCAAAGAGCAACTCCAATCTTTATCATTTCTACAGGATTGATGTATATACAGTTCTGTGCAATGTATAGTCAGCCATCAGACTGCTGCCCATTACAGTCCAGACACTAGAGACATTGATCTAGAGTACACAGAATAGCATACAATTGGTTTGATCAAAGCGTACCTTCACAAGCTGTTCATTTAATCAAAAGTGTAACCACTTTATTTTTCAAAGTAAAAAAAAAAAACCCAAACAAAAAACCAAACAAAAACCCCAATCAATCAAAAAAACCCCATACACCACCACCCCCATTTGCCCCCCAAGTTCCTGTGGTGCTAGTAACAGCAATTCAGTTTCAAATGATAGTCCATTCACTCCACAAGAAGTTTCAGGTGGGGTGATCTGAGTGATCTTTGTACAGTCTGGTTCATGGAAGTCGTAAATGTCTTCTGCCTGGAAGACCAATCTCCTATTTCAGCTCCTTAGTCATAGAATATGTTGATCAACATTATGGAAGTCAATCCTGAACATACCGATATATACATACAGACACACCGAATATACTTGTGCCCAGTATTAAATGTCTACTTCCTGAACAAGTGAAACAACTCAAAAGCCACTTTCAGCCTCAGTTAGGTGCCACAAATATCTCACCTGAGACAGAAAAAAAAAAAAAAAAATCAGTAGTAGAGGTACTGATGGATGCTAACATACAGAGAAGAGACAGCGTTTTTTGTCTGACTGTACTTCCCTGCACGATTAAGCATTGCTTAATGTTAAAAAGCAGGTTAAGAAGTAGAAAAGGAGGACAAAGTGAAATGCTATCTATCTGTGATATGAATCCATCTTAAGGGGATGTACAGAGAAGAAACTGCAGCTTTATCATCAGCCTTCTCACCCATGAAGGCTCACAGAATCAATTCTCATTTAAGTTCTGTCAATGTTTAGCCTTTTGAAGAGAACATGATGGACACAGATGCTAATATTATGCACTGGAAGTACAGCATGAATCATCCTGTCAAATTTGATGACATCAGCTCTATTACTTGGATGATACTAGCTCAAGCATGAAGACAGCCTGATTGAAATTAATCCAGGCTAGACAAGAAATACTCTGCTTTGAGAAGTGGTTTGGAGAAATATGAACTATAGTAAAATTTGTAGTAATAAAGTTTGGTGCGATCTGCTGCGCAGCAGTGCTCCTTAATTTTCTATTGATGTAAAGACATTTTTGTCTGAGATTTTAAGGAACACTTTCAAAAATCTGATCAGTCTCAGTTTTTTATTAACTTCTGGACAAACTATAGCACTACTGCATATGTGGATGTAAGTCACCATCCGTGAAGGTATTTAAAAGACATGTAGATGTGTCACTTGGGGATGTGGTTTTGTGGTGGATTTGGCAGTGCTGAGTTAGTTGGACTTGATGATCTTAAAGGTCTTTTCCAACCTAAACGATTCTGTGATTCTACAATTCTATGAAGCAATCAGTCCTCACTGAATCCTAAGCACCCTCCTCCCAGCAACACTTTACACATCACATCTTACAAAGCTGGTAGTCCAGACTGAAAACCATGAAGCACACTGGTGAAGACTATGACTGACCAGACAACATTATCCACCGCAAACGCAAAGCCTCATGGTCAATTCACAGCTATTGAAAAAAACCACATAAACTGTAATAATTACCTTAAAAATCTCAACCTTTTTCTTTCCAAATGAAGAACAGAGTTGCTGTTACAGACATAACATGTTGCATAATGTGTATTTAAACTGGTTAGATTATATATAAGACAGTACTGAATCTGAGTGGACCTTTGATTTTAGGAGGAGTAAGATCTGCATTCAAAAATTAAACTGTGAGCCACCTCACACTCACTTTTCAGTTCTCTCCCTTACAACCTACTGCTTTCCAGGAGCGAGCTTATGCAATTCCATTCGAGCAGCTCTGCCCAGGAAAAGGCAGATTTAATGAGGCTCTCATACGTCATGCCCTAAAATGCAGTCCACAAATAAGAGAGGCTTCCCAGATCCTTAGTCCTAAAAAATATCCTCATTGTGTATTTTGGCCACTATAGAGTCCATTCTTTAAATAAACAAATCACTATTTTAGCCAGAAAATAAAGAGAACTATACACATCATGCTATATCATCCTAGTACTTGGATAGATGACAGCCATCAAAACAGAATATAAACAAGTACAACAAAAAGATTTACAGGGTGAAGTGTTGGCCTTTCTTGCCAAGCATGTTCACACACAAAACAAATGAAAAATGAAGTTTGAGATAAGACACAAGCAAAACCAAGCTGAGGAAAAATACAAGTAGGAGTGTAAAGAAGCAAGAAAGGTAGAATGAGAGCAGAATGGAATATTTAGAGGTATGTAATAAGCTATTTTCTGTTAGGAACTTGCAATGAAAGATGACAGATTTTAGCTTTATTTAAAATAGCTTCAATCAACAAAATTGTAGCAAAGACATGTAATTAAATATCCACCAAAGCAAAGATCACAATTCTGGGAACAAAAGTATGAGTTTCAAAAACACAAGAAGATGCTGCAAACTTAATGAGGCTAAGAAAAACAGGAATGAAGAAAAATATATTGTATGACAGAAAACATTACTTTCAGCAGAACAATAACAAATTCAAAAGGACAGCCTGGGGGGAGAGGGAATAGATATACTCAGTTTTTAAATCAGCATAATTTTGAACTGAGGCAATAAAAAAATAGAGACTAAGGTGTACCTCTCCACACAAGTTTATAGTTCAGAGAAGAAAAGGGAAGGGGGAGATAGATCCAGAGTTATGAAGACAACTGTAGTAACTGAACGCACAGGACTCAGGGGAGAAAGATGCAGTTCAAGAATAAAAGAAAAGGGGAGAAAAGTTACAAAAGGAAACCAGTAAGAAAACAGTAAATATTAAGTGGCCAACCTCTAACCTAGATTACAGCAACATTACAATTAAAATACTTGTAACTGCAGACAATGTTGCTGTTCAGAACACCTGCTTCAGGTATTGTGCTCATTCTACGCATCTCAAATGCTAGATGAAATAGAGCTACACAGCATTCGATCATAACGTGTGTTCTTTGGAAGGTATTATACCTTTTTCAACAAATCTCAGTACTTTGTCTCACTGGCATTGAACTTTTATGCACTATTTCTGCATACTACCCTGGTATTAACTTCTTTCCCTTCTAAACATCTTTCACCAAAAGAACTAGAGATACACAAAAGACATGATGAATTGTCCCTCAAAGAGGATTACTTTTTACAAAACAGCCCTGTATTATTCCTAGAGTGCTGGGGAGGAATAGATGCAGAAAACTGTCTTCCAACTCTGCCATGTAGGAAGTGTCAATAGAAGTGGACAGCAAATAAAACCCCCCTACTTTAGATAAACACTAATACATGACAGTATTTTCTAAGTCTGGAAAGACAATACAACAAGAGACAAGCGGTCATGGACACTGCCTGAGGCAGAAAAATGGGGATCAGCTAAAGGTGTTGTCAGGAACTTGTGAGCAACCCTGCCATCACAGCTGTGAAACAAAACAAACAGAATCAATGGTACAGCCAGTTTTGCTGCTACAGTTAAACGCAGAAACTTTGTGCCCATCTGAGAATAAGAAGAGAATCATGGACTGTGTCTCACACCCTGAAACCAGGCAGCAATTCTGTTAGTAATTTAGACGTTTTCTCTGACAGGTGAGTGCTAACTAAGTCTTCTGATATTCTGGACACTGCTCTCACTATATACATTAGAATAGAATAATTCATGTCAGGAAGGGCCTCTGGAGATCATATGGTCCAACCTCTGCTCAAAGCAATACCAACTGAGGTCTTCTTGCTTGGTGCCTGGCACCGACTTTTGAATACTCCAAGAACAGAGATGACACAACCTAATATCTGATTGGAATTTCCCACGTAGCACCCTCGATCCATTGCTTTTCATCTAACAGGAGCCTGGCTCCACCTTTCTACTGTCCCATTAGGTAGGTGAAGACAGCTTTAAGCTGTCTTAGCCATAGTCTTCTTTTCTTAAGGTTGAACCAACCTGTTTCTCCCAGCTTCTCCTTGGATATCAGGTGCTCCAGGCTCTGACCACCCTCTGCTCAACTCACTCCAATATGTCACATTTTATTTATACCAGCGAGCTCAAAGCTTGAAATTCTCAAAGGCACCACAAACTAACCAGGCAAAAGACAAACTCATTTAATCTCTTTACAGCTCAATTCCCTACAAAGCAGTAGAAAGTTAAGCCATAGTTAGCTATCTTTACTCACAATAAAAACTCCTCAAGACCTAGGACCAAAAAGGGCAGCATTATGGACATCGTCTAAGTATTCCTTACTAGAAACAAGAACTCAGTCTAAACCGCTGGAACAAAACAGAAACAGAATGAAACACAGGGTAAAGATCCAATGTTTTCACTTCCGTTGCCAAGATCCCTGTAAAGCAGTGTATTCACCTTACGAGGAAAACTACCTCGAAAAATGCTAAATGGGGGAAAAGTAATATAGTTAATCCACTCTTAAGTCCAGTTCATGAGCCTTCAGAAAGTCTTCATGGTTAAAAGTAAATGTGGGATAACCTATTCATAACTTGTTATAACCTATAGTATCGGTTACTAAAACCTATGGCTGATGAGTAAAGGAAAAAACTTATTAGAAGTATCACAATAAAATAACAGCCAAACAGCATTATGGGCCCATGACTAAGACTGATTCATAAATGATACAATAAACCCCCCAGAAATAGGGAAATGTTTATTCATAGTTTATTCCTAGTCTGTCAGCAATTTAAGAGATGAAATCACATCCACTAAAGAATTCATGCTTTTTTAAAATCAGTGGAGTTAGACAACATGCAAGCACATTCCAAAACATTGGTCATAGAATATTTTTCTACTATGTTTCCATAAAATCCTAGAATACTTACAGAGTTAGCAACAGGAAAATATTTTAAAGGACAAGCATGATGATCCACACAATTAGAAAGCAGTTACTCTGACACCAGTTTGAGGGATGACAAAAGAAAATTTCTATTTGATTAACAGCTCAAAAAAGAAAACCATTTAACATCAGTGAAAAGATTGCAAGTACAACTGAAAAAAATAATTACTTCATGGATACAGTTTGTTCTGACTTGGCACACCATGTATTGTTACAACAGCTCTATATATCAGTATGGTATACATTAAATCATCAAGAACTGCCTGTCTACCTGAGAAATGAAGAGGTGGTATTATTATAAAAGGAAA
The DNA here is from genome assembly GCA_009769605.1 of Bucorvus abyssinicus. NCBI lineage: Eukaryota > Metazoa > Chordata > Aves > Bucerotiformes > Bucorvidae > Bucorvus > Bucorvus abyssinicus. The sequence goes on along the minus strand of CM020024.1, from coordinate 90,945,908 downwards.
CTGCAAAGAACCCGTTCCAGATGCAATACTTCAATGCTTTTATTATCCTTATCTAGAATGACTCTGACAGTCTATCTCAAGCTAAAAACACCACTTGCTGCTTCTCCATTACTACAGAAATAGACAAATTTGATACAATCTGACCTTGACAAACCCTGTTACTACTTTATTTTCTAACTACTTAAAAGACCAGCTACCTTTTCACATATTTTTCTGTGAACTCAGTGTAAGCTGACTTGGAGCAAATTTCAACCGATTAGCCTATAAAAAGAAAAAAAAACCCAAGCAGCAAATTAACTGATGTGCAAGTAGATTCTCACCAGGAAATTATTACTGCAGAACTTTAATCTCTGCTCTTGCTTTTATTTCAAAAGGATGAGAACATAAAGCATTGGAACAGGAAAGTGTCACTGTAGAAACATTGAAGTGAAATATTTCCACATCTAACCTATATGAAATGAGTGCTTCATTTCAATTTTATGCACTGCATCTCAAGGCTATGTCTTTTTACTGCTCTTTACTGTGAATTATAATGTATGTCTCTATTCTTTTGTATGGAAACCCCTCAATTCCATACATATAGCCGGTCACCTCACCTCCATGATGTACCCGCACGGATAGAAAATGTTTCTTCCAGAAAATTCAATTACTAGGAGGAAGCAGCAGTTGAAACTACAGGTATCACATGTGAATGTGAAAATACAAAAGCAATTTTCTAATTCACTGAAAATTAATTCTACTGGTCAGCTCAAAGAAGAAAATACTGACACAGCCTACATTACATCAGGAAAAACAGATGCAAACCAATCGAATGTAAATGTTATGGGTCCCATCTCAGCTAGACAAAGCCTGATTTTCAGTTACCTATTAAGAGGGGAAAAAAAAAAAACCAAAAACCTACCGTCTCTGCAGAAGGTTTCAAGAGACAAAATCCTGGCTGCCTTCTTAGAAACAAGAAGCTTAATAAAATTATGCAGCATGGCAAACTAGATAGAAATGAACCTAAAGTGGACGTGACTACAAGAACAGGACAGAATTCCTCAAAGGAGATCTTTTACCATTATATGTTAAAAAATAAAAAGTGCAACATCAGTTTGTCATGGTTGAACCCCAGCTGGCCACTAAGCCCTACACAACCACTCACTCACTCTCCCTCGGTAGGATGGGGGAGAGAATCAGAAGGGTAGGAGTGAGAAGACTGATGGGTTGAGATACAGACAGTTTAACAGGTAAAGCAAAAGCTGCGCACACAAGCAAAGCAAAACAAGAATTCATTCACCACTTCCCATCGGCAGGCAGGTGCTCAGCCTTCTCCAGGACAGCAGGGCTCCATCATGACTGACACTGACTTGGGAAGACAAACGCCATCACTCCGAACGTCCTCCCTTCCTCCTTCTTCTCCAGCTTTATATACTGATCATGACATCATATGGTGTAGAATATCCCTTTGGTCGGTTGGGGTCAGCTGTCCCAGCTGTGTGCCCTCCCAGCTTCTTGTGCACCCCCAGCCCATCTGCCAGTGGGTTGGTGTGAGGAGCAGAAAAGGCCTTGGCTCTGTGTAAGCACTGCTGAGCAGTAACGAAAACATCCCTGTGTTATCAACACTGTTTTCAGCACAAATCCAAAACATAGCCCCATACCAGCTACTGTGAAGAAAATTAACCCTATCCCAGCCAAAAGCAGCACATAGGTCTTCTGGGGTTTTGTTTTGCGGGGTTTGGGGTGGGGTCTTTTGTTTTGTTGGGTTTTTTTATTTTGGGTAGGTTTTTTTTTTTATTCTCTGAACAAAAGAAATATAAGAACATTAAATCATCCAAAGACAAGGCTGATAAAAACTTTTGATAATTCAGGAGGTAAACTAACCAAACAAGAGCGAGCTGTTTAGATGAAGCGGTAAAACTAGAACTATTTTTTTTCTATTTCAACACATAATCCTCTATAGCTGATGCTAACTGGTCAGCTATATGAATCAAATTATGCACGTTCTGCAAATTAATTCTCATTTAAATTTCACGCTTAGAAGATTAGGATGTCAAAACTACAGCTGAGTATCTTAACTATTCTGTTTAAATTTACTTACCAAATATCCCACTAGTTTGAAGAATGAAACAGATTTTGCAACATAATTTGCATTCATGGCATTAAAGTTCTATGCATTAGTTACATTAAAGAACAATTGACACTACTATTTCATGAAATATGATGATCTAGCAATTTACTAAAATTCTAAACCAGAAAACCTTCATTCTAGGTATGTTATTTCCATCAGCAGGTGTATTGCATAAAAAATGCCAGATAGAATGGGGATCTAAAAAATTTTACTAACAGCAAGTTCTCACGCTTCTTAATACATACTTGTTGACAAAATAAGTAATTTTCCTTGTTTGTGAGGGAGCAGGAGACATTCAATACCTGCAACACACATTTTACCTCATCTTTTTATTATTTTTACATATAAGAATTGTAGTGTGAAAGCAACTTCCGTCTGAGATACACCTATCTTCATGAACTTTTAAGATACTGTGACACAAAAATGTGTTACGCAGATAGTAATTCCATTGTTTTCACCTACCATGTCATTCCACTTACCTTGAAATACAGCTTTACAGTTTAAGCAGCTTACAAGAAATGTTTGATAGAGTGCCAAGCTGCAAATAATTATTTTCTTGTCCTTTGCAAACTGCAAGCCTATTATTAATCAACATGCTTTGTCTATCAAAAATACTCACCATCCACCAACAATATATTAATAACACCAAAAAACACTGCATCATGTTAAAATAGTATGCATTCACATCTATAACACAAATTTCAAAGGTAACTTAAGTATCAATCAAATATTGCTAAAAAAAAAAATCCCATTTCCTTTAAAAACTGAAGACAGAAGGTACCAAAACATATCATTACATCAGTTTTCAAAGATCAGCTCTTCTTTGACATACCTTAGCACCCTATGTGAATATTATATAAAGCCTCAATAAATATTATTACTTTATTAGGACTTAAAGTAATATAGAGTAAATAAATTTTTTACCTTCCTCCCACTTGAAGTATGATTTCATGTTTAAATATAAAAACTTTGGGATAAAGTATTACCAACCATTTACAATGATTTCCATGATTTTTGAGACATGGAAAAAGATAACCATGAAAACTAAAATACAGTAACATAATTGGTATGAGTAACAGACAACGAGGGAAGACAATTAATATAGTTGGAGAGGTTTTTTTATATAGACATAACTCAATATATTAACAATCCATGCGCCTCTGAAGTATTTAATTATTTATCAAATAATTAAAACAATTACTAAAACGTGAAACTGTACACTTCAACTTTTATAGGTAATATAATCTCTTATGAAAATGTTATTGCAGATATACATGAAATTGTACAAATGTAGATTTGCACAATAGATGTAGAAAACCACAGAAAGACACTTCATTATATACCTGGATTTTCAACTTTCATGGTATTCAGACTTTAAAGATGAATTAATTTTTAGGGCCTATTCAGAATTGTCTGTAAGTAAAAAAAAAAAAAAAAAAGTCATGCTAGCTTTGGAATTTACAAATCTCTGATGGCTATTACACCATATTAGTAATAGAAAACCATGAAAATTCTTTTAGCTACATACTCATGTTCTCGACAAAACTTCCTATTCAGGATTTACTCATTCTGTGTATAAGGAAATCAAATGTAATTGGAGCTGAAGACAGATTATTTCAGCTAGCAGGTTAGTAATAATGCTCATCTGTATAAAATCCTACAAGCCTGAAAAAAGTAAAAACTGTTGCATTGAACTACTAAAACAACAGTGAAGACCAATATATTTTATTAATACAGCAAGCTGTTAGAAAGCAAGCAAAGCGGAAACTTACAAATTGGTCATTTTTTAAGAGAAAAAGGGCAGTAAATCAGTCAATCTCCATGCTGGCTCATTCTTTGTTATGTACTAAACAGATTACCTTGGCTATGACAAAATACGAATGCAACATGGTTTTACAGAATTATATCCACTGTTTATACTGAATTGATGCGTCCCAACTGTGGACTGGGACTTGATAGCTTAATGCTTTAACACTTCATTTTTATCATAAATGAAATAAATTGACTCAGAAATATATGGCTGAAATTTTTGGGATTTAATTATAAAATATAGGGTTTTTTTAGTCAGCATAAAAAAATTGGTGGTGTGCAGCCACCATCATAGTTTATATAGTACCACTGAGAACAAACAAACAGTACAGTCTAAAGCTGGTAAATACTGTATTGACAGAATGTTGCTTCAGCTGCCAGATGAACTTCTGAGATAAAAAACCCAAACACCACAACTGAAACAAGAAAATAGATGCCAAAATTTTGCCAATTAGCAATACATGCCAAATAGAATGAAAGGACAATCCAGGACGTAACTGTTTTTAAAAAAATCTCCTAAAGGATAAGAAGACTAAATGAAAATCATTAAAATTGCTTATTACATAAATAACCTCTTCTTCTGGGCTTTTAATTCTCTTTTAAAAGAAGATATCTAATATGGTCTCTGCTTTAAAAATAACTGCTCAACAGTTACTTGATATATGACAACATCGTCTTAGGTTTATGAAGGAAGACTCTGCTGTATGCCATACTACATTACATATTTTACTAAAAATCAAAGCTATTACAACTGTAATAAATATAATTTTAAAAAAACATTTAATGTACAATTTTATTTCCATGCAAGTCCATTAAAGGAACAGCCTCCAGAAGAAAACGTCTTGAAATAGGCCTATTTAAAACACAGAAGATCCACTTATTTGAGGTGTTGATGTGTTTTAGAAGGGCAAGTAACAGATTTTTATTAACTGACTGCAACTGTGTTATCGGCTATTGGAAATACTGAAAGAATTCCATGAGTCTGTATTGCCTCCCCACCTATGTCTTCGCTGAAGAGGTGGCCTTTGAGTGTTTTTGTGGGGAGGTACCACTGAATTCATGACAATAGGTATGGATATTTGATATTCGTATCGTTCCAACATCTGAGCAATCTTCTCACGAGTGACCCCATGTTTATTCCTCCTACAAAAATAAAAATTTAAATAAATTGTCTGGTATGTTTCTATGTTTACAGTCTTTAAGAAAAAACCCTCTAATGTCACATTTTTTCTTCTTGCTTTTCGTATTTGAAATTTCACTTTTATTACAGTGTATTACATTCTCTTGTATCCTCATTCTCTCAGTATTCAACTTTTGTTAACGTTTATTTTAACAATACACCACTGCATATATTAAATAACAGAAAACAATTCAGTCATTCTTCTTCATACAGAAATATGATGTTATTCACCAGGACTATGTACCCAAATATCCCTAGAAGGACTTTGCTTTCTATTTATTCATCAGACTTTACATACTAGCTAACGAGTAGAGGGATGAATAATATTACAGACTACTGCTTATGAAAGCAATGATCAAACTAGCATTAAAAAACTTAAACTACATTGTTTCAAGACTTAATGAAAGAATTATTTTCTCATCAATAGATCTCTAAATGAAAAAGGAGCAATTTTAGTTTTGAACCATAACTTCATGCTCATGATACCTTTAGCTACTAGCTCTTACTGATATTTGCTGTGAAGTGAGAAATGTACAAAAACACATGTAAGGGAAGAGAGGCCAAAAGTGTTGTGCTATTCTTGCAGTGTTTAGTGAACAGCTATTGTACTAGGGCAAGAAAACTTGGCCTGTTAAGAACCTGAGATATTAGACATTACATTAAAATGTATCTATCTCCTTAGTATCCAAGGAATAGGATCTTAAAACACATGGTAGCAAAATTTTGGTCTTTGCCAAAAGGAAAACCACGAGGCTCATGTAAAAACTGAATGTCAGACAATTGCCAGCACTGAAGAGAACTGAATCTAAAAGAATAGGTATAAAACAAACAAAAATTTTGATAGTGTAGACAAGCATTATCATAACCCAATACATTCTTATCACCAAGAAACCTTGTCCAAGCTGAACTACTTCCAAGTCATACCAATAGGGAACATAGAACATATGTCTGCATCTTCAAGGATGCCCGGAGACAGAAGAGGCATGGGCCTCTTTACCAATTTGCTCACTTCTACAGAGGAGAAATCATTACTGGGAATAAACAGGCTATACTAAAAAAAGGATATTCAATACAGAAATATTTTAGAAGACTGATCTTCTGTCCCCCCAACCCCAAGTTTGTGCATATTATTACAACAAAGAAGTACGTATCAAGTTGATGAGGGTTCAAAGCATACTGCAGGTAGCACACTAGTTTCACAGTCAGAATGGAAGAATTTGTGATCTCTGAAGTATGTAGAATCATGTTGACTACTTAAGGTGTATTTCATCAGCTTGCTTTCTGGGAAGAAAAGGCTTAAGTAGAGTACTTCTTTCATAGACACTCTTTCCCGACATGACATCAGAAGCCAGAGCAATCATCACAAGTGTGACGATTGTTTAAATGCTACTAATTTCTACATTGTGCTAGAGAAGTCCAGGGGCAGCAGCATGTTGAACTTATCAGTTAACAAGTCTTCACAGTTTTTAATTCACAAATATGAACAAGGTTAATGGTAGAGAAAAAAGTCTCTATATGTATATATTACATCCCTCTACATGGGGATTCTATAAAGCGCTTGACTCTCAGGACAAGAAAAAAACTGAGAAGAGGAACTCTAAGTCCTTTCATGCAAAATGGTGGAAGCACAGTTATTCACTATTTTCCATACCTTGGTATTCCTAGAAAAAAAGATTACACCTTAAGTGCTCTGGGCATTAAGTGCACACTCATCCACAATTGAATGGACTTTTGTATAATCACTTCATAAATAAGAAAGTACTTTTCCTTAAATAACACGGCAGGATAAGGTCACTGACAGCAAAGCCACATCAAGCACAGAAATTGGTTTAAAAAAAGGAAACAAATCTGCTGTATAGTGTCATTTAATACTGGGATCTCCTCTTCAGGCATGTCTTCACTTATCCTTTGGTGGTTTGGCTATGCTTGAAAGAGCATAAAGCCATCTATCCTTAACCAAAGCAGATATACCAGTAAAAGCTCATTAGTTATGCTTTTGAAGCTGTCTTTGGTTGGCAGAACATAGAATCTATTGACAAAAGTGAAGTTCTGTCACTGCTAAATGCTTCTACACTGGAAGAATCTTACATACTAAGACACTGACAAAGTAATCCTCAATAAACATGGCTAATTGAAAGCACAAGTTTAATGAAGTCAATAACAAATTACAGTTTTATGATCATACTGAAGAAAAAAGGATTATATTAAACATGTTTGCATTTCACTTCTGTGTGAAGTTACACAGCAGGTGTAATTAAAACAACATCTGTCCCAAAATACATTTTATACACAGGATATGTTATTCCCTAAAAGCTTGAACTGAGTGTATACCCTTTTTTTAAAAAAGTTCTAGTTCCCAACTGACCAGCTATTCAGGAAGCATACATACATGACAAAGGGAAGTTTTGTCATTCAACACTGATTAAGCACTTAAAAGAGTTTATCTTCAACCACTGATTTCACCACTTGTTTGTTCTCTCACCTGCAGTTTTCAAGGTTTCCTAAAAACGGTATCAAAGTACAAAATCCTTTATATAAATATTTATATCTTAATGATATGCAAGAAGTTTTGAGCACCACAAGACATATGTCTGCAGAGTCAAGATGTTTTCTCAAAAGTTACATGCACAAAACTAAAAAAACCAAAATCACTCATGAATAACTCCAAAAATAATTAGTACCTCACAAGCACACTGGAAGAAAAGGACACTGACACCCGAGTCTCTCACATGTAATGGAAATCTCACACTGAACATCTTCAAAATGTCTGATTACTAAGACAGCTTCCTAATTTGGCTGTGCTGCACCCCAAACTAGAAAAACTTAGTAGAATTCATCCTACAGAGAGAGGACTCTGTCTCTAAAAGTAAGTTAGTGATAGCTTAGGAGCAAAAGGAGAAAACTTTAAAAGATTTATAAACACAATAACGTTCAAGTCAATAATGTAAGTATTATACATGCTTACTTCGTGCATTGTAGGGGCTACTTTACAAAACTGAAACAACTATAAGCCAAGTCAGTTGGAAGCATATAAAATAAGAATTAGTGAGAGATCCCTTTGTGATCAACCATAGAAATATTACATTTCAAACAATGAAATATTCCTAAGTTTGTTTGATAATTCAGATTCCTAACGCAGAAACACCTGAGACAAAAGCAACATTAATCAGGAATAAGCAGCTTCCCAGGCACTTTCACAACCCAGATGTCCAATGAGCTATGTCCAACAACCTACGCCCAACAGCACTCTAAGCCAGATCCTCTGAAGACTGGGGACAATTTCACAAAATCTGGCAATACAATAATCTAAAATATGAGGTTTCTTTTTAACCTTTACTGATTAGGAACGGACTGTTGCTCTTTGACACTGAGACCTCTATAAAAGTAGACAAACCAGAGCACTTAATATACTGATGCACTCCTTGCAAAATGCGTAATTTCTTTTTGTCTTCTACCTATTCCTTGCTGTCAGCATTTTATAGCTAAAGACTTCTCAGAATAATTATTCATTATAACAGCAGTGATTCTTACAGGGGTCAACCTTTTTTCTACTCATATCCAACAAAATACTAATATCAACTTTTTGGGCCAACAAGACAGGATCTCTGTTTGTTTGTTTATCCATAACACTACCATTTAAGGCAATCTCTCAAAATGACTGTTTAAATAGAATATATGTTGTACTAGTAGTTAAGTACTTAAAAAAAAAGATACTGAATCAAACATAATGTACTACATATTTGTGTGCATGGTTATATATCTGTCTCTCTGTATAAAAACAATTATTTCTGTAATAGAAACCTTACTTTTCTAATTCTTCAGGATCAAACTTCCACCAAGTATCCGGCTCATGGAACTCAACTCTGTATCCCTTTTCTAGAGCCTGCAGCAAGCAAAGAAAAATGTGTGATATGTGTATCATTATTACATAAAGTGTAACAAAAAGTTTATAGACAAGTATAATAAACAGACGTAGTTAACTCTGTGGTGGTAGCATGCTGAATTTCACTTACCCCCAACCCATCCTAGCTTTCATTCCAGGCTAAGCAGATCAGATAAAGTCAAATCCTTAAACTGGTCTGAACTATTGCCATACTAATTACTGATCATATCAATAAGTAGTCTCTCTTTAGAAACTTGAGTAAGGAAAGTGTTTCTGGACAAAACAGACCAACTTCTCACATGTGAAGGTAAGTTTGAAAAGTTTTAAACAGATGATATAATCACATAACAAAACCTACCACTTCCACATATGGCTTCATTTCCCAGGCTTCAGTGTTAGTGTTGTCTATTATAACTGGAGATTTTCCCTGCTTCATTGCTTGCTTTGCTGAAATGAAAAATGGTGCAAGTTAATATACAACTATGTAACTCAAACAAAATGGTAAATTTGAACAAACGGTTCCAGATTTTTTTTCCCATTAATCTAGTCTGACTGAAACACACTGTTCTAAGAAAAGGAATAATAGCACTGAAAGGTAGAAACAGGAATGGAAAGTAGTAGAAACAAGAAGGAAAGAAAAAATTATGTGAAGGGCATAAAAAACAGGTAGTGGTGAACTGATACAAAGGGGTAATTGGGAGAATGTAGAAGTCAAATCAACACAACAGAACTGCACAAAGTCTGTGGCCTGCTGAGTATAGAGATTCCACCATGAAACCACGTCCTGGTTCCAGCTTTACCAGCACTGTCAGACAACACATGGTACATTCATAACTGACACCTGGGGTTAGGTATGGCAGTTCTTCTCCAACAAAACACTAAGAAATAGGTCACCATCACAGAAAGATATCACATATCTGAAATATTTCTGAGGTCTGTTTAAAAAAAAATTTACAACCATGCTGTCTCCTCTTGAATGTTTTTAGTGCACTAGCAAACTTCTACCAAATCCAAAAGAGGGCAGAAGCTTCAGGAATAACAAGCTGCTTCTGAGTTCTACAGAACAGCAACTGATAAGAAGACACATCCAATTTATCATCCTTCCTGATAGGAAGACAGACAGAGCACAATTTGTTTGGCAGGACACTTACGCGGTAGCATGCTTTTAACTTTGGACCAGTAAAACTATACTGCTTTTTACTCAGCAGAAGCATCCTAGAGATTACAGTGCAGAACTGAGATTGGTTGGAGGACTTTAGGGGACAAAACACGCAAATCTGCTGACTACCTGAGAATCATCAGCTCCACAGCACAGAAAACATTTTAAGGTTACCCTGATGAGTAAAATGGTATCTCTTCATAAGCCCAAGACTGCTTAAGTCTTGACAAATCAATTAAGCATCTATCTTATGCCTAAACCCAACTCTGATCTTGAGATCAGGCATTCCTCTTACACAGTTAGTCCAGAAAGCATTCTCAGAGGACTCCTAACTTGCATTACTAGGATTTGTCCCTGAAAAAAATGACAGTGCACAACCACTTTTTTTGAGCACATCTAGAAAGGATGATTATGATGTTCAGATTCTACATAATGCTACACAGGAGACTTACCCAAGGAAGTGAAAACTCAAGTTCTATAACCCTTATCAGTTTGACATCCACCTCCATTTTATACAAACCAGGACAGCAGTTAAGCTATTCTTACCAGAAGTTCAGCGGGAACTCCTGCAGAGGAGAGTACCTAGAGAAGGTACTTGAGTATCCCACTTTTAGCACAAACATGCTACCTTATTTTTTTTAAACTTTCTTCACCTTTTTATTTTGAAAGCAAGACCTCTGCCATTCTTTGCAGAAAAGGACACGACTTTTACATCTCTAGAAGAGAACTACTTGTGCATTAATCAGTAAACAAGGTTCTTTTTGCAGCATGAAACTAAGCGAGACGGAGAAGCAGATTTCCAATATATGACTGACTATCAGATTCATGAAGATTCCTTCCTTAACTTCTCCTACAACTACTCTAAAGCAACTTACCATTGAAAGTAAGGGTTTCATAAAATCTATTCCTCAGCTTCTTTGTGCCTCAGTTAATGAGTAATAACATAACAATATTTTATAACCTATTTTACAGAAGCATTGTGAAGATTAATACCTTTTCAAAAATTTTTTCTAAAATCAATTGCTCTGATGCTCCGCATTGAAGTCAAGAAAAAAAAAATGTTTTCAGTTAGTTCTAAGCAGGACTCCCAATGCAAGCCACAAGCACATCAAGAATGTCACATTTCAGAACTCTTGCAGGAGAAGAGAAAGGATTCAGTCCTTCTTTTCAACAGCAAAGAAAGAGTACAAAAGGAAAAAAAAAGGCATTACGGTTGCAAAGCTAAACTGAACCTTAGGAAATCACTGAATCGCTGGTTGTGTAGTAATTATAGCGCATATGTACTACCATACTGTCCTTAAATATGCGTTTGTGGCTTGTGCGCTATTTCATCCCATATACTCCTACCTCTTTCAGCACATGTGATGGACTTGTTTTGTAGTTGAACTGGGGATATGTATCAGAGCAACAGTATGTCCTAATAATTTCTCTTTATTTTTCTTTTTTGAAGTAATTGTGAGATAAATAATAAGTCAGAATGACTGCCAAGGGAGAAGGATGATCTCTTGGTGAGTGTTCTTGAACATTATCCCACCTCCTTCCAAGTGGCCAGTACTTTGCATGACCTTCATTTTCTGTATGCCCCATTTCCAAAGTTACACGCACCATTTACAGAAGTGATATGAACTCATCTGAATAGGAAGACAGTGAAAATTAATGCTGAATATATGAAGTTTTAATTACTTAAACATACCCTGGAGAAAATATCTAAATTGCTAAGTCTGGCTTCCAAAATAGGAAGATGTTTTTAGCAACTGTGCCTTAGCTTGCTAATGAAAAATTTGGAATATAATACCACTAGTGCTCACAGGAAAGTTAAGACGATGAACGAAAGAACTGAACTATCTGAAGCTCAAATTTCTAAAATAACACTCATACAAAAAAGTTTCCAAGAGAATTATCAATGTTCCATTAAACAAAGTTAAAATATGCATTAAATGGATACATTAAAAGTATGAGTTCAATGAAAAGTGAGATCCACAATGAGAGTGAGGATTAAAAAAATACATCTGTTGAATACCTGCCCATTTAGGGAACACTGATCAACTTGCACACTGAATGAAACAGAGATCTGAAGGAAGTTATTGGAGAGAACTAGGGATTTATCTTCACAGAAATCAATCCATACAATGGGAAGAAATTAAATTAACAGGCTGAGAATTAACTTTGTAGATGGAAGGAAGGAAAAAAGAAGAGATAAAGTATGTTCCAAAGGAGCACTAAGAATTGATGGAAAAAGGTATTAAAAAAGGAAAATATATTGCTCTGGCTTCTTTAACCTGTCACAAATCATCTTTCTAAAACCCAAATCTAGGAAAGAAAACTGGCAGGCTGACAGAAACAAGGGAAAAATCCTGAAATATGCATTTCAGAAAAGATTCATAAAGATAGCAAGAGAATAGCCAATTTTGTAATGAAGATAAAGGGACTATCATTAATTTACAAAAAACTTGAAGAAAGATTACATGATAGCTACAACCCACTAACATATTCTACCATTTTGTTTTAACTATGGATCTAAGTGCACTGGTATAATACCTTAGATGAAGTTTAAATTAAAAAAGTTAATAATTAATTTTATTAGTCACTAACAAAACCAAATCAAACAAACCCAGAGTTTAAAAAGCAGATAAACCCAAACTAAACCTGTCAAGTCAAATTTAAAAACACTTCAAAGGCAGCCAAAAGTTCCAGTAGAAGTGGCAGGATGAACTAAAATAGGGGACACTTGTCAAAGACAAAAGTGAACTTAAAGGGCCTAAAACCCTGTAAGAGTGACACTGATTTCACAATTAAGGTCGCAATGGCAAATTAATTCTAATATTTCATAACATTTGTGCACTTGACTGTACAGCCTTCACATAAATATGTTAAGTGTTTTAGTATCGAGGGTACGTAATTCACTGTCTTATAAACATTTGAGATTCTGTTCCTCTAAAATTTTTTTTTCCCTAATAGGTCTCACTTGGAACTAGTTTTCTCCTCTTGCTTACTATATTATAGACTCACTTCCTCCTCAAAAATGGGGGAAGAATAATTTTAACATACTGATTTTCTCATTTGTGAAGAAAGTAAATTTTTTGCCTTCTCGATAATTCTGACATGACTCTAAATACGTTGTCATATGAAAAAAACCACATAAATAACTTATGCAGCTGATATAATATATACCACACCTTACCCTATACCTACCATTTAGACAAGAATCCCAGCTATCGGGATTACCATTCCCCTGAAGTTGTCATTTAATATATTTCAAGAATTCACACAAAAATGAAACCAGGAGCTTCCACAGTACTTCAAGTCAGAGAGCTCTATCTAATCAAAGCAGGAGGTAAGAATTGAGTGTAACTTCAGCCCAAAGCTATTTTGGCAAATGTTTGGCAGCAGAAGTGTTCTATATAGCACAGCTGTTCTTGCTATCAAAATCTCTGAATAACAAATTATATACTACTCTGGTTATCAAGAACACTGTCATGAAGCGATTCTAAACTAGAAAGATCTTAAGGTCTAGTTGGAAAAAGCCAGAAGCTGTTATTAAGTAAGAATTGTTTGGTAATCTTATAATTGTGAAGTATTGAGCCCTCTTATCCATAAACTACCTTATCAACTCTTCTGCTCTTTCGGCTCCTACTGGGAACTTGATTAAACGCATTTATTATTGCTGCACTCCAACCTCAAAAGCACTCTCTATAATTGATACTCTAATGACTGCTCTAAAAAACTCCTTCACTGTTCACACAGAAATGTTCCCCAATGTATCATAAATTTTGCATTACAGTGAGGAAAGGGGAGAATATTTTTTTTTCCTTGGACCTCTGTTATTTTTTGATGCAAAGTAGTCCTCTAGAAAGGAAGAAAGCTTCTGCTGGATACACTGCAGCACAGAGTGTAATCTGCATGCACAGGCAATGGAGTTTTCAGTTTGTCCACACTCTGGAGCAGACTAAACAGATAATGAGATTCTTAGAAAACTGATACAGAAAGAACAAGAATCTGCCTTCTATCCTTCTTATCCCAGGTATCTACTCCCTTACCAACTAAACCCAACCTTTGGACACTGCTAGGAATTTAACAAAGAGGGCTTAAAGCTTTTCATCTACACAAGTGAACTTAAATTCTTCCTCAGAAAAACTTCTGTAAATTTTGAATGAACCTCAGATCAGGAAAGATTCTGGAAAAAATAGGATCCTCTGCTGCTGCCAGCATTAAAAAGGTTCAACTCTGCCACCAAAGTACCAGTATCAAATGTAAGCAATCAGGTCATAGCACAAAGAAGAAAGATTTTCTATTTTTAAGTGAGAACCTTCTTTAAGTTCAAAATTTAATGTCTGTACGTACCTTACTTAAAATATAAATAATACTTTAAATATATACTTCTATAAACTCAGTATTAAAATATATATAGACCGATTTTCATAAAGACTACTAACACATGTGCATGTTACGCTATACTTCTATTTTCTAAATATAAGCATATTTTAATACGATTCCTTTTATGCACTCAAACCTCTCTTCTGGTTCCAGTCATGGGCATCACCAAGGTGAGCAGCATTATACGTATATCCATCTTGTTGACGAAAATAATCATCGGTGCTGAATACAATGCCATCACGACTTTGACCAAGCAGAATACTGTTAAACAAAGGAAAACACAAAAATGTTTTAACTTTTATTTTTCAGTTAGAAAAAAGATGACACAGGAAAAAAAGAATATAGCTAAAATAAATGTAACTGTGCCCTACTTCTGAATTTCTTGCACTGTTCAAACAGGTTTATAAAAGTACACCCATATGCATCACTAATATTTCTAATCCGAATTAAAACAATATATTTTCCTCCTCTACTATTTCTGTATTTGCTGTTTCTTCTCCTCCATCCTCAAGAGATGTTTGTACCCATCTAATTTATGGTTATAGTGCACTAAGTTCTAAGCCCCTCATATAATTTAATATCTTTACTAACATTTTCCCTATCAATTCTCATTTAGAATGATCTCTAAAAACCAATCTGATCATGAAGAAATTGGATGCAGCTGAGAAATTAACAGGACATTTAAATTCTTTTTCAGACTTTAAATTCTCAACATGCCCTCTTCTGACCTTTGCCCATGCTGCTTGCACATACAATGTGGGTCGAACAGGAACAGCAAAAGAAAACTACTACTTTTACAACAACTTCCCTGTTTTCACTAAAAAGTAAACATCAAAATAAACTTTCAAAATTGTCCTACTAATGAAAGTCAGGATTACAGAAGAGTGTCCATGTTCCTTTAAGATCATACACTCTAACATTGCAGTTCTGTGTCTTCTCCTCCAATCCTGGTGACACCGTCTTACTTGCCTCTATCTTCTCATCAACACTGGCATGCACTGGATCTGTAAGCCACTGGAATTTGCTACCCAGAGAAAAGCAATCCTTCTCGCTCCTTTTTTTTTTTTTTTTTTTTTTTTTTTAGTTTTTGGTTTTGTTTTGTTACTTTTCTGAAGCCTTAGCTCCTCTGGCTGAGCAGCAGTAAGCTACTACACAGGTTATTACGTCTTATAGAACTGTAGTTTCAGTCTAAAAGATAAACAAGAAATTCAAAATAGGATTTTTTCATATCTCAGTTTCTATCAAGGAACTATATTTTTTTCCCTGTCATTCATACTTCAGTGCTAACAGGATGATAGGAAAGCCACACATTTTACTATCTCTGCATGTATTACTGCAAATCAGGAGAAAAACAATCATTTCTCGAATCACTTAAACCACTTGATTAGAGTGGTGTAGCTTGGTTTTCCAAAGCAATGCCATTCCATGGTGACTTCTGGACATAAAGACCAATTTCAACAAAATCCGACAGAATATTCTCTAAAAAATATTATGAATTTTTATGGGGGAAAAACAGACAAACCAAAGCAAAAAAACCCCAAATTGTAAACAAATGGATAAAATACAGAGATTCACATTAGAATCTAAAAAGATAGGAGAAAAAGATCTCAAAGTAAATTTCACCTTTACCCAGTCTTCTAGGTCTGTCATTTCCAAGCAACATATATAAATTTACTGGCTAGAATTTTACTTCATTTCTAGATCAGAATAAGTTGCATTACATTCTGCTTCTTTCACAGCTAACATTAAAGATTACAGGAGAAATTTAAGTATACTTTAGCAAACAATAAAAGACACTGTGGGGGAAGCCAATGAGCATAAAAATGAGAACTCAAAGGGGGACACAGCTGTGGTGTTCACTGTTAACATTTATTTTTACTCTATATTGTAATATTTTATATTACTGACAATGTGTATTAATTACAGAAGTTATTGTAATGGGTGATGTAGGAATACTACAAAAATCCGTTAAGCTTTTCTAGAATTCTGTATTTGCATTGTCATGAAATGCCAGTCAAACATTCTAGAAGCATCACAGAGCTGACTTTTGGATGTAAGTAAGATTCATCCTAAATGTTGCCCAGGCACACCAACAAATACTTGTGAGTCAGAGAAACTCATTATAGCAAAGTTATAGGGAATAAATAACTGCTAGTTGATCAACAACATCAGAATCTGTCAAATCAAATCCACATTAATCCATCCCCAAGGAGCAATCCCCATTCTACCAAATGTAAACTTTATTTTCAGAAAGTCCTTGGAAATTAGGGTTTAAAGGAAAACATTGTAAAAGTGAGTCAACAGTACAATTCTGTTTAAAGTCTGATCTAGATAATAAGTGTGATTACAAAACCTCCTTGACTATTTTTATTTTCTACGGTATATCTAAATTTGAAAACAGAAAACAGCCAGTTAGTGCCAAGGAGCATTTATAGCCCATTACAACACTCGGATGTCACTGTCCTATGGAAATCCAGGCAACTATTCCGGCTCAGAAATAGGCAATGTACCCAAAGGCTACTGATACCAAACTGTGCTCACAGTATGTGGGATTGCCCTACTGCTGAGGTGGAAGGAACAGAAAAGAACTGGCCAAATCCCAAAAATATCTGCATTTATTTGGGAAGAACTACTTAAGTTTAATTCCTACACAAGAAATTTGCTGTGTTTTCCCACCTGTCACCAACAACAGACTTGTTATGGATCCTAGTTTAATGACTGGGACACTGCGTGACATGTTAACTTACATTCCTACGCATTTACTGTCCCTCAACTATGTTATTGGCTATTTATGCTTTTAAAATAGAGAGAGCTGTAACAACAAAATACAGATTACTGAGGAAAATACTAATGATGCAACTGTCAAGTAACATGATTAAAGCTGCATACAAACTGTTTCTTCCTTCCTGCTCTTTCTCCCTTTTCCAGAGTATTAGGGTTACCTCAGGACAAATAGCAATGCTATTTCAGAAAGCAAAGCATGATACACCAAAAGTACAGCCACTTTTTTTGGACATTGTTCAATAATTATTTTTGTTAGAGCCTATGTCTTTTAATAGGATGTATATTACACCAGTTTAGGAGAACACAGGAGGATTCAAAGCCTATTTTTGTTCTAAGTATATAAAATGACACCAGTAAACCATACACAACAGCATTTTTCATATTAATTCCTCCTCTCTTGTATAAGTTATTTAACATGAATTTATATTAAGTTACTTGGCCATGATTTCACACATGGATGAATTTTTTTTATTTATTTACAGTATGCTACATTTGCCAATTAATAATGCTAGAAAAACTGGATCTATCTTCCACACTCACTTTGTGTGCTGAACGTATATATGCACATCTTAAAGAGTTAAGTACCATCTGCCTTAAAAGAGAGAGAAAATAGTAACTGGGATTCTTCTACTAGCTGAGTAGACAGACACACCCCTACAGCTCCTAGGAGTCTGACCATCAGGTTTCTGCAGGAATATATATGAACTGCTGAATCAACAATAATGGGGTATTCATTTTTATTTTTATTTCTAGGAACTGACTCTGCTCAGTATTCTGGAAAATAATTTGGTTACTCGAATTCTTCTGCTGTATCTTCCAAACATCATTAGGAGCAATAAACAAACACAATGACAAGGATTTGTGAATCTTGCAAACCCATCGAAGTTTATTATTGGAATATTTTGTTATTTCTTGAAGTTCAGAATACACCACCATTTATTCAGGAACCTATGTAACTGATAGAACAGATTTAATATAGTAAACTATGTTTGCAAGAATAATCCTAAAACTACAGATTTTGGGAATCAAAGTGACTACCAGAGAAGCCGGAGTAACAGAACCTTTCCCTACATACAACACAGAAGCTGTAACAGAGTAATGAGTTTATGAACCGAAATTTCAGTTATTGCAGCAATGATCATAGCCTGTTTCTAAATTGTGCAATTAAATCATAAAACATAACATTTTAAAAGCCTGACGAATTTCAGAATTCATAGTATTAAACTTGTAAAATTTAAAACAAAATATACTTCTTGACAGCATATAGAATAATTCACATACTTCTAACATGTATTTGGAAATAAAAGTTATCCCAGGCTCATGAGCTAGGAAACAGAAACAACAAAAAGAACATCTATGCAAAGAAAGCATCATTACTATCTAAACCCACAAAGAGATGATATTCCACTTTTGAGATGGAGAAAGAGAAAACGGTAAGATAAATACATTTCTAATCAAGAGAGCCAAATTACAGATCAGTCAGCATCAATACATGCACATGCCTGAAATGAGGAGCAGTATTATCCAACTGCTGTAATTCAGCCTTTTCCCCCTAAACCTTCCCTGCAGTTGAACACCCACCTTTGAACATAGTAGGACAGTGAAATTAAAGTAGATTAATAAATTAAAGCAGCTCACCCACTTTTTCGAGACATTCTATCTAATGTAATAGAAGATACTAGCTTCACACACAAAACTCATCTTGAAAGCAAAATGTCCATTTTAACTAGACATCAAAGCAACACATATTTTTTCCACCCAAACACAAATCCTGCCTTAATTTTGAAGAAGATTTAAAATGGTTCCCCAACCTGCATCCTGGTTAGCTACTTTGAGAGATAATTTTATAATAAAGGAGATCTCTTAGAATCTAATAATCCACCTATTTAAAATAGCTAACATATCACAAGGAAAAAAATAACTATATATCATTTTAAGATCTGTAGCATTACTAAGCTATGTAAATGCTACTTTAAAAGCATTGTAACACTGTTTAAAGAAACACACAATTAGAAACAACAACACACAATTGTTTCTACATTCAGCTATAAATACTAACTCTTTAACTCTTCTGTTCAGAAGATCAAGCTCCCAGGAAGAATGGCCCCAGATGAAGACAACTGTCATGTACTCCTAACAACTGATTTAACTAAAAATATAATTCTTAAATGACACCAATATTTGTTCTTTCAACCTCATTACCCTCCTTTTTATTCAAATTCATTTTCAGAAATTTATGGAGGAATGGAAAATAGTAATTGCTGCCAAGTTCAGTAGCAAAATATCCTAAAAATCCAGGTCTGTTTTCTTGTAACTTTTTCCAGCATTATATGATCATAGCATCATCTACTTCTAATCATGGCAGACTTTTGTTTCTTGGGCTAAAGATATCACTGTTGGGTATCTGTCTGGCCAAATTGTTCTAGAAAATTCCTAACTAAATGCTCAATGGCTTCCAAAATCAAGGAAGAAATACAGCACTTTTATCATGTTTTATTTTTCCAAGCATTTATCTGAGCAGCTTTGCATTGAGGAGGTGAAATCTGGCAAAGTACATGTGTTTGCTTTCCCTGAAAAAAAAAAAATTTGTAAAACTGCCTAAGCTGTAGGGCTGTAGAATGTCACAGGCACAGAAAATAATAGTGAAAAGAACTCATTTTTGTACAAAGTATAGCAGAAAATGCAAAGATTCTCACTGTAGTAAACCCATTCCTGAACAGAGCATTCTGGCAGCGGCAGGAAGCTGATTCAGTAGCAATATTGCACCATAAGAACACATTTCTCCCAACATAATCTTAAGAATGGCAAGAGAAGGAACAAAATTGGCCTAAAATAGGAAAGACATAGGAAGCACAGTGGTATAAACAC
Organism: Bucorvus abyssinicus; assembly: GCA_009769605.1. NCBI lineage: Eukaryota > Metazoa > Chordata > Aves > Bucerotiformes > Bucorvidae > Bucorvus > Bucorvus abyssinicus. The sequence goes on along the minus strand of CM020024.1, from coordinate 90,925,741 downwards.
TGGAATGAGCAATGTGGTAGTGGCAGCAAAGGTGGGAAACAAGGACAAGGCAAAGAGTGAAGCACAAGGAAGAAATCATTACAATGAAGCTGGGAATGAGATATTACCAGGTGCTGAAACAGAGACAAGTTGAATCTGGGAGGAAAGCAGGTGGAGAAGGAACTGAGAAATCAGCTTAGAATTTAGGAGCAGACCTGGAGCTAGTAAGCACAGACCAAAAGTCATAGTTGGCTAGGAGTAGGAAAACAAAACTGGAAATAGATGGATAAAGAGATAGGAACTCAAATGAGCCTCAGCAAGTTGGGATTGTCTAGCTCAGGTGAACGCATGAAAGAAATCAAGGCAATGAGGGGGGCTCCCCAATGACCAGGAAACCGCTACTGTTATATGCTCACACTTAAGGCAAGTAAGACAAGGATCCAAGGAACTAAAGGCTGCTCAATCTCACCTAACCTCAGTTCTGGAAGGACAATTGAGTGCAATCTCTGAATCTATTCCCAAACATGTGAATGAAATGAAGGTAATTAGGAAAAGTCAATGTGGGGTTTGCAACAAACAAATCTTTCTTTACTGACCAGAATGCACTCTCTGATGAAACAACTGATTTTGTGGATGAGGATGGTGATTAATGTAGCATCTTTGAAATTTGACATCACCTCCAAGCCAGTAACAAGCAGAGTACAGCAAGGGATGATAGTGGGACCATACCTTTCGGTATCTTCATTAACATGGATGATGAGGCAGAGAACTTGCAGATGACAGCAAATTAGTAGTGATGCCCAACATACTGAACAGTAGGGCTTCTATCCAGTAGGCCACTGAGAAACTTGAGCACTGGGCTAAGCAAAACATCATGAAGCTAAACCAGGAAAAGAGCAAAGTTCTGCAACTAGTGGAAAAGAAACCTAGGCATCAGTACAAGGGAGAAACCAACTGGTTGAGGAGCCCTGCTGAAAAGAATCTGAGGATTACAGTGGACATCAAACCAGAGATGAGCAAATGGTGTGCTCTCATCAAAAGAAGAGCAAACCAAACGCTGGGCTTTACTAGAGGAAATGCAGATCAGTGGAAGCTATCATCTATACTCTACCTGGCTCATGTGGGGTCAACTCTGAAATACTGTGTCCAGTTCAGGGGTTCCCAGTTCAAAAGGCATGCTGAAATCTTGAAAAGTCTGAATAGATGGCTACCAAGATGGCTAAGGGCATACAACATATGAGGAGAGGTTAAGCGCATCTAGGCTGGTTTAGTCTGGCAATAAAGACAGTAAAAAGCCATCTGATAACAGTTTATTAGAGTGAATAAGCCTACCCCTTTACCTGAAGGGAAGCTGCAAAGATGATGAACCAGATTCTACCAGGTAACAGCACATGTTATAACACAGGACAATACACACAAATTGTGGCTTGGGAACTTCAGTTTGGAGATTAGAAAGAACTTCCTTGCTAGGAAGGTAGTACTGCAACAGAAAAGTTTAGAGAGACTGTGGAATCTTTGTACTTGTATGTTTTTCAAGATCATGCTAGACAAAGACAAAGCCAATCTGATCTAACGATGGTGACAGACCTGCTCCAAGTAGAACAATGGACTAGTCAACCTCCACAAGCCTCTTCCCAAAAATGTGCCTTTGATTCCAAGCAGGTAGGATGGAAAAGTTAAAACAAGACACAGACTTCAGTGGGAGATTCAGGTCAGACATGGGTCAAGTTTGGGAGCAGGAGGAAAAGTGCCTGTACTTACAAATCCTTACTTTGTACAAAATGCAGATAGGAACTCAAGATTCCTGAGTCTCAATACGGCTCTGCTGTCATTTCGTACTTGGGAAACCCATTTGCATCTCATTCCCTTCTAGTGCTGATCCACACAGATGATGTAAATTTTCTGCTTTTCCTTCACTGTCATTTTGCTAGTACAAGTGGTAAAGGTTTGTCTGCAGGTACTAAAGATGCCAAGCTTGCAAAGATACCTGTGAGTACTAATACGACATAAGGCAGCTGTGTTTTCTGTCCTAGTCTACACTGCAAAAATTCTGTGATGTTACCCAGAAAAACACATTCAACTTTATTAAGAATAGAATTTAATTGTATTTTCCCCACAGGCAGCTATTAATTCTGGAAATTTTTTTCCATCCAGATACATAAGACTCTGAGACATGATTTCATGGGAATTAACAATTGCAACCAAGCGTTGAACATACAAAACCGCATATAATCGAATACACTAAAAAACAAGTTCCATGCTCTGCAAGTTCCACACCCAAATTTGGTGACTACTCTTCACCTTGATCTCATAGTGCCCACCTTCCCATCTGTTAAATAAAATTAATAATTGATCTCACTAGCGAGAGATGAAAAAAGCATGGGTATGTGTTCATAAAAACCTGAAGATATTTAGAATCTTTCAGATAATATGAACAATATATTTGGAAAAAAAATATTTTATATCTTCACATTAAGTATTATCCAATTCCCACATTGAATAAGGTGGCATTTTTTCCAAAGGGTTATTTTTAAAAATTTTCTATGTTGCTTTCATATATTAGAGGAATTATTGCAATAATACCCACATGGTAGGTATCTTCACACGCAGCTTCAAAAATGCAGGTTTGCAAAATAGAGCAGTCAGTAACTAGCAAATATTATAGTTGAAATTATCCAAAACAGCAAGCTAGAAATTTCTAATAGGTATTTTTGTAAGATACGGAGATCACAGTCTCCTAAATATCAGGAAAAAAACCACAAAAAACAAGGTTACTCCTTCATACAACAAACAAACAAGGAAGAACATGATCACTCTATTTTGTAGATTCTTAGCATAGAACAGAAGACAACCGCAAAAGACATCACATTTGTGATGTACACTTTTTGGATGACGCTAATGAGTCAGTACTGACACAGTAACTTTGGGGGTTTTTGTACGCAAGAGAAATCTATTTTCACTTAATACAGACTCTGCCTGTGCTCTATGTCAACTCGTGCTTTTTAAACTAGGCCAAAAACCAAAAACGCAAAAATCCAAGCTGGAGGTGGCACCTGCTTTTAACCCATTGTTCTAATGGTCCTTGAAGATTTTTGCATGGCCATAAAAAAGTACTTCTGGTTCAGTCAAATTAATGCTGTTAGATTTGACCATTTTTTTAAAAGAAGGAATTTAAGAATAAAAGAAGATGCAGACCATCACATACTAGTACACCTGAAAGTTTCAGAATAAAAGATTATGCAATTTAACGGATACAGAACATTTTAAATTTAAGACAAAGCAGCTCCTGCTCATCAAAACTCTAAAGCAGTCAGAAACCCTAAGCAAATCTTTTTACTATTTACTGTCATTTGTCCCCATTAAGTAAAAATTACTGCAGTTTAACAGCTCAATTTACTAACACCATAGTTTGCCAAGCGCTTACAGACTTGTTTTTTTTAATTCTTAAAAAATTTTATTTGAATAAGCTTCTCAAGCTTTAAGTCTTTGCTTACCGAGAAAGTGTTGATTTCCCTGAACCAGGCAGGCCTCTTAAGATGAGGAGCAATTTCTCTGAGCAACTAACTCTTTCTTCAGGTAATTGCAAGGAAGAACAGCTGTGCATTCCTTCTGTACTGTCAGCTCTTGGATCCTTCCAACACCCCTCTCTGGTTTCACAGAAACCATTATTTTGGAGTCCATTCTGGTCATTATGTCCATTTCTGAAGACCTGAGTAGTACGGATATCAATATGACTTTGATCAAGCAATTGACCATGACTGTTGATATCAGTATTTCCATGGTAACCATGATAATTTTTGTAAGAAAGTTCACTGTTCTGAGAAGGGAGAGCACTCGTATTTTGTGGTAGGGAATTAAGTATCTGAAAATGCGACTGATGGTTGAATCTAGGAGAAAGAGGTTCCTGAGGTAGTGTGAAAGACTCTGACTGCCAAGCAGGTCTGAATTCAGGCACTGAATAGTTCCAATATTTAGAATCTACTTTTCCATTACACATATTTTCAGTTTTCCAGCTACTTGTTTCCATGAGAAACTGCTGCTCATTGTTTGTTTTCTGACCGTTCTGTTCCCCGAAGACACACTGTCCATTCTCATAAAATGGTTGTGAGCTGCCAGACAATACCCCTTGATAATCCTCTTGTGAGGTTTGACTACAGATATATGGAGAGTATTGTTCCTGAGAAGTTTCAGATTCTCTTTCCTGAAAATTAGCATCTGAATTTTCATTTTCCAGCTGGTGAATTTCTCTATAGAACAGGTCCAGTTCATCATCTATTTCTGGTAGAGCAGAAGATACAGCCCGTTTCTTCTTTGTCTCCTTTCTTTTAGCTCTGTTTTCATGCAGTTCATTCTGATCTCCCTCACTGCTTCTACATTCATTGCAACTGCCAGATTTGCCCTTTTTGTCACTTTTGGCAGGCTTGTAAATTGGACCAATAAATTCTTTACTTGTAAAAAACTCTTCATCTGATGCATTTCTATACAGTGAGAATGATGTACTGCTATTTTTAGTATTATCTTCACCAGCATTATTTGTAATAAAAGTGTCTTTCTTTCCTTCAACTTCAGTGTCGTTTAGCGATACAAATGGAAGATCTACATTCTGCACAGTTTCTGAATCAACTGGCTGACTGAGCACAAGATTATTTTCAGGGTGCACTTCATTCAGTGTTCCCAACACACCAGTAGGTATTTTCTCTTGCTTCTGCGTTTCATGGTTCTCTTGGTTATCTGAGACACACACTGGTATCAAACCATTTGATGTCCTCTCAACATCCACTTCCTCATGCACACCTTGGTTATCATCATCAGAGAGTTTCTCGTAAGGTCCTTCTGTTGACTTCATTTTTTTAGAACATGGTTCAATTGTGACTTCATCCTGACACTCCAAGAGCCTTACTCTGCTTTCGGCATGAAGCATCTTAGAAAAAAATTAATACATTGTCAGCATGCACATTTTTAAAGTAAAGTATAGAAAAGCAGAAGTCATTTAGGACTATGATACTCATCCTCAGACCTTCCAAGGTCACAACTAAAATGTACCAAATCAGAAGAATAGCAGACATCACCTACCAGAACTACTGTTTAAACAAAACAGCCACATTATTGCAGATCTTTAGCAAAGAACTATGTGAGTGCTGTACCAGTCCAGCAGTCATTTTTTATTATATACCTTAACTAATTTACAAATCACGCTTTTTAAATGTATTTGAAAAATTAATTACATCAACAGCCTCTGTTCTCTACTGTCCTTTGTTAATCTGCCAAGAGTTATAAATCTCTTTTACAAGATAAACAAGTGCCAATTTCCAATGCACACACTGATACCCGATATCACTGCTAATATAACCAACAAAAATGCAAATACATCAGTCACAGGGATTATTTTCTGTGATACAAGCTGAACTCAAGTAATTCTTTTAACACCAATCAAACATGCTGGATAATATTAATAATTTGGTAATAGTCAAATAAGACTTAAAATTAAATCTGCAACCTGTTATTATGTTTCTGGTTTGGAACAACTAAAAACCTTTGTTATGGACCAAAATGACTTGGTTGCATGTTTTCTAAAAATAAACACAAAAAACCCAATCCCTGTACAAAACAGATAGCATTCTAGGAATGAGCCAATAAATTCCAGAAAAATTCAGAGAGCAATTAAAACCAAAGCAAGATAGCACTGACCACTGTGACACACTGTCATGCTCCTATCCATTACTTGGATTTTCTTTTGCAAAAGCAAGAGTCATTTTATTATAAATCAAGTACCAAATAGTTTATTCAGCAAATCCCTCCCCTCAAACAAACACAGTACCAGACAAGAAAGAAAGAATTTTTCCTATCAGAGTGTTTATTCTACTGCTTTACATTTCAATTTTCTAGGAGTAAACATTAATAAAATGTCACATGTTCCTATTTCTGGACAAGAAATGAAGTTTTCTTTTTCTGAAAAGGATCTGTATGTAGTATTAAGGGAAGATTTGTAACTAACATTTATCATCTCGTGTTCATTTGAAAAACTGACAGTAAAAGCTCTTACCTGGGCACTTTCTCATCTACTATCCAAAGGAAAAAAATCCTGCCATCCTCAATCTCAAAAGGTCTAAATCAAGGAGACTTTACTACTCTAAACAGAACAAATGTCAGAAGGGGAGAAACATGGCCATGCAATTCTTCCTCTTCCTCAGAGTTAGTGAAATAACAGTGTTGGTACTGCAGTCTCTTCTCTCAAGATACATATATATTTTGCTCTTTTTTTGTAAATTAGAAAGCAACTACAAAATTTTATGAATCATGGACTCTAACCCCCATCTATCAAAAAATGTTTCTCTACCTCCACTCAAAAACAGGACTGGGGAAAAAAAGTTGCTTTATTAGCTTCTATGTCCACATCTGTCTTCTGGGATGGTGTTTAAGCAGAACCCATATTCTGACATCTATCTCTAATGATGGAGGATGCTGTTCTGTCACTGTCTCACACAGGAATATCCTTTCTCGCTAATCTTTAACAGTCTTCCTCTGACTACCCTTTGGGACAGTGAAGTTGCATGCGACACCACCTCCACCTGCATTCTTGGGGAAGGACACAGCAAATACACACCGAGAAAGGGCACTCAACGTAATTGTCTTGCCTCTTGAGTGGGATAAGCATAGGTCTGTCATATTTCTGTGAAGGACGGGTTGTAAGCATTGAATCTGAGCCAGCATATGCGATTCACCAGGCTGGCATGTGCAAGTCTAAAGTACCACTTTAACTATTCTGCTAAACATCCAGAAGACTCAACCAAGTTAACTCAAGGCCTTAAGCTCCATCTGTACAATAAATTTCCAAATGAAAAAAGAAGCCGTATGTGGCAGAAGTTACACACAGGGGGAAATTATTAGCTTTGCTTGCATAACCGCCTCTTTCTGGGTAAGGAGGTGACAAAGCACGTAGGCCAGCGTCCCTCACACAGAGCCAGGGGAAGCAGGCGCTGCTCCCGCACCGGGCTGGCGGCGATGGGACCGCCGCTGGGAGCAGGGTTACCGAGGCGAAGGCGCAGCTGCCGGGAGACGCCAGCCGCAATTGTCAGCCGCTCCCTCCCCAAGCCCAGTGTAAGGCATCCCTCCTCCCCTCCACCCCCAACTTCCCTCAGCTCGGCGCCGACATCCCACAGTCTCAGTAGCCGGCTCCTGAGCACCAACACTGCCGCTTCGCACCGCCCCCCTCTCCACCCGGCCGCGGCAGCCCGAGCACTCGGCCACGGTCCCCCTTTGCCACACACCGGCAGTAGTGGTGGTGGCAGCGAGAAGAAGCGCATTCCCGGCCCGGCTAAACAGCAGCCAGAGCCACATGCGGGTGAGGAGACCAACCTCAAGGCAGAGGCGCCCACGCGTCCCCCGCCGCCTCGGCGAGCACTCCCGGCAGGCGGGGGGAGGGGAGCGCTGACAACTCTCGCTCTCAAGATGGCGCCGCCTCCCTCTGCCCCTTCACCCCCGCAACCCCCGGCTGTTATGGGACGCGTAGTTCCGCCCCGCCAGGCGTCGGACTACAACTCCCAGCGTCCTCCAAAGGCGGGGCCGGGCCGAGCCGGGCCCGGCCGTCAGCGCGGGAGGGAGGCGTCACGGGTAGGCAGCCCGTAGGCCTTCGGGTGTCTGAGTGCTGAGGAGAGGGGGTCGGGCGGTGAGGAGCGGAGAGGGGCGGGGCGGCGCGGTGGCTGCCCGGCGGCTGCCCGGCGGGACGGGGCGAGTTTCACTGCGCACTCCCCATTCTCCCCTTCCCGGGGGAAAGTGATCTAAGCGTACACTGGGACGGGGGTTGGGGGGCGGAGTGGAGAGGGGGCTGCTTAGCCTACTTTAAAGGCTTTCGGGTTTTTTTTTTTCCCTCAGCGCTTGGGGAGGCGTTGCGTTTGTGAGGGCAGGGGCCGTCTCCGTGGTTTCCCGGCTTCGGAGCCTGTACAGCAGTACAATCGGCAAGCTTATTTCTGTAGATCAGTATTAAAACATCTGGTGCTTTATTCCTGGTAAATGAAAGAAAACACAGATGGTGAGCGCCAGCCAGCAGCCCTGTTGGGGGTTCCTGTGCTTCGCTTTCCAGTCCCCTGCTTGGGCCCTCAGGTGCACCCACACACCGTTTTGACTCTGGTTTCAGTGGTATGGTGGGTTTGTGTTAAATAATGAAATAAACTTTGGAGGCATATTTTGCCCAGACGTTAGGCCTGTCCACATTAATTTGAATAAAGCGTATTTTCTGGCTGTAACCCCAAGGGAGAACGTTATAATGGGTTATATATATTCATAAACTAGATTAATTTACTCTGACCGCTGTTTTAAGGATAAAGTACTTTATTCTTTAGAGTTTTGAGGATCAGATGTTTATTTTGCTTTAGGTGGTATTTTGATTTTTGTGTAAGAACAACAAAGATTTTAGCAAGACTATGAAGTCTGCTGAGGATTGCCCCCAATGTAAAAGCTGCCCAAGTCTCCTATACATGTACTTATATGAACTCGCAACTTCTCCCTGCAGCATAAAGAGAGTATATTTTTTCCATTATATGTCTACATTTTTTTTCAAATCTTGTTGTATTATGCAAAGCAAACCACGTTTTTCCTAAGAAGCAGTCTTGAAACAGTAATTCCCTGATTTTCATTAGTGCACAAAACAGCTCCTGTAAGTGATGTGCCCGTTCTAAATACCTGCAACTTCTATGCTTTCAGGTAACCTGAATAATTTACAAATATTTTAGAGTTTATGTGCTTTATAAAATCTCTGAAAATAGTTTATCTTCTATAAACAGTAAAAATAAAATAGTGAATGTTAAAATCCATGCCAGCCATTCCTTCCAGTTACCCCTCTGATCAAAACAGTCTCCTTTTGTGTGCCAGATGATAGCCCTGTTTTGTTGGAAGGTATGGATGTGTCTTTGGTACCAGTTTGATTTGGATCAGAAGTGAGGTTTTGAAGTGAATCTCCTGATTCTTCCCATTTACCATGCTTTGTTAAATCAGTGCTCTTCCAGTTTAAAAGCTGCTGAAATGTGTATTGTATGAATGCCGCAATCATAGCATCAAATACTTTTCTGTACTGATTTGTACTTAATGGCACTGCACTAGTTATACAGACGTTGCCTGCATCACAACCAGATCTATGTGCAGGGCAATCTATGTGCAGCTTCTTCTAAAGAATAAGGGTGGCATAACCTTGTCACTCTGTTCCAGACTGGAAAAACAGTGTGTCAATTCTCCTGGAAGACAGGAGTGGTCCTATGTTTAGACATGGCCTTGCTGTGGCTTCAGGGCCTGGATTTTGTACCGTATTTTGGAATCCACAGTCAAAGAAACGAATTCTAAAGTTAATTTGAACTTAAAGGAAAAATACAGAAGGAACTGACCATTTCTGCTGTAAGGAGTTCTTCCAGGAAGGGAAATAAGAAGTCATAAACAATTGACCTTTGCTACCAAGAAAAATGAAGAGACATGAGATCTACAAAGGAGAATATTAACACAGGTTGGTGAAATACTTCTAACACAAGTATTTTCAGAAATGCAAAGGGCTACACTGCTTTATTCTTCTGCCCCTTTTCATATCTAAATGAGGCTAGTCCTTAATATTAAAAGTATTTGCAACCAAGATTCTTGACTTATTGGAGAATTCTTTTCTAATAGTAATACTATTGATTATTTAATCCTAAAGAAAAAACTACTTGCCATCTGAAATAATAATTATTTGCTTCCCTACACATACTAAATCATGAAAAGCCCAAGTTAACCATTTAGAATAAGATTGTGCTGCACATGGACATTTGAAGGTAGTATCTGAAGATCAAAGCTCTCAACCGTTTCATGTTGTGTATCTAGCAATTGTCTCAGATATATTTAATTTGGGGAATTCTCCCAGTACTCGTGTATCTAATTAAATAAGCCACATGTTACAACTGACAATCCCCTAATGTCATTTTTTCAGCCTCGTTCAGGGTAATAAGATATACTTTCCCTGATGATATTACTACAGCTGCTACAGATCCCATATCAGAAGATGTACTTATTTCACAGAATCACAATAGTTTTGGTTGGAAGAGACCTTTAAGATCATCATGTCCAACCATTCACCCTGCACTGCCAGAATCATCACTAACCATGTCCCTATATGTCTTTGAAATACCTCCATGGTTAGTGACTCCACCACTTCCCTGGACAGCCTGTCAGACAAAGCCACAAAGAGCGGAATCCTCAGGCTGCGCTAAATGATAAAAGAATTTCCACCAGAAATATCATCAGGAGAAGCTGATAGGGAAGGTTAAAGCAGGGTCCAAGGAGCTAAACACTGTAATGGTGATAATAATTAGGAAGAAGCATTAACAGATTGTGGTTTTTCTATGTTTGCAGAGGAGTCTGAGTTTTATAACTCCATTTTTTTCCCAAATGTTTATAGATTTGCTTAGAACACTATCGTGTACTGTGTAGAACTCTACATGTACCTCTACTGTATGTCACCCAAATCACACTTGCTGTAACATATAAAACTCATGATTTTTGTGGAAACTTCTCATAGAAATAAGAATGTAAGAGTGTTGTACCATTATTGCATGGGTAACAAATGATGAAAAATTACCTATTCTTATTGCTGAAATGTTGGCTTTAACTGATCAAAGAGAAGAGTGAAAGCAAAATTTTCCACTTATATAAACAGATTTTGATGCAGTTTTCCAAGTGTCTTGTAAGTTTAAGTTGATTTGAACATTACAGAGAGCATCACAGGTCACATGCATAAGGGAAGCGAGTAAAGTTCTATGAAAAATACTAGTTTTGACATTATGTAACTGGTACGTTTAAACTTGCAGATGAAGCGTTTTCTCAGAGTATTTTTTGCATTTGATTTCCATAATTAAAAAGGGAGGATGGCAGCTGTCCACTTTGGAGGATCATCTTGATTCCTACGTGGTTTACTGGTGTAGTTGATGCTTTAGATCCATGGCAGACGTTACTGGTACTAAATTAAGTAGTTGCACTAACAGACTGCTCTCTTCCGCCTGGGCCCAGTTTCCGGTTCTGTAGAAAAAAATGCCATAAGATGCAATTCCAAATTACTACTAAACCACGCTGACACTAGACTACTGTCAGAAAAGGTGCCACTCTCTTCCTGTGTGTGGGGATGCCTCAGTGCTGTCCTGTCCTCTCTCCCCTAGTAGCTTTTGTTCTTGTTTGACCCTGGAGAGAGCTAGTGCTCCCACCTCACTGGTGGGCCCAGGCTGGTCAGTACCAGGGAAGCAGTGCGAACAAGTAGCCAGGGAGAGTGAAGGAGCAGGTACCCCTCCTTTCAGCAGCATTCAACCGTTGGATCAGGTTAACTGTATCACCTCACCTTCACCCTAATGGCAGCTAACATGACCGTACCCACCATGTTGCGCTGTCCAGCGCCTCCTTGCCATTGTTATACTTTAGTGTTTGTTTCTACCCGCTGTGACTGCCAGTCTCTTCCTCACCTCCACTGCTCCTTTACTATAGGATTCTGCTGCTTGTCTGGTTCCCATTATTTCTTTACATTCCATAGTCCTGCATCACTTCCTACTACGAATGCTGTTCTTTTCTCCCCTTCTCTCCCTTTCCATTTGATTCAGGGTGTTTTCTTCATTCTGGTTTTTATCTCTTCCTTCTTCCCTGCAGAAGTCTAATGTGCTGCCTTTATCTTCTCCTGTGAGTCTGGAACGCAGCATCACAGTGGCATCCGTTTGCTGAGGAAAACTACAGAAAAAAATCTACTCAGTTTCTAAACTGAGATGGAGTGAGTCTGTATGGAGGAAGTATGAGAAGAAATGTAACTCTGCAAACAAATTAGGGAGAAATACTGCAGCCAGCATGGGCACCTTTAATTTGCTGCAGAGAACGTGTGTGATAATCAAGTTTGAGTACACTGTAATGGCAGCAGGAAGTGGAATATTCTTCAGATTTCTCAAATTGCCAGTTGCTCTTTCATAAAAAGGGAAGGTATTTTTAATAAAAACATTATACTATTCTGTAAGGAAAGAGTTCCTTTAAATTTGCTTCTAGGAACATTTTAGATAAAACTTCGTAAAATAGCTCGGCATGAAGAAGGTAGCTGGTGTGAAAAATACTAACCAAAATAATTACATGTTGGCAAAACAACAAATGCCTTTATTCTGCCTATTAATAGAAAAGGCTACGCAAATATCAGACAGTCAGAATGATGAGACTCCTTGTGTCATAACAAGGAAAAAAAATCAAGATAAATACCCAGTGGGCACCACTTGAGATTGGCTTTTGCAATTAAGCGTTAATATGGAATGATAGCTAAATCATTTATCCCTTGTGCCTTGATCTTGTTATCAGAGTAGAGTTAGCAGAGTACTCTTCTTCTCATACTACTCTTCTTCTTCTAATAACGCTTTAATAAGGCGTGCATTTGAGTTCAACGGGACTCGTTACATAATTAATCATGCCTCTTTCTAAAGGATAATCACCTTGGGTCTTAGTTTGTCTGTCCACTCTGTACTTCACTAAATCTTGTTCGAAAAAGTGAGGCTTCAGGATGATTTAGGAAATACAGTAAATATTCTTGCAAAATTCTTTGAATTTAAATCAAACTTATTTCTAGAGAGAAATTCTGGTGAACGTTAAGAGAACTGGTTTACACAGCCAACTATGAATATTTTTTTCCAAATCATTTTCTGAAATATTGATATGGCAAAGAGGTATACTGATATGTTAGATGTAAATGTCAGATAGAAGTTTCAATCATAAAAATTTGGTAACATCTTTTTGGCTTATTAATTTCGACATATAAATGTTTGGGTTTTTTAAATTTTCAAATTTAGGCTTAGGAATTAACTTAGGAATTCTGTAGTACAGTTTTGATAAAATCCTGCCTTTTTACAAAAAAAATGCCCCTACTGGCCTGCTGTTTATAGGAGGTGGGAGCATTTTTTTATATATGTAACAGATTGTAGTAAGCAATATTTAAGCCATGGAGAGACTAGTATTTATTTTGATAATATAAGTTGGTTTTAATTTAAATATTGTTACTTAATTCCCTTCCAGTGTAGGATGAACCCTTCTGAAGTTAAAAATAGTGGGGAGAAAATAAAAGTAACTCCTCATTAATTTATTTTGGAGGTTCTTGAAATCTGTGATTTAATGGGTTTTGGATGAAATCTGCATGGTATGTATATATGTGTATTTTTTTTACAGTAAAGCACCCCTTCTGTAAGTTAGATCTCAAGCACTATAGTAAAACAGAATTAAAGAAACTATAAGATTTAGCCTTTAAGTAGCTTTAAATAGAAGGCAGACAGTGCAATAGTAAAAGGAAAAAGTGTGAGGAGAAGAAAAGGAGCATCAGATAGAGTAACTGAAAAATACCCAGCATTTTACACAGCAGAATATGTTGAAGTATTTAATGCGTAATACACTAATCATTGTTTAAGTGAAAGGAAAAGAGGTCATGAAATACTACAGAAGTTTAGTGCAAAGTGTGTAGATACGGCAATGTTAACACCCCCACTGTTGTGTAGATTACTTGTTCCTTTTAACTATGCAGTTGTTACCTGAAATTACTTGTATTTGAGTATTTGAAGTTTACCAACTGAGATGCTCACTTTTCAGATACAACTTACAGTAAAAAATTCTTAAATATTTTTCCCATTTTGTCATACTAACAGCATTGCTTAAGTATATTCAGGTTATATACTCTACCTACTTCTCTCACCTCCTATCCTACATCTCAATTAAGGATGGAAAATATTTAAATCAATTAAAGGTAACTCAGAGGAGAAACTAATTTAATTCACTGACAAACTGAGCTAATCACCAGGGAAAGAAAGACTGCTGGTATAGACTCCCTAAATGCTAATTCTCTATTGGCATACCTGTCAGCAGGGCACTAAAGGAAGAACAATTGGGGTTTTTTTCCTGACTACTGTGTCTTTTTAGATGCTGGCTGCCATAGGTTGTATTAGTGTTAAGTTGTAGGCATCCACTGTGCAAATAGCTAGAGTGGTCAGTGGTCAGCAAGAAGAGTCCATGACATTTAGCAACAATACGGCTGTTAAGCCACACTAGAATGAAAAACAAATGAACAACAAACCAACAACAAACTGGTATTAGAAGCCTTAAAGATATGTGTATTAAAGCTCTCTAACTTACTCCTATCAGACAGCAAGATGGTTAGGTTTGTTTAGCTGAAGTGTAAAAGATGCACTGGTTGGTAGTGAAATGAAGGACCATCGCTTCCTGACTGCAGTAAAGAAACAGATTCTGTTTCAGAACATTAACAATCTAAATGAAATTTTTCATTCCTGTGGCTGCTGAAACACGAAACTTTTTATTGTTCTCTTCCCATACATGTCTCCAAAGGCACTGACCCCTTTAGGATCCCATCCGAGTAAGAGAGATCAGAGAGAAAGATACATCTACAGCTGACTTGAGATGGAGTGTTTTGGGAGGGGGTAATAGTTTTTGTTTTAATAGAAAGACTGATTTTAGTAGGTCAGTTAATCTTATTAGAGTCCCAGAGTAACTGTTAGCTATTATATGAAGAGAGCAGAGAAATAGGTGGAGTGACAGCCTTCCTGCAGTTCTCACCCTGAAAACTAACTAAATATCAGCTTTGGTAAATTTTTTGTGTATGTGTGTGTTAAATGTTATGTAGTACTTAATAACTCTTGTCTCTTTATTAGAAAACAACCATAAGGCAGATGCAGATAGGTGGTTTTGGTAGTCAGACTTCTTAGATTAAGGTGGTACTTACCAAATTTTGTAATTAATATTGCACATGTATTAAAGCTAGTAGGTTCTGAGCATCACTGACTTATTCAGCTGTTTGATTTTTGTTTACAAGGAGACAGTGTTGGAAACAGCACCCACAGAGACAGTAACAGTCTAAAAATTCCAGTCATCTTAAGTCACTGTTTCCATGAGATTTCCTTGCAAATTACTTGAGACATATGAGATACTAAAATTAGTTGCAAAGTCAACTAATAGTCATGATAATGTCATCCATTTAGCTGAAGAGCCAACACTAATAAACAAACTATTTTTTCTTTCTGTAAGACAAATTGCTACACCTGCAAGTTGAAGGTGTATATGGGCACTAACTCTCCCTCGTACACGGTAAAACCCCTTTCAGTGTGAAGGGCTCAGTGTATAAATGACAGATATTTCATTTTAATTGTTTTTCTAGTAAAATATTTTTGATGCAATTGTTCAAGAGTCATAGTTATAACAGAAACAAACATAACGGAAAGGTAGTTGTGCCTATAGTGGAAACAGAAATATCGTTTTCACAGTCCTGATACATTAAGAAAGGGAATTGAGATAAGCATGGTGAAAAAATAAAGGAAAAAAATGCACCCTTCTATTTCTTAACCTTTTAAAATCTGTATTTCTCTGTTCTGCCTTTATTTTTGCCCAAACAATAAAAGGAAACAAAAGCTACTTTAGAATTCAGTTAACTGGTTTTGTTTGGTCTTGGGTAACTCATGTAATGTTAGAAATGTAACTTGTAGTTTGCATTGAGGTAAAAAGAAAAAAAATAAATTGGCTTCCATTCAAATTCTTTGTTAATTGTGCTGACCCTTCATCAGACTCTGGTGATGACTGTATGGAGGAATTTGCTCAACAGTTACTCTTAAGTCAAATAATGTTAATCCATAGGAAGGGAAGTTGATAAAACAATTCACAACTTATTGCTGTCAAAAGCAGGTGTACTTGGTCTCTGCTGTGTAGTCCCTCCCTTCTTCTTTGTGTTAGTTCACCCCACTGTGAGCTGACCGAGCTTGCTAGTTTTATAATATGGTTCAACTAAAAATTCTTCTGGGGGAATAAAATACCTTCTCCTGGGGAATTAAACAAACAAACAAACAAATAGATTTAAAGATTTTGCTCCTTCTAATCTATCCCTTCCCTTGTTCTGCCTTGGACTACAGGATTTTCTTAGGCAATTTGAGTATTTCACTGTAGGGATTGCTGAGGTCTACAGCATTGAGTCATTCTGGCACCCAGCTTCCTTCCAAACTTTCTTCATCCCACAGTGGGATGGTGGGGTGGTTTGAAAGTCTGTGTCACTTCTCATCTGTCAGCTTTCTTCCTGAACCTTCTGTCTGTTCAGTCCTGTGAAATACACCTTAGAGCTCTTATTTAAAGGTATGACTTGTAAAGTTTGGATGTTTGTCTGTCCTGTTTTGAAGTATCCTAAAAGTTGATATGTCTTCATATACTTCTTTGGTTCTAGTCCATGAGAGAAAAAACCTGAGGGACTTAAAGGCAAACCACATAGATTCATACATGCAAATGCCCCAGGGTTACTGTAATGAGGAAGGAGACACTATAAAAATGTTTAGTGAATCTTCTGGTGGTGATCGACAGTTGTTCCTACTCCTGTTCACACTGAAAGGCCAATACCGTAAGAATAAGATCACTGGGCCCATGGATAAACACATTGTCTTGGGAAAGCACCAACAAAGTTTCTGTGAAGGGATATACTGACACCCTCACAGACTTCCTTATGAGTCAGGAAGTATGTAGGCACAGACAAACCAGGGACCAGGTATTTTCAAAAAGCATTTGTGCAGATTCCTCACTAAACACTGTTAAACAAAGTTACTCTGGAATTGGAGTGAATGGCCTCTTCTGAGCTGGAAATCTGGTTGAAGGATGGAAGCAGAGAGTACAGTTTAATGGTTACTTTCCAGGGTGGAGAAAAGTCAGCAACGATCTCTTCCAGAAACGTTTGGATTTACTGATGTTGTTTTACAAAAAAATCTGTGACCTTCGCCAATGACCTGGAAAAGGGGATGCTTGGATGGTGTTAAACTCTTTCGGGTAATCAAATGCGAATGCTGTGCTGGTGGAAAGAACTCCAGAAGGCCTCACAAAACTGAATAGGTAAAAAGATGGCAGGTAGGCTTTGAAGTAGATCAGTGTAAGGTAAAGCATAGAATTACGTGTCAGTCCTGGAGATTTCAATTGATGAAATCTTGAAGTCACTATTGTCAACTCTCTGAAATCTTTGGCTCATGATAATGTCAGCCATTTTTAAAAACCCACTGAACAACAGAGATGTAAGGCATCATCAGGAAGAGTACTGAGGGCAAGACAGAAGTTTGCTGCTCTGTGGGAAATCTCAGTGTACTTGTTTTGAGTACAGCATGGTTCTGGTCTGCACGGACACAACAAGTTTAATCAAGGTGTTGAGAAAGGTAACTAAAATGATTGGGGGGTGGGTTGGCCGGAGATTGGCAGGCTGACAAAGAAGGGGCTGAAAGGGTTTGGAGTCTGATTTTGAGAAGACAAGGATGTAGCACTGGCTTTCTCTGTATGTTATACTACAAGCAAAATATTTATTTTATGCAAATATTTGGAATTTTTAAGTATACATTTTCTGTAAGTAACATACATTTATCCTTAGGTATTTGCCTGCACTTTCAGGAGGTGGCAAACCTAGTAAAAAAGAGTCTGCTTGCAGTCATCGGTGCCCTGTGAGTTGTGACATTTCTAGTGGGAGACCCCGAGTCTGCTCTCAGCAACACGGCCAGCGCTTGCACAGATTGCACGGCATGGCTCTTTTCTTTTAGGACTGCATCCAAAAGGGAATGGGTACTTGTTACTCACTCCTGTAGGTACAATATTGGTTCCTAACACTTTCCAAAATATTAGCTAAGGAAACTCTTGCGAACACGTCTAGCTAAGCCACCAAACGAGTAAGTAAGGAGGTCTCAAGGCGCTTGTCGGGTAGTTCATAGGTTTCACCGGCGCTGAGGAACGGCAGCTCCATGCTGCCTCCTGCCGCCCGCGGCGCCCAGCCGGCCTCGGCTTGGCGGCGCCTCCTCCTCATGGCACGGCCGCTCAACGGCCGCCACCACCCGCCGCTGGGGCGGGGGCCGGGGCGCCGCGGGCCACTTCCCACCCGCCTCCCTCGGCGGGAACCGGCCGGGGGTAACGGCCGAGGCGGGCGGGGTGAGGGTTCGCAAGCGGCCCCGACCGGCGGGAGGAGCGGTGTCGGACGGGCTCCCTCCTGAGGGCCGCGCACGCTACTGCGGCGGGGAGCCGGCAGCCGAGCGCCCGTCACGTAACGCGGTACCTCTAGCGAGCACCGCGGCGCGGCTGTCCGCGCCGGGACGGTGGCGAAGCCGAGGGGAGGTGGGTGGAGAAAGGGAGGAGTGAAGAATTACCACCAAAATGTCGATTTCTGAAATTTTAAAGGGTCTCAGTGCAGGCAGAGTGTAACGGGGGGGAGGCCTCCGTTACACAGCGCCTTGTGCTGCTTCTCGAAGCGTTCACCGCTCCGGGCGTCCTGAGCGGGGCTGAAAGCGTTTCGTCCTGCCGTAACCTGCTCCATCAGTAAATCGGAGCGAAAGTATTTGCATACGAAGTATCGCCGCACACCGGTTACTTTCACAGTTATACCCCTGGGTCTGCAATTTCAGTAGCTGTATGAACGTTTAACTTGTCTGCTGCTTTGGAAGAACACACGTGCCAGCGCTCCGCGGGAAAAAGTCGCGTTCCCCGGGCTAAGATTTTGTGTCTCGGTAAGCCCAGATAGACAGAGGGCAATGGGGGCATCGAGGGGAAATTGTTCAACCTGCATCAGAAAATTACATCCTTGCCTGCAAGCGCAGGATCCTTCCCAATAGTGAGTAACATAACATTGTCAGACGAAGTATTATTCCTCTCTTTCCTGCCTATGCAGCAGTACTTTTGTTTTCAGGAACAAACCTAATTCATTCCAAAATGTTTGGGGCCTGAAGAATTATTTTTATGTTGTAGTTCTGGCATTTTATCCTGGTAGGACTGATGTAACCTTTATTAGAAGATGAGTCTTCTTAACTTAAGTTTAAAACTTGAAGGAAAAGAAGGCAATCTGGTTACAATGTGTTAGCAAGTTCACAAAGCATGAGGGAACTTATTTATTTAAAATGGTAGTTAGAATGTCGTGGCTAATATGCTATTGAAGTACGTTTCTCACACTTGGACAAGCCCTAAGTCTATTTCAGCAGATCTGGTGAGTATGACTTATGTTTTTAAAATCACAATATCCTCAACACTTCCATGTTCTCCTGACGTGTCATTCACAAATGCAGCATTTTATCTGTCGCAGTGAGAAGAAATTACATCACTTTTCTGTTTGCGTTTTCCTGTAAGGGCGCCCCTGAAACTCTTGCACTCGCTGAAGCAAAACCAAAGAGTTCAATGAGCGATTTCTGCCACTTTTTCCACTCTTTCTTCGCAGTTAAGCAACTTCATTCCTTAATGTTTTACAATAATCCTTTAATAATTCGTGTTTACTAATTTACACAGGGCACAGCAGCAGATAATCGACCGTAGTTCATCTGTCAACCGCCTGCCCGCTCCTCCCTCGATCCGGGCCGCCCTATTCCCTGTGCTCGGTCTCCGGTTCTCTTAGTGCTGCAGCTCACGCGGCCGGCACTGCTGGAGCGGGGAGCTCTGCCGGCCTGGGGACCGCGCCGTCGCGTTTCTAAACCCACTTACTGCGATTCGTGCGGTGCCGTGCGGCTACCGGTTGTCTTCCGGGGGAGACGGTCAGTCGCAGGCTGCCTCGGCTCAAAGGCGAGGGCTGGATCGCGCCCCGTGGCGGGAGCACGCGTGGGGAGGGGTCTCGACTTTCAACACCCCCCCCCGCCCCCGGTTCGTGGCCTGGCAGCCGTGCTCCGCGGCTCCCTGCGGGCAGGGGGCGCGGGGCTGCGCGCGGCGCCGGGGCGCGGCGGGAAGCCTTTGCAGAGAGCGCTGGCCGCGGGCCCTGTCACCGGTGGCTCCTGCCGGTGCCGAGGCGTCCGCGCGGGCCGGCAGGGGGCGCTGCTGCCCCGCTCTGGCCCCGCTCCCTTCCCTCGGCGGTTCCATTGGAGCAGCCGGAGACAAGTTGGCGCCATTTTGAAGCCGACAGGGGGACCGGGGCGAGCTGCGGAAGGGGAGGGGGTTAGAGGCGATTGGCTGCGGCTACGGCGGCAGCTCCTCTCCGAGCCCGGAGCAGCGGTAGCGCGGAGCGGACCCGCCTGGGACCAGCGAGGAGAGGCGGCTGCGGCGGGGTAAGGAGCTCGGCACCTCGGCCGCCGTTACCCCCCACCCCGTCCCCGCTCCATTTTCCCTTCTTCGTGGCGGGGGCGGGGGGCCCGCTTGGACTGAGCTCCGCGGCCAGCGCTCGAGGAGGAGGGGAAGCGGGGATGAGAACCCCGCCTTGGCCCGTGGCGGAGCACCCCCTTCCCATCCCCCTCGCCCCTTTGCGGGGCTGCTCCCCTCCCCCCTTTACTGTGGCCGGCGTCACGAATTAAATTTGCCGCCCCCCCCCCCCAGCCCCGGGCGCGGCGGGGCCCCGCAAGGGGTTGACCTTGGCTGGGGTGCGCGCTGCCCCTCGCTCGGCGCGGGGGCCTGGGGGTCACCCCCTCCCCCTCCAGGTGGCCCGGCGGGCGGTGTCGCGCGCTCCGCGCCGGTGGCTTCTCGCGGCGGGGGAGGTGGAGGGTGGGGTGGGTCGGCTGCTGGCCCGTGGCGGGGAGTGATCGCGGCTCCCTCGGGTGTCCCCTCCCTGCCCCTTGCAGCCGGCCTAGTGTCCGCTCGGGCTGCACCGGAGCTCCCGCCGCCTTAGGCGGCTGCCCGGGCATGGCGAGAGGACCCTCCCCTCCCGATTCGGTCTCTGCTCTGCGCTTAGCAGCGATCCTCAGCAGAGAAGAGGTGGCGGCCGCCGAGGACCTCGGTTTGGTGGGTCCCTACTTGTGCGAGCCCGTTTCTTTCATGCTGGCCTCCCCCCCACCGTTTCCCTCCCACTTTGTATCAGGCTGTGTTAGAAAGGCGCTCGAGAAGGAAGGGGGGCAGTTGCCACCGCCTGGTAGATGAAAAACTCTAAATTTCACATCTGAATTGCCAGATGGAGAATCGTTAATTTAGAGGTTATATATTGTTTACATTGAGAAGCTCTGGGCAGGAATGTAGGTCTGTAACTTCATCCCGCTGCAAATAAATCACTATCTGTTCTTCAGAACAAATCAACAATTAATGACGGTGAACAATCCTGGAGAATTAAACAGTAGCAAACTAGCTCCTACAGAGTTCGGTTTTGTCGCGTAAGCCTTATTCTGACTTTTATGTTTGCTTCCTGCACGGTGAGAGCTGTGATTATTTTGTTAGGCGTTCTGTTTTCCCATTTAACACAACTGCTGAAGTATTCTCGTGTTGGTCTTTGTTTTGTGCTTATTGGGTAGGTGCTTTGGCTATAAGTGATTTCTCTTTGCTGGGGATGCAATAGAAGGAGTGTTGAAAATCTGTGAGTGGCTTTGTAGTTGAAAATGGGTGTCAAATCACATTTTGGGCAGGAAATAGGGCGATGTGCATTCCTTCAGGTTTTCCCCTTCCAAACTAGTGGAATTGTTCTGCTTTCAGTTGATGGAAATTTTGTTTGGTATGTCTTCTATGTAATAGAGATATGCTTTAAATATTGTATGTACTTGTGTAAAGTAATACCTCAGAAAGGTGTGAAACAGCTGAATGTATGCTGTGCTCAGACTACCCTAAAAGGAAACAAAGAGTGACAGGCTATCAGGTAAGACAGTTTAACGGAGGTGTATGTATTGTGTTCATCACTGGCATTTGAAAGCGTGCACTAGTGGAGAAAGTAGTTCAGTACTTGCATGACATCTTGTGTCTGTATTTGAAGCAAGGTTGTACTTTATTACCATGAGGTGTGTGTGTGATTTTTGTTTGTTTTTAAATACAGTTCTTACACAGTAGTATATGCCTATGTGTCTCTTGTATTTCCTTTACTATACAAGCTGGGCAGACTGTCGTTCAGTTTTTGATGAAACGGCTAAATAAATCAAATGGAAAATCATATCTGTAGAACACTAGTACTTCTATTTTTCTTGTGTGCCATATAAATACTTGGTTTAGACTGTATCTAGTAAACTTACTTATGGACTTAAATTGAACAAGTCAGTTAAGTCACTATTAAGCTGTAATTAAAAATATAAAAACCAACAGTCATTATTAGCATTTGGAAAAACATCGTAATGAAATATGGGCATGACCTCAGGCATTATCCATTTTTTGGCTCTAGAACAGGAGGCTCTGTTACCTCCTGTAGATCAGAAGAGGCGTATTTTCTTTTGGGATACTTTGCTCTCTACCAGGCACTCACGTTATGCTTTTTTCCTCTCTGTCTATTTCTTTCTTCAGTCACGAAGTTTATATTCATTAGAGAGGAGTAAGAAGTTGTATGTGTATGTGTTGGAGTCTTTTAGTAAGGGATTTTCATTTAAAGTTTTTTGGAGGAAATGATTTTTTTCTTTAAGCCTGAGTTTGGAAGAGGTGATAAAGGCTACTTGTTGCACAAGGAGAGTTTTCATGGCAGCACTGAATAAGAAGACATGAAGCTGAACAGTAAAAGCATGCAAAGTAGGAAATGGAGGGAAATATGGTACTACAACTCAATATTTTTCCCTATCAGTTTCATTCTAATATCCCTTTCTCTTAATATTGCTTAGTCCAAATACCTTCCTCTTTCTTGATATAGCCCTCAGACAACTTCTGTTATTAGAACCAAAAAGTGGTTCTGGTGTGTGATACTGACAAGTGGTAAGATAGTGTATCATACTCCGTTTAACAGCTTTCTCAAATCATGGTGGTTTTACTCTTAGCACAAAATGTCAGTACTGCAACCTGAAATGATCTTTGGAAAGACTGAGAGAATACTGGAGACTTTCAGTCAGTTATGAAACTAACCGGTGAGGGAAAACAGAAGAAACTTTTTATTAAAAGGATATGTTAGTGTGACAGTCCTTGGTGGTGAAGTGTTGTGTTGATTTATTAGATTTGTAGATCTTCTTGATCTTCAGTTGTATGTAGTCTTGTAGAAAACTTGATTCTTCTTTTTTTCTGCTTAGTTCTGATACTTAAGTAAAATGTATCAAAAGTGCAGTGTAGGAATGAAAATAAACTTTGTTACTTTAGCAAGTTAGTGGTTTATTCAAAACACTCTTTGCAACATTTTGGAATCCCCAATAAAAATGCTATTAATTTTAATGATTAGTGCAGCACATCTAACTTGAAGCAAGTCCATGAAATACAGCTAATAATTTAACTTAGTTTTTAAGAATCAAAATGTTAATGCCCCTACTCTTTTAAAAAGTTATTGCTGTAGTTCTCTGCATATACCGCTTTCTAAAGTGTGAGGAAGTCTCTGAAATAGGTTCTGAGGATTAAGACCTCCATTACTTTTGTCCCCATCTGTGGAATTTATTCTTTCACATCCCATCCCAAGCACTGGAAAAGCATTCTGCATCTTTCTGCTTGTTTTATACTGCCTGATCTTCAGTTCTGTTATTTCAGCTCATGACAACTTTGGTATTAATATGCTTCAAGAAATAATAATAATAAAGTGCCATACCATATTGGGAACAGATGGGCATGTTTGTACTATTCACCTTGTGTCTATCACCATTTATATGGTGGTACCATTACCAGGGTTAAGGACCCCATCTGGGATTTTCTAATTTAGACCCTGTTCTTTAAGGATCTATTCCAGACAATACTAGCTGGGTGTAGTTTTTCTCTGACTTAGTTAGAAATCCTCATGGATGCTTCTGCTGCTGAAGTGAGATGCTTCACTTGCAAGCTTTTTAATGGACAAAAAAAGACACAAAATTACCAGTCGAAAGTGGTGGTGTTTTAATTGCTTCCATTGTATAGTCACCTACACTACATTTTGCAGCTCTTTAAAAAAAGACTAGATTCAGCTAAAGTATAGTTGTTAAACCACTTAGAAAGTAACTGTTGAGTGAATTTTTCCACCTTTTGTATGAGTGTGCCAATTGGTTGTCCATAACTTGTTTCAAATGAGTCTCTGGTTCTCTCTAAGACATCCCCACTGTATCCACATTGGAGCTCCATTCAACATCAAGAGACAGGATTCTGAAAGTCTTAGAAAGGAGGGGGTGGGGTGAACAAAACCAACAACTACTCTTTTTTTAAAGGAGAAAAAAACCTGAAGAAAATGAACAGTTATCAACACCGAGTGCAAACATGTTACTCCTTCAGGAGGAAGTCTGGAAAAAAACACCTACATCTAATCTTTGAGCCACCTTGAGTTTGAATGTTCAAGTTCTATTGGTACTTTGTTAACTTGGATGTAGAGTTTCAGTGAAGACAATCTGATTTCTGAGAAATCTTTGGCACTACACCTGTTAGGTTACTGTTCTTAACAGAAAATAATTGAGATGAGTTGTCATGCAAGGTGATCAGAAGGTACTTTATGGAAACATTTTAGTACCATTAGGTTTGTTTTTTTTTTTTCACTGCATCCACCTACTTAATTTGAAATGAAAGAGTTTTCATGGGGAAAATGTACAGAGGTGGTAGGTGGCTTACCGTTAGGTGTGGTACTGTCTCTGGTAATTATTTTGTTGTTTGACAGGTCAGTGTGAAGAGTTGTGTGTAGTTCATTGCTGTACATAGAAACAAAGCATATGAAAGAGATTATAGCTTTTAATGTCATCAGTTTGTGAAAGCTTTTGTGCAGGTCAATGTCTATGGACACTGTGTGCTGCTCAGAGCTTCTTCAAAGGTCTAAGAGAGACAAGTTGTGGACACCTAATTCCTGGTATATAATTAAGTTGATTTTCTTCCTCTGAGAGTATGATGTAGTCAGAATAAGGCTATAACATTTTGCTTTCCTGGCTTTTGGAAGTGAAAGAAAGAATAAGCCCAATGATAAACTCTTCAGAGATTTGTGAGGGAGTTTTTTGGAAAGATAGCAAGTAGGAGATGCATTTCACTTCCATTTGATTATCTTAGATGATGCAGTCTACAGTTCTTGGAAGCTTTTCTGTAACTGAGGGAATTAAGAACAGAGATTTTCATGCATGTTATCGGAAAGAAGTACTCAGTGCTCATTTTCAATGACCAGTATATCTGCACTTTGAGAACTTGAAACATTTTGAAAGTCTTCTCCAAGTTACAAATGTTGCCTGTAGTAAGCTGTCCATCAGAGTGTTCATACAGTATTATATATGAGCATGTTTAGACTAACTTTTTATTTCATAATGTGTCATTGCCCCCTTAAAGCATTTTCATATCTAATATATTAGATTAAAACAATATTGAAATTGCAATTTGTTTTCAAAAATAGGAAAAAGTTTTAATTAATTTCTGTCCTCGTAAGTACATGTTATAGCACACTTAATTTATATACAATTTTTTCAACAATTTTTTTTCTTCCTGAAGACTTGCTGTCTTCAGGAATTAGAGCTGCATATCAAAGTTGGCTGACATGTTTTCTGAAAGCTGGAAAATGTAAAATGAATTGACAGGGGATTGTGGGAAGGGAAACCATATCTAGTGATTTGGGTGATTGAGTGTCACTTTGGAATACTGGAATTCTTTCTTTCAGTTTCTTTTGATCCCACATAAGTCTGTTTAAACCAAACTTTTCACAAGAGCTTATTAGTAGTGTGTTGATTTCCTGGGAGACAGGCTGTAGACCCTGACTACTTCTGCCTGGCTCAGCAGAAGCTTTAGTTTCAGATATAGTGCTGGATAACATGGTGTACTTCAAAAGTTGTGCCCTAAATTTCTTTAACTCTGCAGGCAAAATCCGTGGGTAGTTCTTAAATTTCAGTCTGTAACTGAGGTTACTTATCTATAAAATGGGAAAAATACCCATTTTTATGAATAATTTTGTGAAAGTATTGTGAAAACAAGTTCATTTTTGTGGCATGCTAACATATTACAGTGGTGAGTCCTGTATAGAAGCCCAGTAGGAAATTAAGTCTCTTCAGAGCATGGTTTAAATAGGGTATATTAAGGGACACACATTAAATTACAAGGAGAAAAGTCGAGTAATGACTTTGATTTGAATAAGAAAGAAGTTCTGAGGTGTGGAAAAAAGATAATGAAGAACCAGGTAAATCAGGTCCTTTGTCTGTATTCTCTTTAATACCGTATAAGAAAACTTAATTCTGATGTTTCCTATCTCTTAACTGATTTTGCTACTATTTTCATACTCATGTTCCTTTTTAAGCAAACTTGGTAAACAAATGCACTGTGTGGATGTCCTCCTGTGAGTGATTAGGTTGTAACCTTTAGCTACGTGTAGCTACTACTAATTAAATTAATGGAATGCTACTAGTAGCAGTAAGTTTTGTCTCTTTTAACCAGCACCAAGTGGGATGAGGTACAAGAGGTTTCAGTGGATTCTTGCAAATGCTCATTATTGGTAGAAAACCAGTGTAACATGATGATTACACATTGTACTGCAGGCCCTAGAAAGGACTGAGTTCCCCTGGATGTGTATTCCTCTTCCGCTCCACAGCTGATGTTCCTGCACTGGTCTCTCTCTTCAGTGACTTCTCTGTCTAATTTGTCCTCATGCCTCTTCAGGCTTCTTATTCTAATGCTTCATTGTCCAAGTAAATCCTACTTCCTCTCTCACTTAGACTTCCAGCCTTGAGGTTCCTGAACTGTTGTTTGTGTGAGGGTTTTTTCGGGGAGGTGGTTGTTCCTCTCCTCCCATTAACATTAGTTTTCGATTGCATGCCTTTCTCATAACCCCTAAACTTTCTACTCCATTTTCCTGATACAGCTTGTTGGTCCTTGCTAAGCTGAGCTTTTTGTCTTAAAGTCTTAATTGACAGACTGCTTTTGAGCTGAGAATCTGGCTGAGGTGTGGACAATTCCAGCTTTTTCTGCTAAAGAAACAGCAACATCTGTCTGTGAGTGGACAGGTGGATTAGCGATGGATTCAGCTGTCAATAGGATTTACCAGAGATGTTTGTTAATCTCGAGGTTTGGCTATGTTAAACTTCTAACTTCAGGCAGATAGGGTCACAGCAATCTGTAATGTGCATTTGAACAGTTCTTGTACCTCAAGTAATAGGTGAAAACTTTGTGAACTGTCCTGTCTCAACTGTATGCTTACGGTCATGGTGCAAGCAGGTATTTTTTGTTTTGATACTTTAAAGCTTGCTCCTTTCAATTAAAAACTCATCCTTTTAACAATGAGTAAAGATTACTTTCTATTGAGTTTTTTACTGTTACCTCCTATTGGTGTTACTTGTGTTCCTAGCTGTTTCTATGTATGGAACACAGACCAGTAGGGGGGGGGTGTAGTGTTTTTGTTTTGATTTGGTTTTTTTTGTTGTTAATGCAGATGTGCTTTAGATTTCTCTCCTGGGTAGATTTTTGTCTTTCTTGGGGGATGTTGGAGTATTGGGGTGTTGTAAGGAAGAGATCCAGTTTAGTAAAATGAGGTGTGTGGCCTTATTACGTATCAGCAGAGATCTGAGCCTGAGCAAAAGCATAACCTCCAAACTAATGTGCACAAAGAGTTTGGCTATCACTGTGCAGTAAATATGTCATAGAATATCCCAAGTTCAGAGAGACCCATAAGGATCATCAAGTCCAACTACCTCACGTGACTAGCTAAAACTAAAGCATATGACTAAGAGTGTTGTCCAGACACTCCTTGAACTCTGACAGGCTTGGTGCCATGACCATTTCCCTGGGGAGTCTGTTCCAGTGACCAATCACCCTCTCAGTGAAGAACCTTTTCCTAATGTCCAATCTGAACTTCCCCTGATGCAGCTTCATTCCGTTTCCTCATGTCCTAATGTGAGTGATAAGCTGCACCTGAAGGATAGCTAAATATTAAGCATGTATTTCAAAAGGGAAAACAGAGCACGGAGTTTGAAAATTTGCTGTCAAGAAGATTGTGTAGCTGTAATAGTACACACACTCTGTGCCTAAGCCAGGATTGAAAAGTATCGATGTATATAAATTTCTGAAAGGAGGGTGCAAAGAGAACAGAGTCAGACTCTCTTCAGTGGTGCCCAGTGACAGGACCAGAAGCAATGGGTGCAAACTGAATCACAGGAGGTTCCCTCTCAATACCACAAAACTCATTTTCACTGTGAGCGTGACCGAGCACTGGCACAGGTTGCCCAAAGAGGTGGTGGAGCCTTGGAGATGCTCAGAAGCCGTCTGGATGCAGTCCTCAGCAACCAGATTTAGGCAACCCTTCTTGAGTAAGGGGATTGGACCAGATGACCTCCAGAGGTCCCTTCCAACCATTCTGTGAAAACACAACCCCCCTTGGCTCAACAGTTATAAGGGATGAATAACTATATTAAAAGAAGTTACAGGATTTAATAGATTATTGGCAAAGTGAGCTTATGTGGAGATAGATGTCAAAGGTAAGTTAGACTTTGCAGATTGAAACATCAAAAGAGTCTTCAACTGATCTTATCTGCTCATGTATGATAGCAGATGACTAAGACTGTCACTTGAAGTTTCTTCTAGTCCTATGGTCTTAAAAACCTACCACTAATGCACTTAGTTCACCTGGTTGTGGTAAGTCTTCATCTAATTTGTGCTTTGTAATCACAATTATGAGTTCTTCCTCTGTCTTCAGGGACAGAATTATTTTGTACATGACAGAAAACCATAGACTGAAAAAGTTTTGTGAAAAGCATGTAAGAATGTGCTAGTTAGCTGGGAAAAAAGTTAAACTCTTATAAGCCGTCTGGGAAGGCAACTTCTATTTGTAGGACACCCAGCTGAATGTGAATTTAGTACTGAGATTTCTGTATGCAGCACTAATGTAAACGTTCATTTGTAATTCAAATTGATGAGGAGTGGATGCAGTGTTATGTAGCACAACATCTGACCTGGTAGTGCAATGCATGCTTTCTTTAAGGTCTTACAATTCAATCCATCTCTAGAATTTTTTGTTTGATATTTGGTAATTCTGTATTGAATCTTTTGCAATAGGAAGTGAGGCATTTAATTTTATATTTTTTAACATTATGTACAATGTTAGGAATGGAAGTGAGTCTCATTTAGGTATATAAGTTCTGACTTGTTACTAAAGCAGTTTTGTATTGGTTGTCCATCTGTGAAATCGTACAGAATGTTGTTTTGCTTTTGTGGTCACATGCTAGTATTCTTGATGATTGTGGTTTGTTTGGTTGGTTTTTTAAAATGTTTTTGTGTGTGTGGGATTTTTGGTAAGAAAACTTTCATCATAAGGCTCAATAAGGCTTTTTTTTTTTTTTTTGACAAATAAATGGTGTAGTAAAATAATACCAAGTGCTGTTTCCTCCCAAGGGGCAATACAGTGATTAAACTTGATTTGTACCTAATGTCTGTTGTGGTTATCTTCTGCATTCTGTCATGTTCCCCTTAGTTTCCCCATGGCTTCCATGCCACTCTTGCATGTTTTCTTTTCTCCCCTTGTGTATAAATACTACCGCTTTTAGCCTTGTAAAATAATGTAATGCAAGATATCTGGGGGGTTTTATGACGGTTTTTTTGTTACGCTGTTTTGAAAATAGAGTTAATGTAAAGGAAAATAATAATTCCTGCCTCCTTTCCTCCATTCCTTTCTAACTGTTGGAGGAAGGAAACAAATCATTCTTGCCTTACTAAATCTTAAAATAGCTTCCCTGCCAAAAAGGGGACTGTATCAAAATTATGACTGTAGAGTAGTGATACTGTGAAATTTTGATACTTAGGCTGGTTGTCTGTTCTCTTGTTTTAGAGTACCAGTCTAAAAAGTTTGTCAGTGTTTCCAGTGATTCTGGTAAAAAGTATTTTGCAGAGTGAAAGGCCTTCTTTTCAAATAATTATTCATGTTGCCTACAGCAGTGAGATACTAATCTCCTTTGTATACTGATTGAGTTCTGCTGTATTCTATTTGGATATTTTACTTCAGGTGGTGGTTTGTTTTCTTTGGGTGACATCTTTCAGTATTTCTGGTATTTATAGTGATTTCTACCTCACTTCTAGTTATCCTTCTCTCTGTCTCTTTGTGTCACCTCTGTAGATATGCTTCCCTGATGTAGTCAATTTTATGTACACTTTTTCCCAATTTAAATTATCTCAATTATAGGTGCTGGTAGTTGTACGTAGTACTC
The DNA here is from genome assembly GCA_009769605.1 of Bucorvus abyssinicus. NCBI lineage: Eukaryota > Metazoa > Chordata > Aves > Bucerotiformes > Bucorvidae > Bucorvus > Bucorvus abyssinicus. The sequence goes on along the minus strand of CM020024.1, from coordinate 90,895,853 downwards.
CAAGCAAATTCTTGCTGGTACCTTAGAATCTGTGTTAGATGTTGAGGTTTTGGTTTTGTGTGGTTTTGTTTAAGTACCTTGTCTAGATCTCATGTTGCACTAGTGTGTAATCTTGCAGTGATTTTCTGTGTCTGGACCTAGGGAATAGGACCCACCTTGAAGTCCCTGTTTGTTTCCCCCTACAGCTGATTTTCTTTCAGACTTGTAATATACATTCTTGTGGTGGTTCAAATGCAGTCTTTATACTTTAGAAACGTTTCTGTTTCTCTGATCAGTTCTTTCCGTGTTTTACTCAGTGACAGTCTGATCCATTGCTGCATCCGTTCATCTATGATATCCAATTTAATGCTTATGTAATAAATGATTTTCGGTGCAAGGAAAGTGCAAATTGTTTTATCACAGCCTGATCAAACACAAACTGTCCCAGGGTAATATGGTAACATTAAGTTACATTTATAGCTCTATTTAAAATTTTTACTTTAGCATGCAAATTATTTCTAAACTGTTCAAATATTACTGATACCAAACCTGTTACCAATTGCCATAGGAATGAAGTTCTGTCTGTTATTTCTTTGAAAGTGGGTATTCAGCTGACTTTTTAAGGTATTTGAATATCTTCTTGATACCAAATCATTACTATGCAGTAGTAATGTGGTTTTAGCTATTGAAGTGCAATTTTTTTTGAATTTATTTACAATGGCTATGTCAGTTTCGCTCCAAGTCTGTCTTTATTTCCCAGTGTTTGTGGTGCAACTCTCCTGTCTTAAGGGCTCTTGATTACTACTTACAACTTTTACAAAGCAATTGTTTGAATTTTACTTAGTAGCACGAAAACTTTCCTCACACCCCAGTCAAGGGGACAAACAGTTTAAAACTCAGTTTTGTTCCTTTGGCGTGGACATTGGCCAGTGCCACTGTGTTGGAATTGTATACCTCTCCAGATGACTTCTGCTTTTAATTTGTGCCTTTAAAACAGAAACTTTATTTATATACTGCTTGTGTCCATTTAATAGAAACATTCATTGTCTCCGAATGTTGGCAACATCATATCCTGTGGGATTACATACTTATGTGATGTAAGTGAAACTTAGTTTTCCCATGAGTATATAGGCTGAAAAGTAACCTATATCCTGACTGTGTGACACAGAGGGTAGTTTTGGTCATCCAAGTATGTGCATCTGGCTTTCTTGACAGAAGAGGTTTTTTATTCCAAGTTTCCACACTGAGAACAGTATACCCAGATGCAGTAGTAGTTAATGAGGAGACTCATATGGACAAATTTCCCTGCTTCTCGTCAGTACTGTATAGCTCAGACATACAGATAGAAGGTTGTGAATGTTTCTTACCTTTCTGAAAACCGCCTGTATGGGTAATGTTGGTGTGTGTGATAGTTTCATGTGGTGGAATAGAAACAGAATTTACCTTACAACTGATTTATGTGCTATTGGTTCGCTGTGTTTGAAGTACTGGAAGATGTCCGGAATGTTTATGCTTGTAGTCTCACCTGGCACTGATAGTTCACTGAGTTACACTTTCCATTTTTCTGGAGGTATAAACAGGATTACAAGTGTGTCACTTGACAGATGTGTTTTGAGCACCAATATGTCAGATTAGCAACCAGTTCCAGAAAGGTAGAGTGTCTCAAAGGCATCCCTTAAGCCAGGCGAGTATGTCCAGGTGAGGTTATGTATGATGAAATGAGTCTTCATTCACCAGTGGTGGACTTAATGGGCTTTCAAGAACTTTACAATCTTGCATAATTGTCCATGATTGTTGTCTATAATAATTAAATTCCCATGCTTTATTCTCAAATCTTGTCAATATTATTTCAAAGAAATGTGTCTTCACACAAAACACTCGCATTAGTTTGAGTCTTCTGTATGAGCAACTGAGTTAACTTTTTTTTAATTGCAGTCGTAACATTAGCAAGAAAGACATGAGAAGTCTGATTTCTTGAGTTAGGTCGATATATACACTTTAATTTTAGTTTTGCTTAGACCATGCCCTTATTGTAGAGTCTAGATTTATTTTTTCTGCATTCTTTCCTCAACTATTCAAATCATCCTGAAGTGGAGCCTGTGAAAGTGTGGACATAATCAATAAAGACTATTTTTTGTAGGCTTTATTTTTAAAATCATGTAGAGAATATGTGTATCATATAGCTTTTCAGAAAGTTTGGGCAAGTTTTCTTGGGGCAAAGAACATGCTATAAGCCTATGCTAAAGAGTTCTCTTTTCCTAAATTGGTATTTGCATTCTAGAGGACTGTGAAACTAGCATCATTTTAGACAGCTCTGTCAGATCTGTGATACATTGAGTTTAGTTTATCTTGGATTTACTCTTGGATGTGATTGAGCCATTAACACTCAACTGAAGATCCTTTACTTAGGATATATCGTACAAGTATTTCAAGTTTTTCGAAGCTGAGGTGACTAAATTTTTTCTTTAATGGAGACTATCAAGAAAACAAGTGGTGTTAGCAGCCTCTCTAATGTAGCTGAACTTCATAGTGTTTGATAGCGACCTTTAGTATGTGAGAGGTATCCTTTGGAGGTTAAGGTGAAAAGGGCTTTGTTAAAAACTTCGTGGCTTTTCTTCAGACTTAATGAAACATACCTCTGTTCTCTGTACCTATCTTTCTCCCTGCTTCTCCTCCCCACTGGGAAGGAGTTATTTTTTCACAAAATCCTCTACATCCAACACTACCTTTCTGATTTTCTTAGTATAAGGTCATCCTGCTTATTTGCAGCTGCTCCTGTGCATTCTTCTTCCATTTCTTTAAGGAATTGTGGCTTTTGTAGAGCAAAATGAATTACTTATCACAGGACTGGAAATGTTTAGTGAGTGTATTAGGTAAAAACTGTCATGTTCCTGTCCAAGCAAATTTAAGTAAAAGCCAATTTGAATGAATTTTTGTATTATTTTTGCAATATTACCATTTTTGTTATTTCACATACCTTGCATTCAACATTAAACACTCTGAGGACTGGTCATAGTCTGCTTGTTACACACTTGCCTTTTTTAAGCTTTTATGTAGTACGTTTGTGTAGTATGACCACCTATCAAGCAGTGAGGTGGAGTGTTTTCCCTAGTATTTGGCTGACAAATATATTACAGTTGTCTACTTTACTAACATCATATTTTGTCAGTCTACACTCTTTTCCACTTTATGAAACAAATAATTATACTTTTAAAAATCTTAACCAGTATTTCTTTGGTCAGTTACAGTTTTGCTATTGTCAGAATCTTTTGCTATAGTCTTCCTATTTTTATCTCCTTGACATTTTTTTTCCTGCAGCCATGCACAGAAATAAATGCTAATTGTATCACCTACAGTCCATTTTAGTTAGTCTTGGGTAGAGCTATGAAAGCTGAGATCCTACAATAATAAGGCAGTTTTGTTTTTCATTAGGTTGTTTATAGGTTTAGTGGTGCATTCTGTTACGTAGTTTCTCATCTTTTTTTTTTTTAAACCGAGTTTATTTTGGTGAAAATGATGTTTCATTAATGTAAAAAAAAAAAAAAAAAAAAAGCCATTTTATTCTTGTTATTTTTGCTTTTGATCACGTCTGAAAAAAATGCTGAAATTTACCAGTTGGATCACTTACATCTTGTGGAAGCTGCAAGTGTCTGCAACACCACCTGAGAGCACTGTATGCTGAGATAAGTGGGTACTGAATGCTGTCTACTTGCTGAATCTTTGGGAGGCTTTCTCTAACGGATTTTGGAAAAATCTTACCAGCTGAAATGGGGACTTGCCTGGGATAATTTCTGAACTGATTGCAAGGGGGAGTAACACATTCCTTGCAAGTCACTTGAGGTTTCTAGCAAGCATATTCTGTCTTCGGTATCCTGGCTCATCTTAATGTTTTATTCTTTATTCTTATGTGTTCTTCTGAGTCCTCTAAGTCCTCTGTACATGACGAAAATATCGCGTCTTGCAGTTACTACCTGCACATCTTTAATTTTCCACAAAGTGTTTACTTAATGCGCTTTGCCCTATTTTCTAAGGAAAGATTGAAAAATGTTTCCTAACTTAAGCAGGTGTTATTACTTATGTATTGACTGTCAAAGGATTGCCATTAATGAGACTTCTGTAGTGAAACCCAGTACTTTTCACATCATTTTTCGGGCTGGGACTCTTACTTTTGCCTTATAATGTGGTTCTTCATCCCAGAAGTCCTTTAATTAGTGATTTCTGTAAATTCTTCCGATATCAGTCCTTACTACCTATAGTACTGCCTTACAGAAATAGGAAACTGACATTTTCTTGATACTGTGAATAATGCTAGTATCTTGATTTAATTATAGTTAACAGTATAACATAAAATAACATTTCTGAAAGAGAATAAAAGCATTAATCTAGACATTATATCTGAATTGGTTTGAAAAATAACATGGATTTACATGAGCGGACTCTGAAGTTTTCTATTTTACTCAACAGGAGAAAATTAACTGCCAAATTTCAGCTTGGAGTGGCTTTTGATAGCTGAGTTGTAACTCCTTAGCCATAGATTTATTATGGAAATAGATTTAATTTAGTGGCACTTACATAGAGAAAGTCTTTAACACCTGAGTCACTTCTCACCTTGATCAATTGTTGTCATTCAGCTATACACAGCAGGAATTTAGTAGCATGTAAAAGTTTTCTGTAAAAGGCTTAAATAATTAAATTATTTGTGTTTTATTAATAATCCTGCTGAAGTAGAAGATGCTTGCCTTTTCCACATCTGTGAGTTGCTGAGTAATTTCTTCACAATACCTTGTTGCATCTTTTGTGAAAATTGCAGCTTGACCAATTTCTTAATACATGTTGTGTTGTTGAAGCAAAGTTAGTGCTCTCAAAGTATTTGTAATGGTTTATATTTATTCATATAAGGATGTTACTTATTGAGGGTGAAAAAATTAAAAAGATGGATCTAAATAGTAAAAAGAAATGACAAACAACATGTTGGAACAGAGCTTTGGAGTGAACTTTGTATTGTGGTTTACAAGATGAAAAAGATTTGATTTCCTTGCAATATTCCCTGAGACAATTTGGGGAAAATATTCTTGTGTCTTCTAAACTGTCTGTATATTCTTGATGGAATGGCCTATGACAGTGAGATGCCGCTGGTCATACTGCTTGATTGTGGAGAACAGGTTGATGAATATTTGCAAATCCTTTTTCTTGGCTACACATTCTTCCTGTTGGAGTGACATGAACTGTGTAAATGCATATATTTACGTCTCTACACATTTCAACTTTTTTCCATGCCAGTGATCTATGAAATTCACTTAGGCTTCTAATAGCATCATGAATGTGAAGAAGGTGATATTCTCAGCAGCTCATTGTAAAATGTCTTGCAAACATAGATTTTAAAAGAATAAGTATTTGTATACATCATGTTTATGTAAGCATTCTTAAGTTTTGTATATGTAATCTAAAAATACTGATCTCAAGATGTAACTACAGAATTATATGTAGTTCAGTGAAAGTTATGAAAAATAAGAATGATGAAGTTTGTAAAGTTGATCACTTTTTCTGTGACCTATGTCCTCATGTTTGGATTCTGGATTTTAAACAGGAAGCAATATTAAGGCATGACACAGACTTGCAAGGAATTTAGGAATTGATTTGCTAAAGCTTGCTTCATCTCTTAGTAAAGATTTCTACAAAAATATCTGAAGGATTAGGATTTAAAAACATGTATGGATCTCGGAAGAAGTGCTGTCAACACATGACTTCATGTATGTTTGGGCATAGTTTGTTTAATGATTAGCACAGTTAATTAAATTGCCATAGGCAATGTGAACTGTCATTAAAAAAAAATAAAATTAAATGGAGTATGGTTTAAGTCCTCCTTTTGGATCATTGACTTGACATCCTGTAAAGGTATTTATTGACCTATTAAATATATTGCATGGGTACTTAATATGCAGGATATCAATCCATGTTTTATTTTCATGTGTGTAATCTGTATTTTAACTACAGACACTCAATAGTATAGACGATTCATGAAGGATTATGTACTATATAGAAACCATCTGAATATTGAATTTTTAATATTTAATATCAAGGCCAGCAGACTTAGCTGGAACTGAGTAGCTATTGAGTCCTGCTAATTATGTACAGAGCTAATAATTTGTATTTTATTTATTTGAGTTTGACCAAATTTTGGCAATAGTACTTGTTACTAATCAACTGTGTTTAGAGTAATGCATTATTCCCCATCTGAGGTCTGGCTAATAATCATAATTTTACATTAAATATGATCTTTCCATTTAACTTTGACTCAGCAGGTGGATGACTTTAGTCCATCCTATTTTAAAGCAACTTAGGCTTCTGTTCCGTTTTCCATGCTTTAGTTTTCATGTTATTGTATGATTATCTATTTTGTCATCTGTCTTTCTTTTCTCAGTTTCTTGTACTAGTTTCTTCATCTCCCTGTATAGGTTAGGTTTTAGATGTCAAGCTTTTTTATATGTACCATTTTTCACTGTACTTCTACAGTCTTGCTCTTGGTTTCTGATTTCAAGTCTTTAAAGTTAGAGTTGGAGTGGTGCTTCTGGTGCTTCTGTTTTTACACAATCATCTGGTTGGAAGAGACCTTTAAGATCACCGAGTCCAACCGTTCACCCTGCACTGCCAGGGTCCCTAAACCATGTCCCTCAGCACCACATCTACAAGTCTTTTAAATGCTTTCCCTAGGTAACCTGTTCCAATGCTTAATGACCCTCTCTGTAAAGAAATTTTTCCTGATATCCAAGCTAAATTTCCCCTGATGCAACTTAAGGCCATTTTCTCTCGTCCTGTCGTTCATAACATGGGAGACCGACACTCCCCTCCCTACAACCTCCTTTCAGGTAGTTGTAGAGAACGATAAGGTCTCTCCTGAGCCTCCTCTTCTCCAGACTAAACAACCCCAGTTCCCTTAGCCACTCCTCATAAGACAAGTTCTCTAAACCCTTCACTAGTTTCGTTGCCCTTCTCTCAACATGCTCCAGCACCTCAATGTCCTTCTTGAAGTGAGCGGCCCAAAGCTGGACACAGGACTCAAGGTGTGGCCTCACCAGTGCTGAGTACAGGGGGACAATTGCTTCCCTGCTCCTGCTGGCCACACTATTGCTGATACAAGCCAGGATGCCATTGGCCTTCTTGGCCGCCTGGGCACACTGCTGGCTCATATTCAGCCAACTGTCGACCAACACCCCCAGATCCTTTTCTGCCGTGCAGCTCTCCAGCCATTCTTCCCCAAGCCTGTAACGTTGCAGGGGGTTGTTGTGGCCCAAGTGCGGGACCCGGCACTTGGTCTTTGAATTTCATACAGTTGGCCTCAGCCAATCGATCCAGCCTGTCCAGATCCCTCTGTAGAGCCTCCTGACCTTCAGGCAGATCAACACTACCTCCCGACTTGGTGTCATCTGCGAACTGACTGAGGATGCACTCAATCCCCTCATCCAGATCATTGATAAAGATGTTGAAGAGGCCCCACTACTGAGCCCTGAGGAACACCACTGGTAACTGGCCGCCAGCTGGATTTAGCTCCATTCCCCACCACTCTCTGGGCCCGGCCATTCAGCCAGTTTTTTATCCAGTGAAGTGTCCACCCGTCCAGGCCATAGGCAGCCAGTTTCTGCAGAGGAATGTTATGAGAAATGGTGTCAAAGGCCTTACTAAAGTCCAGGTAAACAACATCCACAGCTCTTCCCTCATCCAGTAAGGGGGTCGCCTTGTCATAAAAGGAGATCAAGTTGGTCAAACAGGACCTGCTCTTCATAAATCCATGTTAACCGGTCCTGATCACCTGACTATCCTGTACATGCTGCATGATGACACTCAGGATGATCTGCTCCATGACTTTTCCTGGCACTGAGGAGAGACTGATGTCTATACATCTTAAGACCAACTATATCATTGTTCTGTACAAGGAGTAGAATTAGTATTTTAAATGATATATTGGTTTAAGTTATATTTGTTTTCTTTGTACTTTTTGAAGACTTGATTTAATACTTCATAATATAACCAAAGCCTTATTGAGTCATGATTTTTATTCCCAAGTGTTAGGATTATTTATTTATTTGAAGTTTCATGTTCTACAAGAACAACAACAACAAAAAGATAAAAACAACAGCAGAAATAGTGGGCATCTTGCAATGAGTTAATAAGCTTACATTCCAGCTGGTACAAAGCATCTTGGTGTCTGGAGTGTTTTCTTGTCTTAAAATGTATTCCAGTGGGCATTTTCCTTTTTCTTTGCCTTCTGATTGTGTATGTGGAATAATACTGGATTTCTGAAAACATTGCAGGGAAATTCTAATGTTTCAGTTGTTAATAATAATAAAAAAAAATCTGTCAGCTGAATCTCATGTTGAATCTCAAAGCAACTTTCAAAGAATGGCCCTTTTTCAAAATGCCTGTCATCTTCCAGTATATTCTAAAAGACAGCACATCTTTAAAAAAAAATTTAAAAAGCTTTTTGAAACTCAGTCATTGGATGTCACCTCACTGGCTTATGGATTTTCATGCTTGAACATATTCTAGATACAGCTGGCATTGAGGCTGCTGTTCTTAGCTGTCGCTGTCTTCCTTTTGCCTGACAGAAGTTAACCGAAACAGCTGATGTAGCTGTTACGTGAAATCTTGGAGACTTTCTTTTGGCTGGAATCAGGTTAAAAACAGCCTCCGCCTAAATTCTAGATCTTACGAAGTGTTCAACACTGATTATTTATGCACAGCCATACTGGCAGTCCAGAAGAGCAGAAACTTCCAGCAATGGGGTGTAACAAGCTAATTCAGTGTTATGTAGGTAATGGTGAAATGTTGTACAAGGGAGTGGTTTAGCATTGAATTATCTCTTGTTGAATGACAGGATTTGGTTTTTACTATTTGTTTTAAATGATTCCCCCCCCCCCCCCCCCCCCCCAGTAAAGCTTACCATAATCCTAAAAAAAAAAAAAAACTTTCAGGAGTGATCTACAAATTTGTATTACACATAAAATTTAAAAGGTTTATTCTATGGCTATTTCATTGAACCTTTTTAAAATTAAATTTTTCTATAGAATCCATCTAATCTTATAAGATAGGAAACACTACTTTCTGATCCTTCTAAGGAGGTGAAGTTATTATATAGCCTATCATGTAACCTTGACTGGGTGCTAGGCGCCCACCCAGCTGCTCTCTCGCTCCCCTGCTCATCAGTACAGGGGAGAAAATAACATGAAAAAGCTTATGGGTCAAGATCAATACAGAGAGACCACTTAGCAAGAACCATCGCAGGCAAAACAGACTTGGCCTTTGGAAGATTAATTTTATTTTTTGCCAATTAAAAATAGAGTAGAATGGTGAGAAACAAAAACAAAACTAAGGACACCTTTTCCCCAAAGCTCAACTTCTTCCCAGGCTCCACTTCATTTCTGACTCTACCTTTCCTCTTCCCTGTTGCACAGGAAAGATGAGAGGGATTAAGAGCAGTTCAGAACCCTTTCACACTTTCTACCCTGCTGCAGTGTATGTCATAATCAAAGGATGCAGTTTTTCACAACTGTCTCTGATATGGGTCCTTTACATGGGCTGCAGTTCTTCACTAACTGCTCCAGCCTGGGCCCCTGTTGTGAGCTACAGTCCTTCAGGAACAGACTGCTCCAGCGTGCATCCTCTACAGGGTTACAGGTCATGTGAGGAACCTGGTCTAGTGTTGGCTTCTCCCTAGGCTGCAGTGTGGGTATCTGCTCGGACTTGATCCTCCATGGTCCTCCATGGGCTGCAGGAGTACAACCTGTGGTTTTCTCTATGGGCTGCAGGGGAATCTGCTCCAGTGCCTAGAGCCACCTCCTCTCTCTCTGCCTTCATTGACCTTGCTGTCTGCAGGGTGGTTTCACTTGCTTTTTTCTCAGTGTTCTCTCTCATAGCTGCTGTGCAGCATTTTTTACCATTTATTAACGGTTATTGCAGAGGTGCCACCAGTGTGAGTAATGGACTCAACTTTGGCCAGGGGTGAGTCTGTTTTGGAGCTGGCTGGAACTGGCTCTATGCCATGGAGGCACCCTTATGTCTGCTCACACAGAGGCCATCCCTGCAGCCCCCGCCACTGTCAGAACCTTGCCAGGTAAAAGCAATGCAGATGTTCAATTTCAAACCCAGACCTTGGATGCCACTCAAGCTTAAAAGCTTAGTTGCATGTCAGCTGGACATGTCAGCTGGACATAACAGCTGGACAGTTCAACTTGACCATAATGTATGAGTTCCAGTCTTTGAATTATTTCAAAGTATGCTCCAAATGGGACTATATAACCCAAGTTCTAATTAGTTTCCACTGCATTTGATCTGATCTGACAGCTATCCCCTGCTGGAAAGGGGAGTTTTGTTCCCCAGTTCTCTTAGTCCTGTTCCTTCCCTTGAGTTCTTTAATGTTTGTCACATGCTTTTCAAAAACCATTAGGCCGCTTTTTCTGAATTGATGAGTTTGGTTGGTCCAGCAAAGCATCTAATGCTTTTATACATCCTTGGATTGAGGGGAGTAAGACTCCCTTTTTCCATAATGAGCTGTTACAGTGAGTTTAGCTATGATGTATAACATCATCCCATCTGAAAGCTACATCAAACAGCAAGAAGAGTGAACTTGATTACATCTTCTGTGTGTTTTTGAGGAATCCTAGACTTACTGTCATTATGGTGCATTAAGAAATAAAATGAGGATAAAGGTGGTGTCGTATTTTCCTGGAAGTATTAGAAAAAGGTAGTCAATGAATTTTGTTCTGTACCAGCTTTCTCATTTTTTTTTGTTTTTACTGTAAGTGCAAGGATGTAGCACTCTGTTCAACTGCTGTCTGTGTGTAGGTACAGAGAAGATGACAAGCTGAGTTGGCTTGTGTGTAGCTGTTGAAGTGTGTTGCCTGTCATGCCTGTTGAATGATGTCTGATTATGTTCATACTGTTCATGTTTTCCCCATTTCCTAAAATAAAGGTATGTTGTGCTGTGTTTATTCTTTACAAAAATTACTTAAATGTCAGTGTTACCTTTTTGTTTTGTAAATGATTATTAAAGATGAAGCAAAATCTGTAATTTAGGTTGTGAAATGTGGTCTGAAGAATACAAAACATGTTGGGATATTTTTTGGGCGTGGGTGGATGAGTATATTTCAGGTTCCGGTTCTCCTTCAGTGTGGAATGACCTTGGCTAGGCCTGGTAAATCTCAATTATGGCAGGTTACACCGTCCTGTTACGAACATGCTTCTAGCCCATCTCTTCTTGTGGATTCTGTTTTTTATTTCTGATGTTATAGTTCTGAGAAGTTCAAAGTGTACATAGGTCCTCCTTGTGTAGGAGGAGGAGAAAAATGTTTGATTTGGAATTCACAAGTTTAGGAACATGGTGGCTGTGAGGAAGTGTTTCAAACTTTTAAATAAGAAAACAAAAAATCAAGTCAATTACAAAGAAATCTTATTTTCTTTGTTACATTCTTGACTTGTAGCTGCCCCGGTACAGTGTTTTTCTAAAATCCTAATCATCCCAACACATGTTGTCTAAGTTTTTTTTTTTCACCATCTTTTGTATTAATTGCTTTTATGTAAGTAAAGCTTTCCATTGAGTTTCCTTTTCTACAGCAGTGGAACTTTACATAGCTTAGAACAGATGAGGTAAGGTCTATATTTGTATCAGTTTAAAGGGACTAAGAAACCAAGTAACTGAGTTGTTTTCATATTTGGAAAGAAGATACAGTTGCTTATCTGCAGTCTTTTGCTTAAAAACTTGGCTTTATGGCATCGAGGAAAGAGTTCCATTTGGTCTACTCTGTTCCTGTCCCTTCATTCTCTAACTGCTGCTTGTCTGGCAGTATTGGCAAATTAAAATTAGTGATGTGTAACACTTCAACAGCACTGTTATTTAGACTTTTGGGGACATTGTGCTCTATTTAACTGTTTGGAAAACACAAAGTCCACTTCAGTATCTGTTCTCAGAGTGTAAAAATCCAAGCTGGCTAGGTTTTATTATTACCAAGTGGTTGAATCAGTTCATACAATAACATAAGAAGATTCTTGGTTGCATCTCTAAGTGCGAGTATATTCAGGAATGAGGACTTCTAGGTTTTTTTCTGTTGTGTACTTCATGAAAGTTTTATTGTAGCATAGGACAATCTACCTGAATTTCAAAACCATTGCTATCTGCCACAATATAGATTACTGAAAACAATCAATCTTTTGTCTGTTTTTTTTTCTTTGTTTGTATGGGGTTTATCAGTGTATTTCTAATTGGATTTTGTTTGTAAAAGTATGACAGATAAGGTAAACATAAACTAGTTAAACAACATTGACTTCTTAATTTCTTTCCACAGTTTTAAAATCGTGAAGTCATGGCTCATTCAAAGACAAGAGCCAATGATGGAAAAATCACATATCCTCCAGGAGTCAAAGAAATCTCTGATAAAATATCTAAAGAAGAGATGGTGAGAAGGCTAAAGGTTAGTAATCAAGTAACTGCAGATTGAAGTTTCTTCTGTACAGCATTCAATGATACTACATTTTCTATCTGAAAGGATTTTTTTTTTTTACTTCGGGCTTTACCTTTTCTGTGTTCAGGAGGAGGAACTTAGTGGCTATAGGGCCTTCTGTTCTACCCTTACCTAGAAGTGACTTTTTCAAAAACATTTAATGAATTAAAAAATCGCAAATGGGAATAAGCTATGCTAATCTCACATACTAAAATTTTATTTCAGCTCCTACAGTAAGTCAGTACTTTTAGAGAAGAAAATACTGGAAAACATGAAAAGAGAGTCAAAATCTTGGAAATAATATGGATGCCTCAGCATACATTCCTTTCATGCATTTGTGCTCTTCGAGTTGATTATAAAACCCTTTATTATTGTTTTAACCTGTATTGTAATGAAAGTAGTCTTTGATTATATTACATGTTTTTGGTCTCCTGAATTTTTCAGCCACTGTATTTGGCCTAACTCTACAAGAAGGTTGGAGAGATTTGGAGGATAATTATGTCACTACAGTTCTTTATCTCCCCATGTACTCTCACAAAAAGATAGGCCTGTTAGTATTATGCAGAAGGAATGCCTGCAACTTGGGCTTGCCCTGTGAAATAGGAGAGAACAGATGTGGGAGAGGGACCTTAAGTATTCTAACAGCCGGAAGAGCTTAATTTGGAGTTTGTTTTCTTCAAAATAGTTTTAAGGCAGTTGGAACTACTGGTGGTAAATGAACAAAACGCAATAAAATTCCAAGACGCAAGGATTCCTTCTCCCCCTAGTAACCTGTCTGTGCTTTGGGAGCTGGGTTGATAGACTTTAGTCAGTATACTGCTTTCTGTGATGTTGAACAGAAGATGACATTTGTCGTCCTCACTCATGTGAGTGGCTCCAAACAGATGAAATTATTTGTTAGCATTTGAACATTTTCTCCAGCTTGTGAAAATGCACACAGCTCTTACTGATATGTTTCCTCCCATAGTTTCATTTCAGTTTTGGCCTTGAATGTCCAGTCCTTTCTGTTATGTCATCTTGATCTGTTGTGCAGGAGAAGTGTACTTTGCAGGATGTCCTGCATTTCTCGTCAGCCGTTTATTCTGGCTGTGCATTGATCAGTATGCAGGCAGGGAAAAAAACGCATGACGTTTCTTGTACGAATGATGGAGCGGAGAATTTAGGCTGCACCACGAGTGTTATATCTACCGAATAAGCACAGTTGCAGGTACTAACTCTCTTTGATAAATAAGTGAACTTTTAGCCTCTTCATTTCCCTGACAACCAAAGACATGTAAGTATTAGGGAAGAAACACTTTTCTGTGGATTTTTTTTTTATTATTTACGCAGGCACATAGTCTGCTGTTTGTTAATGACGACATAGTTATATAAATACAAATTACTGTGAAATCTGAGAGTAAAATGGAGAATATGCACAGCAAATTTATATATTAGCGTAACTTACCTCAAATGTTACGCATTTCTGATCCGTACCATCTCCAAGTTATAGCGCATGTAGAAAGGCGATAGAAACCAAATGGTTGGAGTCTTGAACTAGCACTGAAGACGGAAGGTAATAAATCCTTGGAAGTGATGAATAGTGGGAGAAAAGCATCTTTTCCACACTTTCTCTTAATACACCAGAACCAAGGCATCATCTAATGAAATATATTAACTTTAGACCAGCAGTCTAACAACACACTTTTCTGTAAGTTACATAACTAAATTCCAGAACTAATTACTGTAGAAAGATGTAGCAAAAATTGAATGGATTAAGAAATATGGGCCACATCTGGAACATGAAGCTCCAGGAGTATTAATTATGGTTGTCTGGGTGTGATTTCAGACTTGGGAATCCTCTAACCTATTGTTTTGCAGGAAGCTAGAAAGGTGCACTAGAACTAGCTTGTTTTTCTTTGGTTTTCCTTAAACATGGCGACAGATTGCTCTGGAGACAAAATGACTGAGTTTTATTGTCCTGACTTATATGGAAGTTCATGTTGTCAGGTTCATTTCTAGAGAAGTCAAAAAACATATGTGTTGCAGGAACTCTTATGGCACCTGAATATTTCTTGATTACTTTGTTAATTGTATGAATTAACTGCTTTCTGTAGATGTGAAAACAATTCCGATTTGTAAATAAATTACTTTAGTGTGTAAGGGCACCAGTGCACTTCAAATGCTTCATCTTGTGTCTGGGGAGAATTTTATTTTTCTTGCAATCGACATTGTATGTGTGCATAACCTACTAATCTTCTGTGCCTTGTAGTAAAGGATTCTAATTGAATCTGTGATCCTAATTATGCAGAAGTCCTTCATTTCTTTTAAATAGAATTTGTTGCTACCTGACCAATTATAGTAGATCTTGGGGTTTGTGTTTTTTTTTTTTAAAGCAAAGTGTAGTAACGTAAAATAATTTATAGTGTTTTGGGGTTTTTTTAAGGAACTTCACTGACATTGTTATTCGTGAAAGATATCTCTTCCTGCACTGGTGAAATAGATGGGGGTTTTGACTTTAATGCTCAAAATTGTCATTAAGCTTTTATTTCCATTTTGTTAATAACTCAAAATAACTCTGCCTCTGTGATTCATGTAAGAAATTGGAGAAAAGTGTGATCATTTTGTTTTGTCAATAGGCTTTTCTTCTCCAAACTGATTTTTCAAATATAAGAATTCTCAACAACTAGCAGTTGCTAATCATGAAGTTTCCTGCTTTTGTTTTATTTAGGGTGTTAAATGCTTGGTGTCCCAGACTTTTTTTTCTTTTCTTCCATAACTTTGGTGTACTGGATCCTTATAATACAAAGGATCTTTTCAGTCCTGTTGGGCAACGTGCATGCTGCTGGGCTGCGCTGGCTTTGTATATGCTTCTGGTGAAAGTGTGTGCTCTGCTTTAGGGCAGCACAGAGGTTAAACTTGTCTTCACAGCAGTAGTAGAGAAAAACCTGAAACTGAAAGAGAATAGAGGGGGAAAAAGGTTGGAACCCTAAATACTTCAGGGAGAAAGAAATACTTTGGATAAAATCTTACTGTCTTCTAAACTTTTCAGTGAATGGCTGTAACAGTGAATGCTGTTGTATTTTTTTTGACTTGGCCAGCTTGATAATATGGTTTCTTGAAAAGATATGTGAAGTACTGCAGCTAGACATTTAGTAACTCTGCTGAAACTGTGTTGGGACAATTAGAGGACTTGACTAAGGCCTTCCTGTCTCCTGAAAAAGACGACACTTGTTACTCAAATAAGTACTGCTGCATTGTTAATAAAGCTTTGGATAGAAGTTGTACAGAACCAGAAGAGGAACTTTCCGAAAAGGACCCTGTTACACAGAGTACTTCATTTTATGTGCTGATGTCTGTCTCTCTCTTTTTTAGATGGTTGTGAAAACTTTCATGGATATGGACCAGGACTCTGAAGAGGAAAAGGAGCTCTACCTAAACCTTGCTTTACATCTTGCTTCAGATTTTTTCCTCAAACATCCTGATAAGGATGTACGTTTGTTGGTAGCATGTTGTCTTGCTGATATTTTCAGAATTTATGCCCCTGAAGCTCCATACACGTCACCAGATAAACTAAAGGTAAATTGAATTAATCTTTTTCCACACCAGTTTTTTTTAAACTGAATGATTGAAGTAATTGACTTTTTCTCCCTTTATTTCTGGTTCAGACTAAACGATCCAAGGTTTACACTTGATTCTGGGGTAGGGATAAGCGGTTGACCTGGCCAAAGTGATATATAGTATCTTTCAATAACTTGTAGAGTTTTGGATTTATATTGAAATAAATTTTTTTTTATTGAACTGTCATTGGGATTTGCAGATAGTGGTTTGTTACTTCAGAAATATTGGTATCTCTGTAGCTTTTATCATAATCTTTTGCAAGATAGCTAATTCCTTCAATTGGAAAAATACCCCTGCTGTTTCCAAACAAACTACTAAGAGATGATTACTGTATTTTTATAGACAAAGACTCTGTGGAAACAAAAAATACTTTTGTATGGAAGATAATGATTTCTGATGTGAATTGGAAAATTCTGCAATTACAAACATCACTGATCCCACTAGATGGAGATGGTTGATAGAGAAATGCCAGGCCTGAAAAGGCAGTACAGATCTTTCAGAAAAATTAAATTTTAGATTATTTTGCATATATCTTTTTAACTTTTTTAAAATAGAAGTCTTATTTTCTTTCCAAGTTGCAATCTCAAATTACTTCCCTTATGCAGTCTGAATCTAAAGTGATGAACTGAGTCTTATAGAAAATCTTGCAATTAGCAATCTTTGACTTCATATCTTTTGGAATTTATTTGATTTACACCTAGATTGTTAGATGAAATATTACAGATACAGTTGAGGTTTTGAATACTGTTTCTGGTGATACGTACTTCTGAATCTTTTGATTTAATATAGTAGTTATGAATTTCATCTGTTAATTATCTGAGGGTAAAAAGGATTTTAAAAATACACCTTCCTGTGTGTTTCTGTTCTGTTGATTATTGATTGTTTGTTCCTTATAACCTGCTTGAATTTGTTCTGTGTGAGACTTTTTCTGAAGAAGATTCAGGAAGCAGGAGAAACATGGTTTATTGGATTTTGCAGGAGACGTGATCTGTGTCAGTAGCATGGTGACTGAGAAATGCACAAACAATGCAGTGTAAACATAGAACAACACTCTTCGGAAAGCTGCAATTGCCTACTGCCTTTTTCCCCATCTGTTGAAACCTATTCAGTATAAATTAAAAACGCAAAATTCATTGTCCTTCTGAACAATCTTTAGACTTCTGCTAGTTGCAGCTGTGTTTGTCAAGTTGAGTGTTTTTCTTTGGAAAATAAAAACTTTTTTGCTTCCTTAGAAAAAAGGTTACTTTCTGAACTCTTTAAAGAAACATAGAACATTTTAAAATTACTTGTTGATATTCTTGTCTACATTTTGTAGATCATCTTCTTTTGGACAGTGAAATAGTGTGTCTGTCATTGCTGCATATTTTGTAGTGATGAATAATACTAGTAATTTAAAAAGGCAATTATTTTAATTTGGAAGTTTCATTGCAGTTGGTTAAATAAGTATCATTTCCTTTCAGGATATATTTATGTTCATAACAAGGCAACTTAAAGGTTTAGAAGATACAAAAAGCCCCCAGTTCAATCGTTACTTTTATTTGCTTGAGGTAAGCTTCTTAACTTATCATACTAACTGTTAAATGTAACCTTCCAATCTTGTGTTAACTGCTTCTTTTATTTTTTTCTTGTCCAACACAGAACATTGCTTGGGTCAAGTCATATAACATATGCTTTGAATTAGAAGACAGCAATGAGATTTTTACACAGTTGTACAGAACGCTATTTTCAGTAATAAAGTAAGTATTGTAACCCCCAGCTATAATAGATTACTGCATGGTTGAGGTCAGATGTTTCTAACTGATGTGTTCATTCTGTGACTTTTAGCCTTAATGAGTTTAGTTTCGTAATTCAGTTTAAAGATAGCAGTATTTATACAACAAGCTGTCAATTTTGCCCTGTTTAATTAAACAAGACACACTGTAAATCATCTTTTTTTTTCCGAAGAAACTTACTTTGATTGTCTTTTTCTTGAAATTGAATGATGCAATATGCAATTCTGAGGAATTTGGAGGATTAGTGCTATAAAAACGTGAGTCAGAAAAAGGTGGACACTGGAAGGTACTGCTAGAGATCGTCTAGTCTGCACCCTTGCTCAAACCAGGGTCAGCTAGAGCAGATTGCCCAGGACTGTAGCCAGCTGGGTTTTTAGCATCTCCAAGGATGGAGACTCTATGGCCTCTCTGGGCAACCTTCCAGTGCTCAATCTGCCTTACATTTAAAAGGTTTCTCTTTCTTGCATTTAAATGGTGTGTCCTGTGTTTCACCTTGTGCCCATTGCCTCTTGTCCTTCCACTGGACAGCACTGAGAAGAGTCTCTCCCTATCTTTACTCACAACATCAGGTATCTAAACATAAGTTCCTCCCTAAGCCATCTCTTCTTGAGGCTAAAAAAAGGTCAGTTCTCTTAGCCTCTCCTTTTTGAGAGCTGCCCCAGTCCTTGATCATCTTTGTGGCTCTTTGCTGGACTGACTCCAGAATGTCTGCATCTTTCTTATGCTGGCACGCGCGGAACTCGACACAGCACTCCAGGTGAAGTCCCGCCAGTGTTGAGTAGAGGGGAGGGATGTTCTAATACACTGTCTTTTCATGGTAGGGCAGATAGTTCTCTTACTCTTGTACTTCAGTAGTAAATGAAGAGGGCATGAGATTCAAGAACATTTTGGAAAGTGGTATTTATAGCTGAGAAGCTTTAAGTATTTTTACTTCTAAAAAACCTTGTGATTTAATTATTGAATTCTTTGTTGTTTGGCATCACCATAGGGAGTACTCTGAATGGAAGCTGCCCTTTATATGAATAGTACACTAAATTCTTGTTTTTAATTCCAGCAATGGTCATAACCAAAAAGTACACATGCACATGGTTGATCTAATGAGCTCTATCATTTGTGAAGGAGATACTGTGTCGCAGGAACTTTTGGATACAGTGTTAGTTAATCTAGTGCCAGCACATAAGGTAAGACTTAATGGTGCCTTAATTTTTTTTTTGTACCTGTGATTTGTTGCATGTATATATTCCGATATTTAGATTTCATGAGAGACTAGCCATAGCAAATTTTTCCTATTACCTGGATTTTTTTAGCAAACACATTTTTAATAGCCGGAAAATTCTGTAGCCTCTCATTGCTTTGATTCACTTGCTATAAACCAAAGTATCAGTGGTCATAGTAATCTAAAAGCTTTACTGTTGTATGAATTTATACACGGAGGTTTTTGTATAGGGTCAATACCAGTGAAGCTTAATATTAAAGTTATATCTATCCTTTCTCTTTCATGGGCACCCCCTTGCCGTGGGGAAAGAGCTTGCGTGCCCTTGCGAAGTTGAGAGCTATGC
The DNA here is from genome assembly GCA_009769605.1 of Bucorvus abyssinicus. Lineage (NCBI taxonomy): Eukaryota > Metazoa > Chordata > Aves > Bucerotiformes > Bucorvidae > Bucorvus > Bucorvus abyssinicus. Next base: position 90,876,455 of record CM020024.1, on the reverse strand, counting down.
TGGTGGTGGCATATGCCTCCGGTAGGGTCTCCCAAGCCTGACAGGTCTCAACTGAAGGGTCAGACAAAGTGTGTCCATGGGCAGGATGGGCTCACTAGCCTTCGGGCAACCATCCTAGGAGAAGGACAACTCTAACTCCAAACCCGGGCAGATGGAGCTCGATTAGCCCTGTAAGGCCATCCATCTAAGAGAAGGATACTCTAACCAAACCTACGACCTGAGGACTTCGCTGTCACCGTCCAAGCTCGCTAGGCCCTGGCAGATGAACCTCAGGTGTAAAGGGTGGGGCCAGTCTCGCGCACGCTGCGCCTCACCTAAAAAATCCACCGCGCAGGCTTGAAGGGTGTACTCACGTTTGCAAAGCCCTGTAGCGACAGGCAAGGGACGAAACGGCAGGTGGAAAGATGTCACTGGAAGCCGCAGACCCAACCCTGCATGCAGGCGGTTCAGGACATTGGTCGCTTGAGACTGACCCAGGAGATGACAGTCTCGTTCGGCAGCATCCTGAATGACCAAGCAGCCTTTTTCAAGGAGAGCACTGCTTGCTCCACATGGAGAGGGGCCTAGAAAAGGTGGCCTAACCAAAGCTCATCTCCCCTTCCAATCCGGTTGGCTAGCCGCGGCCAACGGACATCTTCTTCTGCGGTCAACCAAAGCCAAAGAGACAAAGGCGTACACCTGCCTCCAAAGGTGTGTCCAGATTGACACTCGCATGTTGGAACATCAGAACCATGCTCGATACAGCAGACAGTGGGCGTCCTGAACGCCGTTCTGCTATAATTGCTCACGAACTGTCACGACTCAACATCGACATTGCTGCTCTCAGTGAAGTTCGCCTTCATGAGGAAGGCAGCCTTAAAGAACATGGTGCCGGCTACACACTGTATTGGTCAGGCAAACCCAAAACCGAAAGTCATCATTCCGGAGTTGGCTTCATGATTAAAAACTCCATCGACTCTAAACTTGAAAATTTGCCAACAGGTCATTCCGATCGCATTATCTCCTTACGCCTCCCGCTACACAACAAGCAACATGTTGTTCTCTTCAGCATATATGCCCCAACTCTCCAAGCTGACCCTACAGAAAAAGACAAATTCTACACCGATCTGCGCCGCCTTACTCAAAAGGTTCCTGCGGATGATAAGATCATAATCCTTGGTGACTTCAACGCCCGAGTAGGTAAGAACTCTGAAGCCTGGAAAGGAGTACTAGGCAAGCATGGAGTTGGAAACTGCAATGACAACGGTCGCCTCTTGCTAGAGTTTTGTGCTGAGCAGCAGCTTACCATCACCAACACTATCTTCCAGCAGAAAGACAGCCTGAAGACAACCTGGATGCATCCTCGATCTAAACACTGGCACCTCATTGACTATATCTTAGTGCGCCAGAGAAGCGTTCGCGATGTCTGTCACACCCGAGTGATGCCTAGTGCAGAATGTCAAACAGACCACCGCCTTGTGCGCTGCAAACTTAACCTCCATTTTAAGCCCAAACCTAGGAGGGGCGGCATTCTGAGGAGGAGGCTCCAAGTTAACAATCTTCAAACAGCTGCAGTGAGAGACAGCTTCCAGGCAAACCTTCTAACTAGGCTTGAAGACCATCCCATAGACTCTTCTCCTGAAGCGCTTTGGCAACATATTAAAAATAGCATCCTGCAGTCCTCCGAAGAATTCTTAGGGTTCTCCACAAAGAAGAACAAAGACTGGTTTGATGAAAACAATCCAGAGATCCAGGAATTGCTGGCAAAGAAGAGATCTGCTCACCAAGCACACCTCGCCCAGCCATCTTGCCATGTAAGAAAAGCAGCCTTTCGTCTTGCATGCAGTAAACTCCAACAGAAACTTCGAGACATCCAGAACAAGTGGTGGCTCAACCTAGCAAAAAAGACTCAACTATGCGCAGATTTGGGTGACCACAGAGGATTCTATGAGGCTCTGAAAGCAGTGTACGGACCCACACACCAAGTTCAAAGCCCCCTACTCGGCGCAGATGGCCAAACGCTTCTCACAGATAAAACCTCCATCCTGAATCGATGGTCTGAACACTTTCAAACTCTCTTCAGTGCCAACCGTGTAGTCCAAGACTCAGGAATCCAGCTCATCCCAAAACAAACGGTGAAAAATGAATTGGATATAGCCCCTACTATGGGAGAGACCCTTAAGGCCATACAGCAGATGAAAACCGGCAAGGCAGCTGGGGTCGACGGAATCCCGCCTGAAATCTGGAAACATGGAGGCCAAACGCTCCATGCTAAATTTCACGAGCTAGTTGTGCGCTGTTGGGAACAAAGCGAACTACCACCAGATCTCCGTGATGCAATCATCATCACCCTGTACAAGAGAAAAGGAGTAAAGTCAGACTGCTCAAACTACCGAGGCATAACTCTGCTCTCCATTGCTGGAAAAATTCTCGCAAGAATACTATTGAACAGATTGGTACCTGCTATCGCAGAAGAACTTCTACCTGAAAGTCAGTGTGGTTTCAGAGCCAACAGAAGTACCACAGACATGGTGTTCGTTCTCAGACAACTGCAAGAGAAGTGTAGGGAACAGAACAAGGGTCTCTATGTAACTTTCGTTGATCTCACCAAAGCCTTTGACACTGTGAGCAGAAAAGGTCTGTGGCAGATCTTGGAACGATTAGGATGTCCCCCCAAGTTCCTTAAAATGATTATCCTGTTACATGAGGGGCAGCGCGGCCAAGTCAGATATGGCGATGCACTCTCTGAGCCCTTCCCAATAGCCAATGGTGTGAAACAAGGTTGCGTTCTCGCACCCACTTTATTCACAGTTTTCTTCAGCATGATGCTCCAAAGGGCCACGGCAGACCTCGACGAACAAGACGGCATTTATATCCGATATCGTACCGATGGGAGCCTTTTCAACCTAAGGCGACTGAAGGCCCACACCAAGACCCTGAATCACCTTGTCCGCGAGCTGCTTTTTGCTGACGATGCCGCCCTTGTTGCCCACACAGAAGCAGCTCTGCAGCGCTTAACATCCTGCTTTGCAGAGGCGGCTGAGCTTTTTGGGCTGGAAGTCAGCTTGAAGAAGACAGTAGTTCTCTACCAACCAGCACCACAAGATGATTACCATCATCCCCACATCACCATTGGCGAGTCAGAGCTTCAGTCAGTCCAGCAGTTCAGCTATCTGGGTAGCATCATCTCCTCAGATGCCACGATCGACAAAGAGATAGACAACAGAATAGCAAAGGCAAACAGAGCTTTCGGAAAACTCCATAAAAGAGTCTGGTGCAATAAACACCTGAAGAAAAGTACAAAGATCAGTGTCTACAGAGCCGTACTGTCTACTCTTCTGTACGGGTCTGAATCATGGGTCATCTACCGCCACCATCTGCGACTCCTCGAACGCTTCCATCAGCGCTGCCTCCGCACAATCGTAAACATCCACTGGACTGACTACGTGACTAATGTTGCTGTCCTTGAACAGGCAGACGTCACCAGTATTGAGGCCATGTTGCTGAAAACGCAGCTGCGTTGGGCAGGGCACGTCTCCAGGATGGCGGATCACCGCCTCCCTAAGATCGTGTTCTATGGTGAACTTGCCACCGGCTGCCGCAAGAGAAGAGCTCCAAAGAGGAGATATAAGGACTCCCTGAAACAACACCTCAGCCTAGGCCATATTGACCACCATCAGTGGTCCACCCTGGCCTCCAATCGGGAGATTTGGAGGCACACCATACATAACGCTGCTGTCTCCTTTGAGAGCACGCGTAGAATCAAGCTCGAGGAGAAAAGACAGCGCAGAAAGAACCGTGCCTCGACTATACCACCCAAGGAGACCCTCCGGTGTGCTCTTTGCAACCGGTCTTGCCTATCCCGCATTGGCCTTTTCAGCCATCAACGCGCTTGCAATAAGCGTGGGCAAAGCCCTTCCCAAATCTTCGTCCGCGAAGCCAAGCCATGATGATGATGATCTATCCTTTGGAAAGTTTTTAATTAGTGTAATGCTATATCAACAATTCAAACTAATGTTCTGCCCTTAGTGGGAGGGAAAAAGTTATGACTGCTGATTTGTAGTTGACTATTTCAGAAATGTTGACTTGGTGTTGTTGAAAGCACATTGGTATGGTTTTGATGCAGCCATAGAACTATGTTCAGAAATACTGGTGTCTGAAGAACCCAAGTGATGGCTGTCTTTCCTTAATGAATAATGTTTTGTCAAAAAAGTGTTTTTTTTTTTTTTCTTCCTATAGATGAACTGAGGAAAAACTTGAAACTTTACATAGTTGTAACACTGAATTGTGGAGAAAGCAAGGAGGTCTGACTTCTTTGTTTAGGAAACTAGCTGGGTCCTGCTGCAATCTCTTGGGCTTCAGTGTAGAAGATGACGTATAAGTTGTGTATGACAAAAAACTTCTGGGAAATTATCTAGGAAATGTGTACTTAACTGGATTTTGGACAGTTCTGGCTATCATCTAACAGCTTTTTTCTATTTGAAGTGTGTTCAGGAAAGGGCTAACTTTTCTTGTATTTTTTAGAAACTACAGTAAGGTTTAAGTGGGTTTTGGAATGCCTTTTTTTTTTTTTTAATCCCTGAATATAGCAAGTAGCACAACAGTGTGCCTTAGCCATTGATTTTGGTAAATAAACAGCACATAAATTAAATAAGCACATAAATTATTTTCTATTGACAATGAAAGACTAAATGCTTAGTATAGAGCAGTTGTTTTTTTTATCCCACTGAAAATGTTTTAGCTGTGTCATTCAAGGGATCTCATACTTTTGTGCCAGACCCAGACTGAAATTTGTGTGGCTAAAACATATATTTACTGAGTAAAGCCTTGGAATACAAGAAACAAAAGCAAGACTATGGAAAATACTTCAGCTTGTATTTTCTCAGTTGTTAAGCATGTGTTGTTTCATTGTGTCACCTGTGTTCAGATTCATTTGACTGTACTGTTTCATGATTCCTGTTTAATAAACTGATTTTGAGTTGAAGAATTTGCATCCTGTTAGATGGGCTATAGCATTGAAAAAATTCTGTTTTATAGTGGATTTAAAGTTATTGACTGCACATTTTGCATTTTCTTCTGCTTCTGTTTTAATCAAGCTGTCTCTTTGAATAGGATGCTAGTTTATAGTTCGCTTTCTAACCAAATGTAATGTTAGACCATATTCTGAGTACTTTTACTTAGTGGTGTTTTCTTTTAACCTTTTTATACTAGTGGAAAGAAGGTTCTAATATTTTTCTATTTCACCTCAATATTTTCATATAGTGTATTTAAAATTTTGGAGCTTAGTCATCTAACCACTATCTGTGGCTGCTAATATCTTGTATAAGTGTAATGAATTCAGAGTGAGAATTTTTCCACTCCTGTCCACTACGTGGAGGGTTAAGGATAAAGTCCACCATAAAGAAGAACTATGTCTTAGCTGACCTAGACATTAAGCCATACAGGTTGTGGGAAGGGGAAATGGAAAAATCAGACTGGCCACCAAAAATGGCATGATAGCAAGTGTTGGTATGTAGGGAATCCTTATTTAGCCAGATTTCCTGGAGACCAAAATATTTTTTTTTTTTTTTTATGGAGTAGAAGGAACATAGATCTGTTACTAGCTCAGGTTTGAAAATGATAGATGGAAAGATTGTTGTAGATATGACAACTATGTTTGTAGCAAATGACATAGGCAAGTGGTGTGTTTTTAATACCACCAGAAGGAAGGCTGTGCATGTGAGGGAATGTGGAGCACCCTTGTGAATTGAATGGCTGTTTTCTAGAAAGCAGTAATAGAACTAGTATGACTTTTGGTGTATCAGCAGTTGTGTTGGGTAACACTACGTTGAAAACTTGAGCAGCTTAATCTATATAATTTCAGAGGAGCAGTTTGTAAGTGTGTATTGGGAACAGAAGGTTCAAACAGCTCCCTTACTTTTGGATCCCAGATGCTAATTTGCAATGGCTGAATTTCAACATTAAGACATATTGATGTGACAATTACATGAATATCTTAAAGGAGTTGTTGTAACTAGTTGAACAATTTACCAAAGGTTAATTCAATGCTCTTACCTCTTAAAACCAAGGTGAATATTTTTCTGAAGAGGAATACCAGATATGGTCCATAGTCCTCAGTAGTAAGTCTAATATGTAGTGGTGCTAGCAAGGGGATGGCAAAAACTCAGGCATAAGGAACATATACTAGGCATATGATGTACTACCAAATGTCTATCTTTTAGACATTAGTAGTCACTGAAGTATTCTAAGCTGCTTTAGCTCACTTGAGTTTGTTATTCATCGCACTTGGCCAGAATAAAAGCCATGTTGAAGTAAACCCTAATGAAAGTGGCTGACGCTGATAGCGCAAAACAAGCACATTAGAGTATGCACAGGCTTGCTTGAGTAGTACAGCAGGTATCAGAGAAGTCAATAAAACAGTAAACTTCACTTGTCTGACCATATGCTCAACTCTTAATTTCTATGACATTTAATTATTTTTTTTCCTTTTGTGGTTTCTCTTTTTTTTTTTCTATGAACTCTGCAGAAATTCTTTTGATAGGATTATATTAAGAGGGAATGAAATTAATAACTGGTGAACTTGAATCCAGAAAAGACCAGAAGCAAGTGAGAGATAGTCAGTATGAAAAGGCAAGAAGAATTAATAGTTTCCCTTTTGATTGTCATGTTAGATTATAAAGCCTTTATGGCAGCACCTCTAAACAATTTTGTGTTTGTGCAGTGTGTTAGAAGGCAAATGGTACTTTATTTTCCTGAGTGTTTGCCAGAGTGTTCCATTTTCAGCCTCAGGAGTACTACAAGGAATCCCACATTGCCCATCCCACATGCTTTACATGCTTATCTTTTCGAAAAAGCGATATTGACAATTAAATTCCTAACTGTTTCTACTAGGAACTTGTTTAATAATTAGTGTTATCTATCTTGGCAACACTTCAGCTGAGCTTTCTCTTTGTCAGCTGTCCTTATAAACCTGTTTCCCTTTCCCAGCAGAGCTAGAGAATATTAGAACTGTTTTGTCAAGTGCTCTTGGATACAGATCCTGCTGCTCTGCCATTGATAATAAGAATAAAATTGAAGACCCTTTTCAAATTCCAAGAAAACTATATGTTAAAATGTATGATTTTTAAGAATATTTGCTCTAGATACAGACTTAACATTTGATTTTACTCCTGAAGTTATAAAATTAAGGACTTTTTTGAAGAAAAAATAAGGGACATGGATTTGTTTTTGTCTTTTTCTTCTTTTAAAGAATGAGTACAAATTATTTAACTCAATTTCTTTGAGCTGTGTTAAATTGGACATTGAGAGCAACTGGAAAAAGTAATTGAAAAAAATCAGTGGGTATGCATTTCCATTGCTGCCAACCCCAGTATACCAGTACAACTAATTTTTTTTGGCTCTGTAGCAAGGTGTTGTAAAGTGCGTTGTCTAGACACGAAAACGTCTGTGTTGTGAGAGAAGTTGCCCCTACTTCTTGTGTCTGTTTTAGAAGTTGGTCAAACATTCTAGAGAAGAACAGGTATGAAAAATTAATTGGCAAAACTCTGAAGCTTTTTACACTTCTGGAAAACGTTGAAATACTAACAATATATACACAAAAATCATGGTATTAATTGAGACAAAGGAGAGAACTTATGGTTGACAAAGATAGTCCATCTTCAAACATTATTCCTGGAGGCCTTCTAAGCATTAAAATAAAATGTTCTCCTCTGTTTATTAACATTCTTTTCTGAAAGAAAAATGGAGGTTGTTGGGGGAAAAGGTCTGTCTGCGTCATCCTATAAGTCTGTTTTAGATGCTAAATGTAACTTCTCAGTGATCTCACAGATCTGTGTTCTGCCTTTTCATGGGTGGTTCTTCAGCTTGTACTTAACAATCAATACTTACTTCCTCTTTTTCCTTCAAAACATAGTAATTACTAATGATTACTTTAAACAGTGTTGCCAGCTGATGGTTTAGTTTCTAAGCTCAGCCTCTGGACAGTTGAGGGCCCTGGCTATCGGCACAATTAAATTCAAGTACATGAGGCATTTAAAAATAGCTAACTTAGCCAGTCGTAATCTGGACTATTTTATATGTTTGCAGCTTTTTTAGATAGGATGGAAGTGCAATGTGAATATGTTACTCAGGGTTGCAAATAGCTACTTCTAACATTTATCTCAGCAAACATGAAGGTTTTAAAATGAACCGCTGTGTGAAAGATACAAGCTGAAACTGTAATTAATGTGAATCAAAACAGATCTGCCTGTTGAAACTTCGCTATGCTAGATCTGCTGTTGGGACTTGTTTTCTATGTAAATCAGATCTTGCTCATGATCTAGAGCTCACTCTTACCCAGGTGAAAGTAATTTTTGGTGGCGGTGAACTGTGGAACTCAAGAAGGATCAGGGCAAGAATTGCAAGTGGCATGCATTCCTCGTTAGGGTTATTTGTGCCTTTTATTTCCTGAACAGTTACAACTCTAGCTAAGTAACAGAAAACAAATGCTACAGGTGGAAATGCCTTCTCTCTCATTTTTTTGATGGTGTGGTTGGTTGTTTTTGGTTTTTTTGTCTTAACCATAAAGAGCAATCTAACATGCAGAAGCTTCTCTTTTCTGAGATATGGAACAGCTGTACAATTTTGTAAAAAGACTGCCAGTGTTGACCATTGTATCTCAATTATGTAAGGGAAGAGGAAATTACAAGAATGTTAGCATTCTATGTAAGCATTCCAGTACCTTTCCAGAACTGGGTTTTTTATTCACCTTCTGTAATGGCTCTGAGTAAAACAGGTACTTCAGACATGAATCTTCATAGTCTTTTGACTTCACTCACCTAACTTAATTCTACCAGTAGGCAAGTCAAAGACTTCTCGTGTTTTATATTAACAGAAGATGTTAATCTGTTCCTGCTGCTGTCTAGAAGCCTGTAGTTCTATATGGTTTTTGAAATTACAGACAATACTCTCCATCTCTTTGCAGGCCATCTCTTTTTCATTCAGATAGCTACAAAGAACCAAGCACATACAGGGAAAGAAATACCCTGGGTGTGGCAATGCGTCTTGTGTTTGCTACTCATTCTGCTAAAAGGAAGTTTTCTTCCTTTTATGGATGAGATGTGGTTAAAAAAAAAAAAAAACCCACCCAAAAATCCCCAAGCAAACAAAAACCAAACTGCTCCTTTGTGTTGTTGTCTTATAAATGGAATATGCTGGGGTTTTTAAATTGCAAGACTAATAAAAATTTGGGGAACTGTATTATTGCAGAGACTTTGGGTATTAAAAAAGTACGTTTTTTTGTGTACTGAAGACTTTTTTCTTAATTCTTCTGTGTGTCAAGTCTGCAATGGGTATCACAAGTGCTAAGTTGCATTTTCTTCTGAAAATTTTTTAAATAATTGTGATACCGAAATTGGAGAAAGAACGTAGCAACTTGGGGGTGGAGAGTGTGTGCTGGGAAAGGAAGGAAACAATGATAGAGCAATAAGTCAATTAGACAAATAGAGTGATAGGAATTTTGGGGGTGGGTGAGTTTTCCTCTTTTTTATAGTAGAGTTTCATTAGTTTGTATTCTTCACTGTTTTTTGCTATAATTGTAGAGGTTTTTTTTCCTCTGCTATCTCAGTCAAACAAACTGAATATCTTTGCAAGATACTATGGAAAGGCTGTGGTGGGTCAGAGGTGGCTGCTTGATGCAAGGACAGAATCGTACTTTCCACCACAGTCCTATTCAGAGTCTTGCTTCTGTGGTGTCTGTAAATGCCCTGACGTTGCTTTATATCACTTTCCTGTTTTTTGGGGAAGCTAATAAGAAGGAGCAGTAAAATGCAGGAACTGACTTCAGTGAGTGTCAGGCTTAGATGGGCAACTGAAAAGAAGCCCCAGTTTGCCAGGAAAGAGTTTTCTTGGTAATACCAGTGGAGACTACAAAGCTCTGTTTGTGCTAGGTTTGGTTTTACTATTTTATTTACTACTGAAAGCATAAAAATCCAGGTTATTTCTCTAATGCATTTACCTGTACACAATAGCTTTAAATTCTTATGTTTATTTTTAGGATTAATGTATGTGCTTAAAACTTGTCTGGTTTTGTTTTTGTTTCTCCCTCCCAGAATTTAAACAAGCAAGCCTATGATTTGGCAAAGGCTTTGTTAAAGAGGACGGCGCAAGCAATTGAACCGTATATTACTAATGTAAGTGAAGACTGCAAACAAATGCGGAAACCAATGCATATTTTTTTAACAGCTGTATTAGAGAATGGATTGCATATAGTAAAATAGGGCTGTAAAATAGCTTTTTACAAATTCTCAATTGTTCTTTGAGAGAGTTGGTATAGTAAAGAAGCACTGTATAACCTGTCCCTTTCAGTCTAATTGTTTACTATACAGAAGCTACTGAAAACTGAAATGCAATGGATACTTTGCTTTCTACTGTCTTGGGAGACCTTTCACTTCAATCCTTAATGCAATTGGAAGACCAAATGCACTTATTTGTAATGTTCTGGTAAAAATATCTAAACCCACTGTTTGATTGGTAAAATTCTTTTTCTAGTGAGGAGATGAGGCTATTTAGAAGTTAAGAGAAGTGAAGATGAAGCAGAATTTTAATGTTGTCACAGGAAGAGGGAAACAGAACATAATAGATAGTAAAGAAGAAAACTAACAAGTGGATTGAGAATTTGTTGTGGTTTAAACCCATCAGTCAACCAAGCACCACACAGCCGCTTGCTCGCTCTGTGGAGCAGAAAATACAACAAAAGGCTTAAAAATCAAGAAAAGGACAGGAAGTGCTCGCTTGCCAATTATGGTCACGGGCAAAAGTGACCCCTCACCCAAGTCTCGACTCGATTTTGGGAAACAAAATCAATTTAAATGACAAAACCACTACAGATTCACCCATTAAATCAGAGTAGGACAGTGAGAAAATCAACTGGATCTTGAATACACCTTCCCCCCCTCCACCCCTTCCCTTCTTCCTGGACCCAGCTCTGCTACCTCCTCCCCACCCCAGTGGTACAGTGGGAAAGAGCCATCTCTCTGCCAGTCCCAGTCTACCTCAGGTTGCTTTTGCTGCTCTTTCCTCCTCAATGAAAACGCTCTTTACAGTCCTCTCCTGTGGCAAGGTGGCATCCCTCCCATGGGAGACAGTCCTCCATGAACTCCTCCAGCTAACATGGGTTTCTCCCATGGGCAGCAGTTCTCACACCAATGAGCTGTTCCAGCCCGTGTCTCCCTCAGTCATGGCCTTTTTCAGGATTAATTCCCTGCTCCAGTGTAGGCTCCTCCACGGGCTGCAAACAGAACTTTTCTCCACCAGTGACCTCTGAGGACTGCAAAGACTCAGCCTGCCATCTCACCACGAGCTGATCGGCTCAGCCTTGGCCAGAAGCAGGGCCATCTTGGAGCCAGGGAGCTTTCTCGAAGCTTCTTACAGACTCAAACCCAACACAGGATTGTAGCCAAGTTGAGTGTAGACATCGTAGACATTGCAAGAGAAAAATGATGAAAGGAAATAAAGCTCAGGCAGCAGAATGCTCTAACTAAGGTTGCTCAATAGAGTGGGGAAAAAAAATTACACTTTTTTTTTCCAGTAGTTAAGTATTTAGCAGGTCTCATGACAGCTATTCAAAACCTCAGGAGCTTGAAAACAGTAGAAAATCTTCAATGCTTTTTGTTGCTTTCAGAGTTGTAACACTTGTGGTAGTTGAAAAGTGGGTACCTGCTAAGCTTTTAAAAAATCTTTAGTGAAAACTCACTTCAAACCTGTTAGTCAAACCTGCTATTTGGGAAGGTATTGCTACATGGGAATGTGGTTTTAATGTTCATCTGTAAGCTTAGATTACAAATTGGGTGACATTTTGTGAGTTTTAAGAAGTCTGCACAATAAGAATCTTCCTCTTCTGGAAAATATGTACATGCACTCTTCTGTTCTTGGTTTCCCACAAGTGGGAAATACTATGCTGTCTGGTTTCTTTGTTTTGAAAGTTAGTTTCTCTGTTAAAATATATTAAAGATACAATAGGAGTTAGTTTCCTAACCAGGATATATATGTTCTAGGCAACTCTGTATCCAGAAAAGGAAGACTTTTCTGCAAGGCAGTACCCAGTCTTTCATTTCTAATGAAATACACTTAGCTGTTATTTTATAGTCATTCTTACTAGAAACTGTTGACTTTTTCCATTGCATCACTTGTTGGAGTTCACTTTATAACCTTAAAAAGTGGTAGCTTTGGTGTTTTCAGTGTCTTAGTTCATCTATCCTAAGTTTGGGAATAGGAAAGTGCAAGTTACAAGTGTATTCTTTTGCCTTAGAGGGTAGTATATTCCTCTTTAGTTGCTTCTTACTCATCTGTTATGAGAGGATATAGTTGAAAGTAGTGTGGAATTAATATTTGATATGAGGAAATATTTTCTTTAATGAGAAGTATGAAGTTTCCCTCAAACCAGCCAAGTTTACCAAGAAAGAATAATTGCTGTACACCTGGATTATGCTGCTTGTAATTGTAAATTTTGGAGCAGTCATTTATTCCTGTGGTTTTATTTAGAACACCTTGACCTGTCAACTGTGTAGTGTAGTAATTAGCCAGTTGATTCAGCCTTACTTTAATTAAATGTTATACGACTTCTAAAGTGATTGTTCTCAATAATGAAATAATTTTAAATATAGTCACAGTATAAAAAGATCTGATGCACTGGAACTCCTCTAAGTGTTTCTTAAATTATTTGCGGGCCTGCTGTGGTAAACTAAACTTCAATTTTAATGTATTTTCTTTTATATGTAAAATTAAATATAAAGCAGTGATATTTTAAGAGTTCTGCTACAGAATCTCTATCTATGCACATATCCTCCCCCCTTCCTTTTTTTTTTTAATAGTGGTGAAGTAAATGTAAGATTAAAAGGTAGATTTAGTGGAAGACAAGCAGACGATTTAGAAGAGTATATACATATATATACTTTTGTTGTTGATGTTGATGATGACTCTTATTTTATTTTCCAGTTCTTCAATCAGGTCCTCATGCTTGGTAAAACATCAATTAGTGACCTGTCAGAGCATGTATTTGACTTGATTTTGGAGTTATACAATATTGACAGTCACCTCTTGCTTTCTGTTCTACCACAACTTGAATTCAAGCTTAAGGTAAACTCTTATCCATTCTATATATTTGAATCGTGTGTGCCTTGACTATTAATGATATCTTTACTGACAAGTTCATAAAATTATTTGATATATAAAACTAATACTAACATGTAAAACATATCTTCTCTTCATTGTTTAAAGGTAATCTCATAAAGACCCTCAAAAAGAGTAATTTAACTTCATATGTATTAACCTACAGTGCATGTATGCATATGTTTGGGTTTTGATTGGTGGTTCTTTTTGTATCTTTCAAGCAATAGCTTGATTATTTTGGTGACTTGAGGATCTGACCTGTTTTATTCCTTTGTTCACTGTAGTATTTATTGTGAAGGGCATCAATTTTTATTTAAAGTACCTTGTGCTGCTAGCTGTACAGAGAAACTACATCTGTTTGGAAAAGTGAATTTTGCTAAGGCAAAGTTGGGCTTCTTATAATGGAAACTGGTGTATTGACAATTTTGTCCAAGTAGAAGGTCTGTGACAGGTGGAAACAGAACACTGACTCCATCAATATGTCTTGTAGTCATTGCTGCAATGATTGTAAAGAATTTCCAGGCTTATTTCTTATGTCTGAAGGATAGCTGGTGCTAGCTTTCTATTTTAATAGGTATTTTTCGCTTCTTACCGTTTTAGAGTGTTTCCACCACTTGGAGAAATTCAGTATAACAGCTGGTACTCCCTTTATTCACGGAATCACAGAATAGTTTTGGTTGGAGGAGACCTTTAAGTTCACCAAGTCCCAACCATTAACCCAGCGCTGCTAGGTCATAACTAAACCATGTCCCTAGGCACCACATCTGTATGTCTTTTGAATACCTCCATAGATGGTGACTCCACCACTTCCCTGAGCACTTGTTCCAATGCTTTACAACTCTTTCTGTAAAGAATTTTTTCCCAATATCCAGCCTGAATCTCCCTTGGCACAACTTGAGGCTGTTTCCTCTCGTCCTGTCGCTTATTACTTGGGAGAACAACTGACCCCGCCTTGCTACAACCTCCTTTCAGGTAGTTGTAGAGTATGATAAGGTCTCCCCTCAGCCTTCTCTTCTCCAGGCTAAACAACCCCACTTCCCTCAGCTGCTCCTTATAGGACTTGTTCTCTAGACCCTTCACCAGCTTTGTGGCCTTTCTTTGGACGTGCTGCAGCACCTCAGTGTCCTTCTTGGAGTGAAAGGCCCAAAACTGGACACAGTATTCAACACTATTCTACACTGGTTTTATTCTATTTGTCATTCCATAGGGTTTCTGTGGAAGTGGAGAATCTGTTTAGTTTTGTATTACTAAGGTTGAAAGTCATCTGTTATTAAACTTGAGGGCTAATGTGCAGTAGACTGCTTTTAAATTTGCATATATTTTTATTATTGAGGACAAATTTTAGGTTTGTAGAACTCTGGCATCTTCATTACAATACTTATCACAATGGTTTGTTCATGCCTATTTTTTCACTAATATTGCTAGGCAGGCACACTACTCATGTTGGTTGAGGGTTTTTTTTAATAGTTTTATCTCTCCATTCACATTTCTGAAAGAAGTAGGTTTCCATTTACTGTTTGCTATCTGTGTCTTAAAAGTAGACCTGCTTCAGCCTTTAATTCCTGTTCTTGCAGATGGCAGTTACCGTTCTCACTCCAATAAAAACAGTACTTCTGCAGCTGAAGCTGTTATTCAAGAGATACAGTCTTTGCTGCTGCCACATCCTTTTTTTTTTCCACAGCCATAATTGCAGTAACCTTTCCATCTTTAGGTCCATTTAAAACTGCAAGTTCTTGAATTGTCTTCCTCCTCCTTCATTGACACTTGTGTTCCCCTATTTCAATATGAACTTGGGTTTTGTTTTGTTTTTTTTTTGTATCCTCTTTTACCATTGGAATCAGCAAGTTTAGAAGCCCAACAGTGTCAACCTTTCTCCATCCCTGGTTCTCCCGCCACTCAGGAACAACTCCTGGTCTCTTCCTTCAACGGGGTGATTTTGGCTCTAGGCATTTCCATGTTTTTGTTGTACTTCTTAATTTGCAACGCATTTTTTCCATGTTTGCATTTCTGGTCTTTGTTTAGTATACTCTTTTTAGATTATGAACATATATATTGTTGCTTTTTGTCTCCTTGATCCTTAGTTAAGGCTTCAGACCACAAGGAGAAATCTTGAGGGTAAGGTAGTTCAGGTTTGAAGTTTGTAAGATCCAGTTTAAGAGTGTTTCCCATAGACATGTACATTTTGATAGTTAGATTATTACTGCTCTTATTCCTTGATGCCTTGTTGAACTCAGTACAGTTTCTAGCTATTCTGAGAGTATGGTACAGCCTCTGTTTGAATCATCTTGTTGCTTCAGGTGTGTGGTTTTTGATGCCTTAAGTTATAGGGATATATGCTTAGTTTGTCCTATTGGATGTCAAATGTAGTTTGACCCATCTTCTACAGAAAAAGAACTCCTCTATTTGAAATGGGATAATCCTCGTTTAACTTCTGAAACACTGGAACAAATTGCCCAGGGAAGATGAAGATGCCCCATCACTGGAAATACTCAAGGGCAAGTTGGAAGGGGCTTTGAGCAACCTGATTTAGTGAAAGAAGTCCTTGTCCATGTCAGGGGGGTTGGACTAGACAATCTTTTAAGGTCCTTTCCCACCCAAATCATTTTATGAATCTAAATGAGTTGAGAAGTCTGTAAGATCTTTCTGTGGTTAAAAGGTTATTTTGAAGATCAGTGTTCTGGAATATGAATGAAATATGGTCAGCTTATGGTTTTTTTTCTGAGATCAACACAAGTTTGTTCTTTATGCAGACCTGCCAGCAATGAGTAAACACTTTATTTTCCAACAATAGCTGGGGCTTTATTCTAAACAGCAGCAGGACTGTTTGGTAGATAAGACATTAGTAGGATGGTTGCATCCAGAGGGTAGCGGTCAGCAACTTGATGTCCAGATGGAGATCGGTGACAAGTGGTGTCCCGCAGGCATCTGTATTAGAACCAGTGCTGTTTAATACCTTCATCAATGACATAGACAGTGGGATTGAGTGTATGCTGAGCAAGTTTGCAGACGACACCAAGCTGAGTAGCGCAGTTGACATACCTGAGGGGTGCGATGCCATCCAGAGGGACCTGAACAAGCTGGAGAAGTAGGCGCATGTGAACCTCGTGAGGTTCAACAAGGCCAGGTGAAAGGTCCTGTACCTGGGTTGGGGCAATCCTCAGTATCTATACAGGCTGTGGGGTGAAGGGATTGAGAGCAGCCCTTCAAAGAAGGACTTGGTGGATGAACAGCTGGGCATGAGCTGACGATGTGTGCTCACAGCCCAGAAGGCCAACCATATCTGTGGCCTTATCAGAAAACCAGCATGTCCAGCAAGTCAAGGGAGGTGATTCTGCCCCTATACTCCACTCTGGTGAGATCCCCACCTGGAGTACTGTGTCCAGCTCTGGAGTCCTCAGCACAAGAAGTATATGGAGCTGTTGGAGAGGGTCCAGAGGAAAGCCACAAAGAGTGGTCAGAGGGTTGGAGCATCTCTGCTATGAAGAAAGGCCGCGAGAGTTGGGGTTGTTCAGCATGGAGAAGAGAAAGCTCCAGGGAGACCTTATTGCAGCCTTTCAGTACCTGAAAGGGGCTTGTAAGAAAGATGGGGTCAGTCTTGTCCGGTTGCGGCAGGACAAGGGGTGATGATTTTAAACTAAAAGAGGGGAGTTCTAGCCTAGATAGAAGGGAGAAATTTTTTGCAATGAGGGTGGTGAAACACTGGCACAGGTTGCCCAGGGAGGTGGTAGAAGTCCCATTGCTGGAGACATTCAAGGTCAGGTTGGACGGTGCTCTGAGCAATCTGATGTAGCTGAAGGTGTCTCTGCTCACTGCAGGGAGGTTGGCCTAGATGACCTTTAAACGTCTCTTCCAACCCAAAACATTCTGTGATTCTATGATTTATAATTCAGATCCAAGTAAATAGCATGTTAGTGTGTTAAGAGTGTGATTTCAGTGATACTCACGTGTTCTTATGGTAGAAGGTAGCTAATGTTTTGCAGCTTCGAATGAGAAGAAACTGGACAGCAGTATACCTGTTAGCTTGATGAAGCCTTGGGTCGGGTGGATGGTCAAAGAGAAAAATATGCTTGGCAGCCCATATTGGAATATGGGAGAAGGGAGATGTCTTTTTGAATAAAGGTCAATTAAAGTTAATGATACAATAACCACAAACTTCAGTGAGCTCTACCTATAGTTCAGAGCTGGAATACGTGATTTTGGTTTGTCTGAATTTGGTACGTAGTATTGCGTCTTTATCCCATGCCCGTAGTTTAAGAGTCTTTGTCTTTTCAGCTCACTCATCGTGGACTTTCTACTAGGTAGAAGTTTGTGGAGTATATTTAGGTCAGATGCATAGTTTCACAGGGACATCCAATTTTTGCTCTGAGACTGTCTGATACAGCTCTTGAATACACAGGTATGATAAAAGTCAAATACTAGGGACAAATACTCAATGCTTATGGGGGAGTGGGACAGTTACTGTATGCCAAGTTCTCATCTTGCTACTTTGCTGAAAAGAGATTGTATTACTCTTATAGCCGATGATGTTAAAGGAAAGCTGTGGCTGTCTCAACACGAGTTGTCAGTTTTGAGGAGTAAATAAGTGTCAGAATGATCTCATCTTGCATGCATTGAACACATGGAAGTGGGCATGTGATCTGTGCTTTTCAAAGATTTTCAAAGGGTGATTGCTGTCTGTTTTTTAAAATGTGTATTTTCTTTATAATTGGCTTCAGAAGCAGTGAGTAAAGAAAAATTCTGGCCAGCTGAAGTAGACTCATGGTAGACTTATGTGAGCGAGACACCAAATGTTCTGGCTCACTTTAAAGCTGATGCTTTAAAAAAATATTTTCAAGTGCAAACTTGGCAAGTCCTGTATGAATGTGAGCAAAACCCAGTGTTTTTGATCACTTCAATTAAATTTAATGTAAAAGAAAGAAATATTTCTTAAAACATTTTCTTATGTTTTGCAGTAATTTGAGCCTTTTTTATCCAAGACCTGTTGTTTCTAAATTCTTGTGACATTATCTAGAAAGCCTTTTTGCAGTAGAGAATGATAAATGGTTACCTTCACAGAGTCGTTTAATATTTTTTTTTTAACTGGCCCTCTTATGTAAAGACTGAAGAACAGTGGAGATCAGCTGAGTAGGGCACAAGACTTTAAAATAAACTGGGAAATAACAGTTGGGCCTCCATATAAGAAAAGAATGATGTGATGTGGGATTTCCGAAGGCAGGTATTATAGAACTTGGTTACTGACAACTTGAAAAAAATTTCTTCACTTTTTTGAGATGATATTTGGCAACAAAGTGGGAAATCATGAGCCAAACAAGACAGGAATTCCTGGAAGAATGATAATATGGCTGAAGACTTCCTTGAGGAACCCCATCTGTATGTTCTAATAGTATATGTATTTTGCTTCGTGTTACTGAGTGCTTAAAATATAGTTTAGTTCAATCATCCTTCCTTTCTTTTTGCTTAAGATGTATTAAGGAGTTAGATGTTCTAGTCCTGGAGCCTTGTGATTACTGACAAATCTTGTTTGGTGAATGGGATGCGTCCTTTTACACTGAGGGTTGCCTTTCCAGCTATGCTTCCTCCACCCAAAGCAAAATGCTCGTTCATGTCAATTAATTTGTAGTAACATTGCTGAGACCAAGATGTACAATGCCACCATGATGTTCTCTGGAGCAACTTGATATACTCAGCTGAATATAAAAAGATGCTGGTGCTGATGGAGAAACATTTTTGTGCTGCCTGCCTCTCTGGTTCTGTGCATGCATTCCTCCTCTGATTCCTCCACTTTCTTGTGTTTGGCACTGCTGGGAGTTTTTCACTATAGTTTACCCCAAGGACAGCATGTGCCAGAGGCTTAAGAGTCACACCAGCCACCTTGCTCTTATCTTAACATCATTCATTTCTGGAGCTTAGTGAGCGGATCCTACTACTACCAAGCATTATCAGCCAGTATCATCTTTGGATAGAGTGGATAGAGTTGTTCTGTAAGTCTTCTGGTGACAGATCATCTTTAGATAACCTGTTGCCTTTTTACAAGGGAGGAAGCTGGACTGAATTGTCTAGATGTGGCTTTTCAGGAATTTTAAGGGCATCCTGCAGAACTGGTGCCTGTTTCTCTGGGAGAATGCAGAATTGTGGTGCTGATAGTAGCCATGCTGTGCTGTTAAGTCTTCTGGACTGGCTTTCTTGAGTCTGGCTCATCTAATGATGGTCTCTGGTCTTGTGCGACAGAGACATAACCAACGTTATCAGCTGCCAGTGGAGATTATCTGTATGTCATTTTGGTGCAGTCCTCTTAATTGTTTCTGTATAAGAGAGAGCATACAAGTAGGTCTCTGGTATGGAGTGGATGGCATATTTCAGTCTTGCTTAGTACTTGGAAAACAGGGTCTGCTAATTCACTGGGTCGTGTTGCTGAACAAGTTGTTTCTTATGCAAAAATCTGTAGACAGAATACAGTGCATGGTGTTATAGTGGCTGTGTTAGAAAAAGTATTATTCTGTCTTAGAATTGCGTGCTTCAGTAATGCTAGTGGACATACCCTTCTTGCTTAAGAAGGCTCTTTGCTGTCCTTTTTGAGAATTGCATGACTGTGGTGATGGACAACTCAGCAATCATTTAAAATTTGCACAATGGTGCGGAAACTGGATCTCAGTCCTGCTGCTTTGGAAGCTGTTGAAACTTCAACGGAATGCTGTTGTTGGTAGGTCATATGCCCAGTGTCTTCAACTACTGACCACTCCAGCTTATCAGCTACAAAGAACTGTAACTTTGCTTACTGGGAGGTCACGTCCAGGCTTCTACCATGAATGTGCTTGGCAAATCTGTATTCTGCCTGGGCTTATAAGAACTAGCGAGTTCTGTCTGAGGAGAACTGAAATCTGAAGTCTGTTGGACGTACTCCTGTTTCATGATTACAGAGGCTGCCATGCTCCTTTCCATAAAATCTAGTTATAGTGGAGGGGTGGGGGGGAAAAAAAAAAGTGCCCTTGATCTTGATTGTTCCAATTTTGGGGACCTTCTGTTTTTGGAGAATGTTGAAAGCTCTCGGTATTCTTGGCTTGTCTTTCAGGGATTGTTCACGTGATTCATCCTGTCCTTAGGGTACTCAGTCTCAAAGTATGGGTCCTGGGTGTTTCTCTGATAATGATCCTCTTTCTCTAAACTAATTCTTCCCAGTATCAGCAATTTTTCTACTATATGTATATTCTGTCCGTGAACCGGAATTCTCATGGTGTCTTACTACTTTGCTTCTAATAATTTTGAGGCATGTTTTAAAAATGAAGTGGCGGTTTTCTCCCAACAACCAGCTAAGCTTCACAGAGCAATCTCTACTGCCTTCAAGTTGATTGGACTGTCTTGTTCTTAGCATCTGTTGCTGATAGTAGTTTGAGGACATGAACAAATGTCTCTGTATCTGTGACTCGTTACCTGACAGGATCCAAATCTCTTGTTCTCCATCTCCCTGAACTTCTTTTGTACTTTTGGTGGCAGGAAGCCTCTTGGTTTATCTTCATGGGATCATGGTCTTATGGAAGTTCTAGACTGTCTCTTTGAGTGTGGGAAAAATCTAAGGGCTTTCCTGTCAATGAACAAGTTTTTGAAACTTAATATGGAATGTGCGAGTGAGCTTATGTGCCTCAGTATCACTGTTGTGCGTATTTACTATTTTGGATCTACACAATGTAGCCACCTAGTGTTGAAGCATGTTGCCATTGTGGTACCACCAATGACCAGGCAGTTTGGTCACAATGCAAGGTAATTTGAACTGCTGCGAGAATTGTGCGTGTTGATTGGATGAAGAATGAAAGGTTGCTGGCAGTAACTGGTGTTCTGTGGCATGAGCAGCTTTTTGTGTGCATTGTTCCTTCAGCTGCTTTTTCTGACCTATCTATCCCAAGAATCTTTAAAGTATGTTTAAAGAGAATTGAAATGCAGTCAGGTGTGTGCTGTGCCATGTCGCATACCAAACAGAAGTGGACGTGCTAGTTATCTGTTTGGGTTTGACTGGGATGGAGTTAGTTTTCTTTGTAGCAGTGTGGATGATACTGTACTTTATATTTTTGGCTAAACCAGTATGCATGGTACACTGATGTCTTGGCTGTTGCTGAGCAGTGCTTGCCCCAACCATGAGTAGGCTGAGACAGAGCAGGAGATTGAGAGGGAGGCACATGCTCAGCAATAAAAGTTAAGGGAAAGGAGGAGGAAGGGGAGAATGCTTGTGCTCATGGTGTTTGTCTTTTCAAGCAAGCACTGTGCATGCTGAAACCCTGCTTTCCAGAAACTGGTGGGACATCTGCCTGCCAATGGGAAGTAGTGAATGAAATCCACTTTTTGCTTTACTTGTGCACACAGTTTTTTCTTCAGCTGTTAAACTGTTATTATCTTGATCCATGAGCCTTTTAATCTTCCTTCTATTTTCTCCCCTTACCCTCTCTGTACAAGAGAGGAGAGTGAATGAGTGAGAGGCTGGGTGGGTGTTTGGTGTTTGTCCGGGGTAAACCCACCACACTTTTATAGATGTTGTAACGAAAAGGCTCCTATGTTCTCATGTGGCAGAAAAGGAGTATTGTTAAACTAACACTTGGTGAGAGCTGTGTCAAATCATGCTTTTACTGGTAATTTTTTGACCTAATTTTGGAAAGGAGTATGGGGGATTAGCAGGAGAGGTTGCACTGAAATCCATTTAACTTAACCTCTTTCTGTGATGGTCAGTCATTTGTGCCTGATCTTGGCATTTTAAGGTGGTGTGTTTAGAGATCTAGCATTGACACAGAAGCATTATTGGTGCAGAAGAGAACAGAGATAGGAATGTATGTTGTGTAGGTCAGCTTGTAAAGGAAACTGCTATTCCTTCATTTAAATTTGCTAATTGAATCTTAGAAATTTGTATTACGGAAAGGGAATACCATTTTAATGTTCAGGAGAATGAAAAGCTCGTGAGTAGAGTATTTAGGAAATAACCGTAATGGGGTTTATGTCTTTATTCAACCATATTACGAAGCCAATATGACGTAATGAATAAAATCAATTAAATGTTAGCTTCTATTATTGTAGAGCTGCCTTTCTTCCTACCTATGGTGGTTAAATTTTTTGGCAAGTTTCAGGTCACGTGTCCATGTCTTCTTCTAAATTCCCTCAGATACTTAATGCCACTTGTTCTTTTGGACTTGGTAGTTATAATAATCTGACCAGCTTCAGCTGTTGTTAGTGACAGACCCTGATATCTAGGCAGAAGAGTAGCTGCCTGTGTGTTGGGAGCATGTATGGAGAACTGAAAATACTGGTGTTCGATGTCAGTTTTTATTGACAAACCATTATGGAACACTATTAAGCCTTAAGAGTGCTGGATCATACTTAAGAGGTAAAGGACATGACTCTTTCAAGTACAAAATGTCTCATAGAATGGAGGAGGATTAAGATTTTTTCAGAGTTCAGGATACTGATTTTTTTCCCTCAAAAGAAGTAGAGATTAACGTTGAATAAAGGAGAGAAACTGTAGCAGTGATGCCTTCATTTATAAGTAGTACAGGTTGATTTTTATTACCTTTAGGAGGTTCTATAAGATTGTTTCAAGGAGACTAACATCTGGGCACAAATTTAGAAAGTACCAAATACTCTTGGTCCACAAATACTCATTGTTTCTACAAACAAGACTAGAAACCTGAGTAGTTTGTCTCATGATTGGACTAGTGGCTAATACAGTGAAAGGAGCTTCTGTGGCTAATTCATAAAGGATATTTTAGTTGCTTTGGTTTTTATTTTAATGCCTCTTCCCCCCCCAGCCCCCCCATTTCTGGCTGTGTAATTAAGTAGTTGAATGTTCAGTGTATTCCAGACCCCTCCACCCTTCTCCTTCCCCACCCTCTGGGTTGTCTTGCTCTGGATCTGTGTTGGTTGCCTAGAGAAATTCACAGATGCTTAATATTTTTAATATTTTGTTGGTTTAAGTAGGTGTGGATGGGATGTGAATAGTAGAGATTGGACTAATACAGGGTACAAAAACACCCTTAAAATTCTTAGTCATGAGGGCAGAATAAGAATTTGTAGTGTAATGGACACTTACAAGCTGAAACTCATCAAGAAAAAACTATCATATATTGCATATTAAGCAAAGAGGGTTGTAGATGGCTTTCAGTAATGTAAATCTGAATTTTAATTGGAAAAATTAGTCAAATGCAGCCAAACGTATTAATGGATTTACTATTGATGCTGCTAATGTTTCATACTAAAGCATATTCACAAGAATTACGGTCTTTTGTAATGTACTAATATATCAGTGTTAGAGATTTGTTCATCCTTAACTTCTCTTTCTCTGTTACTTTGAGGATTTTACAAATGCTTTTACTGTTCTTAGGGAGCTGAATTAAAAGGACATGTTGTCAAACTTTTCAGCCCGTTTATGGTATTGAGTCAGATAGGGGAAATGGTCTTTAAGACTGTGGTGTCATATTAGAGAACTCTTGACAACTACTACATTGTTCTTTTACTTCTTGTTCGCATTCAAAAGGCAATGTTGAACTAATAAGAATGTCAAAGATGGTAGAAAAGAACAGTATTTTTAAAAGTCCTTGTCTATCAGAAAAAAAGACTGAAATAATAAGAGGTAAATGATACCTAGTTAATATCAATTAACTTTTGTGACTCCCTTCTTCAAGGAAGTGTTGTAGCTGGCTGTTCTTTTTTGGTTTTTGTTTTTCTTTATTAAAGAAAAGAAAAATTGATTAACAGTACTTGCTAATTGCACAAATATATATTGAGCTTCAAAGGCTGTGTGTTGTATTAAACAAGTGTAGTGCAAAAGAATTATAATGAAAATATACTGGAGAAGGTCTTGTTTTATCTTTGTCACTGCTAACTTTAAATACAAAAGAAAAGTATCTGTTGTAACTCAGCATTACATATAGCCTTAAATACAGGACTAGCTCCTGTGCATCTCAGATCTTGGTTACTTAATCTGAAGTTCTCTAAAAACTTGTTTTCTGAAAACTTTTTTTAACTAAATGTTTGTAATTAAACATTATTCTAGAGAGCTGTAAATCATCAGGTACAGACAAATGTAGAATGAGTTTTGTGGGTTTTGTGTTGTGCTTGTACAGACACGTATCAGATTTCCTAGTAGGATCAGTAACGTGTAAATGAGGGTTACAAAGATGTTCGTATCTGTATTTTTCACAAGGCTTTGTTTATATTGTTTTTTGTCTCTGCAATGTATTTCATTTTTGCTGCCTTTATTTTGACCTCTCGTAATAATAGTGAAAGCTTTTTGTCTTGATATACGTTTGTGTGCAAAAAAGTCTACTAATCTGTATTATGATATTTCTAGAGGTGTGTAAGTGTGCTGGTGTAAAAGCTGTACAAAAGAACTCTGGGTTTTGGGTTTGTTTTTTTTTTTGTAGGTTGGTTTTTTTTTTCCTTTAAACTTAAAAAACCCCAATGTGTTCCTTTTCCAGAGCAATGACAATGAAGAACGCCTGCAGGTTGTAAAACTTCTAGCAAAAATGTTTGGTGCCAAGGATTCAGAGTTAGCATCTCAAAACAAGCCACTTTGGCAGTGCTACCTGGGGAGGTGCGTGCTGGTTTAGCTCCCTTCCTAAAAGAGGAGAAACATTCCATGAAGTATAATTAAACTTTTTTTCCTTAAATAACACAGCTAAGTGTGTGTTCCCTCTTGCTGCTTTATCTGAAATCTGACAGATAATGCTAAAGAGATTATTTTACATACATCTTCTGCATCTGTGAGTCTGCAGAGTGAACAATTAGAAATAATCACATCTTAGTTCTTTTTTTGCAACTGTCTTTACTGCCCTTGTCAAGAAAAAGAAACAGTTTATTGTAATTCCTTCACAAGTGAAACTGTTCAATGACGAATTAATTCTAAAAACAGCACCAAATGTCATTTGCAGTATCAGGTGATGTTAGAACTGTTTTTGAGGCTTTTATGTACAGTATTTCTATACTAATTTCAATTTTATAAATGATAGGAGTGCCTTAAAAGAGGCACGTAGTATTCACAATGTCACAGATGCACTTAGTGTTTTGTTTTTGAAATATTCTGCCAGTTTGAGAAAGAAAACTTAGGTGGAGCTTGTAGTCATGAGAAAAGTATGGCTACTAAGATGAAAATGTTTTTGATTTGAGTAAATGAGGATGAATTCTATATATTATTACAGATGCAGTAGTTTATAGTTCAGCAGTTAATCTTATCAAAAGCAGAGTCCTCAAAGAAATGCTACTTTTTTAAAAATACAGGAAACTTAACTGAGGGAAGTTTGATTGAAAGTATGTATTTTAAAACATTGCGTATCATCAAAACCCGCCAGATCTAATCGGGCCAAAGGAAAATGCTTCATTGTGTTATAATGTGAAGCAATGTGAATACGTGCAATCTGCTGATCATAATTACTGTTTTCAACTAGTTATGAATGTGTTTACTTTTTTTGAGGATTTTAACTAAGTTCATGTTGTTATATACATTAACAGATGTGTTATTAAAGGAACCATTCTTTAAATCTCTTGATTTTGAAGACATACCTGTTTTTTACTAAACCAGGTATTTCTTAAAACCTCTTTATTTGATACATAAGCATTTCAACAGCTACAATGTACTAAAATTTGATTTTTAATTTGTTTAAAACCAAGTATTTTGAGAATAGCTTGAAAATGCATTTAATTTTTCAAAAGAGTTGTTTGTAACTCTTATGACATCCATAGTTTTATTATAGAACTACTTGCATCAAAATTCAATGTGAGAAAATACTAGTTTTCAAGCATCACACCTAATTCAGTCTTTTGAAAGGAAATCTTCCAGAAGTTGGAGTGATCTATCTCAATTTGTATGAGGCTAGATGAGCGTTTGTTTGCTGTCTGTCAAACAGTTTAAGGAGGAGATGAATATCGCAGTCTTATAAAAGTTTCAGTTGCTGATACATGGTTCATTGTTAATTATGTGGACCATTAGGGAAAAGGTAGTTAAAATATGTCAGACATCTTTCTAATAAATAATTGTTGTCTGCCTGACACTTTTCATGTGTACTAGGAGAGGGTATTTCTCTTCATGTTCAGAACAAGCTGAAGACAGTCTACATAATACTGTGAAATCAGGGATGTTTTATGCATGTAACTGCATGGGAAGCGGAAAAATTAATTCCAGATGTATTTGACATTGTGTAGAAATAAACTAATTGCTTTGGAAGAAGTCCTATTTTTGTTGTTGTGGTAATGCATTGTCTTGTTTCTATATAGGTTTAATGATATCCATGTACCTATTCGTCTTGAGTGTGTGAAATTTGCAAGTCACTGCCTTATGAACCATCCCGACCTAGCAAAAGACTTAACAGGTAACAGCTTTATTATAACATTATAGTACAATTTTAAGGCTCCTGGAAAAGTCAGGAGGGTTAGTTGTAATCCTCCACAACATCTGATAATGTTGCTTAGGACATAAGTGAGGTTGGAGTTCTAAGTCACAGAGTCCCTGCCTTCAGTGCTGCTTCTCAGACTGAGGGAATTGTCCATAAAGTATGCCTTAAGCAAAGAGATCACTCTCCTTCTCTAACTGCATTCCCAACTGCTGTTGAAATTAAGCACCACGGGATCAGGCAAATACACCCAGGCTAACCAAATGGTCATGGCATTTATTAATTATTAGGGTGCAGAGTGGAGACTTCAGTTCCACAAAACTGGATTGTGTAAATATTATGCAGCCGCTGTCTAAAAATGAAAACGGTCATTGTAACTATGACCACAGCCATTGGTTTTTGCTCCTTAAAATCAAGATATAAAGAAGTGTTTAGTATTTGTTGTTCCTGACGTCTTAATAAAAAAAACATAATTAAAGAGAATGGGCTGGTTTGGTTTTTTCCCCTCAGAGTGTATATGGAGACTGTATCTCCTCTTGGTCAATAAACTCCTACTTCTTGTAATTTTTTTGAGCTGTTATCTTTGTCCATTTACTCAAAGGAGGGAATTTAAAGGGCTGTTAAGTGCATGGTATTGCTTTTATGCTTGCTAAGTGTTTGTCAAGTCAGATGCAAATACAGGCAGGGTAAAGCTATCACGACATTATTGGTATTGTTAAGCCAACTTTAAAAAAAGTTTCTGAACCTTTCCTTAATGGAATTGTAAACATACTTCCTTTTTGATTATCAGAATTGTATTTTAAGGGTTGTTTTTTGGGTTTTGTTGGTTTTTTTTTTTTTTTTTAACATTGCAGAAAGTCTTTGTGGCCCCTCTAATGGCATCCTCTGGGAAATGTAATTTTGCTTGCCCCTCCTCTCTCTCACTACAGCGCTTATTGAAGTCAAGTTGTTGAAAAATTTCTCTGACTCACTGGTGTTTAAGACCAGAGTTGTTTTGTGCAACAGTATTGTTCTTTGGTTTTTTGTTTATGATGTGTTCCTGTGGAACAAAACTGTTCTTTAAAAAAAGTCTTAACTTGCATTTCAAATTCCATAACCTCTGTAAGTGCACAGCTTTAGTTCTAGATGTGCTCTTTTGACATGTGTGCTGATTACCAGAAATGTTAATGGCCAGTATTTCAAATGAGACTTGAAAGTTTTCACTGGTCATTGAACAGTAATAAGAGAACAGTAACCTCTGGTTATTTCAGAGTAAACTTTGAATTTTCAATGGTTCTTAATGTTCTCAATGTATCACTGATGTGTGCCGTAGAGTGTTCTTAATAACTTTAGTGGGTGTTTTCCTACCCATTTGTACTTCTAAACTAACCTAAAATACATACTTCTAAAAAGATCAATGAACTTTGCAATTTTATTTGGCAGCTTTCTAAAATGACAAATAGGTATCTAACAAGTTTGACACTTAGAAGCAGAAATCTTAAAATGTTGATAGTATGAGATTATTGATGCTACCAAATAAACAGCAGTGAGGCAAAATAATCTCGAAAAATTGTTTTAAGATGTATAAGCTAGGATGTGTCTAAATAAGCATTATAGCTTGGTCAAAGAGCATGCTTTTGAAGTGTGTCTCTTGATTTGTCCCTGCTTACAATGCTTACATGGCTTACACTGTGGAGTGTTCCTGCAGCATGTGAACTAGATTCCTTATGGATGATAATACAGAAGTTGTGATTAGGAGTGTAACTAATGTGCTTCAGCAGTCAAAGGGGATGAAGTCTGCTGGGAGAGAGTAGCCTCTGACCTGAAGTACGACTTTAAAATGTATATAATGTGGTTATCCAGTTCTCAGCACTGCCTGTTCTACTCTACAGATCCAATTCAGTTTGGCTATAATGGTTGCTAATGTAGACATAGCCTAACTATTATAAGAAATAATAAAAATAAAAATGTAACCCCATAAGTCTTATTTTCATAGTGCCAGAAATACAAATATTTTATATTCTAAGCAAGTGTAAGGTTTTACTGACATTCCAGTTTATCTCAGAGAAAACGATTGTTTTCTTACTGTTGATGCTCAAAACAGTAGAAAATCATGTATTCCACTTCTGTCACTTGACTACTGTCTAGAGAAAGAAAAGTAGCTGAAGTTGTATACTTAAAATTAAATACTTATTCTATTTTTTTTTCCAGAATATCTTAAAGTAAGGTCACATGATCCTGAAGAGGCCATAAGGCATGATGTTATAGTATCCATAGTTACTGCTGCTAAAAAAGATCTTTTGCTTGTCAATGATCACCTGCTTAATTTTGTTAGAGAACGAACACTGGACAAGCGGGTAAGACATATTTAGTGTTGATAATGGCTCTGCATTGTATTCCTAGACTGTAATTCAGCTTTTTAAAAAGCAGCACTTCTAAAAAACCTGTTGAACTGATTTTAATATGACAAATGAAAATTAATATAATGCAAGTAATTTTGAAGCAGTCTATCTAATGAGGCATCTTTTGCCCCTGTCCGGAAGTTTTTCATTGTACTGTATTTTTGTTTAACGTAGTGTGATCAAAAAAAAAAAAAATAGGCTGAAGTATAACAATATTGTTTCAGTAAAATTTTTCAGTAAAATGAGACCTGTGGAAAACATTCTCACATTTTTCGTAAGAAGTTTTGCAACCTACTTGCAAAACGTTGTAGACTACTGATGAGAAATGTTCCAACATGAGAGATAGCTAGTTTAACTGCTTTTAATAAGATTATTGGAAGACTGCAAATCAGTGCAGTATCTTTTGAATTTGAATAGTCCTGAAATTTATTTTAGCTATGTTTGATTATTTGGTAAAATTTAGGAGGTTTGCTGCTTATGTTAAAGCATGGTAAACAAGGCTGTTGATGGCAAACTTTTAAAATTAACGTCATTACCTAACTTTTTTTTCATTTGGTGACATGCTTTCCCCTGTTGCACCTTGTAGTACAATCACATATTCAGTATAGACTGTAAGAAAGGGTGTTGGCTTAAATTTGTAACAATTCTAAATTCAAGAGGCAAACTTGCACAGTAGTTAACTGATGGTGAGAGGTTTAGAATAATAGATATAATGCAATATATGTCCTAATGAGAAAGTGTTGCACTTAAAACTCAATTTAGCTTTTTTGTAAACTAAATTATTTTATTTTGGTGTAGAATAGGAAATACCTACCAGGAAAGTCTGCAGTCTTTTCAGTTTTAAGTTTTGAACTGCTAAACTGGGTACTATTTCTTTTTCTCAAGTGGAGAGTGAGGAAGGAAGCTATGATGGGACTTGCACAGATATACAAGAAATATTCATTACAATCAGAAGCAGGAAAAGAAGCTGCAAAACAGATCTCATGGATCAAAGATAAACTTCTGCATATATATTATCAAAACAGTATTGATGACCGGTAAGTCAGTCGTGACAGCTAAGGTGATTCTGTGGATAAGTGTGGTAATGTTTTATTCAGATTTGTTTTTTCTTTGTGCTTAAGTGTTGCAAGAAGATTGAGACTTGATAATCCGGCATGTTTTGATCCAATGTGTAACCTTATACAGATGCAGCCAAATGTTGTCCGGCTTTGGTTTTTTCTACCTTTTTTCTCTTTAAGGCCAAAAGTGATTCTAAAGGGTGAGATAGGCTGGAATATTTTAAAATTTTTAGCTGTACTTCACTACTGTTTCAGTAGAGGAGATTTTTGTTTATATTTCAGTAGCTTGCTAATTTTTATGTTAAAATTCAGCAAGTAAAATTGCTTTAACGATCTTGCTTTAGGTTTGCACATTGTTTCTTTGTGCTTTAAAGATAAGTCTAATACATGTAGTGACAAGGGTTAAGGCATCTCACTCTGCAGAAAGTTAGTTTTTCTGTGCTACAATAGCCATGAATTAGAGCCTGGTCCTGGATTTGTGGTGAAAGCGGTCCCTCTGTCATACCAGCTATAGCCTTGTATATGGTTGTTTGTATTGAAAAATAGGTGGTTGTACGTGGGGAACTATTCTACTTTGACTAATTAAGGCTGTCTTGGTGGCTTTGGCCTTTGCAACGTGATCAGAGACACATGGCTTTGCAAACCCATACAAATCTTTTCAAAAACTTGTGGCCTCAGAAAGTCATCTTTAAAATAAGCAATTATTTCTTGGTACAGTGGAAGTGGACAGAACTGTCTGGAACTTCAGATCCAGTCCTACCCGCTCACATTTTTCTTAAAATGCAGCATCTTTTTAAACTAGCTGGGTTTGGGTTTTGACCACCTGCTCCAATTGTGTCTAAGATTTCTTCTCTTTCCTAGCCTATGTACATGGTTGGGGTTTTTTTTACCTATTTACTCCATTCTGTTAACATTGACCTCACTTCGCAAATGTCTTGGGCCTTCTTGGTATTTAAGACTGCAACATGGGCTTGGTTTTCCTTTTGCTTTTATTTCTTAGTCGTTCCTAGGTAACTGGCAGACCTTTTTCTTCTCCTGTTTCCAAATAAGGAGCTTCCATGTTACAGCAGAAGCTTTTAATAATTCCTTGTGAACATACCTACATTTTTATTGTGGAAGCAAAAGATAAACTCAGCCCTTGGGGTAGGGGCCAGGGAGGGGTGGAGGGTAGTCAGATCCTTCTGACTATTATTTGAATTCTTCTTCTGGGCTTCATGATAATGTGTGATGTAATCAACATGGTATTTCTTTTTTTATTTTAGGCAAATTAAATTTGACTATTTGGATTAATTTACCCCAATACTGACTCATAATAAAATTAACTGATAATGTCTTCTTGATCTGATAATTAAAAGACATCCTTCTGTAAAATCCTTTGGTTCCAGTGTAGATTAATACTATCTAATGTTGATAATATCATCTCTGAAATGTCATCCTGGTGCTAACATTAACATTACATCTTCTATAGTGATATATTTTTGTTTTGTTTATGCTGAGTTACATTGGAAGTTAAGTGACTTGACCGAATGACCCTGACTTTACATGCAACAACTATCTCTAGATAGGCCTGAGAATTTCTTAATGGATGCTTTAGCAATTCAAGACCACTTTATTTCTTTACAGTTTAAGTTTCTCAATCCTGTCTTTCAGATTACTTGTTGAACGCATCTTTGCTCAGTACATGGTCCCTCACAACTTGGAAACGAATGAACGAATGAAATGTTTGTATTACCTTTACGCAACACTGGATTCAAATGCTGTGAAGTATGTGCTATTTTATTTCTTACAAAATAATTTTTAATGCAAATATTATTGTAAATTACTTCTAAATTGTTATGAGTAGCCTAAGCCACTGGATGAAAGTAGTTTATGAAGTATCAGAAATAGAACATAGCAATAGGATCTATTATTTCAAGTGGTTTTTTGAAAAACAAACGTCCAAACAAACCTAACAGGGTGTTTTCTAACAAGGTTTCCTATCTTTTAACCATAAACAACTAAAAAAGGTAGTGTCAAAGATCTGGAAAGAAGCTTGAGTGCGTGTCAGTCCTTTTATGTGTGAAAAGAGATAGCGTAGACAGCAGTGTTGAACAGCTCTAGATCTTACCTGAAAACTTCTCAATTAATACACTCCTTGTCTTAGAAGCTAGGTTGACTTTAGAGTTAGAAGGAATTACTTGTTTGTCCTTTAATGTGCATTTTACTTGTAATTATCTTATGTGCCTTCTCCAGGTTAAAATGAGTACATGAGCATGAATTTGACTGGATAACAGTTTTGCTGGTGTAATGTTCACGGTTTGATTGAATTAGCTTTACTTTGTTTCTCATTTAGCAGTACTCAGTCACTTGAAAATCAAATATATTTTTTTTATCTCATGAGGGAGACTAGAAGAAACTTGGTATGTGAAAGAATGGCTTAAAAAACCCCAAAGCCTTCAAATACTACAGAAGCTGATCTTTGAATCCCCCACATTTCTTATATTACCTGCCTAAAGATACTACAAATGCAACAAACTAAAATCAAGAACAGTATATTAAAATAAAAAGTTACTTTTCTAGTAATTTTTAGTATAGGTTAAACAAAAATGCAGAATGGATTCTTTTTCAGTACTGCTAATTTGAACCAAAAAATAAATTCTGAATTCTCCAGTTTTCATGTGCTGCAGTACTTCTTTTAAAGACCTAGTAAGTTCAGTTAGTTATAGGGAACTGACTTTTTTACTTGGGAGTTCTCAAATTTTTTTAAAATGAAGCTGGGACTTTTTTTTTCTTATTTATATGGCTTATTTTTCCTGGAAATTGTGCAAATTTTCAATTTGGTTGAGTATCTCTAATGTGACTCTTACAAGTCTAATCATGTCCACTTTTCATAATTTATTCATCTAGTAGCTGCTTCCTCTGTGTAAGAAAAACATTGTTTTGATGATAAAAATCTTAAACATCTGCTTTAGCCTGCTTCTTGGAATGTTTTTAGAAGAGTGATTTCAGGGTTGTACAAATGAGTTCTTCATGGGCCAGACATCACTCACTCCTACTTCTTTTAGAGGCAGTGTGGTTAAGCATCTGAAATGAAACCTGTTTCAGAATCTTTGCTCTGGTCTAATACAACCAAGTAAGTTTTCCATATCATGCCATTAGGAAACTTTTAGCCTTTGCTCACACAGCAATGAAAGTTCAGGTGATAAGCACATTTCTGAATCTGAAGTTGAAAAGAATTTA
Organism: Bucorvus abyssinicus; assembly: GCA_009769605.1. Lineage (NCBI taxonomy): Eukaryota > Metazoa > Chordata > Aves > Bucerotiformes > Bucorvidae > Bucorvus > Bucorvus abyssinicus. The sequence continues at coordinate 90,843,314 of CM020024.1, read as the reverse complement.
AAGACTCTTATTGGACAGCTGTGTTATTTGCTGAGTAGATGATTTTTGACAACTCTTTTATTTTTTTAGAGCATTGAATGAAATGTGGAAATGTCAAAATCTGCTGCGACATCAAGTAAAGGATTTAGTTGACCTAATAAAACAACCGAAAGTGAGTTCAATTTATCTTTATCTCACAATGAATATGCAGTTATACTTCATATGCTATTTTTAATTTTATTTATTTGGCTATCTGAAGCTTATTTTTAATGACACAAAACATTGTGAGAGTGAACTGATGCTCCATTACACTTGAAGTAGGAAATGGGTATACATTTTTTAATAAAATTTAAGAGGAAAGGGTGTTATAGAAATTTTCAGAAGATTTTGCCGGTCACTTGATGCTAAAGTATTTGGTCCCACTGTTTGAGTTACACCTTGCCAAGATTGTTCTGGCTCTTGAAACAGGGGAAACAACACCCCTGTATTGTTGTATTCTTTTTTTCCTCTTCCATTTACTTGGTGTGTCAAGGTGGACTTTGCTTGCGAGATTTGGAAGAATTACTGACAAAAGGAAAACAAATGAGATAAAAAGTCTGTTTTGTGTCATTTATTTTGCTTGTAAAGTGCTGTTGGATGACTTTATATCGCCAACAGTTTCACTGAAATCTAAGCTTCACAGATATCCTGAAATGCAGTTATGTGGGGTTTTTTTTGTTGTTGTTACCATGGTCCCTGATGGTTCCTTTCACAATTACACTACGACAGGGGTAGCAGTTGTCTTAAGTTATTGACTTATTCTATTCTTTACAATAAGGTGGGAACTACTACCAAGACTACTTAGAATCAATATCTGAACAAGAAGATAAAGTGAATTTAATGCTTCCTGTTTGTGTTATATGTAAAAACAAAAAGCCTTTAGATGGAAAACAGAAATAACCCATTTGTGCTGTTCATAAGTTATATAGTAGATTACATAAGTATGTGAGAGGCAGATTGATACTGCAAGCGTGATCAACGTTATGCTTCCTGTAACTGTCTAGCATTAACTTTGCAATGGGGATTTTCATTTCTAACACACTATGTGTTAGCAAAATGGGTGCTGACTTGTTGGTAATGCATTATGGAATTTTGCTCGCTCAGTATTCAAGTGGAAATATACAATGTAAAATTTGTACTTAATCCATTTTTCTTTGTGACTTGCAGACAGATGCCAGCAGTAAATCTATATTCTCAAAAGTGATGGTTATAACAAGTAAGTTAGTTGAAGTATTTACACTGTCTAAAAATTACAGTTGAACTATTTTGCTTTCTTGCTTTAAAAATAATTTGAGATAAGCTTATAGAAAGTTTTGTAACAAATAATGATAAATGCGATGTCTTAATTCCTTACAACATATTGTTACAACTGTAAGCAGAATTACTTCCCTACTTTAACAAGTCTCCAGTCATGAAGCTTATCACATGACATTTCGGCTGCATCTGTTGTGGACTAATTAAAGATCTAGATGATCTAGGGTGTTAAAGGATGTCTGCTTTAGCATTTATTATAGAATATATATTAACTGATGTTAACTAACCTACTAAACTGTCTACTAAGTTACCTGTCTTTGAGATCTTGGTAAGTGCCATTGAGAGAATGCAAAAGAGTTTGGGTTTCAGTAGCATGGAATGCACTTTGGAAACTGAGGAACTTGTATGTAACCTGAGCACGTGACAAATAAAAAAACCAGCCCCAAAGCAACACTTCTTGTTTCCCCCCAGCCCATCATAACAATAGCATTAAAGCTAGTACAAAGAAGAAAAACGTTGCCTTACAATTCTGAAATTTTGTTTTTAAATCAACCTTTTTTTTTTTTTAAAAAAAAAAGCCAACTGTTGTGGCCAAAAAAGGTACGTCTTAAGGCTATGTATGTTTTTGAAAAAATGTGGAGGAAAAACCTGTGTCTTGCTACTTGGTTGGCCATGTTGCAAATCCCTTTTTCCTTTAGTTTGTAATTAAAAAGTTGATCAGTTTGTAATTTTTTCTGATTCTTTTAGTTCTGGGTCATAGTTTAAAAAAGAAATAAATCAATACAAAACCTCAAATACCTAGTAGAACTTGTGATTTTTTTTCTTATTTAAAGGAAACCTTCCTGATCCAGGGAAAGCTCAAGATTTCATGAAAAAGTTCACACAAGTTCTAGAAGATGATGAAAAAATAAGAAGTCAGTTAGAAATGCTTGTTAGCCCAACATGTTCTTGCAAACAGGCTGAAGGATGTGTGGTAAGAATTGCTCTTAAAATATATGAATATTTTTGGAACTGAATTGATTATAAATTTAACTGAAATTTCTGTTGCAGAGGGAAATAACAAAGAAGTTGGGCAATCCAAAACAGCCAACAAATCCTTTCCTGGAAATGATAAAGTTTCTTCTTGAGAGAATTGCTCCTGTGCACATCGATACTGAATCCATCAGGTATTTTTTTTTTCTGTGTGTGTGCGTGTGTGTGCGCGCGCTTGGCCGTAGATCTCAGGGTTTCAAATGGTGTTTCTTATTTCACCTTTAAGCACAAGCAGTAATAGATTGGGCAGGTGTCGTTTAAGGCCTGGTGACCTGTAGTGTTTTCTTCTGTTCCCCCTTGCTTGGGGGTTTTTGTGTCCTCGTTCAGAATGTGGCTACAGAGATAATGGAATTGTCATTCGGCACAGCTGGGACAACTGTGTAATAAAAACGGATCTGTTGCTGATCGATGAAGTTTGGTTTGTGGCTGACTGACTGACTTTAAAAGAAATTTCTGTCCATGGCTATTCACTGAAACTTTGCACTCAGGATATTACCTCATAGTGACATAAACAGTAATTTAACTGAGGAAGTAGAGATTATGATGACAAGGCATCAAGAGTCTAAGGAAGAGTAAGCCAGTGAAATTATGGGAGGGGAAAAAAGTAATTGCTGAAATGATTATTTAATGGCTCTATTTGAGATACGTGGTACCCTGTTAGAGACAACTAGTTTTAAATACTGTTGAATTCTTATATGTTAATTCCACCTATAGTAATTGACCTTTTTCTTTTTAAGTACTTGGAGCTTTTCAGTTCCAACTGTTACCGAAAAATCTAACATAACACTGCCTGTCACGTATGCAATGTAATGGAGTGACTGAGATTTCACTGATCTTGGATCAAGTACAATGTATAGCTGGATTTTTATTTTTAATTTGAAAATACAGTTTTCACATTCACAGAAGCAATGTCAAATGTATATTTAAAGTAATATTCACGTGGCACTAAGTTTTAATATTTATTTCACAATCTACCTACTGACTGACTACCATACAGTATGCAAGCACCCAAAAAAGTAGTAAAAAGCAGGTATTTTCAGCTCTGCCACAGAATTGGTCTTCTCCCGTCTTTGTAAAGTTTTACTAAACTTCTGCTTCATTTTTTAGACTCAGATTGTGTTTCTTAATAGTTATTTTTGTCCAGTTAGTGGCAGAAACAAAAGCTGTAAGTCTGACTAGGAGGTCTCTCCCTTGGCTTGCTACAAGTTGGGGGTTTTTTAATTTATTCTTGGTGGGGTGTTTTTTTGTTCTGGTTTAGGATTTGGGGATTTTGGGTGGTTTGGGGTTTTTTTTTGGCTAAAAATACCATTTACAGGGTATATGGAAGGAATATTCTGAATATTGTTCAGTTTCTGGTAGGGAAGCTGCCTACACCACTCAGTAATAGAATCATTTGGATAATCACCATTTCTTTTCCTAGGGCACAGTATAAAAAAAACAAAGCATTTCTGTCAAGGTGGAATATGCAGGAGATAGATCTTTTAAACTTTTCATCAGCTCTTAGCACAGCTGTTTAATGGTTATCTTTTTTTGTCTTGGTTATAGTCTAAACATTGTAAACAGTTATTTTCCATCAATTATTAAGAATCCATAGCCGCTAATAACCTCACTATAATTCTTACCTGAATTTGTTGCTTGTGATGCTCAAATTGTTTTCTTGCCTTGTACATCCTTCAAGAGTAACTTGTGTATAATAACTTGAATATAGTTCTAAATTCATGATTGATAAACATTTTTGAACTTAATGCTTCATAAGCTCTGATTTAGATAGGAGATATGGCTAGCTAGATTATACGTGTAGCTGACATTTGTTTTATAATAAGCTTATGTTTTAAGTAAGTTCCTTTTAACAAGATTATATCTTACGCTTATGAAAACAGTCATACGTGGTGGAATTGAAGTAAATACAAGGCCATGGTGGTTTTTTTTTTTCAGTGCCCTTATCAAGCAAGTAAACAAGTCTATAGATGGAACAGCTGATGATGAAGATGAGGGTGTACCTACTGACCAGGCAATCAGAGCAGGTCTTGAATTGCTTAAGGCAAGTATACTCCCGGTGGTCAGTAAGCATGTGAACTTTCTGAAGCAACTTTGTTAAAATAAATTTTTAATAAGCATTTAGTTTCCTTAGTCATAAGCATGTGGTGGCTATCTGGAAGAATTCTAGTTTGATTTTTGTTCGCTAAGCTCATCTTACATGGCATATAAGTAAGGTTATTTTATAAATAATTTAGAAGCTTTTCTGTAAGTCAAAAGTAGTTGTATGTGACATCAGCAGCTGAGTTTTGATTATTAGAGTGTGAATTCAGTGTTTTTGAATATAGTTATGCTCCTTTTGGAACTGTACTTGTATATCAGTACAATACAGAAGTTCCCCTGAGTTCCTTATAAATTGGGGTCTTATCTATTTCAACTATGTGATAATCAATAGCCACTTAAAAATGAAGACAAAACTTCCAGGGAAGATCAAATGAAGTTTGTTTTTTGGGGTTGTTTTTGTTTGCTTGGTTGTTTGGTTGGGTTTTTTTTTTAACATGTGAGGACTGTCATACATGAAAACAGAGTCCAAGAATCTGAAGGAGAGGTATAGGATCGGATAAGCTGCTCTGGAAAGCTTGAGGGACTATAGACCCTATTGGGTATGTCTATGTTACTATTTTAGGGATGGGAACCTAACTTCAGAGCGTAACTGGTTGTTCCACTTAGCAAACAAGTGTGAAGTCTGGGAGTGCACAAGCTGGATTCCTTTTAGAGAGACAAAATTATGAGATGGACTTCAGAAGAACGTGTTGTGTTGCAGTGCCTAAAGTGGGTTCAGTCATTCTAGAAATACTGTGAAGTAAAACCCATGGAATGTGACTATTGCTTCCTAAGGATCAACTATGTTTCTCTTAAGACCTGCTTCTGCTGTAACCCAGTACTAATGCAGATGTAGCCACTGAGAAGTACGTGTTCACAATAATAGGAAAAGAAATTGAGACTGGAGAAATAAGTTAAAACTGATGCAATCATGAGTAAAGGCAGATAAGTTTAGGAGGTACTAAAAAAAAGTCAGAAAAAGAGAAATGTGGATAGCATGTCAAAACTAGGCAGAGTACTATAAACATTCTGACATGGCAGTGGAAAATGACTCTTGATGGAATGTTCTATATAAGTGAACCTTTAAAAAAAGTATTAACATGGCTTTCATCATATTTTGGCAGGTACTTTCGTTTACACACCCTATCTCATTTCATTCAGCGGAAACTTTTGAATCTCTCCTGGCTTGCTTGAAAATGGATGATGAAAAAGTGGCAGAAGCTGCATTACAAATTTTCAAAAATACAGGAAGCAAAATTGAAGAAGACTTTCCTCATATACGATCGTAAGTTGTGTATCTTACTCTGTTTGAGTAGTGTTCTTCACTGTATGAGATTTTGGAAGTTCTCATTCTTCCTTTTGCATGCATTATCCTGCGTTCTTTTGGAAGAAAGTATTACTTCAGGTAAAACAAGAAAGATATTTTTGAATGACTGTAAAAGGTATTGGTTTTTGAAGAATGAAAGTGAAATGAATATATCTAAAGTAGTGACAGCTGATACGTCACCAATAGTGCTGTAATTTTTATCATTTGCCCATCAGAATTATGTGTGTTTTTTTCCTAAATTAAGTTTGTGGCAATGTAAAAACATTCTTTAGTGTTTAATGGGGATGTGTAGATAGGAATATTTCCAAAAGATCATTTAGTAACTTGTACAGGTAAAATGTTTATTTTACCATGTGATATTTTATCAACAAAACCCAGAGCCTTTTTACTTGCACTTTTGCAGAGTTATTTTCTAATATATCTATCTGTACTTTTTTGCTAGTTTGGTATTTTGGAAGATATTTCAATTTGTGAAAAGATACTTAGCTTTTCTCCTTTTTTTTTTTAGTGCTTTGCTTCCAGTATTGCATCATAAAGCTAAAAAGGGACCCCCTCGTCAAGCCAAGTATGCTATTCACTGCATTCACGCAATATTTTCCAGCAAAGAAACGCAGTTTGCACAGATATTTGAGGTAAAATTAAAATATTTAGTTAATTTTAATTAATCTTTTATGTTGTGTATGTAAACCAAGGGATGTCGTGGCAGTGTATATGGCAAGTTGTATTAAATTTAGAGAAGATATTTTTCCCCTTTCCCTTTGCTCTTACACAGTTTGGACTGAAAAATCGTAGCAGAGGGTGTTTTTGTATCCCATGATCTGTCATGTTAAGGTTTATGTACTTTAACAGACGATAGAGTAAAACAAAGTGTTGGACTGTCTGCTAGAACCGAAAACTATTTAGAAAGGGAACCATACACCACTCCTTGCCCATGTTGGACTGGTCCAAAGTATTAAAATGGTTACTGAAATTATGGAAAACTGAAGAGACTATGATGATAGAGACTATTTAAATAGATTTTATAGTTATAGTTGCAAATGTACTTTTTAATGAGTGCCCATCAGCCTTTTTTCTTGAAGGCTGAATCATAGTCCATTATTGAAATGGCCATCTTGAGATGTAGTATGCCCACTTCTTCAACAAGAAAATATGCTTTTTTAATCCATTGTTTCCTAAATAGTCCTGCTTGAGTTGCCACTTCTTGAATTACCCAGATGTGATAAAAAATTTCATCTGTGTGCTTGATCTTTCTTTTGATTTATAAGAGACTTGTAGGGTTGGTGCATGTGTTTTTATATCTAAATAGTTAATAGGTCTTTTAAAATTTTATTTCTGAAATAGACATGGACAACTTGGTACAGAACTCTCCCCTCTCTCCCCTCAATAAGACTCAGATTATGTCAATAATACCTGAATTTGTTGCCTTTATTCTAGCCACTGCATAAAAGTCTGGATCCAAGCAATTTTGAGCATCTCATTACGCCGTTGGTTACTATTGGCCATATAGCCATGCTAGCACCTGATCAGTTTGCTGCCCCTTTGAAATCTTTGGTTGCCACTTTTATTGTTAAAGATTTGCTAATGAATGATAGGGTAAGTATTTTAAAACTTTGTATTAAAATTCAACTTCCCTTGTAGAACGATATCCAGCAAGTACTTGTGAAAATACTTGGCTTGTTGGTTTTTGTATATGGTTGTCTTCTGATATCCACGGGTACTGTTTGACTCAATTGAAAACCCACAGTACAGAAAGGTGGGAGTCCTATTTTGGTAATCCTTACAAAAGCGACAAGCTATATAGCCGCAGCATTTGATCACTCGTAACTTGCCTTTTGTTAAAAATGGGAAAAATAGTATTGACTTCACTCAGTCTTTTTTATCTTAAGCAAGTTGTGATTTTTTTTTTTTTTCCCCTTAGGAAGTATAATGCTTTTGAAACTAAAATACCCCATTTAAATGAAGACTGTGAATTTTGATTTTTCTAGTACTTCTGTATTGGTAGTGATTATAAAGTGAAAAAATGAACCTTAGCATTGTCAGACATTGTTTAGGGAAAGAATTACTGTCTGAAACTATGCACTTGAGGTTCCAATCTACTGGGTATGGAAACTGGAAAGTATTTTCAAAGCAATGGTTATATACTGTAAAGGAATAGCTTTCAGGTAACAACAACAACAATGAAAACCTCTGTACTACTGTTAAATTTGATACTTGAATAGCGAGTTAAGAACCCTATCTCACTCCTGTAATGATTCCTTCTATAAAATACAGAAGGCATAAAGCTCACTAGTGAGTGCTGCTGTATTGTCTTCAGAAGCAATCAGGAAAGAGGAGATTACAGCAGGTTTCACTAAAGAGTAACAGCAGTGTGACAAAATGTAACATTTGTTTAGCTTCCAGGAAAAAAGACAACGAAGCTTTGGGTCCCAGATGAGGAAGTGTCTCCTGAAACACTTGTTAAAGTAAGTATCGCATACTATATTTTCTCATGATTGTATATGTAATACTTAATAAAGGAAATTAAATATATGGATTCCTAAAGCTGTTGACCGCTCTTCTCTGTTTCCTTGCCAGCTTTCTAAAAGTAAAAAGGAATTAACTGTTTTTAAACTGAGGATATTAGCAGAATACACTTTTTTGGATTGCTGGAAGAAAAGAATTTGCTTTTGGGAGCACCTACTTTTTTTTACTTTTGTAAATAAATTTACATATACAGTTAATTGTATTTTTATTACAGCTTTTTATAGGCTTAGATTTTGTGTGCAACACTTAAGTATTCCAGATATTATCACAGTTAAAGTAAAATGAGTTTTTTTCCTCTTGTTTAACATAGGAGTTAAATACCATAGAGACTTGGTTTACAAGTCTTCCCTTTTTCTTTTGAATTTTTAGGACATTCCCAGAAACTTCCAGTGCTGTTTTGGAATAAAGAAATAATTGGGTTTGGAGTTGTCATTTTCCTCAAATGAATAAATGTGTTACATTGCTTTTCTCTATGTACAATGCATATTAGAGAAAAACCTAGATTTAAGAAAAGAAAACCCTTTAAAATGATGAGGGGTTTGTTTTTTCATCTCAAACTTGTTATTTTTTTGGAGTAAGTTTATTATTGCGTTTTCTGGACTTGGTGATAGATATTATCACTCAATTTTTCACTCCACCAGAAATGCTGGCTCCTGTGGAAAATACACCCTATGTCTGTATTTGTTTTTAAATACCCTTTCTTGAGAACAGGGATAGATTATGCTTTCACATTTTCTTTCAGAATTAGAAAGACGCATGTACTTTGTAGCATGCCATTTCTAAGTTAATTATAGCAGTCATTTAATTCCCAATGCCTTTTGAATAAAGTTGTTCTGATGGTTTTTAAAAGTTCTTTGCCTTTTCTCTTGAAGTTATTAAACCCTTTGTAGCTTACCTCCTTCTCTGCTGGTTTAGTAAGTACTTTGGTTTCCAGCTCAGTACAGAGCTCATTCCTGGAAATGCTCAGTTGTGTTTGGAGTTGATTTGTTAGCTTTTAATTCATTTGACTACAGCAAGGATAATTTTTGTATTCATGCAATTCCATAGTTACACAATACACTCAAAAAACAGTTAGAAGAATGCTCGCTTGTTTTTATGGAATGAACTGCTAGTTTTTCAGTGATTATACATCTAACTTGAAGTAGTAAATATTGTTTTTCTTCATTTTTTAAACTTTTTGAAACTGTAATCTCTCTCTAAAATGTGCTTTTATGTTGATAAAACTTTTCATACAATTGGCTATTTGGAAAGGAACTAGCTTTTTTGAAAATCTTAAGGCAATTTGAAGTTCAAACCAAGCCTGAAAACTGTAAGAAGCATTTATTGGCAAGTGAAAACAGGATATTGTGAAAATTTTTTGCAAATTTAATTAGCATTTATTACCACTGAGAAGCCTATATTTAATAAATGCTGCAGGCCACACCATTAGTTTAGAAACGATTTCTCTCTGTCAGTGTATGGTTTTTTTCACTCTGGTTGTGAAAACACCTCTCTCTCTTTGTAACATGGTTGTTTAACTTACCCAATGGGGATCTAAAAAGTAGTGAGTTTAAGTATGAAAGGGGGAAGGACTGATGAAGACAAAATTTTGGTATCGTCCAGCGTAACAGATATAGACTGATACAGGCGAGCCTTAGTTTTGGATGCTAGACCTTAAATGAAATGATGTCTTTTCAGAAATGTTTCAGTAGAGTATTAAATATGAATTGGATTAATTATTGTATGAGTTAGTCAAGTGCCAGACGTAGGAATTCAAGTCTATCTGCTCTAAAACATTAATCTCTCCTGACACTTAGTGGTACTGAACATGTACCATGCAGTGGGTTGAGACTTATGTCATAGCAGTGATATTTCTTGTTTTCTTCTATGTACACTGCAAGATAAGGTTTCTATCCTATTTCTCCAACTGTGCATTCAGTGGGCGTTGTTTCACTTTTCACTACTGCACAAGCCTGCAGCATTTGTGGCTCTGAAAAGTCGTAGAAACCTGAGCTAGCTGTTGTCATAATGTTGATGCGGTAGGAAGACAGTGTTTCTAGGACCATTATCCTTTTACAATGGAGGCATGATGATAACCTCTAGATCAGAGACAAAGGTTATAACTGGATTATTTTTGTTAAGTTTAATCTTAAAAATTAATACTTATTCACTACTGGCAGTTTATGTAAAGCTAGTAGTTAATGGCAGTTTTATCAGATCTGTTGTGTTATAGTCACTATGTCAAAAATAAATTATAACATCCTATTGTTTTTGCTTGCACTTCAAATACATATAGTTCATGTTGTGCTGCTAAGTCAACTACAAGGCAGTCATTTGTGGCCTTTGATATGGTTCTGACCAATGTTGTATTTTGACTTTCTTGATATTTGCATGTTGTGTATAGTGTTTTTAATCTCAGAGAATAATTCTAGGCTCATAGGACACAACTTGAAAAAAGAGGTTCAGACTGGATATAAAGAAAAGAACTGAGAACAGTCAGGCAGTGCAACAGGTTGCAAGAAGTTGCAGGTTGCCAAGAGAGCCTGTGCAATCCCAGTTCTTGAAGCTTTTGACAGCACAATGGATAAAACTGAGACCAACATGATCTGAATTCATAGCTGACCTTGATTTAAGTGGGAGATTGGACTGGAGATTTCCTGACACTCCTTCCAACTGGAATTATCCTTTGATAGTTTTCTTATTTGGCTGCAAAGAAAAAAATTAAAACATGAGGGCAATGCAAACTCATGTTATGTTTGTTTAAGTCTTCAGGTAGCCAGAAGCAGAGACTGGGGGAATTCTCATGCCTTGTACTAAGTTCATGCCAATGCTTAATTCTGAAGAATTGCTGGAATGTCAACCCAATGTTGTTAACACCAGCAAAGAAATGGGGAACATAGAAGGTTCAGAGGAAAATTCTGAAGAAGTTGGGATTAGGATTTGCTACTTGAAAGGAAGACTAGAGGAGATTCAGACAGTAAAATGGAGGGAATTGTGGAGGGGAAAAGAGAGAAGCGAAGATTAAAACTGAAATTGCTCAGGAGCTGACCAGAGATGTCAGGGCACAAGACAGCATGTGGCTGTTCCTTGGCTGAATATGTCATTTACTGGAAGAGCAAACAGAACTAGTATAGATCCATCCTCCCAACAAATGGGAGACACTAATGCTTACAGGTACTGGTTATGACATGAAGAAACTGAATTAGTAAGCTGTCAGAAGATCCACTGCTGCTGCTATTGCTGCTGCTGCTATTGTTATTATTACTATTATTACGGTGATATTATTATTACTGTTGTTATTATTTTGGTATTACTATTATATTGGTTTTATTGAGACTAAAATCTTCTGGTGGATACTTAAAGCTCTTTTAAGTGGAAGACCCTCTGAAAGCTAGGGCAAGACAATTTCATTTCTGTTCCACAAAATCTATTTGCGTTTTGAGTGACAAACATCCTAACTCTTGCTGGTGTTATCCAATAGAATTAGAATTAAAATTCTGTGGGTGCTAAAAAATAAACTCATGTATAGATGACAATCCTAGAACTTAGATCTGAAGGGACCATTATGATCAGTTTGTTACATGGAATAGATCAACTGTATGATGAATTTCATTTGGTGATATTGTGAAAGTTTATATAAAGTTATTAGGACTGCCTTTCCCATTAATGAGAAATTTTGAAGTTACCATGTACAAAAAGTGTCTTAGTTTTTCTAAAGTTTTTGGGTTTTGAACTTCAGGTTTTGGTGTTTTCATTTGTTTGTTTTTGCTGTTCATTTTTCCCACGGATGTCTATGCAATTCAGATGAGCGTTTTCATTTTGCATTAAGAGGATACTGCTCTTTCTGTTTTATCATCTCTGCTCTTAATATAGAAGGAAAACAAAAGGACAAAGGGATTTAAATACTTAATCTCCAAATTCATGCTTTATTTTCACTAAAGAAGTGTGAAATTATTCAGTGTTTTATGATAGCTGCTGGATTCTGCATACTTCTAGAAGCTTGCTTCAATACACTTGTCTTTTGCCAACAGAAACATCAAGTTATCCTCTATAACAGGCTTTGAGGCTTTTCTTTAAATAGCCATGAAAGTAACACACTTTTCCAGGATGAGGTATCTTAATACGCATTGACATTCTAACAGTCAAAATGTCTATGAAGTGTTTTTTTTTAATTTACATGTCTTAAATTTAACTCAGTTATTACATCTATAAATAAAGAATATATACGGATTGTTTAGAGAACAGCAATTATAGGAATATAGGAAGATGAAAATGTGTTCTGCTTTTTGATCCAGTAACATTTTCTTAAGTATAAATTGTTTTGCCTATTTCACATTGTTTAGTGGATGTAAGCTCAATTAAGGTAATGTTTTCACAGATCAAAATATGTGATTGCTTAGTAGAAGAAACTGTTCAAATTTTAACTAAATGTTGTATGATTTTTATTTGCTGTAATAAATGCTTGAGACTTTCAGTGAAAAGTTGCTGTCTGATTAACTTTCAGTATTTAAATGCTGTTTTGCTGCTAATATTCATAGCAGCAAAAAAACCTTGGTAAATTCTGTGTAATTAAATTAAGATACAGATCATTTTTAAAATGAAGGTAATGGTGTGATTTGACTTCTGCATATCCTATTTTTTTCAGATTCAGGCCATCAAGATGATGGTTCGATGGTTGCTAGGAATGAAGAACAACCACAGCAAGTCAGGAACTTCTACTCTGAGGTTGCTAACAACAATATTACACAGTGATGGAGATTTAACAGAGCAGGGGAAAATTAGGTGTGTAACAGATGGTAATGTTTCGATGTCTGTGATGATGCGGTGAGGAGAGTTTTAGTCAAAGTAGTACATAAACTATTCTGTTAGACTGCTTAACAATTTATAAATGTTACTTCATAAGAACTAATGGTAAGCTTGGCTTTATTTCATCATAAGTTTGAGTCTCAGGTTTTTTAACACTGTAGATATAGCTGTATTTTAATGGTTTTAATCTTCTTTGTCGTATCTCTGTTTTCAAAGAGCCACTACTGATATTGCAAGAATAATCTGTGTAACTTCCTCTTTCCTCTTGAAAATTGGTTTTATTTTTTCATGCAGCTTGCTCTTCCTGATGTACCAATTGTTGTGTATGTCAAAGGCCAATAGGCAGGCTTTCTAATAAAAAATAATAAGTTGTGGTAAATCACGTGGGAATAGTTAGTACATAAGGTACTTCTGCTTGAAGGCAGACTTTAATCTTTTGAGGCCTCTAAAAGCGAAAGTAAGAGGGAAGTGTGTAAAGAGGATTAAGTCTCAATAAATAATTTACCTTTTAGGTGATGGTTAGACAACTTACTTGTTTTTGTGGGTATCTTCTTAATCCTCTGCGGTAGAAGTGAAAAGCTGTCAGACAATATTGCTGCCAAACATTGAAAATTTATGTCTACAAAGCCATTAAGGGCATGGGTGGATTATGCCAGTTTGAGTAAAAAGGTTTTAATTCTCAGGTAGAATTTAATGTTACACAGTGATTATGCAGATAGAATCTATTGTGTGTGCGAAATTGCAAACCTGAGAGTTGTCTAGTATGTTATATATTACATAGCAACTGTGTAGTCTTAAAGTTCCTTGTAAATAATGATTTCATAGCTTTAAATTCTGTAATATGGCCATTCATAGCAGTTACAAGGGAGTCAGGTGGCAGTAATTCAGCATAACTCCTGGAGCACGTTGTTGGCTTACCCAGTAGTTTGTGAATAGATCCGTTCTGTAGGTCCTGTGTGTTTTCATGCTTAGAGTGATGATTCCTTACTGTCCGTGTTTTAGAAATGTAATTTTCCCACTGTTTTTGTATTCAAAACTATATATAATAATAGAAACTGTTTATAATTATATGGTCAGTTGCTCTCCATTATTAAAGTTAATGGAGAGCTGGGGATACTTCTAGGGGAGGGAGAAAGCTGCAATGACTTATGAGGTTGCTCTGTGTCAAAGGCGACACTTCAACCCTAGGCCCTGGAGCTCTGCCTGAGGGACGGATGATGAGCTAGCTGAGAGCTTATGGGTTAAGATTAAAGATGAGACTGGTATGGGTGACATTGTAGTGTGTGTCTGCTGTACGACCCCTGGCCAGGAAAGGGAAGTGGACGAAGCCTATAAACAGCATGCTGAACACAAGTATCTTAGAGGCTAAACGAGGTCTCTGAGGGGCAGCCTGTACTGTGCTGGTCCAGTGTGCAGCTAAAACTGTTTCACACTCATGTGGAACTTTCAGGAAGTTTCAGTGAGTATTTTCATGTTAAGTTGGGGCAAGGTAATAAGTATGTGGTACTAGGTTGTAAAATGTGATGACATGGAAAATACTTTTGATTTGAAGTTACTTCTGCTATTGATTTGGGGTGGGGGGCAGGTGCAGCAGTGGCAGAGTCCATAGAAACTTTTTCTTCTTTTTAAAGTACCTGCTTTTCAGCAATGCAAACTTACTGGGATTTAAGTCAAATAATTACATAATTTTTTTAGCAACTACCTTCATAATCCATGTGCTTCTTTTTCAGTAAACCTGATATGTCTCGGTTGAGGCTGGCTGCAGGGAACGCTATTGTGAAGTTGGCACAGGAACCTTGTTACCATGAAATCATCACCTTAGAACAGTACCAGCTGTGTGCGCTGGCCATAAATGTAAGGAAATTAGGTGGGACTTGTGGGTTATCAGCAAATGTATAAGTGTATATGTTGTTTGTTTTGTATGTTGTGCATACTTCTGCTAATCTGATTTTATGCAAAACATTCAGCTTTGGCATGAATTTCTTTTCCTAATACGTAATCCTGAAAACTGATTTTGGGTGAGAATTGGATCTACAGTACTGGGTTGCCCAGTGGTGGAATGCTAACTTAAAGTAGTGAAATGTTAGAATATTGATAAATCAAGGAATTCAATATTGATTTAAAGTAATAACCCAGCTGCATTATGACATTATTAGAAGTTGAAATGAGATTATATGAAGTATGTTGGACTGTGGTGACAACAGTGACTTTGGTTTCTTTATACCTGGGTGGAATATTTTTGGTACCCAGAGGTCTGCAAAGATGGTCGGCACCCTTTAAATATTAGAAGAGATAGGGAGAGATTTCTAAGTAGATGTTGGAATTTTCATCCTTAATTTCTGCTTGTCGCTCCAAAGTAGCAGAAAGGAAATAACTTTCAAATTGTTATTAGAGATTTAGAGATCCTCTGTGTTCCTGTCTGGTAGACTTAGCAAATTCTACAGAAATTGATTCACACCCCAAGAGTAAGATGATCTTGGAGGGGCTTAGCTGGTGTTAACTTGTGTAACTGCTGGTATACTCTTGACTTCACAGAAGACATTTTCTGGAAGGAATCCGTTCCAGAAGATATCTTCAGTAATAATGCCACTCTAGACCTTAATCCCTGTTGCTGGCTAAAGCTTTAAAAGCTGCTACCCATTTTAAATGTCAGGAGATTTGAAATTGGCATTTAGTAATATAAAATACACAGGATAGCTCCTGTGCGCATATTGTTTCTTTTTCATATGGAGTATCTTTTTAAATTCTTTAAGTTCTTTGGAGTTGGGTACAGTTAGACTAGAAAAATCATTCATATACCAGAGTAAGACAGTCTGTATTAGGCTTGTATATTGTTTTAACAATGTTTACATGGATTTTAAGTTTCTCTGTGCCTATGGAAAGGAGCCCTTACTCAGTTCCCAAATGCTATGAAGAAAAAGGAAATGGAACAAAACTTAAAATTACTTAAACAGATGAAATCTAACAAAAGTGTAGGAGAAATTCAGTGGCAATAACTCAAGGTCTTTACACCCAAAGCGCAGATTGGTACTTTTCATCTTTCTGTTCCAAAACCTAATAGAAATGTTAGTTTTGGGTCAAAATGAGTTTCAAAGACTTTTACAATTCAGAACAAAATCAGTAGAGAGGAAAATAGCCACTTACTTCAATGACAAATAAGATCTGTCTCTCTTCCAGAAAGAATGCTCTAGTTGGATAATATCATGCCAGACTAGCCTTAAGAATACTGTCCTTGCATGTTCTGTTTTATTCTAATCCCAGTGATCAAAATCTGTTATGTCTTTCCTGTGGCAAATTTTTGTTTATTGAAAATGTTAACTTTGCAGCTCTCCTGTATCAGAATTTGCCTTGATCATGTTGACTCTTTTCAGTAAGTTGGTGCAAGCTATATTGTGCAAAGCCCTTGGTTTCATCACTGTCTCTCACTTTCTTTTTTGTTTCTTATTTTCCAGATGTATCATTCTCAACTGTTTGTGGATATTTTGCGGTCTTTATGTCTAATGCTTACCTCTCCTCAATTTTTGAAAGGGAATTTTGAGAGATGGGATTTAAGTTAGAAGAACATAATAGGGTCATCAACACTTAAAACAAGCTAGTCACATCTTACAACAGAATCATAGGAAGGTTTGGGTTGGAAGAGACCTCTAAAGTTCATCTCATTCCAACCTCCCTGCCATGGGCAGGGATGTCTTCCACTAGGTCAGGTTGCTAAATGCCCCATCCAACCTGGCCTTGAACACTTACAGTGATGAGGCATCCACAACTTCTCTGGGCAACCTGTTGCAGTGTCCTACCACTCTTTGTAAAAACTTTCTTCCTTATGTCCAAAATAAGCCTACCCTCTTTTAGTTTAAAACTGTAACCCCTTGTCCTCTCACAGCAGGCCCTGCTAAAAAGCCTGTCCCCTTCTTTCTTGTAGGCCTTCTTCATATATTGAAAGGTTGCAACAAGGTCTCCCCAGAACCTTCTCTTCTCCAATCTGAACAACCCCAATTCTCTTGGCCTCTCTTCACAGGAGAGGTGTTCCAACCCTCTGACCACTTTTTGTAGTCCTCCTCTGGACCCTCTCCAAAAGGTTCATGTCCTTTTTGCGCTGAGGACTCCAGAGCTGGATGCCATACTCCAGATGGGGATCTCACCAGAGCAGAGTAGAGGGGCAGAATCACCTCCCTCGACCTGCTGGCCATGCTTTTTTTGGTGTAGCCCAGGATGCAAGTGACTTTCTGGGCTGCGTGTGCATGTTGCTGGCTCATGTCCAATTTTTCATCCACATGTGTCCTCAAGTCCTTCTTTGCAGGGCTGTTCTCAATCCCTTCATCCCCCAGCCTATATTGATACTGGGGATTGCCCTGAGCCAGGTGCAGGACTTGCACTTGGCCTTGTTGAACCTCGTGAGGTTCACATAGGTCCACTCCTCAAGCCTGTCAAGATCCCTCTGGATGGCATCACTTCCCTCTAGTGTATCAGCTACACAACTCAGCTTGGTGTCATCCACAGACTTGCTGAGATGTGTACTCAATCCTGCTATCAGTGTCATTAATGATGTTGAACAGTACTGGTCCCAGTATTGACCCCTGAGAGACGCCTCTTGTTACCATTCTCCATTTAGACATTGAATTTTTGACTGCAGTTCTTTGGACTCAGCCATCCAGCCAATTTTTTAGTCATTTGAATAGCCCATCTATGAAACTCCTATCTCTCCAATTTAGAGACACGAATATTATGTGACACTGTGTTTAAGACCTTATAGAACCCCAGGTAGTTGGCATCAGTTGCTCTTCCCTTATCCACCTACGCAGACACTCCATTGCACAGACATGAATTATTCTTTGTGAAGAAGCCATGTTGGCTGTCTGTAATCAGCTCTGTGTGGATATCCATATGCCTTGACATAGCTCCCCAGAGGATCTGGTCCACTATAGAATCACCTTTGTCACTGTTTCTCCTCATTTATTGATGTTTCTTTGCCTTTTATGACTTTCTTGTTTACTAGAATTTGGATTGTAAGCTCTGTCAGAACAAGAGTTCACTTTTTTTCTCTGCAGCTCCTAATGGATTTTGAATACTTAGTCATAACTTTTCTTAAGTCTTCTTGACATCTTCTGCCGTTCTTGTTTCTCTCTGCCTGGCTATTGATCAGATCCTCAGGTGCAGAGTAACTGTAATGGTTTCAGTGACTTAATAGTGGTACTGTATTAATCTCCGATGGAAGCCATCCGTATGTTTGGTTTTCAGATATTTGCATGTGTACATTTGCATACACATACGTTTATGCTTAGAATGTTTACTACTGGAATACATTTCTTGATGGCAGACACTGATTGTTCTAAATGTTTATTCATTCTTAACACTATTGAGTCTAGCCACAAATTGGGACATTCAAGTGGTGTCAAGGCCAACTCTACTATTCTGTAATTTTAATTTCCAGCAAATTTTCTTTAAGTGGACAGATCAGGAAGCAGATTAAACAAAAGGAAAAGTGTAATTTTTCAGATCTGTAAGAGTTGCACAGGTTCTGCTGTGGTTCTGTACTAGCTATTTGTTTTTACTCTGAGACTACCATTTTGAAATGTCGAATGTTTAGAGCACAGAA
The DNA here is from genome assembly GCA_009769605.1 of Bucorvus abyssinicus. Lineage (NCBI taxonomy): Eukaryota > Metazoa > Chordata > Aves > Bucerotiformes > Bucorvidae > Bucorvus > Bucorvus abyssinicus. The sequence continues at coordinate 90,824,703 of CM020024.1, read as the reverse complement.
TGCTTAATTAATTAAGAGTTGTCACTAATTGCTGTATTAAAGTTGCATTGGTAAACAAAGACTCTGTGATGATTAAATGCATATAGTTCTAGACATTTTTAAAAAAGTTATATATGTGTTTTGGGCAAACCTGTAAGCTCTCCAGCAGTTCTGTGATCTGCAGAAGAAATGTTGATGTCAGCAGAGCTTCACATTGAACAATAATAACAAAATATAATAATAACTGTCATAATAAAAATAATTTAGTATAGTGTTAAGTTGGTTCAATATTTAACAGACTTTAGGGCCAGATTTAAGATCTAATAACTTTGCTGTTGAAAATGCAACTTTAATTATATTTAGAATGAATCTACGCTTTTAAATGGTGAACTTCTGATGAATTAGCATTCAGTTCGGGGAAGTAGATACATAAAATTGGGCTAATGTGTGGGTTTTATTTGTATGCTATAAAAAAGGTTGATCTTGGTTGAGTTTGATCCCCCTTCTCAGTGAACTAGTGTAACTGAGCTGAATTTAAGGTTATTCTCAATATTAAAAGATAAAGAAATAGTAATCATTCCGATTTGTGCCACACAACACCATCAGTAGCAATGACCTTTGTCCTCTGAGTCAAAGACGACATGCCTCCTTGTTAGTAGACCGTCTAGACACAGGTCTCTTCTAAGCTTTCCAAAGAATTGTAGACTTCGGTGGTGTTACTGAGCAGGGAAGAGAGTTCTATCAAGCCATCTGCTGGGAGGGGGATTTGCTATGAAGAGGCAGTAGATCTTGAGTAGGTCTCACAGTTTGGGTTTGTGGTCTTGGGTTGCTTCAACTCAGGCTACAGCAGGAATTTCAGAGTTTCAGTCTGTAGAGGAAGGCTATGGATTGAAGCACAGAAGGGAAAATGGGGCTTGATGAAATACTTCTGATTTTAATTTTTTTTAGTGGGAGAAGAGGGGGGCTTGTTTTATCTAATACATGATCCTTTTGATGCCATTTGTGAATTTACAAAAGTCAGTGTTACCAATGGCTAGGTTTTCTCTCCGCATTTCTTGTTGGCTGATACCTGGAAACCGTCTTCAATTTTTTCTGGTTTCAGAACTGTTATTTGACTAAAATAGCTGTTTATTCCTGTTAATGGGTGGATTTTTTTCGTATTTAGAGATAACCAGTCTTTCCTCTTCATCTTTTTTTGGCTTAATTTTAAATCTTGTTTTGGGTTAAATATGTTAATCTGGTTTGGTGGCCCTATTTACCGTATGCTTTTCTGTACATTTTGTGGTCTTTTCCACACTTGCTTCTGTTAATCTTCTGTGGCCTTTGAACACACTACAAGCCATTTAGTAACAATGGTGTCTTAAAGTATGTAGGTTATATTCATACTGAGAATTTTAAAGTCCATATCTTTCCTAGAATTACATTAATAAATTATAGAAGTACATTTGCCACCTTCGTATTATTTTACTTTTGTGTAATTGACAACTATGAGACACAGGTTATTCTCTTCCTGTCATAGTCAGGAAGACTATGGTCATAGTTCATAACAGAAATGCTTGGTCATTTCTTCAGTGTTTGACCTCATCTGGTAGTTCTGTGGAATTTTGTTCCATTTTTAATGTTAACGGCTTGATGAAAATTTGTGCAATAGCAGTAGTAAAATAAACACAGCGGTTACTGGTGGCTAAACAGTGTTTCACTGCAGATCTTTGACTTTGGCTTCACAAAGCAAGTGGTCCTATTGTTTACATTTCATTAACTCCATGCCTCAGTACTGTGCTAAATTAGGCCTTGGGTCCTGAGTGTGATAGCTTCCTGCAGTTTGTGAACCTCAGCTCCTCTCTCGACCCTAAGGGAACCTTCACCTGATTAATTCAATTTAGTTGCTCTGAATTGGCATTAAAATACATTCTTACAATCCTGGTGTTTTGGCATATTTACCTAGGCTTCCATGATTTATTTCACAGCCTATATTACTGGTCTAAAAGTTTACTGTTACCTTTTTTGTTTTTGCCTTTTGTTAATAGGATGAATGTTATCAAGTGAGACAAATATTTGCCCAGAAACTTCACAAAGGCCTTTCTAGACTACGGCTGCCACTAGAATATATGGCTATTTGTGCACTGTGTGCAAAAGATCCTGTGAAGGAAAGAAGAGCTCATGCTAGGCAGTGCCTTGTGAAGAACATAAATGTCAGAAGGGAATACCTGAAGCAACATGCAGCAGTTAGTGGTAAGAGAATAGAAGACACTTTTTGGTACAAGCAAATGTAAATGGGAGTGGACTGTGAAAGTCTTGATGGTTTTCTGGTTTTACACACAGAATGATTCTAAATCTCACTTAGAGGTACTTAATGAAAACTGAAAATAGGGTCCAGATTTTCTTTTGATTTTTTTAACAGGCATTTCTGAGATGTTTCAGTTTTAAAAGCTGTGCAGATGCTTATTCCTAAGTAAATTGGAAGTGAAGTAGTTTTTTCAAGGCAGTTATGTGTACTGTTTGAACTTAATGGTTAATTATGTTGTGAGTGAAGTGATAATTTTACTTCAGTAATTAATAATACGCAAACTTAATGACATAAATGCTGTACTAAATTGACTGTCTTGGCACTACTATATTGAGTAGCTTCTTATCTTGTCTTACACTGGCAAAGGGCTGTATTTGTAGACACTTCAGAATGAGTTTATGTAATTCTTTCTTCCCAGTGCCAGCAGTCTGATCGTGGGAATGCTTTGTGTGTTATTAGGGACTAACGTCAGCTATTTTTCTTTTATGAAATCAGCCCTTTTACCTTTTGACTTACTCAAAGCTAAATGGGTACAGTATGACATGCTGGTGATAGGAAAAAATAGACCTTTATGAAGAGATACAGGCATTTTGATTAAGACTTTTTGGAAGTTTTATTTCTTTTGAAAGATTACTGATGGTTTGGCCTTTGTGAAATGAAGGGGATTTTTTTCATCTTGTCTTAGGAATAGACCAGACCTGTTTTGTGATCTCATAGATGCTGTCAGATAACCAATTTCCTTCTGCATTTACAAATCACAGCCTTTATATTAGACACGTCAGTCTGTGTGTGCCTTAGTCCCCTTGGAGTTTGATCAGAGAATAAGTCTGCAGAGAAATCCTTTTGTGTATTGTTAATTAGACTTAAAAAAGAAAAAAAGAGCAGTGCTCTTCTCCCTTCTTGGTAACATGTAAAAAAGAAAAATCCATTGAGCAAATGCCTTAAAATCATGCAAAGACTGTTCCTCTTGAAAGCTGAAAACTCTTTTTAGTTGTGTAGGAGAAAAGTATAAGAATTATCATATGATTAAAAGTAATTTGTGATTCCAAACTGTATTAAGATAGATGCAGCAAAAAGTTAGTATCAAAACTCTGTAGAAGAGATGGAGAGAAGCCTAGGTGTATGTGATTCTTTTTATCCAGTAGAACCTCAAAATGTGCCTGATTATTTCTTTTTTTTTTATCCTCGGTGAAAGACTTGCCTTGATTGATGCCATTGATTTGATATGTACTATTATCTGTGAGGAGTCTGGATGAAATACAGATTGCAGGATTTTTTGAGGATTACAATGTTAACTTTGTGACATTTAGCTTTACCAGTCTGAGCTTTTAACAAATAAAATGTCTTGAACTGTTTTCATCTTAAAAAATCATTATTGCAGTAGTACTGCTGAAGCTCAGTTCTGGTAAGATCATATTATTTAAACCTCTGTGTGTCTCCCTCTGTCATTCTTCCTACCGTCCATGCAGTAGTAATGATGGTAGTACCTCCTTTGAAAGGCTTCCACAGAAAACTAGAGCAGAGAGTCTGAATCCTTGATTAATGCAGCTATTTTTCTGAATCTATAAACGTGATTTTGTGATATGTTTTTCTTGAAAATTTGGTACAGGTGAGGAGGATATCTTTCAAATATTTCAGAGGATTTCAGCATTTGTTGATAAGATGGTAAACTTCCTAAGGACCAGTACCAGGCTGACAGGCATTACTCTCAGGTTCTCCAAATGTTATTCAGAGTGGAAGCCACTCAAGAAGATGCTTAACTTTGATTGTGTAACTGTTGCTAGCTTCATCTAGGTAGAAACTTGTGTTTTGCTTAGGAATCTTTGTTTTCTAAGGCTGGGCTTTTACTTGCAAGTCAGTAAGTAGAAAAACTACAAGAGTAAAGATTTTTTTTTTTTTTTAACAAGTTTGGGAGTGGGGATTGACTGTAGCCCTATCCTCAAAATGTGCAGCCCTGAGTGAGAGATACTTAAAATCTTAATTTTTGCGTGCATGAAACATCTGCTCATCAACCATGAGATGCCACATCATAAAGAAATTATAGGTCTACATGTGCCTGTACTTTATCTTAATGTATGCTGACCTTAAATTTTGCGCTTTCCTCTGTAGTAGAAAAGCGTATTTCTTGGTATGTTGTCTTTTGATGCATCTTTCTTCTGCTTTTCAGAGAAACTGTTGTCACTTCTACCAGAGTATGTTGTTCCTTATACTATCCATCTTCTAGCTCATGACCCAGATTATGTCAAAGTCCAGGACATTGAACAACTCAAGGACATTAAAGAGTAAGAATACTTTTAATAGTGTTTTTCTATGGTTAAAACAATCTAACTTTATTCTAAGTGAATTTTTTTTTTTTTCATTGTGGTACTCTGGTACACTGTTCAGTGCACATACTGATGACAGTTATTTCTGTAGAATGTTGTGAAAAATAGTATACATGCTTTTTCAGTGCTCGGTGATGTCTTACAGAGGAACCTTCACCTTCTGTGCATCTTACCTTCATTTTTTTTATTCTAAAGAATTGGTTTCCCAGAGTTAGACTGGTTCAAATTCATAATGCTAGTAAAACCTAGAGTAAACCGCATTCTGAAATGTGATTTTTTTCAAGAATTTCTTTCACATTTTTGTTCACGAGGAGTACTCTTGTTTTTCCTTTAGGTGCCTGTGGTTCATACTGGAGATACTGATGGCTAAAAATGAAAACAACAGTCACGCGTTTATCAGAAAAATGGTAGAAAATATCAAACAGACTAAGGATGCACAAGGACCAGATGATCCAAAAATGAATGAAGTCAGTGATACTTTTTGAATGGAAATTGCATTTCATTCTGACCTACTTCTGTAAATGAGTTGCTCTTTGCTTACACACCAGCTTTAATATGTCTTTCAATAGAATTGTATGTGGGCGATAATACTTTGTATGCTGTAACGATTATACTTATTGTAGCTTAGATGACAGTTATTTTTCCATGCTTCAGTAGATCTTGCACATTTGCAAGGGAGTTGTAATATTTTGAAAGTCCCTCTGTTTCTGTCTCAGTAAGATTACTAAATGCTAACTTTAAATATATGTAAACTATTTTTTTTTCTGTTTAAATCATCCACTAAAGTGCTTTGGAACATTTCTTTTTAAAAGTGAAAGAGTAAGCTTAGTATAGAAAGAAAAATATATGCATCAGGTGTCTCCAGTGTGTATTGTGTAGTGAATGTATCAAACCCTGATCTTGTTTTTAAGGTTTTTCCATTACATAACGTACAGATTTGTTACTTGTCTGCTTTTCGCACAGAGATGAGATTTTTTAAAATTTTTTATTAGCATTGCCTTGATACCATGGCATACCCTATTCTTAAATGTAGAAAGATTGTAAAAGCTAGCTCACTGTAACAGCTGAGCCTACAGTGCTTTTGTCTCTTGCTTCTATGTGTTAGTTCCCTGAGATATACTGTTTATGATGCAGGCTAATGTTAAATGTTTAAGGTGATTGCTTTTCTTGTAGCTCTGTGCTTAAAAGATATTGTCTTATGTCCAGATTTGTGATGAACTTCTGAAGTGTTATTTGTCTGTTTTTTCTAAATGTTAATATTTACAGAAACTGTACACAGTCTGTGATGTAGCAATGAATATCATCATGTCAAAGAGCACGACATACAGTTTGGAATCCCCTAAAGACCCTGTACTTCCAGCCCGATATTTTACTCAACCCGACAAGGTATACCTTGGCATTTTAATTTTTCTTGAGATAAGTCTGTTAAAATCTTTTTTACTTGTAATTCAGGTTTTATTCCCCAATAGTTCTTGAAACTTCAGACTTCTACATCCTATAATGTAGTTGAAAATGTGTGTATATTTTTAATAAATATTTATATATGTGTACACACACTGATTTCCTCACTCTGCCTCCCATGCCAGAGATACTGCTGTTCAGGTTAAAGTTTCAAAAGCATAAATGATGTAAAGAAAACCTTTAAGTACTACCTCTGAAATGTATATATCTTCTTCATTAATTATTGCTGTGATTTGTGATTTTTTTTTTTTTTTTTCACTATTATAATTATCCACTTTTCCTTTCCTTACAGAATTTCAGTAACACCAAAAACTATCTTCCTCCGGAAATGAAGTCTTTTTTCACTCCTGGAAAGGTATGTATGCTGTGGGGGTTTGGGTGGTTTGGTTTTGGTGCTCTCTCTCAAGTTTTGGTTTAGGTTTTTTTGGGTTGTGGGGTTTATTTTGTTGTTTTTTGGGGTTTGGGGGGTTTTTTGAGGAAAAATAGCATGTAGTTAATGAACCACTTCAAGTTGAAAAAAAACAGACTGTTTCTGCACAGAGGGTTTTTTATACCAAAGATTAGTGAACAGGTAGAGAGAAAGAGATAGGTAGGGGAAACTGCTACTCTCTTTGCCAGATTGATGTAATAGTAGGCAAAGCCTGTTCTCTTTAGAGGAGATTCTCCCCCCCTACCTCAAAAAAACCCCAAACCCATAATATTTGCCCATTTTTCAAAATGGTTTACTTTTTTTTTTTTTAAGAAGACTACAATATTACATACGAAGTGACAGCTATAGAAAACTCTAATATAAATTATTTTTTAAATCATGTAAATTAATCTTTGACAAAGCTGAATACCATTTTACAGTATCTTACGAGATATCTGACTGTTCTGTGGTTATTAATTTGTTCTTTCTAAATATGCATTGTATCGAATGGCAGTGTTCTTTCTTCACTAAAACTAAACACAAGTACTCTTTTAAAAAAATTAAAATCTACTAAAGAGAAAAACATATTGGGGTTTTCATCTGGATTAATGTGTCCTGGGAGAACATTCATTTGTTACCTTGCAAAAGAAATAAAAGCTCAGCATCTTCACTACCCTTAACTTTTCTAATGAAGCATTAGCTGTGAGCTAGTAACTTAATAATAGAGGATGAGTGCAAGTTAGGAAAAAACGCAGATGTACAGAAACATCTTTTTTGATTAGAAGTCAGAAGCCAACATTTATTGTTTGGAATACGTCACCAGTGTATTGCACATTTGAGTATTTGAACTCTGTGGATTAGGATCCACTTCTTCCTGAAGATGCAGAAGTTTTCTGACCAGTAGTCAATATTAAGTTCTTTCATCCATTTTTTGACATAATACATTCTTTCTAGTTTGTCCAAAACTTAATATATAAGTGTACTGTGAAACATGGTTTTTGCTATCACGAAACTTCAAGAATCACAGAATGCTTGAGTTTGGAAGAGACCTCTGGAGGTCATCTAGTCCAAAGCCCCTGCTCTCTCAGACTTTCTCATATGAGAAATGCTCCAGTCCCTTCATCTTAGTGCCCCTTTGCTGGACTCTCTCCAGTAACTCCATTTCTCTCATATATCCTAATTGAAATTTTTTTGAATCCTAAGGTAGTTTTTACATTATTTTAAATTTCTAGCACCAGGTACTCTAACTCCATTTTTGTTCTGAGATTTTATAAAAACCAGCAGAGGTGTATTTGACCACCAAAAGTTTTCAGTTGCTTCCCCATTGTGGGAGCAATGTGAGAGTCGTTGTAAAGAGTCTTAGTTTTGGGAGTGGAAGTCTAGGTTGAGTGGATGTTGATGGAGTTGGATATAAGCAGGAAACAGCATCTCAGGGCAGCAAGGCTTTGAGCGTAGGTTCTTTCATAAGGGAAGAGCTGTTAGTGCAGGCCCTGTTGTGTTAGTTCCTCCTCAGTAGGAAGCCCAGTCCAGTGTGAATTTGAACATTTCTGCTTTTTGAGCTCTTCCTGTTTTCACTTACTGATTAACATTAAGTTCAAAACTTGTAAATTCTTAAACTGCATTTTGTTATCTGACGTTTATTTTTGGAAAGGATATGCTGGTTTTTTTTTTGTACTCGGTACAGAGTGAATCTTTGTAAGTGCAAAATTTCTTCCGGCTATAAAAGTATAGCCAGCACATACATGGTGCATATCTCTGAAAAAGGAACACTCAGAGCTGCTATGATGTGCATGTTGAACTTTTTTTAGCTGTCACTTAACTTTAGACATGGCTGCAATCTAATATTGAAGTAGAAGATGGATCATGCTAGATAATGAGAAATTTCTGTACGTGGATGTTTGCCATAAAGGTATATTCTCTTTAGAAGTAACTGAACTCATTCAACTCTCTCAAAAGTTGGTATGAGCTGAAGGTATTTGGCATGTCTGAAAGATAATCCCCTTAAATGAATATCCTGAAGCTCACCAGTGCCTGGAAATTTTGGCACCTGTTAAAAGCCTAAGATTTTTAAATCCATGCATGAAGCATCAGAATCTTCTCCACAGTATTTGATTTTTGAGATTCTCATTCATTCCCAGTTGAAACTAGTGTAGTTTGTCATTACAACTAAGCGACTTAATGGCTTCTTTGCTGAAAAAGCTGTCCTACTGCTATTTCTGTTTTACCAGTACAGATGCTTATCTGATCCAAATGGTGAGCTGGTTCAGGCAGCTAGATCAGCAGAAAGCAAATGCACAGAAAGTGCTGAAGTGGCTTACTGCAAGGTCAGGTTAGCACCTAGTACTGCCCATGAGAAGAGGACAGAATATAAGGGTAGAGAGAAGAATACCATTTTTGTTGCAGCTAGCTTTTTGATTACAGCTTTGTCAGCTTTCTTCTGGTGTCTGTTGTAACTTCCATATGAAAATGTTTATCGCTTTGTCTTAAGATATTGATTGCAGAAAGTGAAATCTGAATATTTTAAGCATAGTACATGTTAACAACATCTAAATATGTAGTTTGAAATAAAGGAAATATATTTTTGGTTTCAGCCCAAAGCAGCCAATGTTCTTGGAGCAGTTAATAAGCCTCTTTCGTCAGCAGGCAAGCAGTCTCAATCCAAATCTTCACGAATGGAAACTGTAAGCAATGCCAGCAGCAGTTCAAATCCAAGCTCTCCAGGAAGGATCAAAGGGAGGTTGGTAGACAACAAAGGAGCTTTGATATTTCAAGTATTTGTAATGGAAACTTTTAATATTTCCATAATGTTTTCTAAGTGAGAACCAGAATTATATTATCATATTTTAAATTTATAGTACCACATTGGTACAACTGAAACCATGAATTTGTCTTTCTAAACGCGGAAATTATTTTGCTTCTAAAAACAAAAAAAACCCCAAACCAGTATCAAATCACATCCAGAGTTGGCTGTAGGAGGGAAGAAGACCCTCATATGCTCATTTTATTTTTTTATATCTCTATATAATCATAAATATACACACACAAGTGTGTGTGTGGAGTTTATGCGTATGCAGTTCTGCAGTTCCTAGGAACCTTGTGGCCTGTTGTAATGCTAACGACATGTCATAGACAGTGAGGACTGGTAGGCCATTGTGGTGATCTCACTTTGACTTTCTCATCTATACATCAGTATATGTACTGATATGTATACTGTATAGTGTATGCACTGTATAGATATTCATCTATACAGTTTTTGGATTTTAGATTCCTTCTGTGATGGAAAGGGGAATGTACTGTAATGTTACATAAGTTTTCTTCTAGTTATCTGTCTTTAAAAAATGTGGCTTATTTTGTGTCAAATTTTTAGGTTATTCATCAGTTACTGTATCTTCTTACGTACTTTTTTTTTAACTGAAAGTCACTTGATCATTAATTTTTTTCCACAGACATTTAGAGATTGCATAGCCCCCACCATTCATATTTTCTCACATTACTTCAAGACTGTGATGAAATGTTATGTTTGGAAATAAAACTTCTCATTTGCTGTTTCTGTGACTATTTAATATATAATATTAATTTTAAATATAGTGCAGTGTTTTACAAGAAATATTTCTTAACTTCCCGGAAAGTCCACAGAAAGGCTTATTTCTTACAAGTCATGCAGGTTCATATGCCGAAATACATTACTGGCTAAAGTCAGGTTGGAATCCAGATTCTTCTCTGGAGCCAGTGAAATCAATCTGAGATCAATCTGTTCTACATCCAGTTCACTTAAAAAAAAATGCTGCACTCACAGCCTAACACATTCTGTCATCTTCATGATCCCCCCAGTTCACCTAAGTTAAGCTGATTAGTGTTTTGAGTGGAGATACGAAAGAAGAAGAAAAGTCCTCTAGAAGTGATGGTACTGATTTGGTGTGCATGCCATTTACAGAGCAATCTGACTGAATATATACAGGCAAGGTTGCATCTGTTAAGACAGTGTATGAAAACTGAGTTTGATTACATCATGATTATTACAGGTTTTATATTTGTAAGAGTGAGAACATGTTTCTCAGTCCATGCAGTGCCCAGGCCAGGGAGTTCAGACTTTGTGTATTTGTATACCATCTTTAATTAAAAAAACATGCACTTTTATTTAAAAATATTGCTTCTACCTACCTCAGGGCAGATGAAACAAAGTGACTTGTGTATTGGCTGTTGTATATTAACTTTTATCTGTGGGTCTCAGTGTTTTGCATACACAGGTGGTATTATTATCTACATTTACATATGTAGAAACTGAAATAAAAATGAAATTGGCTGCCCTAAATAACAACAGAAAGCAGAGGTTTGAACTGGTCTCTGAAATTTAAATCTGCTGTTTTGTTTCCTAAATCTTACCATAGGAAAGTGTGTGCTTTGGCTGGACTGTCTGTGGGGATCTTTGATTGTTACATGACAGTGTATGCAAGTGCAGACAAACACACAGATCTCTTGAAACTCAGCAAGGTTATTCTGTTTCAAAAAGCTGCTTGTCTTTCCCAGTGAAAAAAGAAAATTCAACTTGGCTTGTGATTGACGTCTTTGTCCTGAGACTTAGATGTTCTGGCTTATGCTGTGTAGTGGCTATAGTAGCCAGAGGGAAAGGTTCTTTCTGCCAGATTGTTCATGATTTAGGAAAAGATTTCTTTTGAAGAAGATTGTTGTTCTTAATATTTTTTCTTTAAACAATTGCCCACTGTATTATAATAATGAGGAGAATAAATGTTTATTCATTCTAGGCTTGACAGTACTGAAATGGACCACAGTGAAAATGAAGAATTCACACTGGCTTCGCCCTTACCAGGGAAAAAAACTGACAAAAGAGAAGACTCTGATCTTGTAAGGGTGAGCTGTTTGGTTGCGTTGCAGGACTTTTAAAATAAAAACTAATATGGTGGTACTTGATACCATTTGAGAGAATATATGAAACAACGAAACTGAGTTGATGTTGTGTAAACTACTGGAAAATGTGTTTAGACTTGGATATGAAAATGCAATAAAAGGTTCAGTTTGTCTGTTTTTCATGTGTATGTTACATTACCTTTGCATTATACTGACAACTCCTGTAAGTTTTCAAGATTACCAGCTAGGATTTGCAGGATGTTGGTAATATTGACAGGAGTAGATTCTGCTAGAGGTAGGTGGATGAGAATGGGTCCGTGATTTGTCTCATTCTCAGGATTTGTTGATGAAGCATTTGGGATATTTTTCAAGTTGATAGCTTCCTTGGACTTCTGTTCCCCAGTATACAGTAGGGTTTTTTTAATGTGTTCTTGATGTTTACTTGAAATACAGCTTTGCAGTAATTAATTGGATTAATTTGAGAATCATCAACTGTACTGGAGTTTTGGGGGCGTGCTTTAACCTGTCTGAAATTTCAGATTGCCTTCTGAGGTTTTAAAAGTCTGTATCATAAATGGTTTCTTGCTTGTAGCCAGCAAAGTGGTAATACCTCATTACAGTGTTGATGCATTTTAATTCTCACCTTTTTTAGTACTGTCCCATTACTGGTCCTAAGGCATGTCCTTCTTTTTCAGCCAGGTGTGTTTTCCTTTCAACAGCTGTAAGGAACTGTTTGTTCTCTGGTTATCTAGAATACCAAGAGGGCATCATGATTTGACAATGGATTTAGAAGTTCAAGGAAGAGTTAACTGAATAACCATATGGATTTTGTTCTCTTGCATGCAACTTATACTGCAGTTGAAGGCAGGAAATGCTTGGTTCTGAATGCCAGGTATCACAAGTAGAAGTTGCAGCATGATTTTAAAGCTGTCTGTGCATAATACAGACTTCAACAGGCTTCTAGGGTGGAGTGACCTAGCTGACACTTACAGACAAATACAATCCAATATGATGTCAAATAGTCTTAAATGACTAACAAGCACATTTCCTGTGATGTTAGACTGTTCTGTGAGAACAGCATACCCCAAGGGGTAGCAAAATGGTGTCATTGCTGTGCCCTTTTACAGAGTCAGGATCATTCAGGAGAAATTACATGTGTGTCTATCTCAGAGAGAGGTATTAGTGAATGACCACTAACCAAGGACTTTGAGAGTTGTAGGCCTTTCAGAGTGGTAGCCTTGTCCTTACTAATTCTTCCTGATTTATGTATTTCTGGAGATCAGTAATGCTAAAGGTTCCTAATGAGGTTATGAAAAATTATTTGGACTCTCACTCAGATGTAGGGCTTTAATATGATCATGAATTTATAAACAGGTTAAATATTGCTTCAAGCGGCATTTACACCTGTAGCAGAATACTGAAACAAACCACCAAATAAAATAACAGTTGTACGGTAACTCTAAGAGCAGTTCAAATAATAAGAATTAAACATACCACTAGTAAATTTTGGTTCTTTGTACCTTGATAATAGTTGGCAGTCTGTGAATTTTGTAGTAATTGGGATATGAATGAAAAAGTAATAACGTGAACAAGATCAGATTTGTTACAATTGGATTTTCTAGAATGCATTAAAGATGTCGTATATCTGATGTCACTGCTGCTGTATTTTTTTTACTGTCTCTGAAGTTATTCTCCCATTTTGTCAGTCTTGATTTTTCTTGGTTGCTTGGGACATAAGCTACTGATTAGTAAAAAGGTTCTGAATTTTTGCTTGTTGTGAAGTGTAAATAACCATCTTATACTGTGATATCTTGTGGGAAAAGCAAAAAACAAAAAAATCAAAACAAAACCAGAAAAGTCAGGAATCTATTGTCAAAAAACCCCAGTTCTGATGCTTCCTATATTGGTATGCCACTTCAGCTGTAAACCTTTCAGCTTGCAAAACTTGTCTGAGAGTCCAGACAGCTGCTGGCATGCAATTCATGTTTAGAAGCCTTAGGTTGAATTGGTAATGGACAAAGCTGAGTGATAACGCAAATACAGTTCAGTATTTTGAGTACTTTTGAGGGCATTTGTATTTCACTTTGAATATGTAAGGAAGCTGCTTAAGGTCATTGATTCAGAACTCAGTTTTGGTTTTTTTGGATCTGGGGAGCAGATTATAGCAAGCATTGACTGAGAAGCAGAATTTTAATTGGAGAGCAGGAAGTCCATGTTTTAAAGATGTCACTATTCAGGATATTTGTCCAGATCACATCATAGAGTAACACATGAGTTCTGAGGTTGTGGGATGCTGTTCAACCTGAGGGAGAAACTTTACTTTGAAACTTGGCTACAACTACTTACCTGGTAAAAGCAGCTGGAATGACAGATGTGCACAATAACTGCCAAAGTAAATAGAACAGGAAATAACAAGGATGTCACTGATCTAGATAAACAATTTTGTCACCAAAGTATGAACTAACAGGAGATGTCATCACTGTTCAAACATTTTCTCTTATTTTCTTCTAGTGTAGTTCTTTTTCCTTCAATTTCTTTTACTTTTTTTTCCTCATTTCTAGGTGTTATTTCTGCTTTTTTTGTGTAGAGTGTTTGGATATACTGGAGACATATATTTGTAAGCTGACTTCTATCTTATGTCATGAGGGAGATCTCAAGGAAAAAACCATATTCAATCTGGTTTTAAGTGGCATAATAGTCATTACATAAATTAGATTGCAATGTGAAAAATACTAATCAATGAGTATTTGTATATGTTGAAATACAGTAATTTTAAGTTGAAATACTGTAAATATTTGGACTTGTTGGACATTTCATGGTCCAAAAAGAAATAGTTATGGTCCCTATAAGCGGGAGGTGGATAATTTTTTTTTTTTTTCTTTCCCCACCCAGCCCTGGGATAGGAGTTGGTTTAGAGTGATCCTTCTGGCCCTTACAGCTGCTTATTGAAATCTTTGCACTGTTTATGACTCTTTACTCTGCACTATAGAAAACTAGACCATGGAGAGGTGAAGGAATAGTTTCTGTTCTGAAAGCTTATGATTCATAAAGGCTTCTACCTTTCTTGATATGGTAAAGAAATGCCATCCAGAGGGATCTTGACAGGCTTGAGGAGTGGACCTATGTGAACCTCACGAGGTTCAACAAGGCCAAGTGCAAGTCCTGCACCTGGCTCAGGGCAATCCCCAGTATCAATATAGGCTGGGGGATGAAGGGATTGAGAACAGCCCTGCAAAGAAGGACTTGAGGACACATGTGGATGAAAAATTGGACATGAGCCAGCAACATGCACACGCAGCCCAGAAAGTCACTTGCATCCTGGGCTGCACCAAAAAAAGCATGGCCAGCAGGTCGAGGGAGGTGATTCTGCCCCTCTACTCTGCTCTGGTGAGATCCCCATCTGGAGTATGGCATCCAGCTCTGGAGTCCTCAGCGCAAAAAGGACATGAACCTTTTGGAGAGGGTCCAGAGGAGGACTACAAAAAGTGGTCAGAGGGTTGGAACACCTCTCCTGTGAAGAGAGGCCAAGAGAATTGGGGTTGTTCAGATTGGAGAAGAGAAGGTTCTGGGGAGACCTTGTTGCAACCTTTCAATATATGAAGAAGGCCTACAAGAAAGAAGGGGACAGGCTTTTTAGCAGGGCCTGCTGTGAGAGGACAAGGGGTTACAGTTTTAAACTAAAAGAGGGTAGGTTTATTTTGGACATAAGGAAGAAAGTTTTTACAAAGGTTGCCCAGAGAAGTTGTGGATGCCTCATCACTGTAAGTGTTCAAGGCCAGGTTGGATGGGGCATTTAGCAACCTGACCTAGTGGAAGACATCCCTGCCCATGGCAGGGAGGTTGGAATGAGATGATCTTTAGAGGTCCCTTCCAACCTAAACTATTGTATGATTCTTTTAAGGGTTGGGTGGGGATTTTGCTGTGCAGAGCAAATGTTGAGTCTCAGTGCAGTCCTGACAGGTAGTTTTGGCAGCTACCGCTAATTCCTGTGCTTCCTTCTACAATTAGAAATGCAGGTTGTCCACTGTCTTCTGCATTAGTGCCTTGCCACTGCTGGTATAGGAGCCAGACATAAGCACCCTGCAGTTCACAACAGAGCTGAAGCCACAAGCTGACAATTACCATCCTTTATATTTTCCTACCAATAAAAATGCAGTTATGGATGTTCTAGCCAATTGTGCCTGACACAGCTGAGGGAGCAAATAAGGAAGACCTTACACACTTCTGTGTTTTAACTGCTTGAAATAATACCTTGTCTGGCATTTTATATGTCTGTATGTGTTTATACTTTTGCAAAGGTTTTTGAAGTGTATATGGTAGACAATCTTAGTGGACAACTTACGAAACTGGAAGACTCTTTGTCGTCTTGGGGAAAGTTTATGTAGCTTTTCATATGGGGCAATTTATTTTTTTAATTGAAAGATGTAATCTTTCCTTTTCAGTCAGAGATGGAGAAGCCTAGAGGAAGGAAGAAAACTGCTATAACAGATTCAGAAGAGAAACTAAGCATAGATGACCTGAATAAACTGGGTCAAGAGCAGAAACTTAGAGGTAGTCAACGGGGAAGGAAGAGACCTGCAGTTGTTTCAGAATCTGATGAAACACAATGGCAAGAGGAAAAAAGGCTAAAAGAAGATGTAATAGAAAGTGAGGATGAACAGAACAGTCCACCAAAGAAAGGGAGAAGAGGACGTCCTCCCAAAGCAAATAATGGGGGAACACCAAAGGAAGAACCAGTAGCAAAGTCATCAAAAAGGAACAAAAAAAAACAACCGCCAGCAGCTGCAGCAGAAGAGGAAGAGGAGGAGGAAGAAAGGCAAACTGAAAACATTGAACAAAAACCAAAAGGCAGGCAAAATAGGACACCGAAAAGAACACAGCAGAGGTAAGTCTGTGTTCTTGTAAGCTGCATCTTTTTTATCCTTGGACATAAGTTATAATTTGATACTTTGCAATTTGGGTCTTCCTCAAAACAGAGCAGAACCATCTGAAACTAGTACAGTTGAATCAGCACAGTCTACGCCACAGAAAAGACGAGGAAGGCGATCAAAAACGCCACCATCACAGCAAAAAAAAGTGTAAGTGGTGAACATTTTCTAAATTTGTGTTTAGTGAAAATTAGAAATATGCCTCTCTGCCCCCAAACAATAATTTCCTGAAAATATTTCAGAATACTTTAATTGACAGTTAAGAAAATAAGTTGCCATTGTTATTTGTAAAATGGTTTCCCTAGCTGCTTCTCCTAGAGCATCTCAAACCAGAGCAAGAGGCTAAGTTTAGTGTGCTCAGGTAGCATAAATATAGCTTTATTCTTCTAGGAGAAAAGTCAATAAAGCACATGAGGGCCTTGAATATGGGGCTTTATTAGGACTTCAAGGAGTGAAAAGTGCTCCCCCTTGTTTTGGATAGGGAGGACGAATCAGACTGTTACTGTGGTGAAACAGTGTTGTGGAGAATTAAGTTTATTCTTACTCTCCTTAAATTTATGCCCACTTACTTTCTAATTTGCAGCCTTCTTATTATCCACTTGAATCATTTCCAAATGAATAAAATGTGCTACAATCTATGGAGGATAGTAGCTCTTGAAAACTCTAAGGCGTATTAAGCTCCAAAATAAAAGTAAACTCTGTGACTAGCTTCATTTTCTGTCTTGTGTCTACTGTAGAAAATTACAGGTGTGTCTACCTTTTCTGTACGTGTATATGCAATATCTGTAAAGCAGAAGTGTACAAGTGGACAGGATGTATTTGCCCACTGGTATCAAACTGCGGCTCATGGAACAGATTTGCAAGATTACTTTTCCAGAACCTGGTGATAAATTCCTTAGGGCACTACTTATGCACATCTTCAGTCTGGCATTTTGTATTACTCTGGGATTTTTTTTCTAGCTTCTGGGCTTAGTTAGCATCACGTTGATCTTCCTCTGGCAGTTTAATGTACCAGCTTGCCTCTCCCTGGATATCTTGCATACTGGAGATCTTTGCCTGACCAAGCTTGTACCCTCAGTTCAAATTCTAGTTTCACACCAGGTTGCATGTTCTGGCATTTTGCACACACAATATCCCAACCCTTCCAGTGTTCTCTTTCCCTGCCTCAGATCAGACTTTCCTGCTCATTTACTCTGTAACCAGAAACACAGGTCCCAACACTGTCTTGGTTACCACAGAAGTCACTACTACTTGTGCAGTGGAATAAGAGTTGGAAACTGTTACTGCCGTGATGAGAATACATGCTAACAAGTTATTGTTGGGTGATGTGCTATGTGGCATTTTTCAAAGTATTTGCTAAAAGGCATTTTAAGTAACTTCTGGTTCTCAGTGATATCAGTGAACTCCTTGTGTTTCTTTAGCCCGTTTTAAACAAAGTAAACTGTATCAGTACACGAGCAATATTGGCATAGTTCTCGTTCATGTGTACGTACATTGTTCCTGGCATTAGGAGCCCAAGTAAGTAGTTTCAGGGTTCAGAGTTGTTGCATCTATTCTATCTAGGTTTCATCCAAAAAAAAATATTGTGTGTGTGTGTTACTTTTTGTGATCAGACCACCCAAATTTTGACTGTCCTTTTTCCATATCTTCAAGAAAAAGATGAGATCGCAGTAGTTTCTGTTTTCAAAGTGTATTGTAGTCAGACCTTTCTCCCTTTCCTACATACATTCCTACAGCAGTTTTAACTGGAGGGAGCTGAGAGACTGACCAGTACTGTGTACCACAAGACAGAATATATTTAATCCAAATGCTTAAAGTTTTCTGGGTTCCTTGGGGATGGATTTGGCATAACAATCTGTGATTTTACCTATGAGGTGTCTGTGTGTAGCCTATTTGTGATAACTAATTGGATTACCAATTAGCGCATGCAAAGTGGCTTATTTTTGTAATATGTGAAAAGATAAACCTAGTTTGTGAATAACTTTTCTGATTCCTTTCAACTCTGTTGCTCCTTTCAGTCTTGAGTTGGGATAATTTGTATTGTTTCTCAAAGGATGTCGTTGGTTAGTGCTGAAACCCCCACTATACTAATAGTTCCTATATGCAGTTCAGACAGTTTATTTTGTACAGATCCTACAGTGGTTCTTGGGACTGAAAATGCCCACCACGTGTGCTTTGATGCTGTCAGAGGACAGTTGTTTTGGATCCCCCACTGGGGATTGGAGTGTGTCTCATTTGTCTGTCTGGAACAGAATTTTAATTGAATCCAAAAAGTCTCCTAGTTTGGGTGCAACAAGACTGCATCCACAGTAAGTGGCATGATGATTCAGTGATGTGATTCTGAACTGTGCTAATGACCCAAGCTCAAATGGTAACATGGGTGCAGCTGTGTAGTTCCGGATACATACGTAGCTGGCTTTTTTTTTTTAAGGCATGGGGGGACCTAGTTGTCATTTTAAGCAAATGGGTGCTTTTTGCTTGTGATTCAGCTCTCACGACTAATAAAGTCAATTTAAGATACTGTGACTGATTGTTCTTGATTATCCTGATCAAAGTAGTATTATTCTGATTATCCCTAGCTCTGAGCATGAGCTAGCATGGGCGATTTGCATTTCGGTTCATTATAGGGTTAATTTCATAAATAGCAACATGCGTTCTTCTAGGTCTATACAAATACAGTTACAGTTATTAGCATTTTGTTGTGTATAAACTTCTATATAGGTAGAGTACATCTACTCATGGAAATAAATAGAAGGAAAAAAAAACCGCACGAAGTACTAAGTCTCTGGCTGTTTGGCTTTTCCACTTCACTAGTTACTGTTCTGTGTACCTTCTTTGGCCTATATTCTGGCACTGAAGAGAAAAATCTGTCTTGTCTATAGAGGCAGAAATTATTCAGCCTTTTACTCCTAGCCCTCTCTTCTGGAATGATTTGGTTTGCAAATGCTGTTATCCATCCTCCTAGTTGCATTTCTGTTCCATGTATGGATGGACTGGATAGGTGTATGAGATAGAAGTACTACGTAACAGGAAATTTTAAGGCTGCTGCTCTTGTAAAGTAGTGGGTTTGCTCTCGTACAACTTATACATGTGCAGACATATATACTGTGAAGCTGATCTTAATTTTCTTCTGATTGTAGCCGTGCAGGACGTTCCAAACAAGCAGCCAGTAAAGAAAATGAATCTAGTGAAGAGATGGATGTATTTCAGAGTAGTTCACCTGTCAGTGACGACATTCCCCAGGAAGAAGTAATGGAAGAAGAGGAAGTTTCCACAATCAATGTAAGAGAAATGCCTGAGATTTTTCTGTGTGAGTCTTTGTGGTGTCCTCTGTGTATTGATGTTCAGAGAATGACTTCTCCTGTTCTCTGAATTTAACCTTTCTCCTTTAAAATGAATGAGGTGGTTGTCAACTGCTGCTGTTGTGTAGTGACACTGCACTGTAATTTCCCAGAGAAGCTGCATTTCTCAGAAAATGTCAGCTTTTGTCAAGCATCTTAAATTTTCTGTTTTGTTATACCTTTTGTTTTCTGTCTGCCTGTGTAGTACCTCATGGAAATTATTTTCCAGGTAACTCATGCCCATTCTTCTCAGCTAGATTATAACAGTGAATAATGTTTCCTTATACAAAATAGGAACGTGAAATGAATAGTACTGGAAAGTAAGCATGGAATCTTGGAGCAAAATCCTAAACCAATCTCTTCCTCTTGCCAGCATATGCAAATATGTTAAAATAAGTTTATATTTATTTCATACAGATACATCAGTACTGGTAGTAGTAGTACAAAAAATATAACTGTGAATGCCTTCACACTTTTGGACACCTGCTGACTGGAACATCTGAGTGTATGAAAATTCTGAAAAAGGAAACGAGATTATTTTTGAATACTTGAAGGATGCAGGGTCCATAACATCAAAGTTACGTTCTGATCATTGACTGAGACTTTTACCTTATACAAAATGAGTAATGAATGATACTGTATACAGTGACTCAAACATTATTGTGAGACTAAGCATTTTCTTCATTATAAAATACATAAATTCTTGAATCTTTCAAAATGTTTCTGTAAAAACATTTAAAGTACTTTTTCTCCAAACAGGTCCGTCGCAGAACTTCCAAAAGGGAAAGGCGATGAGTGAACATGTAGTTATCACCCTTCCAGGTGAAAGCTTTGAAGAATGCTTTTAATATAAAGCTTGAGACTGAATGAAGCTGTTAGTGCACTAATGGGGTTGCTGAAAAAAAGACAAAACCTATTTTACTTTTACTGCCCCTGCATTTGCAGTCCCTAGGTCACAAGCTTTAGCCACACACATGTTGATATCATTAACTGTGGATTTTTGTGAAGTGTAATGTGCGCTGGCTTTGTAGACATATGAACTAAAGAAGAAAACTGTAAATAGTTCTTTTTTTAATGTTTCTGACTTCTAAAGTGCTTGTATAGCTTTTATCTGCGGCTTTAAACTGACAGTGCCCCACTGTTTATTGGATCGGTTGATAAAAAAGAACAGTTTGTTGAAAATTGATCTCAAGCAATATCTGTCAGTGTTCGTATTTGTACTTGTTGACATTTAACTGTGAAAAAAATTATCAGTTGAACAAATAGTGCCACTTTCTTTTGCCACTATTTGTTGAGAAGAAGGAAAAAAAAAGTCTTTGTTCCTTGATGAATCTAACCTAGTGTTTACCTTTAGGCACCTACCTATCATCAGAGGTGCTAAATGACTTTATTTTACAGTTGAACAATGTTGGATAGGATAATACAAGAGACACAAATTGTGAAAGAAGTTGTTTGACTTGTTTTACACCTCAGTATTGATGCCAGACTTTTCTGGACTTCTAGTGGCATTGAAAATTCAAAAAGGATTTAAAATATTTTAATTTTAAAAGCGTGTTATTAAATAATGTACTGAATACCCTACCCATTTTATCTTCCCTTATCAGTTTTTATTAATCTACTGTATCAATAAAATTCTGTAACTGAATTTTTAATAGTCTAGTATGTTAATGTGTATAGATATTTCCTTCTGAACATGATGTTCACAAAGAGCAAATTATTACTACATATAATATGAAATCTGATATATAAACATTAGTGAAAATACAGTTCTTACTACAATGTAAAGTTAATCACAAAGAAAAATTTTATTGATGCAGTGTGTCTTTATAAAGCTGTTCTTGAGAGCCAAGTGTTTTGTATTTTATAGTGAAGTTGCATGTTTATGAAAAATGTGCTGAAAATGGGATGTAATGTTTTTTTGGAAACTCGTATCTAGCAGTAGTGTATGGTAGGTTGCCTCATGAGAGAACCTTTTATTGAGAGTTTATCGTACTTTTTGGTTTTGTTTTTTGAGCCAAATTTTTTTGGTATGAAGAGCTACGTTTTTGTTGAATAACCAGCTGTTGATTACTGCAGTCAAGGTATTCAAGATTTGAATGAAGCTCCATTTTTATTTTGTGCTACCATAGAGAGGTTGTTTTTTGGGGTTTTTTTAAGGTATAATTTGCAAAAAAAAAAAAAAAAAAGAGAAGCAAAATACTTAAAGCAGTATCCTGTATGCAGTTTTACAGTTTACAAACTGTGTCTTTGAACCAAAATGTATAGGTTACTACGCTATGCTTAGCCAAGCACATATTATAATTTCAGGTGCTGTTCTCCTTCTGGTTCCCTACAGCTGACAACAGTGAAAAAATCAGTTTCTAACTTAAGAAAATTTTATCTCAGAGTAATGGAGCATTTTCATAGAATCTGTCAATAAATGTATTAGTTGTAAGGTGGCCTGTAAAGATTAGAGGAAAGGATAATACTAAACCACGGATTTACCAATTTCCAAACTATAAGATCATCAGTAGAGAAAGCTACTAGTAGAGGATTTTTTCGTGATGGATTTTCTTTTGTTACCAATGGAAAAAGGTATTATAAACAATTTGATTATTCTGCTGCAGCTTAACTCCCCCATCCCTCCCCCAGTTTTGCTACAGTATCCAGCTTTTCAACTTTTATACCTATAGATACAAGGCAAACGCTGCCCAAAAAAGCAATTATGGTTGAGTTGAACTGACTTGGAAGTAGTTCGCACAACAGAACTGGCTTACTTATGCTTCAGCAGTGCAAATGCAAATTTTTTTAATGGTATAAAATGATTGAAAGCTAGCTTTATATTTTCCTCTTTGACAGAATTGCACTGAAAACATTTATGGAAGATGTACCTTTAAGTCCATTTTATACAAAAATATGAAAAATTGATGATGAAACTGCTGCAGACTTGAGGCTTTATGTGCATAAACACAGTTAGGTTAAACTTCATCGAATATTGATGCGCATTACTGATCATAATGTTTAATGTAAATTTGAACTATAGTTTTGCAATTTAAATGTTGATTTCTTGGGTTATAATGTGTAATTCATTATTTCTTGAGAAATAGGCACAGCAAATATTTCATTCTTATATTCAAACCTCTTAAGTTCATTCTCATCTCATAAAGAAAATGAATATTTTATGTACTAACATTTTGAGATCTGCGTACAGTAGCTACAGTAGAATAATTATGTATAAAAGATAAATTGCTAACATACAGTTAGCATGCTCTTCTGCAATGATAATGTTAAGTTTATAAAAATGTACTGTATTACATTAAAAGATCAAATTGAACTCACTGTTAACAAGTTCCAGTATGAAATTTTTGTGAGATTACCGAGGTATCTTGCTGCACTTTGCAGCAAATTAGGCTTATTTGTATTGACATTTCCTTTTCTTGCTGCAGTGCAACAGGAAACTTTCAGTGATCTGTAGTTCATATGCAAAATACAAACAGTGATTGTAATCTTGATACTAGTGTGTAAGAACAATTCACTCTGATTCTAGAATCATGGGATTTTTTACTTGTCACGAACTCAGTTAGTTAATATTTAGGGCTAGCTAATGCACTAATAGGAATGAAACACGAAATTGCTTGAAACTTCTAGTGTGAGTGCACCTATTCCACCTAGGATATTCTAGAATCCTGTATTAACTATAATTGACTCTACCAACTGACTCTATTTCCTAGCAAAATTGAACCCATTTTCAAATATTTTGACATTTGCTGTTTTGACATTTCAATCCATGTGAACAAAACCAGAAGAATTTACAGAAAAGCATTAATATTAAAGACATTTCCACTGAAAATGAATATGCTCAATTTGTGAGTAACTTGCAAACAACTTAGACTTGAAGATTAAATACTTCATTCTGGTATAGCATTTATGATCTAATGTTCTAAAAAAACCACCACCAAACCTTACCTGGAGCTGTGTGTGCAGTTTTCTTGCCGGTTTTTTGCATGTGTAGGTTTTGACAGATTATCAAAGTCTGCTTTTGTGAAGGCTCACAATAGGGTTTGGATCCTGTGAGTTTACATCCTTAGGTTCTGTGGGGTTAGTTCTTAAATACATTCGTCCTACACAAATACAAGTACAAAACCAAGTACATTGGTACATTTGAATATTCTAACACTTGTGCATGCAGGGTATGTAATGAAAAGAGCATAAATGTATCTTAAAACTATATAACGCAGACATAGAAAATACAGAGTTTATATGTGTATGTTGTAGAGATTGATACATCTCTACCTCATCAAGGTAGGTGCAGTACATATTTTACGAAGAATTTTTTAAAGAAATGCTTTCAGGGATGCCACTGTGTTTGCCCAAGGCAGCATGTCAACGAACACATGATTAAGATGAGTTCTAGACAGCCGTCCTGCTAGTCTGATGGCTCTGTGATGACCAAAATGATAAAATTCACCTGACGAGACCCTCTGTCCAGTCATACATCAGGAGGAGGAGGAGAACTTGAACGCATTCTTTTTTCCTGTTATGTTGACAGATTGCCATTCCAGTCTTTGTGTCTTTGTTGGATGTTGCCTTTACAAAAGATGTTTACCAATTTAGGTGCAATTTCCTAATGCTGACAGAAGTGACTTATATTCCACAGACGTAAGCAGACTGCCTGCTGTGTCAGTAGGTTTGTCCAACATACTTGGGACACCTGCTTCATTACATACAGTACAGCTTCTAGTGTTTCACTGCTAGTGGAAAAGTAAGAAGCTGAATGTTGGCAGCTGGGATAGAAATACAGTAAATAACCAACCAATTTGCTTTAAAGTTCTTCAAATTCTGCTGTCTAAAAGATCTGACCTCTGCACAGAGATCACCAAGTGCCGTTATATTTGTATAGGCAAGATAAACATCGTATCATACAGTGTGTATGTGCAGTAAGGGAAAGGTTTCACGCTTGCAATTTCTTCAGTGCCTCACTACAGTCATGATGTGATTTTTAGTAGAACTTTCATTTCTAAAATGAAGACGCATGTTGTATATTTTGAGGTAGCAGCATCATATCGTATCTATGTAAGAAGGAAGAAAGTCTCTCAAACTCAGATTTCTACCCCTGCAAATCAGTATTTCAGTAATCATGTGATAAGTTGGAATTCGTTTTAACATACAGTTTCTTTGGAAGATGAATAGCATCTTATAAGGTGTTTTATTTGGCTAGATGTGTTTCTGATGCTTGTATTGTACCTCACGTATGTAGGTATAAAGGAAGGCAGTACTTTGAAAATCAGACCAGTGTTATCGAATATGTTGCCTGCTTACTTGGAAGTAATTTTATTGTTTAAAAAAAATGCAGTTCACAAATTTGTTATGTTTTTTTGAACAGATCCAGAGAGCTTAAGGTTTTAGATTTTTTTGGTTCTGTAAGACTATGTCAGTATTGCTGCCTTTTAGTTAGTTTCGATAGAAGACAGTTGCTGGAATTAGAACATGCAGTATAAGAGAACACATGATCTTAGTAACAATCTAAGTAGTAATTTCTGTTGGTATTATAATATAAAGGAATGTGTTACAATGAAACATTCTGGCCCTAAAAAGCTTGCATTTAAAAAATATATTAAGAGGACATGCTGATAATGTAAACCAGCTTTCTTCTAAAGTCACTGCACCTTGAAATAGTCTGGTTTGGAACAGCTGGCTTTTTAGTAGATATATTTTAAGCTTACAGGTTTCTGTGTTCCTTGTATGTTTCTATTCAGCAAAATTAAATTCTTGTAAACTAAAGATATTTTAAAAGAATTTTTAATCCATATTTAATAAAACAATAAGGTGCTCTTGTAAGCAGCAAGGTTGGGTTTTTTTTTAATATAGCCATATCTCTAGATGCAATAACATGTCACACAAGCCTGACGTACACTACCGTTTCTCTGGAGCCTTTGACCTGCAACATACTAGTCAGTAGAAACTGCCTTTATTTTACCCCCAAAAGGCATTACTGTCCTTTCATAACCATTTCAAAAGATAAGAGCTGGAGGAAGGGAGAGAAAAATTAAGGTTTTATTTACTTTATGTTCTGCTATATTTAATATGATGTGTGGAGGTGTGTTGGGTGAAAAGTGGGATATTAGAAGTGAGTTACTAATTTGAAAGGTGCTAGAGAGAGATGAGTAAAGGGTAGGGAATGAACAGATAGAGAGATGGAAAAGCAGTTACTCGGTACCACATGACCAGAGTTAGGACTTTTCTGTTCAAGATGAAAGCCTAGATGAGGGAAACTGAAGTTACTGATGATGGTTCTATCATTATCAATACTTATTTAAGAGAGAACTGAGGATATGTTGCTTTCTTTGATTTGGAGGAAGAGGTTGGAGTGTTGAAATATGTGTAAGAACAGGCATAGAATTGAGACTAGTGCCCAGAGTGTGCTGGTGGAAAGAGGGTGATAGCTGCTGCTAAGGGCAAATACTATTACTAAGCGATTTGGAATAGTTAGGCAAAAGAGGATGCTAACCCCCATAGGCAGGAAGGTAAGTTTAAATGCAGCAATAAAAATGAGGCAAAAGAGGCCAAGATATAAGCTATCTGGAAACAAGAGCTCTCAAAGCTGCCTAATAGCAACAGTCTTCCCAGGTGCACTCTGCAGAGAGCAACATAGATCCATCTGTAATGATGTCTCCCACAGTGCCTCTCACTAAATCTTTCAACACGACCTCTTTCCTTGACAGCTTTTTGTGAAACCCTGATGACCCAGTTTTTCCTACTAATTTCAATATACCTTCTCGTCAGCCTGGGATGGTACTCCCCTTCCCTCACATATGTATGTCCTCTCCTGTGGGACGATGTGTTTCTTATGGCCAGTCATTGCTGCTTTTCCTTCCCTTCAGCGGGCCCCAACCAGCCAGATTTCCAAATCCTTGTCATTTCTGACATGAGTTCCTCTCTGAGAAGGTGGTCGGTCACTGAAACAGCTCCCCAGGGCAGTGATCATAACACTAAGCCTGTCAGAGCTCAAGGAGCATCTGGATGATGCTCTTAGTCATATGGTTTCATTTTGGGTAGTCCTGCAAGGAGCAGGAAGGTGGACCTGATGATCCTTATGGGTCCCTTCCAACTCAAGATATTCTGTGATTGCAAATGCAGCCATTGTGCTGCTTGTTTCACAGCCACCAAGTTGTTAAACAAAATCAGTCATCACATAGTACCCAACTGCATTGTGTATCGGAAAAGGTGTGTACAAGTTCCGTAGTTGAACTAGAGACCTAGTAGTTGACCTGCTGCTACATTTTGATATCTTGTTTTCCCAATATGTAGTGAACCTCCTTTCAAGGTTATACAGTACTTCTCCAAAATTGTGAAGCTGTCTGGCAGTATCTGGCCTGCTTTGTCCAATGAAATAGTCATAAGGACTCCCCTGAAGCATAAGTGGACAACTCTGTGCTACCAAATACAAAACAGAGTGAAAACCAAAAGGAGGAATAATTTGGAAGGATTTGGGCAGAACTTCAGTTCACTTCTTGCTGTTTGTATTAGGGAAGAAGTAGTCTTTGGTAGGAACGTGAAAGAAAATGAGGATTGTTGCAGTAGGGAAGATCAAGTTTTGCCAAACCATTTTCTTGTATTCAGGGAAGGAAAACTTACTCAAAATACATATTGCATCAGCAACTTTTAATGATTATGTACTTGGGTAGTATCCCAACAAATGTGTGACAGTGGGTTATGTGATATTACACTAATTCTGCATGGGATGGTACTTAAATCTCTGCAAAGAGCTAAAAATTAATTTTGTTTTATTCTTCCTAAGCTGCTCTGCTACTTGTATTGAGTATTTTTATATAACTCTGGTATTAAGTATCCATTGCCTGCTTTCCATTTTTGTATTTATCCAAAATAAGGAAGTGAGAGATGTCCATAACACAGAACTAGTGTCACAGTGCTACCATATTTAGTTTGGATAAAATACTTGATGTATCAGGAGAACACTTTAAATCCATACTTAATTCATTAATTTGTTCAAAACTTATGACCCTAACCTTCTTAGTTTCTGTGCTATTTGATATTGAATTTGGAACATAGTTTTTTCTTTTGTATTGTTTTGGTTTTGCAATTTGGGCTAAAAGAGCCAATTATGATCTGCCTAAAAAAAAAAAAAGAAAATAGTAGTATAGAATACGTAGTGTGTTGCTGCTGCATACCAGAACCTTCACCACAGAAAAATCTTATACGTTGTTTTCATTGTAAACATAGTTGTTTCTCTTGGAGCCTATGGAGGTGTAAAACAGCTTTCAGCAGTCAGGGCCTTCCTTCTGTTCTGTCCTACGCTTCTAACCTACATATGGTGTTTGTACATACAAACACTTGGCATAAAGCAACAAAATGAAGGTGGAGCTTTGAAATATTGTCTTTATAGTATACATAGAATTGCAAACCTTTTGCCTCTGACTACATTTACCAAAAGAACTTACTGCTTGAGGTTAGAGATGTTTTTCGGTCTTCAGAGAGCTATACGGCTCTGTTCTCCCTCAGGTGGTGTGTAAGTTTGTGTGCCTAGTGCCATGTTTGGTTCTTTAAATTTCGCAGCGAAATAGCTTTTTGTGTGCTATTTTCCTGCCATGTGGTCTGTTATCCTGTTAGAAACTAATTCACTTCAGACTGCCTTGATGGGCTTTACTGAGCAAGGTCTTTTGTCTATCGTCCTGACTTTACAGGGGCTCATGTTTGAGTGGGGAATAGTTTTTGGGTGACTTTCTCCATACTAAGAGAGAAAGGGACATGTTTCAAAAATTACTGTAGGAAAGAACCATTTTTTCAGGTCCCTTTGCATATCTAGGTGGGCCTGGGCACAATCCAGTTCTCAGAATAAACAACTTTCTATTATTAGTACTAAAGACAGGGAACATTCTTCTGAAGATATCTCAACACATTTCATTGTTGTGCCAAGACACCCTGAGATCTCTCAGCTCAAGCAGGAGCTATAGAGGGCCCAGTAGAATACAAAAAACAGCCTTTTGGAGATAGTATAGCTTTGGCCTTCCCAAACGAGGACTGCATGGGTGGTCTGGAGGTCACGGGTGACTTTGCTTCTGTACCTGAGGAAATGGTACCATTCTTATAGTTTCTGTTCTCAGCAAGGAAAAGTATTCCTTAGTACTGAAGCCATACCTGTTTAGGACCCACCACCCTATTTAAATTCAAGAGCGATGAGGACTTCTAAGTAGTTGTTAAGTAGCTGGGTCATTCCATTTGTTATAAAGGGACTAAAAAAACCCTAAGTATTCCTCAGTTTAAATTCTTAGGTTGAATGACTGAGGCAACTTGGGGACCTTCTCAAGGTGGATCCCCTGTCTGAACCTCTGGTTTCCATGTTTTTGGTAACGAAACATAATGTTCCTGGTAGCCATTACCTCTGTGAGACACAGGGAGATACTCACCCTCACATCCTTTTCTGTTGTCTTTCAGCCACATTTCTCCATTCCTCTACTGTGTTCATGTCAAAAGCAGTGGGAGTTTCATCCCAGCCAGAAAATTGCTTCAAGACTTTTTCTTGTGAGCCTTTTGCTTTTAGGTCTAATTTGTCTGTCACAATCTTGATATCAGAAGGCATTTTGATTTTTTTCTTTTTAACTGCATAGTTTCAGGCCTTTGGACACCTTCTAAGCTGCTTATTTCCCCTGTAGGTGTTCTGTCTAGGTGTTCTGCTATTTCTAACCAGTGACTACAACAGAATAGTAGTTTGTGTCCAGGCCTTCCATAAAATATTTCTTAGGAGGTCCGTGTGGGTTCTGCCAGGACTCAGATGGCTCTCGGAGCAGTGCTTGAAGATCTGCTCTATTCTGGTTATGCCCTGTGCGTCTGTGTGCAGCCTCATCCGTGCTTTCACAAATCTAAAATCAGATTTCACCACACAAATTCCACCATTAGAGCTGATGGGGGGGTCCTCTGGCAGACAAGTACTGCACACAGCATGGTGGGGTTTTTCTTGAGAACCTTCTCCTGTGCTTGATAGTAGCTAACTGCTGCTAAACTACTAACTGCACTAAAAATGGTGTAACACTTTTATGGAGTGCACCCCGGTGTACTTGAAGAGAAAGTAAGTTAGTGGATGCAGAGTGGGCGAACTTTGAGAGACATGAGCATCCTACTTGTTTTCTTGTCCTTTGTCACCTACTCTGGATACATTCCTACAGGTGAGAGGTACTGAAATGCTGAGTATGAGAGGAGAGAGAATCTAAAACGTGAGATCTTTTCATATGGCAAGGGAAAGCTCTCCTGTCTCATATGGCAGAGAGAAATACACTCATGTAGGAACCGTGGTTATTGAAGTAACATGTGTGTTTACTTCCTTTCTGTCTTTTCTGTTAGTCTGCTGAAGCATCTGATGTTGTAATTTCCTACAGAGCAGGAACTGAAATGGAACAGTTTTGTCATGTGTACATTCATGAGAGAGGGCAGGTTGGGAGTATATGCTGAAAAACCCTGATAATCCTTGGACTTGGGTTCTGAGCACACCTGTGAAATCATTCATTGGTAAGAACTCCAGTGCCTGTTAGTTGTGCCTCTTATTTTCCCTCCTACACATGTACATTGTTAATGTGCTGAAGCAGACTGTAGTGAAATGGTCCTGAAAACACAGTTGCAAGTCTTAAGCAGTGTATTGTTTTCCTTATGAACCATTGTTCTTACTTTTTTACACACAGCATAGACTGCTGTGGAAGTGGTCTGAAGGGCAGGTATCAGGGGGATGGGGCCAGGCTCTGTTCAGTGGTGCCCAGCAACAGGACAAGGGACAACAGGCACAAACTAGAACACAGGAAATTGCATCTGAACATGAGGAAAAAGTCCTTTGAGGGTGACGGAGCACTGGAACAGGCTGCCTAGAGAGGCTGTGGATTCTCCTTTCTGGAGATACTCAGAATCCACCTGGATGTGGGTTTAGATCCTGTCCAGCCTGCTCTAAGTGAACCTCCTTTAGCAAGGGGTTGGACTAGATGATCTCCAGAAGTCCCTTCCAACCACTACCATTCTGTGACTGTGTGATAGTGGCTATGAAGTGGACAGCTACCAAACTAGGGGGAAAGTTCAGTTCCTCATGAGAGAATAGAGTGCACTGTTGCTTTACATAGCAGGCAGCATATGAGTTCAATAAAAGATTGGCAGTAGCCATGGAAAACTCAGAATTAAGAAAAAACATCAGCATATACATGGCTGGGTTTTTTTGTATCTTGTGTATCTTTCCAATTTCTTTTGATGTTTCTGCCATGGGTTCCTATCCACTCTTCCCTTCTTGGTAGTCGTGTCTAATAGCACAAATACCAATAGGGAAAACCAAGTTTATCTCGAGAAAAAACACGTCTGAAACTCTCAAAGTTCTGCCTATTTTCTCAACAGCAGAGGCACTCTGCTCTTTGCTGTATGTTCACTGGCCCACAAGGCTTTGATGAGCAGCAGTGACTAAAAACAGCCCTTGAGAAGGAGGGTTTATCCCCACTTTCACTGGAACATGTACCTGTTTGCACAGGTTTTGCACCTGTTTGCTGAGAACCAGAGCTATGCAAGAGGAAAACTGATAACAAATGGACAATGGTGGAATGGAATAAGGGAAGAAATACACTTTTCAAACCCGGAGAATATCCTAGGAAAAAAGGAGTCCAAAATAAATGCATAAAAAATGCAAACTTGCAGATTCTTGTAGATAACCTTTTGAAGTAATGCACTGAATTTGAGATATTGGTGGTGTTCAGGTGATTTATTGAGAAAATGTCTCTATGACTAAAAAATTAAAAGTATTTCAGCCCTCTGCAAAGAGGAGTAACTTCACTGAACACTGCATGAACAGTCACATGGTGACCAAGTCACATAACACTGTCCTGAAGGGAAGCAGTATAAATTCATGCTGCTGAAAGAAGAGTGGTAACAGGTTTAGATTCTAGCAGTGTGGTATCACTTAAACAATCCCCTCAGCAAGCTTCTGTCCAAGGGAGAACTTTGGCCAGTTGGGATGAAAGACCAGGTGATTTACTGCTGAGGTAGAGCAAGAAGTCAAGGGAGAAGCAGGTAGTTAGAGTTACAGAACCATCATGATCAAGAGTAGCTTGTCACAGGTTTAAATGCGCCACAGTGGATGGAGCTGGAAGATAAAAACATGATTCCTGGGATGGGAAAAAGCTGCAAGCTGAAATTCTTCCTGGGCATGTTCCAAATAATCCATAGAGTGTTTCAATCCAGGCCACATTTGAATTAGATGAGACAGGAAATAGATTTTCTGGCTGCTTATACTGGAACACGAAGATTTTTCTCTTGCATCTGTAAATAGCCTAGTTCTAGGCTTAGGAGGTATCAGTCAACCAGATGGGTAGAAACAGTGGTTGGACAATGGCTGGGCGCTGGTTGACAGGCTGCTCTTCCTCAAGGCTGGTAACAAGTGGAGTGCCGCAGGGATCTGTTTAATGTCTTTATCAGTGACCTAGAACTGATGGCAGAGTGCTTGCTCGTGAAGTTCCCAGATGACACAAAATGGGAAGGGTCAGTCAATATGTTGTCATGCAGAGGCACCTAGAGTTCTTGGAGGAATGGGACCAACTCATGAAATTCACTAAGGACAAATGTGAATTCCAGCTCCTACACAGGAAGAACCCTTGGCAATGATACAGGGTTGGGGGCTGACCAGTTTGGTCAGCAGATCTACTGAAAATCAGGCGGGAGAGTTGATAGACAGCATTGTGGGATGTATTAACAAGAGCAAAACCAGCAGGTAATTAGGCGGTGATTATCCCCTCTGCTCAGTACTTATTAGACCACATCTAGATACTGTGCTCAGTTTTGGCACCCCATGAACATGAAAGACTGATAATTTCCTATTAGTTCAGTGGAGGGCCACCAAGATGGTCAGGGCCTGGAGTACAGGCCCTGTGAGAGGAGGCTGATAAAGCTGGGCTTTCTGTGTAGTTTTGGGAGACTTAAGAGCAGCCTGCCAATACCTGCAGGGAGGTTACTGAGAAGATGGGCCCAGGCTTTTCACAGCAATGTATGGTGGGGAGGAAGGGAGACAAAGTCAGAAGCTGAACCTGGGTGTAAGGCTGGATGCAAGGAGAAACTTATGAAGAGAAAATGACTAGGATGGGGTCAATCATACAGCGGAACAGGTTGCCTGGATTTTACAGTCTCCCTTGGAGATCAAGAACCAGTTGCATAAAGCCCTAAGTAACCTGGCCTGACCTCGTGGCTGACCCTACTTTGAACTGGATTTTGGACCAGAGACCTTCTGAGGTCCCTGCCAGCCTGAATTATCCTATGATCCCATTCCTGTGACAGCATAGCTTAGGAAGTATGAATCTCGAAATAGGGAAACTTTCCCTGGCTTGGCAAATTTAGGTCACTCTACTAAAACATTCAATTTTTATTCCACCTGCCATTTAGCATCACTGTAGATAAGCATTAGCATAATTTAGAAGATAACAAATACAAAGCTAATAGATTGGTTTATCTTAATTTTTCTGACTTGTGATTATATTTAAGTGTGGGTTCAAAACAGCTTATCATACATCCGTGCATGTCTATATGACTATGTATCTGCATGCTGCATGCATGCAGGCAGCTTGGAACCAGATTTTTACTTTGTGCCTGATTTCTGGTTATTAGTACCAGGGATGTCTGCATGGTTGTGTTGATGCAGTTTGTGTTAGTATTACAAATCAGGTAGTATATTCAAGGCCCTTTATGACCATGGGCATAAAGGTTCATAAAGATTCATGGTTCTCCTAAGCCACTGAGTCCTAAATTCAAATCTCAAGATAACTGTGGTGGACTTTGGATCTGAGTAAGTGAAGAACTACTTTAGCATATAGTCAGGTTTATTTCAAGAATTTTAAAATTATTTGATGTGGCAAGATGAATATTCCTCAATGGACAACTGTCAACACTGAAGGTAGACTCAAGTTGCTGGAGACACATGCTTGAGGAATTGTACATCTGTTTGAGGCAGCCAACAGGCACAGCCTTTTGTGCAGCAGTTTCTGGGCTCTGCTTTGAAATCTTCTGGATGTTCTGAGAGTTTCTCCTGAGGTTGGTGGAAGAATTCCAAAGCCTTTTGAGGACCATCAGTGTGCTGCTGCATGTGAGGATACTGGAAGCTTGAACAGGTCCAGCTTTTTCCTGAAGAAAGGGGGCTCTCAGCTCCTGTTCAGCTGGTTCCTGGCCAAAGCAGACACACTCCTTTCTGGCAGGTATGTACAAGCATTGGCCGGCTGAGAACTCTTGCTTTCCATAGCAGCAGTTAGTGCAGGATAGAGCCGGGGACCTTGCTGTGAACAGCAGACTGAGACCACAGCCCTGCTATGGTGAGGATGTGCCACGGAGCACAGACCCCAGCAGTGCTGGACCAACTGCTCCTGCCAGCAGCCTCAGCCCAAGGGCTGGAGCAGAGGGATGCTGGGTAGATGGGCTTTTGCCCACAGGAGGTGGGTGCTTGGGAGGGTCTGCATTGCCAAGTAGTAGAGCTATGGGATGCAGGCAAGGGCCATGCAGCATCAAGGATGACGAGAAAGATGAACCAGATCTTCTCCAGGACCCCAGAGGTGCAAAAGCCTGAAACCCCCAAAAGCTGCACTCAAGCAGGTACAGTCTGTTCAGTGGGAAAGCAGGACTCCCACTATGATGAAGGCTGGGAGTTGGTGGCTTCTGGCCCTAGAAACATGGCTCCTGCTCCCCCTGCAGATCTGCTACTAGGGAAGAGATGCAGTGCAGGCAGCAGACGAGGGGCTGGAAGCTCCCTCCTGTGCAGCTCGGTGCCTCAACTGGCAGCACTGGGAGAAAGCAGTGGATGGCAGCACTGGGAGACTCCATCTGTGTATCCAGCCTGGTATCTAGTGATGCTTGCTGGGGGCTTGGATCCTGCTTTTCTATGTGGGCACCAACAATGTGCCTGGGGAGACTAGGAGTAGTATGGGAGGGAAATGGTGATCCCCTATCAAGTGATGGATCAGGCTGGCAAGCAAAGAGAATCAACCAAAGAAGTGCTGAAAGGGGCCAGTTTTGATAAAAGGAAGTACTTGCAGCAGAGTTTTACAGGGGAAGGTCTCATGCCTCTTCTGGGAAATCAGAACTGCCTGCCTCTCTGAAGCGCCTGCACATGAATGGACATGCCATGATGAGCAAACAGGAGAAATCAGAGGTCTGTGTGCAGTTACAGGGCTATGAGCTAATTCAGATCACAGAGATGCGGTGGGATAGCTTACATGACTGGAGTGCCACCATGGATGGATACAAGCTCTGAAGGAAGGTTAGAACAGGAAAGTGAGGAGGCGGAGTTGCCCTGTATGTGAGTGCAACAGGGGTGCAAGGAGCTCTGTGTGGGATGGATGAGGAGCCAGCTGAGAGCTTATAGGTCAGGATTAGCAGGAGGCCAACATGGGTGACATTGTGAGTGTCTGCTATTGGACTGCTTGATCAGGAAGAAATAGTAGCTGACGCCTTCTTCAGACAACTGGAAGAAGCCTCATGTTTGCAGGCCCTGGTCCTTGTGGGAACTTTAACCACCAGAGGTTCCCTCCAGCCTTGAGCGTTCTGTGATTCTTGGCCTTCTAGGAAAACTGCAGTGAGAATACCAGTCATGGGAGTGAAGCACTAGAAAATTACGTAAGAGGTTGAGTGTTTGCTGCTATTGAAGACACTTAGATGACTTATCCATGGTCTTTGTACAAGGAGATTATGGACATCTGGAGCTTGGCCATGCATCCTTTGCTATATTCTTCCCCTTTAGTGGGGATGGTAGTGTTTTGGCTACTGCAATGCACTTGGCTGCTTATAACAGAGAGAGAAGGTTAGACCCTTCCTCTTCTATCATAGAAAGACAAAATGTTAGCTCCTGCATCTTGAACTGAAACACTACGTTGCCTTCTCTCCAGAGGTCTTTTCATCGCTCTAAATTGGCCAGATCAAGAGATTGATGGCGGAACTGCTCTGCTGACAAGAATTGGAGATAAAAGGCTGGTGGAGCAGCCTCTACCTTATTGCAAAAAGGTTTTAACTCATGGTTTGTTTTTTCACTCAGTCCTCTTCTATAGGACTTGAGACTCCCAAGAGTTATGTTAATGGGTAAATGGGGTGTTTTGTTAAGCAGACACACTACCATAAGCAGGATTGTTTCCAATAATATGGCATTCCACAAGGATAAGTCTGTGTGTCCTTCTCCATCACAGGTCTTATCTACTGAAGGAAATAAAAAAACCAATCCAAACCAAACAGGCCTTTTCCTGTGTTACGTATGTAATAGTTATTGGCAAGGATTTTAACTTTCCTTCCCACAAGGAAGGCTTAGAGTCTCTTTGAGGATGTGGGAGGTGCCAATGTGTGTGATGTGAACAGCAGAAACCAGGACAAGCACAGGAGTTCATGACTGGACTGGCATTTGTTGGGGAGGGAGGCTGAGATCAAAGAAAAGAAAGGGGTTGTACTGGGAAACTGTATTGTACAAGCTAGACAGACTGCCTCCAGTAGTGGCCAGAAAAGGGTGCTACGGGGGAATAAGAACAGGATAAAAGTCTGTGGTAACTCCCCCAGACATCCCTGCTGCTGTGAGCTATTTTCAGGCCAAAGGATTTCCGGAGCTTGTTGCGGTTTAACTGTTTAGTAACTTGCAATGGGTTTCCCTTCCAAGTCCAGTCTCCCTTTCAGCCCACAAAAGCTACACATGCAGAGCGCTCCTTGGCAAGCAGCTACTGTGTGAGCTACCTCTGGTTATGTGTTCCCGAATCCAGTTCTTACTACCTTCATTTGACCATCCCTAATTCTGTTTGCAGGGGACACGCTGAATGGTCAGCCCTTGACCACCTTCTTCATGCTGATTAGGCTTTTACAATACCGCTGCAGTTATCTGTCTTTTGTGGGTTTTTTTGAAGGCTATAAAAAGCCATCCCATGTCTTTCAAAGATGACAGCAAGGATAATCAAACTTTTCCTGTTCTGTTATGTCATTTTGACATGAGGAGGCTGGAACTGTCCCCAGTTTTGGCATAGTGATGGTTCTTTATTCCTTCTAATAATTCCTACCACTGGGTTTTCTTCTTTGAGCACTGAGCTGCTGTTTTAATGGAAATATCTTACAAAGTGCCAAAGTCTTGCTCATGAATGGTAACAGTCAGTTGAGAGTGTATCAAGAAAATTTCCTAACTATAGGAGAAGTTTACCTCCTCTGCCTTACTCAAGGAGAGTTTAAAGTGGCGGAAAATGTGAGGAGGAGAGACAGTACTTTCTTGCTCTTTGCTTCGGACAGCTGAGCCCTCTTGCTTAGGATCATAAGCACTGAGACTGAGAAGTCTGCACTGGGTAGTAGGTGAGCCACCACTTCATTACCCACCCAGGAAATACTTTCTTCACCCAAAACAGTTCAGGTTCCCTTTCACCCTGTGTTCTTGTTAAATACCTTCAATCTATTAAATACCCCTAAATTCCTCAGTAGCTCTATTCCCTTGCTTATGTGCAAATTTTTACTAAGTGTGGCATGTCAACATTTACTTAGGCCTTAAAGTGTCTGCCACCACAGCTGCATTTGTCACTTGACCATCCACCTGGAGTTTTTGTAGGTAACTCCTCCTTTCTATTTACTCTTGTATTAAAAGATGAATTGACCGGTTTTGCAAACCAGCCTCTGCACACACCAAAATTAGTAAGAAGTTTCTTGTTTTCAGTGGGAACAGAAAACTGTCCAAGAGCAATCTGCATTTCACTGAAACAGTGCTCTGGTTTGTGTACCTGTGGACAGGGTGTGCATCTCTCACATGAACAGTGTAGTATTTAATGAACTAACGAGCTGGTAATTAGCTAGCAGCACATATAGAATGGCTGTAATACTGTGATATTCTGCTACTAAAGAATGAAAAGCAAAACTGTGTAGGCTTGCAACACCTGAAGAGGAAAGACCTCACTGGTAATGCCACTTTGTTAGCAGGAGCTCCCAGTACTTCAGTTAAAAACGAGCAAGTTTCTTCCTGGCTGACTACTTTTAAAATTTATGGTCAGCCCTGCAGCATCTGATTCTTTAACTTGGGTTTCACTTAGCCTGTGGTGCTGTTGTCTATTTAAGCTTCTGTGTCTGTTCCCTGCTGTGTTGGTATTTAGTATGAATAAGACAGGCTTCGTACTCTTGGTTTTATTTTTTCCTAAGTAAATCTCCATTTCTAAAGGCTCTTCAGAAACAGGCCTGTGTGTATGAATGACTGAAGAGATGGTTGAATGTGACCAGCAATGAAAAAGGTGCCAACCCTCCCTCCTTGTATTTCATTCTGTTGTGAACAATGCCTCAACGTGTCCATGATTCTGTAAGATGATGTCATGATGTTTTTTTCTTGGTTACTGTTGAACAGATATGCACACCAGACTCTGAGACACTTGAGAGATTTGTGCTGTAATCAGTGACAGAGAGAAGGACTGAGTTAAAATGGTTCTAAAGGTTTTGGTAGTTTCTCTAAGGTTGAATATCTTCATGTTGGGATACCCTGTGGATTATGGTGAGAGAGATCCTGGAAGCCAACTCATGGTGGCCTGATCTGGGGAGCTGAGCAGCTGCACCCCAGTCTGGGGTGTCCCAGTTGGCTGCTGTCCTGAAATGGCAGCAGGAGGTCTCTCCCAACCAAGGCAGAGGTGCAAGAGGACATATGTCTGTGCCTTGCCCCTTCCTCACTTAAACAACATCTTGTGGGCCTTTGGGTTGGGCTTTGGACAGGCACACGCAGAGCTGCTGGGCTGTTAGCACTGCGCACGTTGCCTGAGCAGCTGTTCCCCATCTCCTCTGAGGGAAAGAGGCACCAGGCCAGGCAGAAAGCTCCTGCAGGCTGGGTCTGGCCTGCAGACCCTGGCTGGTCTCTGCTGAGCTAGCCCATCCATGCTGTAACTGCGCTGAAAATTATCTGCTTGTGCAAGATTTATGTACTTTAATTAGCGTGGTTTGACGTGGGGTGTGTGGGTATAACTGATCACATTCTGACAGTAGTTTCTGCTACTGTTTTGAACGTCCGTACCTATAAATCCAAGACAGTTAACATGTATTAGGTTTGGCACTGTTTCTGAAGTGTTGCTTTAGATTAATGTCAATGTTGTATATGTATTGACTCTTTCTTTTTTTGATCTAGGAAATTAATGTTACCATTGTGAGCAACAAATAGGCCGTTTGAAAAGGTGTAAGGCTGAATTATCAGTGAGGCTAGTGGGCGTTAACATGAACTACTTTTTTTCTCTGTTATTTTATATCAGCAAAATTGCTGATAAGGGGATTTGATTAAGAGAAGAAAGAGCAAGTTTGGTGACTCCACTTTATAGGCAGGCGTCCTCTCAGCTATGCATTATGGATCATAAGAAGTAGTTTAAAAGCACAGTTTGCAGACTAGGCAAAAATATTCAATCATCTGATAATAATTCTGATTGCAGTCCAGTCATTTAAAACTTTGGTACTGTCAGGAAAGAATAAATGTGGACGCTACCGAATCTGTATGAAAAAAAGTAGTATTGAGCAAGATAGGGCATGTTCACAAGGGCTTTAAATAGGTAAACAGTGTGGCGATTACTGGAATGGTGCTGAGTAGGACAAGTGCCCAGGGAGGTAAGGAAGGGAGCTGGAAGGAGCATACATTCCTGGGTACTCCTGGAAGAAGCTGACGAAAGAAAAAGAATTACTTAAAATAATTTAAATATTGACTTGTGCTCTGGGTAATTTCTATCTGACTTAGTGGAAGTTCCTTTTTACCCAGATTTTAGTCAAATCCATGCACTTTGTTATTCTGAATAAAGATTATTTTCTCAAAAGACAATGTTTACAATTTGCAAGATGATCAAACAGATGGTTTAAATTTGTTCTGATGCTCTGTGTTTTTTCACAGTCTCTTTGTAAGTTAAATAAACTTGAAAATGATCTGTCTAGAACTGTGTCATTTCCCAGAAGAGATAGCTGCTTCAGGAGAGGCCTGTCTTCTCTCTCCAAAGAGATAACCCTCATCTTCAATAAATAGCAACGACTGTGGTTCCCTGCCTTTCCAGCAGTTTTGCTTCTCTCTCCGCTCTCCAAAATGAACCCACGACCTCACTGCCTCCTACCGTAGCTTCTAAAAGAAGTCCTTCATAGTCCATTGTCTGGGTCCTTTTCTCTTCCCGTTAGTCACTCTGACAGTATGGATCCTGTCTTCCATGCCAAGAGGGAGCAGGGAAAAAGCAAGCATGAAAGAGGTGATATTCCCAGTGTGACAGAAGTGATATTCCCAGTCTGCAGCTATTCAGAAGTGCAGACACTTCCTTTTAGCATCCCTCCAACTGTTCAAAGCCTCTTTTTCCTTGCTGGCAAAGCACTCGCTGCAGCCCATAAATGATCGCCATGTGGGTCATCTTCTGAAGGACTGAATGTGTAGCTGTTTGTCCCATGTGTTACAGGCTGACTCTGGTTTCTGAACTAGCTCGAGTCTGTTCAGACTGGCTGGTTTCAGTCCTCTGTAGCAGGCAGTGCTGCCATAGCCCCCAGCCTGCCTCTTATGCAGTGAATGCAGTTAACAAAGATCTTCTGATGTGCTCATGGAAGCCTTGATTAACTCAGCAGCTCCAGAAAACTTATCTGTGTATGACAAAGCAGTGAAAAAAAAATTTTCTTTTTTTCTTATTTTTTCCACTTTGGGACAGGGCTGCAAATTCAGCCTCGATTTGCTGTGCACATCACTGAAGACATTTTAATGAGTTATGTCTGTTGTCATTGT
The DNA here is from genome assembly GCA_009769605.1 of Bucorvus abyssinicus. Classification (NCBI taxonomy): domain Eukaryota; kingdom Metazoa; phylum Chordata; class Aves; order Bucerotiformes; family Bucorvidae; genus Bucorvus; species Bucorvus abyssinicus. The sequence goes on along the minus strand of CM020024.1, from coordinate 90,784,407 downwards.
GCTGAGGTAGATCCAGGGGTAGATTCTCATCCTTCACAGAGTTTGGTGGGGTGCTGGGCTAATTCCTTTCCATATTTAATTTAGGCAGAGCAGAATTAGATTGTAATTGAATACCTTTGAACTTCTCTCCATAGTTGTTGACTCTAAGTCACTGTTAGTACAACCAAATAGTCCTTCGAACAATCATAAAAACTAAGAATATTAATCTAGTGGCTCTTTATCTTAAAACCCAGAAGTTCCTTCTTCTTCCTTCTCCACATCTTTTATTTCTTCTTTCCAAGAAAAGGGAAAACAGAGGGGAGTAGAAGTCTGTCTCTCTTTTTTTTCCTTCTTTCTTCCTCTCCTCATTTTCCTTTTTTGATTGAATCTGAATCTTTGCTCTTTTCTTGCAGTCTTGGGGGATACCAGTGACAAGTAGAATTAACTACTATTATGATAGAAATGTCTTTGCTTCTTTTAGCAGCAGCAGAATAGTCAAAAGTGGTAGACCATGTATTTACCCCTCTCCTGCTTTAGAAAAGGCCTCAGCAATCAGATTCCTCCTGAGCCAAGGCAGCGTGAGTGGTCAGTTCCAATGAGACATGGGTAACAGCTCATAACTGGGTAAGTCTAGTGTACAGTTACTTAGCCCATGCTAAATTACAATTTGCTATGAACTCTGCGCAAAATCCATGGCAGTGGGCATAGCTGATACCATGGTGGTTTGGAAAAGTCGGTAGACAAAATGTTTTTCTTTTTTAGGATAGTGTTTGCAATGAGAAGATCAAGGTATGTTCTTTGTAAGCACCTCTTTTTAAAAAGGTGGTGTATTTTTTAATCGTGTTTGTACATCTGTGAATTTGGGCTCTGCAAGCAGAAGGAACTCCAGGTTTGAACACATCACTGTCTGCTCATGGAGACAGCAGGACGTCCTTGCTTACACAGGCTTTGAGAGTGCTAGGAGGAAATACCAGGCTGTCACAGTCTTTTTTAGGTTTATCGTCTGGTGTATTTTTCTCCATGAACAAATAACGTAGCCAGTCTTGTAGGTGGCATAGATGACATAAAACATACGCTACTTGTTTTGGTGATTTCCCTGTTATACTAGGCTGGATTTCCAAATGACAAAAAATGTTTTCAGTTCACAAATACAGTTCTAGTCCTCGCATATATGGAGAAAAAGTATCCAGTGAAATTATCATCTGGTCCAGAGAGGGAATGAAAACAAATACATGCAAATATAAATATTTTGGTGCTTCAGGCAGCCCTTTCCTGCCAGCAGTAAGCAGAGATCTCATAGTACTCCTGGAGTAACAAAAGGGAAAAGATCAAAAGATCCAAACCCACAGCCTGGCCAAAGCCTCTCCTGCTCTCCTGAAGGGTGATATGGCCTGCCAGAGCTGTCTGACAAAGGTGAACCTTGCAGAGATCGCTCCCCTCGTACCTATCTCTTGGATTATACCTCGTCAGATCTCTGAACCGATGTGCATGCTGTCTTTTTGCTTCAAAAATCCCCTCCCTATTTTTGTTCTAGACAAAAACTCGTCATTTGGGCTCCATTACTCTCTTGGCTGAGCCCTTCATTGGGGATTTATTATTTACACTCCTATGCTCCAAGATGGGCACTTGCAAATGTGTAGTAACAGGCAAATGCTGTTGCAAGAATTTCTGGTGTAATCTAATGTGACAGGAGAGCAAAGGGATGTGGGGAAAGCTATTAGCTAGATCACTAGTTAGAGGGATGTTTCTCTGAGCTGGGTTTCTCGTGTACTTAAACATGATCAACAGACTGTCATGGGCTGCCTGCTTAATGTGTCCAAGGTCCCTATATAGGTGTAGAGATGCAAATTAACAAGAATTTTAATGAAACACTAATAAACCTCTCAAAAACTGACAATTTCACATTTTTCAGGTAAATGAAATGTAAATGTTTATGAGCTTATAACGTTAGTCTAGAGCTGTTTCAGTGCTACTGAGGATTCGTGAAGAGCAGCAGGGATTTTTTTTTTTTGGCAATGTGAGGAAATTGGATCAGGTGAAAGCAGACAAAGGATACGGCACCAGTGACAAAACTTCAGAAGAAAAAAAACCCAGCGTGATCCATAGCATGAAAGTACGGATGAGCAACTTACTTTGTGAAAGATGCATTTTTAGTAAACTGTGAATCCCTGGCTGTCAGCTCCTTTGATTGTTCCGTGGCTGTTAACACCGTTCTGTTTGTTGTTCTCCCAGAGGGTTGCTGGCTGCAGCCATCAGCTCCTCAGAAGACTAGACGACGTTGGCGGGGGAAGGCGGGAAGCCTGTCTGCTGCTTCCATCGCTTGCCGCGCGTGTGGCGGGGCAGGCGGGGCAGCCCGGGCCTGCGCCACGCCGCCCTCCCGCACATTGCCCCGACACCCACGCCACAACAGCGCCGGGGACAACCGCGACGAGCCACCGCCGGCGGGCGGGGGAACGGGGACCGGCGGGCAGCGGCCGCCACGGCCCGCTCCTCGAAGGTAGCCCCGGCGAGAGGGGCGACGGGGTTGCACGTGCGGACGGCGACCGGCAGGTGGCGCCGCCACCCCCGCGGCGGTAGTGGGGGGAGGGCGCGCTTGGCGTCCCTTCCCCTGAGGTAATAACGGTCGAACCGGCCGCCAGCGGCGTGAGGCGGGAGTTGTGAAGCGCGGTGGGACTGCACTCCAGGCTTTAGAAGGCTCTTGTATGTCTTTCTTGGGCTTTTTTTTTTTCCTCCGTAAGATGCGTAGCGCATACCTTGATGTCTGCCGGTCTGGCAGCGCAGAGGCCAGAGCGTGAAAACGCCTCCCAGATCTGCCCGTTCCTGTCGGGGTGTGGAGGAGGCGGCTGCGGCGCAGGGCTCGACCTGCTGCACCCCCCTGCCGCCGCTTTAAACACCGCCGTGTCCCATTTTCACTACCGCTAGACGTGCTGCAAACCGCCTGCGAGCTGCGTGGCCCGGGGCCCGTCAGCCGGGTGAGGCCGCAGCCTCGGCTTGCTGCTGCTCTCCTCCTCGGGGTCGTGCTGCGTCCACCTCGTTGTGCTGGGGGCTGTGGACTGCCCAGGACAGGCTTGGGTGAAAACGGTTGGAGGGAGGAGGTGCACAGCTTTCGGCTGGGGTATTTTTACATAAAAAAGATGTTACGTTTGTGCAATGCAGTTTTTTTTTCCTCTGAAGCTGCTGAACCTCCGAGCACCTATGGTATTACCTTAATGGTCTGGTTTGTAAAGCTCTCCTGCTTTCCTTAATAATGATAAGGGGGTGATGTCTGTTTCCATTTTTTTCATCAAAAAAGTGAACAACACAGAATTAAAACCTTGATGCAGGAGTTTATGTATGTAAACACACACGAAGGCAAATTTGCAGGTAAGTTAGTTTATCACACATTGCAAAGATATGTGTGTTATCTTTGAACGTATATGTATGGTACCACTCTCCAACATATCACATCACTGTTTGGTGTTATAACATGCACATGATTTCCATTAAAAAAAATTAAAACCCAAAGGCTCTCACTGTAAATTGCTTCTAGAAGCCTTTTTTATGATTTTTTTCTCCAGTTTACTGACTTTTCTATTTATTCTTCTCTCCTATTTTTTCTAATACCAGAGGGGAAAAAAGTCAAATGCTTATGTAATTTTCAGGGGGCTATTTTTCACTCTAGAAAGAAAACCTATGAAGTACAGTATATCCCAAGAAAATGTTACGAGCAGCTAGGTTTCAGAAAATGAGCAGCCCAACCATATCTTGGAAAGAGATTGTCATTCTTCAGGTTGTCCAACCCACTGTGACTGGAATATCAGTTTCAGTTTTACTTCCAGAAATATGCAACTTGATTTTAGCAGGGAATTGACCCTCTCATTGTATAGACACTGGTGAAAACCATGTTGCTCAGTGTTGACATTCATGTTTAGAGACATAAGTTACTGAGATACCAAGGAAGTGCTATAAAAATGGTCCAACATCTAGGAAAGAGCCCATATGGTGTAAGACTTCCAGAGTAAACTTATATAGGTCTTCGGAATGATGCAAGGTGTACAAATAAAACCTACCTTATTATAAGTGGCTCCCCCCCCCCAATTTTGGTGATGTAGCTGAAAGATAATTTACTGTCTGAAAGTCACTTGTATAAGTTCACCCATGACATCATGGTTCTCACAGTAAGGCAGCTGGAGAGGGAACCAGAGGGGCAGGTTTGTGTGGGACGCTATTGCTGGGTACAGAGGGACCACTGATGGTCCTGTGAGGGAGTGACCAAGCGCAGGTTGACACTGACCTTTTCTGAGGTGCTACTGGTGATAGGGACACACTGTCACTATCTGGTGTGACTGCTGCGGCAGCACAGGATTCAAAAGACTGGCCATCCCCTATGCTGAGATGGTCCTTCCTGGGTTTTCAGAGCAGCACAGTGCCATGGTGGAGACAAGGGCTCTGCTGTCCCCGTGGGAGGCGCAGGATATGCCAGAAGATCAAGACAGATCTTCTATGTGAGGATGCTCAGCCCATCACTCAAAAGCGTGCTGGTCTGGAAGCGCTTAGCTCCTGTGACTCTAGGAGCTTGCCTGCCCCCAGCCTGAGTGTGGACAGCCTTGTAGGAAGGGAGATACAGTCCATGTTTCCACATAAAGGAGTGAAATCAGCCATACCAAGGCCATGAGCAGGGAACAATTTCTTTGTTCATGCCACTGGTGTGGCTGTCCCACCTGGTGTTACTCTCTGGTCTCAAGAAACTTTCTGATGCATTTTGTATGCTGTAAACACTCTCCTGTGGAGGGGATATTAAGGGGAGACAAAAGAGCTAATCACCCTGACTTCATCTCTGCCCAATTTCCTCCCTGATTAAACAGGGCTGATGCATGCCTTGCATGGAGATTAAAGCCACTTTGTCATGGAAAATTGTAATTAGTGCTGTTCATCTAGTTCTGTAGAGGCTCCAATGAGCCTAGTGGTAGCTCGAAGAGCCCAGTGGCTGTTTGATTTGACATGCATGGCAGAACCTTGAATATCATGATAAATCTGACAGGCCTTTGAGCTGGTTAAAAAAAAAAAAAAAGGCAATGGCTAAATATTTAACTGGTTAAAAAAGCAATAGCTGGGTGTTGGTCACTTCCTATTCCTTAGCTGCCAAAAGCGGTTTTGAGAAGGCAACTTTTTTAAACTACTGTTTCTACCTTCCTGATCAATTTTCACCAATGAATCTAAGGAAGATGGCAATGAGTGAGGAATAAAATCTGTAGGGACAGAAGTTAGCTTTTCCAAACCAGTACTACATACAAGGAAAATTAAAATGATGAGATGTTAGAAATATGATCTTTTCCCCCCTTTTTTTTCTAAAGGAAATATTGGAGTCAGTGCTGGGCTCTCCCATGATGGCAGGTTGTGATGGAATGGAATGTGAACCCAGGCCTCGTATGTGCCGTGAGACTGCATTCCTCACTCCATCACCTGTACACTGGGAGATGGCTTCCAGCACTGTGACAGGCTTTTCATGAAGGACCTCTCAAGTTCTAGTCTCCAGTCAGGTTGTGACCCAGGAGGAAGATTAGTTTCTCATTTAGATCTTCCCAAGTTAAGCTTAGCTTGTCTCTCTCTAGGTATGTGTCCCAGCAGAACTCTGGAGTGCAGCACACATCAGGGAGTCTTGCAGAGACAGGATTTCTCACCTCTTTGAGGCTAGTGCTGACTTTCTTCCTTCTTTTCTTAGCAGGAGGTGTGAAGGGACTGGATGAATTGGACTGCCTTTCAGACAAAAATTTAACACAAGAACATCTGCACCTGCCCAATGTAATTTTTTAAAAGCTGCCTGGAGTCTTCTGTCCCCTAGTGTGGGGCTCCATCACGGATCATTAGCAAAGAAGATGGCTATAGTGTACACAAAGCCTTGGGAAGAAAAGAAAGATGAGAGGACCTGCTAAACTGACAGCACTCATAAACTGCAATTGCCTTCTTTGTATCTCCAGTGCTTCAAAGCCAGGGCTGGGACTCAAGTGTGCCAGCAACAGTCTCACTGCTGCAAAATATGGAGGGCATAATGCTGTGTTCAGTGTGCTCCTACATAGGTAGCAGTGGTGTTCCTTTTGTCATAGTACAGTGCTGCTGACACCTGGGCACTCTTCTGCTTGACCTCCTATGTCCTTTCCAGAGCTGCTGCTTGGTAGGATCAGACTTCCTGTTCCACAGCAAATGTGTGTCTGCTGTTCCCAAGCACATGACCTTGTATTTGTGTGCATTGATACTCAATCAAATTTAAGCTTCTTCTGCCCAGCTCTGGCTTTGAGCAAGATGAAAGCACAGGATAGACCTAATGCTCACTGATTAAAAAAAAAAATCACTTCTAAACTAGATTGCAGTGGCTCCTGAGCTCACTGGGAACAAAGTCCGCTTTAAAGATCATCCTCCAGTGGAAACTAAAATGAAGACTTTGAATTGCTCCTTTGCATCAAGTCTGTCTTCTCAATATAAAAGAGAGCCAAGAAAATAAGCGGGAGTTATGTTTTAGGCTCCCATGCAGACAGACAAGGAGTGCAATCTCATTCTCATTTTCCCTTCTGATTAGGTTGTTCTGTTCAGGGTGTGACGTGGAGCCAACTTACAGCAAAGCATTTTCATTTCTCAGAGATGAGAAGCTCTGAATAGAGAGGACCATCAGAAATGGCAAGGTACCAAGAGAGACATATTGAATATCAAATAAAAGATAGGCTCCCCCACCTCCTGTGTGCTCAGTCCTCTGCTCCTGCCAAAGGGAAATGGGATAGTCTTGAAACACTGAGATACACTGAGCCTTTAAGCCCCAAATCTTACGCTGAGGAGACTGAGCACTACAGCTCAGGCTGACACATGACTATTCCTCAGCATGCCAGGGCTCAGGGTTAAAGTGAAGCCAGGAGCTGCCTGGTGTACTTTTAAGATCAGCCCCTGTTCCTGGAAGGAGCATGGTTCTGTGCTGTCTTATTAAGAAGAAAAGGAGAACCACCAGGTTTGTTGTAATGTTACTGGTTAACAAAGTTCAAGGGTCAAAAAGGGCAATAGGGATGGGACAACAAGAAAACAGCATGAGCAGCAGATGTGACCTCCCAAGCCAACTTGGGCTAACTGGGAGATAGCTTGCAGGAGCATAAAAATGCTCACATTAGACCAGGCTTTTCTTCAGACTGCTGAAGAGCTGTTTACTTGCTCTGCTGATTGCCTCTGGCCAATTTTAATCTTGAGAGTGTTCTCGCCTTGTTCTCTGCTTTGATCTCTTTCCTTCTGAGTCAAAACACAAAGATGTTATTAGGATAAATTAGTAAAGACAGCTCAGTAACTGGGTGGGAAATGCTGCTCATCATCTTCCCTGGAGATAAAGTAATCCCCACGCTCAGTCAATTCAGAGTACGTAATGGTCCTGGATGACTGCCTTGAAACATTGGAAAACCACAGTGACCTATGCAGTGAGTGTGTTTGGCCTAATTATAGAAGACTTTTGGATAGGAGTACTTAGAAGTAAATTGGGAGTGCTAGAAATGTGCAGTTGTTGAATAGGCTAGCATGGGCTGAGTAACCTTTATGCTGTGACATTAAATACCCTCCCTGTGCAGGCCTGACTTCGTTGATTGTCGTAAGCAAAGGAGCGGAAGTGCTCTGGAGAAAAATGCTATATAAAGTCGAGTAAAGAAAACCACATGGGAGTGTCTGAGCCATGTGGCAATGTTTCCATCTGAGAGCAGCCCTCAGGAATGATTTCTTTTTGAGAAAAATGAATGAAAGATGCAGTTGGGGCCTTTTTGTGCACGCAGTGCCTCTGTGCTGAGATAGAGACCCATTTGGGAGCCCATAGGTTAAGCTGGTTAACTTCAGCAATTGGAGATGACAAATACCCTAAAAAGAGAAGAAAAGTTCAGGAGTTATTCTGGAGAGAAGATTAATAGCATCAGGTCTTTAGGAGATTCAGATAATTTCAGTAAGAAAGCTCGGATTTAAACTTAGCCTACAGCTATAATTCAAACCACTCATGTAGCAGCTACGCCTCACAGTAATTTCTACTTCTAGAATTATCACTAATGGAAACAATCAGGTCTTGTCATAATTTCTTCTAGATGGTAAAGAATGCTTTGCATATTGCCTATTTGCAAAAATCACTGTAATTCTGAGATATAGAGTAATTTATGTACATTTGCTGTGATTTTTATAATTTATGAAAGTCCATTGCCTGCAGACCTGAAGAGCATACCTCAGAAATGGCATAAAGCACCAGAGTACATTGAAGAAAAGAGGACAGGGTAGTATTCCAGTGCATAAAGTAACATTCATAACTTTGCATTGAGCCTGCCAGGGAATCTAACCCTGTTAAACAAGAATTTGTGAGATTTTGCTGGGTGTGGTTTTGTCCTGTTATAACTCCAAGACTCCACTTTGACCTTCAGGCCTGATGAGGAGTTGCTTTTCAAGTATCAGTGGGTAGAAAACCTAAGCATCTTTTGACATGCTTCTGCTTAAAAAAACTTGTACTGTAGAGAGCAGTGATGAGTAATTGTGAATAGAGGCATCTCTGTATTGTTTTCTAGAGCAAAATAGAAATGACGGTATAATTGGGAGCTGGGAGCAGTCAGGATAGGGGGAACAAAGAATTTGAGGAAATCTCACAGAATCATCTGGTTGGAAGAGACCTTTAGGATCACCAAGTCCAACCGTTCACCCTGCACTGCCAGGGTCCCTAAACCATGTCCCTCAGCACCGCATCTACACATCTTTTAAACACTTCCAGGGATGGGGACTCCACCACCTCCCTGGGCAACCTGTTCCAATGCTTAATGACCCTCTCTGTAAAGAAATTTTTCCTGATATCTAACCTAAATTTCCCCTGATGCAACTTAAGGCCATTTCCTCTTGTCCTGTCATTCGTAATATGGGAGAAGAGACCGACACTCCCCTCCCTACAACCTCCTTTCAGGTAGTTGTAGAGAGCGATAAGGTCTCCCCTGAGCCTCCTCCAGACTAAACAACCCCAGTTCCCTTAGCCACTCCTCATAAGACAAGTTCTCTAAACCCTTCACTAGTTTCGTTGCCCTTCTCTCAACATGCTCCAGCACCTCAATGTCCTTCTTGAAGTGAGCGGCCCAAAGCTGGACACAGGACTCAAGGTGTGGCCTCACCAGTGCTGAGTACAGGGGGACAATTGCTTCCCTGCTCCTGCTGGCCACACTATTGCTGATACAAGCCAGGATGCCATTGGCCTTCTTGGCCGCCTGGGCACACTGCTGGCTCATATTCAGCCAACTGTCGACCAACACCCCCAGATCCTTTTCTGCCGTGCAGCTCTCCAGCCACTCTTCCCCAAGCCTGTAACGTTGCAGGGGGTTGTTGTGGCCCAAGTGCAGGACCCGGCACTTGGTCTTGTTGAATTTCATACAGTTGGCCTCAGCCAATCGATCCAGCCTGTCCAGATCCCTCTGTAGAGCCTCCTGACCTTCAGGCAGATCAACACTACCTCCCAACTTGGTGTCATCTGCGAACTGACTGAGGATGCACTCAATCCCCTCATCCAGATCATTGATAAAGATGTTGAAGAGGACAGGCCCCACTACTGAGCCCTGAGGAACACCACTGGTGACCGGCCACCAGCTGGATTTAGCTCCATTCCCCACCACTCTCTGGGCCCGGCCATTCAGCCAGTTTTTTATCCAGTGAAGTGTCCACCCGCCCAGGCCATAGGCAGCCAGTTTCTGCAGAGGAATGTTATGAGAAATGGTGTCAAAGGCCTTACTAAAGTCCAGGTAAACAACATCCACAGCTCTTCCCTCATCCAGTAAGGGGGTCACCTTGTCATAAAAGGAGATCAGGTTGGTCAAACAGGACCTGCCCTTCATCCGGTCCTGATCACCTGACTATACTGTGCATGCTGCATGATGACACTCCGGATGATCTGCTCCATGACTTTCCCCAGCACTGAGGTCAGACTCACAGGCCTGTAGTTCCCTGGGTCCTCCTTCTGGCCTTTCTTGTAAATCGGTGTCACATTTGCCAACTTCCAGTCAAATGGAACTTCCCCTGTCAGCCACAACTGTTGGTAAATGATGGAAAGTGGCTTCGTGATCACTGACCAGCTTCCTCAGAACTCTTGGGTGGATCTTGTCTGGCCCCATAGGCTTCTGCCCATTTAAGCTGTGCAGCAGTTCACTTACCATTTCCTCTTGGATTATGGGACCTTGATAATGCTCTCCATCTCTGCCATCTGGTTCTAGAAGCCAAGCACCCAGTGAGCTGGTCTGACCATTAAAGACTGAGGCAAAGAAGGGATTCAGCACCTCAGCCTTTTCTTCGTCTTTGGTCACTATACTTCCCATTGCATGCAGCAAAGGATGGTGATTCTCCTTAACCCTCCTTTTGCTATTAATGTATTTATAGAAACTTTTTTCTTGTCCTTTATGGCAGTGGCCAGATTAAGCTCTAGCTGGGCTTTTGCCTTTCTAATCTTCCTGCATAGTCTCGCAAAATCCTTGTAGTTTTCGTGAGTGGCCTGCCCCTTCTTCCGTAGACCATATACTTTCTTTTCCTTCTTGAGCTCTAGCCAGAGCTCTCTGTTCAGCCAGGCCGGTCTTCTGTCCCTCCAGCTCGTCTTGCGGCTCACTGGGACAGCCTGCTCCTGGGCTTTGAAGATTTCCCTCTTGAGAATTGTCCAGGCTTCCTGGACCCCTTTGCCCTTCAAGACTGCCTCCCAAGGGACTCTGCCTACCAGTCTCCAAAAAAGGTTAAAGTCTACCCTCCAGAAGTCCAAGGTGGCAGTTCTACTGACCCTCCTCCCTCCTGCTTCTAGAACTGAAAACTCTATTATCTTCCCTGGAAGTCCATTAAATTGGACACGTTTGTGATCTTGAACATAGCTGAATTTTCATTGGTTTCAAAGTTCTATTCAATCTGATCTAAAATGAAGAATAAGTGAACTGAGCACAAGCAGGATCTGTTTTTGAGGCAAAAGAGTGGCTGTAATAGTGTTGTAGGGAGGTGCACAGCAGCAGCTGGTCTGAAGCTGGCAAGGTCAAGACTAAGGGAAGAATGGTAAAGGAGCTATGCAATGAAGTATTATGATCTTCCCCTCCTTCATTTTTTGTGCTAGGCTTTTCCCAGAAGGATGCTGATGAAAAGCACAGCATCCCAATGCTCACTTCCAGAATATGATTGGCTTGCAGCCAAAAATGGGAGTAAGGAAGGTAGGGCAGCTTCTTTCCTGCAGCTCTCCCAGCCGTACACACAACCCTTGTGTCAGGTGACTGCTCACTGGGATCTAGCATTCAGGGCTGGTGCAGCGTTACAGTGCAGGTTAAAAAGGTCCATGTCAGAAATGACAAAACTGGCTTGGAGGTGAGTTTTGGGGATAATAAAATAGTAGCTTGTATTTAAATGGTACGTTTTATCTGTAGCTGTTGAGCTGCTTTATCATAAGGTCTTAAGTGACAATACTGTCCCAGTTTGGCAGGAGGAAAATCAGCCCCAAGTCACAGATTACCGGTGACTTCCTCAAGGTCATGCAAGGAACTGCTGAAGAACAAGCAAGAGAACCCAGTTAAACTGGCTCCAAGGTCTTAGGGGCCTGTTTATGACTCAGTATTAAGCCAGGTCTTTCTCCTGAAGAAACACTTTCCTGCATGCCCTTCGCTGGGCTAAAGTGTGTGGAAAAAACTGTCACCAGCAAAAGAAACCTTGTAAGCTTTTTGCATGTGTTTATCTTGGTTTTGTTTTGGGGGGTTTTTTGGTGTTTTTTTCAAGCAGGCTGAATTTCTTGAGGGCAGGAGGGAAACAGTAGTCACCAATTAGCACAGCTAGCTCAGGATAGATACAGCCGTTACTAGTAGCAATCAGAAGTTAATTACTTCCAAGTAAAAACGAAGTGACTGTGAAGAGGAATCTGAATGAGCTAGTTCCTTTCTCTGGCTGTTTGTGAGGTATTGTGACTATGAAAGAGTTTTTCAAGGATGGACTATGGTTTTAGGTTGTCATGCATCTAAACTTTGTTTTGCAGGAGCTCTGTAAGGCCTCAGGACTTAAGGCTTTGTCTGGGCTTGTCTTGGCCCGCCTGGAGCTTTGGTTTAGCTTGTTTAGCTGCAACAGCAATTTCCTAATGACCAGGTGACTGTTACACAATTTGTTCTACTTTTGCTTAGCTTTGTACAGCTGTGTGATAAAACTGTAATTTTTATTTAGCTGAGAGTAACAAGTAATTATTTTATGTAGAATGATGAATATAGGGCTCTAGCAAAACCATGCAGTGTAGGTGGCTATAAACATGGTATCATAACAGAGCTCTCAAAAGAAAAGTGGGTGCACTACAGGGTACAGATATGAGATGCCAATAGAGGGCGTGGAGTGATACTTGAGACCCCAGAGCTATAAACAACGCATTGGTGGTCAATGACTAGTAGTTAAATAAAGGCAGATCTGGGAACTGGGTAAAACTGGTTTTAGGGGTATCAAAAAGAAAGTATCCAGTGTGTATAAAACCTCATATACAGTGGAGGATATAGGACCCAGGTGGGCAGTGGAAAGGGGAGTATAACAGTGAAGAAGGGGTAAGAACTAAGATGTGTGAAACAGTTTCACGTCTGTCATTACTGAGACTTAATAGCATTTTATGTGTCGTCCCCCCCCCCCTTTTCTTTTTCTTATTTTTCTATAATAATTCTATAATTAGATCAGGATTAATAATTCAATGATCACGAGTTAAAGTTTCAGTGATAGTAACAATACATTCTTGTCTTTGCTCATAAGTTGTGTGTCTTTTTGTCCATTCCCGGACTTTGAGTGCAACACTTTGAACGAAGGGCATACAAGTCTCTTCCTAAAAAGATTGCCGTCACACACTGAGAGTACTTAGCGAAAAACTGTGGAGGTGAAATAGATCAGAAATCCACTAGTCAGTGCTACATGTTTTTCTTAGGTATATATTTACAAGAAAATGAAAAACTGGCTTATTTGTTATGTAGGATGTGAAACAATGTAATAAAATTCTGATTTAGCTGTTTCAGTCAAATATATACCTTTCACTCAGGATGTTTGTTATCAGTACTTCAATAAGCTTTGTGAAAAGTTATCTACACCGTATGTTTTTGGAGGAAGGGAAAGTGAATGAATCACTGGTTACTAAGAGAAAAGCTCAGTAGTTGTTTTGTTATTGATTCATCCATTTCATACAGTAAATATTTCATTCAGATATTTCATGAGGCTGTATATGAAATATAATGCAATGTATTTTGCTTTGCATCACAACACAAATGTGCTACAAGAAACTTGCAATAAAACAAGATTTATTGTTATTTTTTAAATAAAATTTGAATCAAATGCCTTTATAATGAAGTTTGTCACATGTACTCTGGCTTTATTTTCCTAAGCAAGTATGAATATTAGCATACCTTATCATAAAACAAGCCTCTAATTAAAACACATTTTTATATGTAATTTACAACAACCTGGTGGATTTATTGGAGTATGCTGTCATTTTCTAGTTCAGTTTAAATAAACCTCTTGAAAAATCTTCTAGTGCATCAGTCAAATTTGCTGATAGGGAAGTTTTCATTTGATGAATTTTAATGACAAATTTGATTCAGTATAGAAAGATCTCCATAACTGAGACTTTGATTCTAATTCTGATTGTGCAGCTGTTGGTTATCAAGTAATTTCCCATTAAGATACAGCATGAAAATTGTACCAGTAAGAAATATGCATTTCGAGCCCCTGAATACTCTGAGAAGTAGAGTTCTGGATGATTTCTGATGTCTAACTTGCAAAGACCTTGTGATGTGAGTTTCTTTTTCCGCATCAAAATTCCTCTTTCAAGCATCCTGGGTTTTGATCTGCAGCTTAAATTTCTTCCCTAAATTATGGCTTGCCACTTTGTACTGCAATACTGGGACTTTGGCCCAGAGAAAGTAGGACAGGCAGTGATGGGAGGAGATTTGGATGCGCCAGCAACATACCACATCTTTGCAAATGGCAGAATTGGACAAGTTAGCTTAAGAGCCCATAAAGATAAAAAAAACAAGGCGAGACAGTGGCCAGCCATCCTCATTAGCTATTGCTGACACTAGGTACAAAAATTTCATTAAGGACTGTGTAGTGGTAGGTTGTATCACAGTATCTTGGATGAAATAAACCAGTGTCTTTTTTTCCTGCCTGCCACCACGATACTTGTCCGATTGCCTCTGGAAATGGAGTTTATCCATTCTTAACCAACTCTCACATGGTGTCAACATGGAGCAAGAAGGTAGCTGCAAGTGAAGACATCATTTGGGAAGTCCCAATTTTCATCTCTCTCTCCCCTCTCTTTTCCTGTCCCGAAGGTTTGTTTGGCATGCAAACATTTTTGTGTCTGACGAATACCTTTACAGCATCTATCACTTTGCTGAATGCAAAGGAAAATATAAGCAGGGATGTCAGCTCCATACTACTAAACATAATACTGAAGTTCTTTTTAAGGGTACACATTATTATCCTCCGCATAATTACTTTACTATACTCTACATATCTCAGCAATAACATTAAATTATGACTGGTTTTTGCTGTACTTCCCATTTACTGCTAAAACGTACAGATGATCAAGTAATACCAGAAACTGTAGTTTAATAAAAGGATTGAAGCTACCTACAGTCAAGAAAAAGTAGTTAATTTGCATTTTGTAATCTTCCCTGCTGTTCTTGATGGCATCCTCTGTACTGGACCACACATCCCTCCCTCAGACAGAATCTGCTACCCTGTCACCTCTTTCTTGTTGAGCTGCAGAACAGTTCTGAGGGTGGGGCAGGAGCTGCATCTCCTTAAAGGCCTGCCCACAGTGCAGCCTCGTATCACAGAATCAAAGGAACTTTCTCCAGTGTAATTGGTCCTTACCCTACTTGTAGCCATCCTGTGACTTGTGACTAGAGATGTGACGGTACCTCTCAGAGCTCCACAGGGACTCGAGGCAGTTCTTAACTGGAGGCTATAAAAATCCTCATTGGAGCCCCCAGCCTGTTCTATAGTCTTTTAAAGCAGATGTGGCTGTTCCGTGAGGTTCCCACAGCATGGGGACTGCAATACATAACCATCCCAGATAGGGATGTAGCTCTAATGGGAAATCAGAGCCAAAACAACTACACCTCTTGCTGCTGTTTAAAAGCAGGCATTTTCCGAATCCCTTCTTCCACCAGCTGACTTTGCTCTTTGGACTCCTGATCACCTCCCTCCTGCTCCTGCCCCTCCCTCTGCCATGGGCAATATAAACAACCTCGGTCCTGGCTCTTGTCAGTGATAGCAAGAGAGAAGACCTGCTCTTTTTGCACAGACAAGATGTAGTAGGACCATAAGGAAAAAGGAAAGGCTGCCTCTTCCTTTTGTTCTGAACATCCTGTGACAGCCTAGGACTGACCAAGCTGTTGCTTGCTACTTGCTGTGTGCATCTGTCTGGATATGTGTCTGGGTTAATTTTTTTCTGGTCTGCCTTGAAAATGGCAAAGGCTGGCAACTTGTCTTGGTCTCAAAGAGGAGCTGCATCCTCCTCGAGCATGTACGTGCTTTTTGTCAAGGAATGTGGGCCCCTCACTTGCCTGCTTTGTGAATTACCTGAAATACATGGTTGATGGATAATATCTGTCAGCACATTTCACTAGACAGATCCAGAGGAAAAAACCCCAGTTTAAATAATCATCTCTCTCCCTTGTACATCAGGAAAGAGTGATAAAAAAATGGAGATGAAAGACTACTGAAGCCTTAGGGCATTTCATCTGTTTTCCTTAGGGCAAATACAGATCTCTTTCTTATAGTAAATACATTTCAAACTGTTCAGTTTTAAATTTATATAGTGACAATACTTCTGAGGCTTCCCTGGAGAGGTTATTTTGTAATTTAATAGATGCCACTGTTGGGGATTCTTTTTTGTTCTAATTTACTAAGCAGTCAGTGGTTCTCATCTTTAAAGCACATTACAGACATTAAATGATCTGCAGACAGTTACTGAGAGGTAGCTAAGCCACAGCCTCGCACTCTGTGCCTTTCTGTTAATAACTCTGCGGGAACTCCATTCAACTTAAACATGTTTTTCTGCAGTTAAATCAGAATTTGTAGTATGGTAAAATGGCAGGTCAGGCACAGGAATTTTTTTTCTTTTTTGTGTTCTTATTTTAAATTGTGTGCAACTTGCTTATAATTTCATATGTTTCCTAACATTCATCCCTGATAATGTTTTTCTTTTGCCAGCTGCGTCTCATTGTTCTTAGCTCTACCTCAAACAACACTTCTTATTCGCTGTTTGAGGTGTGCAAATTGGGCATGGATGGTTATCTGATGTGGCCTTATCATTGCAGGGCTCGACAACCTCTTCTCATTCCGTCATGCCTACCCTTCTTCTGAACTAGACCATCTTATGACATGAAATTCATCTGGCGTGTCTGGGGACCAGCATGTAGTCCCATCTGTGTTTCTTCTCTCCTCCCAGCAGCACAAGCTTCTTCACTGCCCAAGACAACTAGGAAAATTGCTTCTGTATCTCCTACATGCCACTCCATGACAACTCCACTGCAGCTCAGAAGAACCACCATGTCTAAATAACCGAGAAATACCAGAAGGACACCTGTCTTGGGAGATGACACGAGTGCCCATTAATCTCCTTATGGGAAGGAAAAGTTTGCAAAGAAACTCTGTCATTGATTGTCAACAAATTGAATGCCTTTTGTTAGCCTGTTGTCCAAAATGCCCCAGAGCTGGCCCAGGGCCCTACTAAGTTGCCCTTGGCTAGCCTGTGTCCTTGTGTCCTCACCCTGGCTGCTGGGCTGTGGGTGAGGAGGCTGAGGTGGACGGCAATCTGCCCAGCTCCATGCCCTCTGGGAGTCCCTCTGCTTTCTGTGTGAACCTGGAGCCAGTGCCAGTGCGGGATTTAAAACAGATTGGTCAGAACTTAATGTTTCAGGTCAGAAAGCCTGGGAGGCTGCTTGTGAGGGTCATGCGGTGGCCCTGTCTCACCCCTTTGGCAGCTTAAACAGAGCCCCAGACAAAACCATCTATTACACTTGGCCGGTCACGTTTGAGGGCAGATATATTTGGACTAGATTTTGACATGGAGATATTATAAAGCAGCTCTTGACCAGGGCAGGGGTCCTCTCTCTTCAAGCAGCAGTTCAGAGTGCTGCATGCTTTCGGGCAAGAATCGCCTGTACCTTGCCTGTCTTGAATTGTCCTACATTTTTGCTACCTTGCAATGTGTACACGGCTAAAAATAGCACTGGCCTTTTAACCATCACATTCCACACCGAGCACTTACCTGATAGTAGGCAAACAACTGGCGCATGTAACTAGGAAAATCAAAGTACCAATCAAAAGAGCGTTTGTCCACTTGGTTTTCCTGGTAATTCCTCTCGTGGATTGGGCTGTCATTTTAAATGTAGCAGGTGCCTGTGTATTCAGCTTGCAGCACTCCAGATGGCAAATTCACCTGTTTTGCATTTTATAATCCTGTATTTCAGGGCAGTGTTTAAAACTGTTACCTTTTTAATCGTTAACTCCAGGACAGAATTGCCTCAAACCCAATAAATAGCTTCAAGGAGTATTTGCTATAGGATCTTGGCTTTTTAATGTTCTAGCCTGCCTCCAGTTTTCACTTGACTTAGCCTGCACAGTGCAGAGCCATATGTTACCCTGACACACCTGGCAGAGCAGATCAGAGTTTATTCTGATGTTATATTTCAGGTCAGCTGGAAAACAAGAGTTTCAGTCACTGTCGTAAGCATATTCAAGACAAAGTCTTACAGAAAAACCCTCTCTATACTTGGATTATTAGTTATTCTTCTCTGCCGAATGCCACACAATGAAACACTGCCCACCAGCTTACTGAGTGTAAAACTGGTGTTTGAATTTTGGGACAGCGTTCTTGGATGAAGGCCTGTGTCCTGCACAGTTTCACTGATAGTACATGCCTTCCACTGGCACCACCTCCCGGAGGTTTGCACTCCATTTCTGTTTTGCCTGCAAGACTAACGCCAGCCCTCTTGAGCATCATGACTCCTGAGCCAGTGTGTTCCCCTGAAAAAATCCCTAACTTAACGCTACAGTAGCTGTTGCAGATAGACCTCCAGAAGCTATTTCATAGCTTGGGCATGTGAATATCTGTCCTGGGTGAAAGTGATGGCACAGGACAGTTTTGCTGAAAAGTGTAGAAGTGAATGGGACATTGGGAGGTCACCTCCCTGTCCAAAGCTGAAATGCATAGCTGGATGGACATCCTGTAGCATGAACAACATTGGTCATTTTAACATTAATCCCTGGTTTGGGACTCCCTGAACTCTTGCTTCCATCCTTTGTCTTTCCTACTCTCAAAATCCATGCAAACAGGCAACAAAGCCTTTTGGAGTAATTGGTTTACTTCAGTTGTTTACTTTAGCAAACCTAATGAAAGAAAAACTACTGCAAGCAACCTTAAAATGGTCACAAAAACTTGGTTTTCAGTGTTGTTCTGATCTAGGGCAGGCAGACAGTTTCTAGGGATATAAACCAAGGCACTGGAAGTAGAAAATGTACAGGCAGGTGATCATTCAATGGAAGTGCATGGTACATGTAAAATTATCATAGCAAACCATTCTGTTAGCATTCAGTCTGTATGAATTTTATGATTAACTTTGTAATGTAAAAAGTGCAGTGTTTTGAATTTCCATTTAAAGATGTGAGAACTAGCAACCTGTCTGTTGCCCTGTGGTGCAGGGCTAGGATGAGAATAGATGAAATGTTGCTATCTTAAGAGACTTGACTTTGTATGTGCTTGCAGAATAGGCAGTGGTAGCAAACATCCCCCAGGCTGTTTGGCCTGACTGTACCTCTTACTCTCTGGCACCATGTTAAGCATGTTTTTAGGTATGTACCTCTAAAGTATGTCTGCCCTGAGAAGAGCTGCTTTGCTTTTCCTGTAATTTACTTTAATTTCCTTCCTTATTTTGGCAGTGCTGAGAGGGAATAAAAGGGTTGGTATCACCACTACTCGCATTGAGTTTAGCAGTATTTACAAGTACCGTTGCAACTAAATTATCTGGCATTCCCACCAGAAAGGCTAGAAAAGGCTTGGAAAAGTCTCCCTGAAACACCAGCTGGGACTGCTGAACTTCACTGAAGGGAGCACTGCAGATGCTTGACTGGGTCATGTCTGATTTATCCTTTCCTAAGATAAACATCCCCCACCAGTCAGTCTCTTTTCAAATATGAGTGTCTGTGCCTCCAGTCGTTCTCCCTACCACCTCACCATGTGGTCTAACCTCTGATCATAAAACCAGAAATGAGTTAACTTAGATATGAGCAGTATCAGTCAGTGTCAAACCGGAACCATACCAAAGCTTGATAACCATGAAGACAGTGTTTACAGAGCTCAAAACAAATGAGATTGACATGGATGCTTTGTGTTAATGGGATGACAACTAGCGAAGGATGAGAAGTAAAGTTTACATTTACACAGCATAAAACTGGAACATGCCCATGAATCTTCAGAACTTTTGAGCTCCATGACTGTGGATTGCTGGGTAATAGATCTCAGATTTAATGAGAACCCTAAAAACAATCCCTAAAAGCCCACCCCCTCCAGGGTACTTCATCATAGAATATTTTTAGTGATACACAACAAAGTGACTCAATCAATATCCTGCAGGATAAACCTTCTTCCTAGAGGAAAAGGAACAAGGCTGCTCTGCAGGTGACTCTTGCCCTAACAGTCGCTTGTCTTTCTGCTTACTCTCTGGCTAGGGAATTAGCTGTGAAGGGTCTGGAGAAAGAGGAAGGGACCAAAACCCCTAACAATTCTAATAACTCCCCAAATTTCCTGTCCTCTGTGAGCGTAGCAGTAGCACAGCAGAGATGAAGGGTATTGCCAATGTGTTATATGAGGCATGCAACTTCAAGCGCTCTGTTAATAATGTTTCTATTACATTTAGTATTGCAGCTTAAATTTAAGAGCTAGATTTGCTCAGAAGGTCAGTATAAATAATTTAGAATATTTAGGGGAGTCATGAGAAAAGTATTTAGCATTTTTTTTAAGACTATGCAGCAGTTTTATATTTGTTGCCATGTTAATCCCTCGTAAACATGTTTTCATTAGCATTCTTTTTTTTATTGAATGCTAAGATTACTACAAAATGAAGGTCATAACAAAAGTTTTATACCCTACAAAATTGCAAAGCAGCCCTGCTTACTGTGTGTGTTAAATACTGCCAAAACCTTACTGCACAGATGCCAATGAAAATAACTAGTGAGACTGCTGGAAAAATACCCTCACAATCTGCCCAAGTGGACCTGGATGCTGCATGTATGGACAACCAGCAATGTCTGGGGGCTTCCCCATGGCTTATGTGCATGTAATTGGAGAGATATTTGAGAGAGATGAGGGAAGAGTGACTTGGACCTGCACAGACCAAAGCAGCCATGCTGCCAGTGCACCTGGTTAGGATGGAGTGTTTGCAGCCCCAGAAGTTGAGCGTCCAGTTCAGTGTAAACAGTTGTGTTTTCATTCATTTCAAGCCCTCCATATTCGTCAGCTTTAATAATTAACAAGTGACTCTGAATTCTCTGCAACTTTTCCACCCAGGATGGCCACGTAGATACAGACAGATATATAAAGGCATGTGCCTTTTCTACATGCAGGAATTACAGAGGTTTAACTAAACTCCTATTAAAATCAGCTTCATTAGAGTAGCACAACCCTCCCAGATGCATATAGACTACTTACCACCTGGCTGATAGTGATGTTTTGGACATCAGTGACTAGATGAAGCAGGTAGTTTCCTGTCCAGCAGCAGCAGTGTGTGCATGAATTCATTTTTGTAAACCGCATTGAAAACCTTTAATAGAACATGCAAGACAAATCTATTATTTATGTGCCTTTTGCTGTGAGAGTTAAAAACATAAGAATTTGCTGTAAGACCAAAGTTATAGTAATTATGTAGCTTGCTAGATTCTTAGGGCAAAAAATGATGGGCTTATTTGTTTTGATATCTATATAAACAGTAGAAAATGTGCCTAGGTTAGTACAATTTGCACATGAAACAGTGCCAGTGTCATGTAGCTGGTTCTTAGGGCTTGAACAGACTGAGGCACACCTGACATCATCATTCAGTGTTTGAAATAAATCTGATTTGTCTGGTGCTAGTGATCTATAATGAATGCAGATTCTCTGATGAAACATGGACAGGTGTGGATGCTGGGAGAGGGAAAATGCAGCAATTTCCTTTCAGGGTATGCAGTGCTTCCCTTTCTCCTCACTCTGGGAATCTGCTTTTGGTGCTTTTATGTAGGAGCTCTTCAACTTTGCTAGTGGGGAGAGAGAAAGATTGAGAGAAAGAAACATAGACAAGGAGTTGTTGCTGAAGGTAAAATATCATGGCTCTATCTGAGTTCAAGTGCTTTTCCTTTTCTGTGTAAATCTCCTCCTGCACTGCTGGCTGGTGCCTTTGGCAGTCAGACCACTTGCTGACCTTGTACAGACACATGATAACAGGGAAGTTAAGTGGCCTGCCCACAATCAGAGAGCAGAGTGTGTCATTCCAAGAAAGTTCCTCCTCTTCAGCCTCAAGACTGTTTTTCTTTTCCAAAGGCAGTTACCTTCCTGCCTTGGCAAGAGATACGTCTACTTTGATGTTTACAGTCTAGAAAAGAGGGTTTTCAATCTGTGCTCAAACTGCTAGATTCTGCTGATGCTTTCCAATGGATCTGTGACAGATGTTGAGGAATATCAAAGTTATTATCACTAGGCTGAACAGCACTGTACTGGAATCCTTAGCCCTCCATGGAAAATTTTCAGTCCCACATATTTAGAAAAGATGGAAAACTATTGTCTTAAGATCGTATTTTACAAGAGCTGGAGTAATAGTTCTTGACGAAAACTGCTAAGTAAATGTATCTTCCAGTTACCACCTGATGTCACAAGTAGTTCAATTCTAGACATTTATGTAAATATTGACTCCTTCAATATTAACTATTTCAGTCTTTATAATTTAATATGCAATGATTATTTGTTATATAATCCAATACTGCAACACATATTGATTAGAAATGAAATATCCTAGTGACAGATTACATTCTGCATTCCTAGTGATGTGACTTGACTACATCATAGTATTGCAGTGCTGAAATTTTATTTGCTCTCCAAAACAGCTTTCTATGTATTTCTGAAGCATTGTCTGCAGACTTTAGTCTTTCTATTAAATTTTGCATTTTAAAATTTGTGCAGTCCCTAATCTGTGGAGTTTATACAGACCAGGACTCTCAGAAAATCTCTGGGCAGCCCCACAGAGGATAAGGAAAAGTTGGGCAATGCTCATTTCTTTTGTTAACCGGGACATGTGCCAAGAGGGTAGTGATTCATTCTTTTATGCCAAACAGTGTGTTTAAGTTTCTTGAATTCAGTTGTGTAATAAAATCTCCTCCTCCTATGAAGCAGCACTAGCTCACCTCCTCTTCCAGAAAGAGTGACCAGAGTAGTCAGTGAATGCAGTAAATAGCTTAATTACCACCAATGCTCTGAAAGTATTTTTAAAGTTTTGGTGAAATTGTTTGGTTTTTAAAAGTTGCCTCTGTCAGCAGAGGAAGCAGATAAATGCAAACAGGATTGAACCACAGAATCTGAAAGAAAAATGCAGCCTTGAAACTCTGGGTTGTTTATATTCAGGGCTCCACATCATCCAGTCATAGTGAGGGAGGGCAGACATCTGTTTGGATTTCTTTCCAGATTTCCTTAAAAATGAGAACAAATTTTAGACCTGAGATTTTGGTTTGGGCCCATTTTCACTTATGACATGATACAGATGTGGAAGAGCAGTGACAGAAAGGCAAAGGTTACGTGGAGGAGATGATTCATAGCTACAGTGCAGGAGGAGACAGGATACTGGTAAGGCTGCTTAGCAGCTGGGTTCACACAGTCCAAGCTCTTCTGTGTTTTCATTGAGGATCTTCTGATAAAGTAAAGCTATTCATGGTGTAGGAGCATATACTTAAAGAAAAAACAGGTTATTTGGCTTTTCTCATAATTAAAGCACAGTCGCTATCCACTTACTGCTATTGCTAATATTCAAACTGAGAGCAGGGCTGACCACATTAGCCTGCTTTTGAGCCAGTGCTGTTTACAAAAGGCTGCGTCTTACAGCTTTTGCTCTCACTGCCTGTCTTTCAATCTCATAGCCTTGGTGTAAGGACTGATGGCTGGATTCAGGCCACTGCAATTACTGATGTGCCTAGCTGAGAGGTGCCTGGCCATCTCCACCTGAGGGAAGCATTTGCTACTTTCCAACGACCTATGCCCCTCAGGACTCCTTCTTGACAGGTGCTCAGAAGCAGCCTACAGAGATCCTAAGCAGAGCTATCTGTAGGGGTTTCTGTCCACAGTAGCCCATCCTATGCCTTCCATTTCTCCCTACTGCTACTTGTCTAGCAACTGCTCAGCATCTCTATTATACAGGTACTGAGATAATTGGCACGGATTTAAACTGCCAAGCTGTAAAATGAAATTATGTATACCAGGAGCTGGCTCAGAAACTGAGGTGTCCAGGCAGCTGTGGGGCAGGAATCTTCATGGTCCATCCTGCAGCAGCTGAACCACGTGGCGGGATGGGAACATCCAGGAAAGGAACGGAGCAGAGAGCTGAGGCAGAGATTGGTTTGTAGTGTCAAGCTAACAATACCAGCAGGAATTTTAGAGATGGAAAGCCCTGTATTAAAACAAGATATCACTATTACACCTCACACATAAGCACCATATAGGCTGGGAATAGGAAAAAGTTAGTGGTGAAGTCCCTAGCAACAATTAGATTAAGTTGTGCCTTCAGTTTTTCACGTATAACCTTTCAAGGTTTTGATATATAATATTTTTCTCTTTCCCTCTTTGTTTAAAATGAGCTTTTTTTCCCTTGTTGGCTCAGTGTGTGTGTGTGCATGGAACTTTAATAGGCGTGGAGGAGTCACAGAACAGCAGTAGGGAGGGATGGGCAGGTGAGACTCATACTCTTAATGACGTTTTTCTATATTACAAATCTGGTAACAAAGATGATGGTAATCTTTCTTCTGTTCCCTGTCACAATGCATTCTGTGGTGTATCGTGCAGACAATGGTTCTCCAGGGGAACTGGGCACAGCTTATCCATAGCCTTGATTACTGCTTCGAATATTGTGTATCCTCTTGTGTGGCATCATATCTCGGTGTTCCTGTCCTGGCTGCACATCACCTGAGCTTTTCTTCTTTATTTTCCCCACATGCTTCCCACCAGAGAATAGGTCATACACCTCGGAAAGTTACTTGAGAAATGGTGCCACTTCATCCTTCAAATGTTAAGAAAAGCCAAGCAAGGAAACTAAATTGCGTAGGATGTAATTGCTCCCTCCTGCACTTTTCTTCCACTATTGCTTGTAATATACACGTGTAATATACATATGTATATACATGTGTGACCAGGAGAGGCTGGGGATGGGAGGGTGGACAGTGGATATTTCTGTGTCTGTGCCATCGAGCTCAGCTGATGAGAAACATAGGGCAGAGAGTGTTGCCTGTGCCTGTGGTGTGCAGAGGAAAAGTTGTATCTGATTACAGACCTACCCAGGAAAATCACTGCTCTGCTTTCCACGTGGTACAAAGCCCACCCAGGCTACTTGTCTTAACATCTCCTCTGCATCAGGAAATAATCTCCTAGACTACCCTGAAATGATTCTTGGTCCTAATTTAGTGACCCCAGCAATTTCTACAGCAGCAAGGGTAGTTCAATTTTTTGGGAGACTTTGTTACAGTCTATATTATGTATCCTTGCTGAGACATGTTGAGAGGGTCCAGAAATAGAATGTGTCTCTTTGTAACTCATGGGGTATATTAATGAAGAGGGATTAAAACAGGCAGTGGTTGTTGGTTTTTTGTTTTATTTTGTTTTGTTTGTTTTGTTTTGTTTTGTTTTTTACAAAAATCTGTTAACTGTTGTCAAGGGTTAAGTCTGGGCTGGACACTAGACAAATGACAGGTGCTCTCTATTAACTCCTCTGTCTTCCTAAAGGGGAAGAGAAAGGGAATAAGGGAGAGAGACTTATGGTTTGAAAAAGAAAACTAAAACTGCTTTAATGAAAATAATAACAAAAAAATATGAAATATATAAAAATATATACAAAACCAATACCGAACCCAACCCCCCTGATGGCAATCACATCACTGATGCTGTGGGCAGGCATTGGGGAAATCCCAGAGTGGGCTCAGTGTCAGATGGGAACCGGATTCAGGAGCTGGATTCTGGAACTGGGTTCAGGAACATAAGGGCTGGAATCGAAGGCAGAATAGACAGAGTCCTCCTCAGATGCAGGCCAGTGAAGGTGAGAGCTTGACCCTTGTGATACCTCAGCTTTATACCAGATATGACATATATGGAATGGAATACCAAGCAAGAGCCTTTCTGCACACCAATCTCTGGCAGTAACTGCAAACATCAAGAGTTGTCACTTCTAGAAGCAGACACTGTCTGCAAAAATATGCCGTTAACTTCAGAAAGTGCTGTCACTTAGAAGAGACTGAGCTGGAAAGTGAAATCATTGAACAGAATGAGTGCTGTTCCAACTCAAACCAGGACAACAGTCTATTATTGGAGGTAAAAGACATTGTGAACCTAGTTTAATAAATATTTTTATTTTGGAAGTCATTCTGGTGTACTAGAGGCTGCAGGCAGAGATCTTTCCTGGCTCACTTACAGATGTCAAAATTACAGGAAAATATGTATGTGTAGAGAAGAGTTTCAGAAGCTGCCAGATGAAGAGCTGAAAACTAAGCATTTTTAACAATCTCCTCCCCAGTTAACCATGAATATTCTACTTCAGCTCTGATCTTCTGTACTTCACTCTTTGAGAAGCAAACTGCAGAATTGCTGCAATGTGTTTTTTGTTTCAGGTAAGGAAGGACGTGGAATGTGGCTGCGTGGTCATCACACAAGCCTTGTAAGGTGGATATCTGTCTTCTTTTGCCCGTGTTGCCACTGATTCCTGTTCAGTTACTTTATCTTTCTGCACCTTATTCTTTACTCTACTAAGACTTTATCAGATATTTAGAGCAATATAACCCCAAAGAGCTGTGTATGTGCACCAGATGTACATATTGCTATTTATATGAAGCTAACATTTCAGTGAGTTTTAAGAGAAGATCGACTTTTTCTACTTACCTCCCGAGTGGCAAAGTGATCTCAGACATCAGTTGGCCACCACTGACTTGCTTTCAAGAAACTTGCCTTAATTTTCTGGTTTTGGTTTCACATTCAATACCAATGATTTTTATTCACTCACTGCGTACACAAGTGCCTGTAAACAACTTAAGCTTTTTTTTCCCATGTCTGGAGACTTCTGTACTACTCTGTTATGGAAAAAGTCCCCACTTCCCATCAGTGGTAATGGTCAGGTTCCACTCTGAGGTCATTTTGATCCATTTCAATTTTTCCTTGCTAAAGGAAAATATTTACTTGTTTATTATAAGCTGCCAAGTCCAAGTTTTACTGTTCACTATTCAGAAATAAATGACTTGTTATCAATGCAATTCTTTTTTTCCAAAGCCTGAGGAAAACCACTTGTAATGGAATTTAGCAATGGCTATTACTGAAGAGGGGAACAAAATGTTTCCTTTTTATTATCTGTCCTATTAACAGTTACCAAGAAATGCCAGGTGACAAAGTAGAAAAAGTAGATAACATCAAGTTGTGTTTTAATCTTATTTAGTCCTTCGAAATGATGAACCAAAAGAAACCCTAATTATGCAGTTACATGACTTAAATAGTCTTGCTATTGTAGATAATTATATTTGCAACATGCCTTGAAAGTGTTGGCAGAACTATGGAGCTGATTCTGAACTAAATTTATCATTTAATGTTTCCATACAGAGTCAGTGATAGATCTCTGTTTGAAAATGTGAAACAAATTTCTCAAGTAAGGGCAGCACCACTTTTTTGAGTTTAAGGTTATATGTGCTTCAGAGGTTGTTTGTGTCTGTTCTCACGCTTTCTTCAATTGGGAAAACAGAAAAGAAGAAGGTTTTCACGTCACCCAAAATGGAGCCAGTTCACCTAGCCATTGTACCTGAAGAACTTATTGTTTCCAACAAAATTACATTTTGTACGCAGGACATGTCACTGATCTCTGGATTGCACTCACAACTTAATAATTTCCATCCCAATAATTTAGCAAACACCAACTAGGACTTTATATATGGACAAGGGAAGATGTCATGTATCTGGACTTCTGTAAGGCCTTTGAAAGATGTGTGTGTCCCCCCCCACCTTCCTTCTCTCTAAATTGGAGAGATACGGATGTGATGGGTGGACTGTTGGGTGGATAGGGAGTTGGTTGGATGGTTACATCCAGAGTGTAGTGGTCAACGGCTCAATGTCCAGATGGACATCGGTGACAAGTGGTGTCTCTCCAGGGTCTCTACTGGGACCAGTGCTGTTTAATGTCTTCATCAATGACATAGACAGAGGGATTGAGTGCACACTCAGCAAGTCTTCAGACAACACCAAGCCGAGTAGTGCAGTTGACACGCTTGAGGGATGACACACCACCCAGTGGGACCTGGACAAGCTGGAGAAGTGGGCCCATGTGAACCTCTTGAGGTTCAACAAGGCCAAGTGCAATGTCCCGCACCAGGGTTGGGGCAATCTCCAACATCAACACAGGCTGTGGGATGAAGGGATTGAGAGCAGCAGCCCTGTGGAGAAGGACTTGGAGGCACCAGTGGATGAAAAGCTGGACATGAGCCAGCAACGTGCACTTGCAGCTCAGAAGGCCAACTGCATGCTGGGCTGCATCAAGAAAAGAGTGTCCAGTAGGTGAAGGGAAGTGATTCTGCCCCTCTACTCTGCTCTGGTGAGATCCCCGCCTGGAGTATGGCATCCAGCTCTGGAGTCCTCAGCACGAGAAGGACATGGAGCTGTTGGAGAGGGTCCAGAGAAGGACCACAAAAAGTGGTCAGAGGGTTGGAGCACCTCTGCTATGAAGAAAGGCCGCGAGAGCTGGGGTTGTTCAGCGTGGAGAAGAGAAGGCTCCAGGGAGACCTTATTGCAGCCTTTCAGTACCTGAAAGGGGCTTGTAAGAAAGATGGGGTCAGTCTTGTTGGCAGGGCCTATTGCGACAGGGCAAGGGGTGATGGTTTTAAACTAAAAGAGGGGAGTTTCAGAGTAGATAGAAGGGAGAAATTTTTTGCAATGAGGGTGGTGAAACACTGGCACAAGTTGCCCAGGGAGGTGGTAGAAGTCCCATTGCTGGAGACATTCAAGGCCAGGTTGGATGGTGCTCTGAGCAACCTGATGTAGCTGAAGGTGTCTCTGCTCACTGCAGGGAGGTTGGCCTAGATGACCTTTAAATGTCCCTTCCAACCCAAAGCATTTCATGATTCTGTGATTCTATAATATGATTTTATTTTGAGCATGGCAGAACAGTGATTAGTTACTTCAATACTGTCTTGCTGGGAACCTCCTCTGCCTTTTGGGTATTATAGAGAGAATGGCAGTGTAAGACCTGAAAATTTATGCAAGTGTTTTCCTTGCAATTTTAGCTCTCTTAACACTCCTGACTATTTATCCATTTTTATCTTTTATCTTGAAATTACAGCAATTGTTTAGCAATTATTGAGTTGTATTTCCTATTTTGCTTAGAAATCTTTTGCCTTTTAATCTGTTTATTGTACAAAAAGGTCTTGGAATGCCAAGTATAACATGGAACTCAGACATATAATGTACAATAAATGTTAAAGTGTGTAAGAAGCCATAGGATTTCAGCCGAAATCCAGTGGGATGCAATGAGAGGCTCATGTCCTCAGCTGCTTCTCGCTTTGTATTTTTTTGTTTATATTAGGAGTGAGTGTCAAATTACCTTCTTGTGCATAGGAATTTATTAAGGAATAAAAAAAAAAAAATCAAAAAAATCACCTTTCAAAACTGTCCCCTGTTTATTGTACTTACAATGCCCGTCTAATTTTCTGATGGTGACAACACCTCGAACTTCTAGGAGGTTAAGAGCCAGGTTTTAGTCCTCTCTTTTCTGGCATGTCCAAAAGATGGGTGAAACTGCTGGATCAGAACGAGACTCTGCACCATCTGTTTTATTACAGTGAGCAGTGCTAGGGGAAGGCCATAATCTGTATATATGCCTCATAACTCAGTGAGAAGAATTGATGCATTATTATCCCGAGCATTTTCCTTCCATGTAGTGCTTTTCCTCACTGTGCCAAACATCTGCAGGTAAAAGAAAGTGACTGCACTGCAGGGAAAGCCAGTGGGATCCAAAAGCTACTGCATTCCTGCTGTCATGAGAATGGTACTTAGTCACCATTTTTGCTATTGCGAGTAAAGTATTTCCTTGTTCCGTCCCTATTCGCTTATTCAACCCATTGAGCAAACCAATATGAGGGGCTGCGCATCAGTATTCAAGACACATCATGACGTGAGGAATCTGGAAGGGGGGCTTGGTTTGTTCTCTTTTAAAGGAGATTGAAATTGCTGAGTATCTAGTTCTCACAGAGCCCTTTTTGTCAAGGGATCTCAAAGGGTTTCACAAAATTAACCCCATTTAGCGGGTGATAAATGTCTGGTGAAAGAAAAGCAAATGATTTTGTGAAAGATTAGGCATGGAAGAATAGCCAAGAATAGGTCCCACTCTTGCTTTTTCCACTGGGCAGCACTGCTGCTCACAAACGTCCTGCGTGCTGTTTCTTGTCTAGTCTGCCACGTGAGCAGAGCAGCCCAGGCCTCCCAAAACTGCCTCATGGGCTTTCTGCATACCCAACCCGCCATCTCGGTGTGTCACATTACTAGTGGGATTGTGTTCAGGACCATGAGACTTGGAGGCAGCGTTTCCCTTCCAAGAGGGTGTGATGAATTTGCAGTAGGGGACCTATGGCAGTTAGTGTTTGGCAAGTGCTGTTGAAGGCTGGAGGCTGAGTGACTCAGGGAAGCTATTAATAGTCTCCGTTGAGAAGCTTATATTGCCTCAACAACACGGATCATTGATTTTGCTTTTTAATCATTAAGAAAATACCTTTGTTTGATGGAATGGTTGGGACAAAGTCAGATGTAAGAAATTGTTCTGCTTTTCTTACTCTTGTTGCATTAGCTATTAACTAAGAGACTAAACTCTTAACTAACCTCTTTCTGATAATTTAAAGCTGATGGAATAATTATGTTTGTATGTATACAAATTAATATGCTGCTAAATCATTATTTTGAGTTGTACTGCTTTCTGAGCACCCTGTGTTTGTGTGTGAGAAATCTGGAGGAATGAAACGCATAATACAAACAAATTAAAGGAAGTGTTATGGGGGTTTACCCAAGGCATTTATACTGCCTGAATAACAGTTCCTAATGAAATCATGAGGAAATAAGTGGAATTTATTTCTGCTGCTAATGTTCATTATTGTTTCCCTTTTAAAAATGTTCATGACAATATTAAAATGTCTTCTCAACTTCCCTGTCTCTCTACATGGCCAGCAGACAGTTCTGTAGTTCTCTGCCCAGTGCCAGTTTCCCTTTGTTCTCTCTCCTAAAAATTGAACAGTAAACTAAGCAGCTTCCAGGGTAGACTGTGATTTAGAAAGGATATAAGCAGAGCACCATGCACAAAAAATTCAAAGTGGCCTACAGATGGGTTAAAAACAGGAGGTGCACCTCTGGATGTGCTCCTACCACCACTCCATGCAATGAAGGACAAAAACATGCGTTGGTTGCCAACCGAATTCCTTATTTTGTCTTAGATGCAGGTGGTTGTGCAAGAGTCACCAACAACAGCAGGATTTACAGCTCTTCCCAAGGGTCTGTGTGCAGCAGCTGTGGTGCTTTGCCCACAGAGGCAGGGCTGGAGCCCAGGCAGCTGAACCAGAGCAGCCAGGACTTCTGCCACAGTCTCCACAAGCCTGCTGCTTCCAGCAGCACTCTGTAGGAAAAATAATGACCTGCTTATTTTTGTGTCTGTTGTGAATGGTAATTACTGCATCCAGAGATGCAAAAATGGCAGCTGCCAGGGTCAGAGTCAGATGTCACCCTGAGCAGGTATGAGTGAATGCCTCCCTAGACCCTCTCTGCTTCCCAGCATGGGACAGGTGCCTTTTTCAAGCCCTTGTTCCCTGTTAGGCTGACAACACCTGTTCTACCACTGCCTGCTTCTCACCTGGATCCCAGCCTGTTCCACCTACCAAGGACTTCCTTGTGCCAGATTAAAAAAGGTCTTCCATGTGTGTTGAGACCTGCATAGCTTTCTCAAAAATGAACATCCTGCATTTAGGTAACTGAGGTTATTAATGCAGAAAATCAGTGCCAGTTTGTTATATTCAGAGCCTTTTAATGTTATGTTCATTAAAATCTCATCATGGTGAAATCTGTGAGAGGCTTTTTATATCAGCAAATCCTAGAAAGCCTTTTCATATCTGTATTAATCTTATGAAGTCCTTCTTAATGTCAGCATAACTCCTGAAGGCTTTTTTAACCGTAAAAAAACTTATCAATATGGTTTCCAAATTTATTATGAGCCACAGAAAATAACCAAAGTACAAGCAAGCAGTGCATTGCAAAGTACGAATTACAAAAACTGTTGCTGTCTTAATAATCTGAAACTCTAAAACCCACCAGTAATGTTGTGGTGAACCTTAAGTACAGTCCTAGAGAATGTAAAGTGTAATATTATAGATAGAAAATGTGTGAACGGAGACACAACTGTTACAGGACAGGGATGAGTTTTCACTGGCCTCAAGTAAGGGCTCACGCTCTCCCCATTGTGCAGACACCAGCAAGAAGCACAGTGATGAATAAGATCCATTCGTATGGTTCATGATTCCTTACAACCTCTTAAATCGGACTTTATCTTGCTGTTTTATCATGTTTACTATAGAATATTCTCCAGTGCTGACAGCAGTGCAAATGCAATTACAGTACATCTACATCTCCCATTGCCTGTTCTGCTGCTGCTCTTAATTAGGTACTTTCCCAATGGAGACTGGCAATGTGTGGTTTTTGAAGTGGTAAATGAAGTCATAGAAGCTCAGAATAGTTTAAATCAGAAGTGGGCCATCTAGTTCAACCTCCACTCAAAGCGGGTCCAACTGGAGAACACATGGTCTTCCATGGCCTCAGGTCAGCTGCAGCTCCCTTTTGGTGCTCTTTGCTCTGCTTGCACAATTCAGAATGTTTCAGTATTTTGGACTGGTGGGCTATATGCTTTGAGGGTGCTTTAAGGACAATAAAGTCAGACTCTTATTTGCAAGCAAGCTTTGTTTTGCCAAATGAGAGACTGCTTCTAAAGTACAGGACATGAGCCATGCATAGACAAGGAGCCAGTCATGGCTTGAGGGCTTGAGCTTTCAAACAGATCTCACACTAAGCTGCACTGGAGGTTGATGGTGGTGGAAGTTCTTGAAATCAGGCAGTGCGAGGGCCACGGCTTCCCCAGGACCATCATGCACAGCTGCCCTCATGGCTGACTGACATGCACAACTCTCACCAAAATTCACATCCTGCACAGCTGGGCAGGCCCACATCCCTCCCATCCCCACTCATCCTCCCTGCCAGGTAGTCTCAAGCAGCATGTCAAAACATTCCAGTTCTTTCTTCAAGGTAGCTGTAGATAAACGTGTTCCTGGTAGTTATAACTGAAGGGTGTTTAGGTTGTTGAAGGTGCTCTGCAAGTCTTTGAGCCTCTGCCTGCCAGCTTTCAGCCCCACTTGTTCTCTCCTTTCTCAGAGGCAAGAGACAACATGCCATCTTAATTCCAGGCAGGTATTGCTCAGTGGCCTCTAGCCTTCTGGGTAGTGTTGGCCATTTACTCCTAACAGCACACTCTGCTGTCCTTGTGTTTTCATGGTAGTTGAACAGTTCTTCATGAGACGCAGCTGTCCTGTAAGAAGTGTGCTCGGACAGTGCGGTAAAGCTTGTGCAGACTCTCCCAGGAAAAGACATGGGGTGATGACTGGCAATCATGCTCCCTTCTTCATCTCTTTTTAAATTTAGGGACTAATTGAATACCTCTGATAGTTCCAGTATCCAAAACATTTTTGGGACAAGCCATGTTATTACTGTGCTCCAAGGGCAGGACTACTACTGGTGGCAGTGACATCGTCCCAGTTTAGAAACTCCATGGCATTGCACAAAGACTGAAGGGATAAAAAGAGAGGCTCTAATGGACTTGATTTAGTGTCTGCCAGTGCATATAGGTGGCAGTTCAGGCTCTCTGGGATCCCATTTGGGATCTTCACAGTTTCACCAGAAGAACTGCTTTTTCTATATGGCCTAGGAGTAGTTGTTTCAATTAGAGTATGTTGGTGGGTTTTGAGGTGTAAAAACTGACAATCAAAATGGAAGGATTATTTCCCTTGTGCGGGCTTCAGCACATCTGAAACCTTGAGGACCACATTTCAATCACTGTCTATTCAAAACGGGCAGTATGCACGGTAGCACTTCAGTAAAAACTACCCAGATCTGCATTTTGCCCTTCGCAACTGGCAGAACCATAGCTGCTCTGTGCCCTGTGCCCTGTGCTATGAATGTTACTTCTACACAGGACAGGTCTCTTAGCAGCTAGCTTGTGGCAGTGTGTTCATAGAAAAAAAAATCACTTAAACACATAAAAAAAAAAACCAACCCACCAGGTTTATTTTGTTAAAGTAAAAAAAAAAAAAAAAAATCTTGAGCAGTTTTTCTTTCTCACTCGCCCCTAACTGTAACTGTTGTGTAGAGGAGTCTGTCTTGCAGCTTAGTGTGCTGGTGCATGGGTTGTTCCCCAGTGTGAAAGACCCATCCTTGCAATCGGAGCAGGATGCTGGAGTAGCACAGATAGAGCTTCACCCTTTCCCTAAAAGAGCCTCTGTGCATGACAAGGCATTGTGTAGACTACCAGCTTATGAAAAATCAGTTGTGAAGTCTCTGCCGTGACATCTCTGCTGGTGAAAAAGGCAACCCCCATTTTACAGCACAAAGCAGATGAACTGGGCGTTGAGATCAAGGTGGATTTTTGCCTCTTTGAGTTCCTCACAGCAATCATTAGATAGGAGAAAATCTGTGCAGTAGTTTCCATGGACTTCCCTGTAAAATTTACATTTTTTAATTTTTCAGATAGTTTCCAGTCTCCCCCAATTAAACCACCATTTTTATTGTGATATGTGTACTGCTTAAGAGATGAGGCTTTTTCCTATTTGATTCATGTAATTTAATTTCGGCTCTGAATTTTTAAACAAGTGCAATAATTTGTGACAGAGTGCAGTGTTCAGTCAACATCTGGATGCTTTTGTAACTTTCTTAGCTCATTATGATAATTAATACCAATTTACCATGTTTTTGAGACGTACAGGCCATCTACATTACTAACATTTCTGCCCTTCACTGGAATGAAGAATTTTTGAAACTTTTTTTCCCAGACAGGGTTACAGATATGTTAAAGGGTTTTATAAATGTTGGGATGACTGGCTCATTGTGAGGTCCTGAAAGCTGCCATGTGTTCCTGTGGGTGCTGTGTCCTGCAGCCCTTTCCCAGGGTCCCATTGCAGTATCTGCTGCCCTTCTTCCAGCAGTGGGGACATCTCCAACTAGCACCTCTGCGGGGCTGCCAAGCTGCAAACCCTGCCAGGATTTTTTCCAGACTTAGGCTCTTGAATTTGCTCTGTTCATCCTCTTAGTTCTGAGCATGAAGACAGCACTCTGAATGCAGAAAGGTCACCACTATTTGCAGTTCCCAATGAGAACTTATTTTTATTGTTTTTTTCTTAATGTCTGTGCTCTTGTAGGAACTCATTGCAAAGTTCTGCTTTTCAGAAGCTTAGATAAAACCATAAAACATATATATAAAAGGTTTTTATACCAAAGGAAGCCCTGAGTCTGTGTTTTAAGCTGTTTGGCTGGAATGGGGCCACCGCTATGCAGGTATTGAGGACTGCTTTCAGGAGTAGTTCTTAGCAGTCACTCAAGTCACTGAGCCTCTGCTCAAGCCAGATCCAGTATAAGATCATGGATCAGATGCTCCTAGAAGCTGTGCTAAGGCACATGGAGGACAGGAAGGTGATTTGAAACAGTCAGCACGGCTTCACTAAGGGCAAGTCCTGCCTGATCAACCTAATGACCTTCTATGATGGAGTGACTATATCAGTGGACAAGGGAAGAGATATGGATATCGTTTATTTGGACTTCTGTAAGGCCATTGTACCTGAAGAACTTAGTGATTTCAACAAAATTACATTTTGCAGGCAGAACACGTCACAAATCTCTCGATCGCACTCACAACTTAATAATTTCCATCCCAATAATTTAGCAAAACAACAAATAGGACTTTATATATGGACAAGGGAAGAGCTACAGATATTGTCTATCTGGACTTCTGTAATGCCTTTGACAGGGTCCCCCCCACGTTCCCTGTCTCTGAACTGGAGAAATACAGCTGTGATGGGTAGACTGTTGGGTGGATAGGGAGTTGGTTGGATGGTTACATCCAGAGTGTAGTGGTCAACGGCTCAATGTCCAGATGGACATCGGTGACAAGTGGTGTCTCTCCAGGGTCTCTACTGGGACCAGTGCTGTTTAATGTCTTCATCAATGACATAGACAGAGGGATTGAGTGCACACTCAGCAAGTCTTCAGACAACACCAAGCCGAGTAGTGCGGTTGACACGCTTGAGAGATGACACACCACCCAGTGGGACCTGGACAAGCTGGAGAAGTGAGCCCATGTGAACCTCTTGAGGTTCAACAAGGCCAAGTGCAATGTCCCGCACCAGGGTTGGGGCAATCTCCAACATCAACACAGGCTGTGGGATGAAGGGATTGAGAGCAGCAGCCCTGTGGAGAAGGACTTGGAGGCACCGGTGGATGAAAAGCTGGACATGAGCCAGCAACGTGCACTTGCAGCTCAGAAGGCCAACTGCATGCTGGGCTGCATCAAGAAAAGAGTGTCCAGTAGGTGAAGGGAAGTGATTCTGCCCCTCTACTCTGCTCTGGTGAGATCCCCGCCTGGAGTATGGCATCCAGCTCTGGAGTCCTCAGCATGAGAAGGACATGGAGCTGTTGGAGAGGGTCCAGAGAAGGACCACAAAAAGTGGTCAGAGGGTTGGAGCACCTCTGCTATGAAGAAAGGCCATGAGAGCTGGGGTTGTTCAGCGTGGAGAAGAGAAGGCTCCAGGGAGACCTTATTGCAGCCTTTCAGTACCTGAAAGGGGCTTGTAAGAAAGATGGGGTCAGTCTTGTTGGCAGGGCCTATTGCGACAGGGCAAGGGGTGATGGTTTTAAACTAAAAGAGGGGAGTTTCAGAGTAGATAGAAGGGAGAAATTTTTTGCAATGAGGGTGGTGAAACACTGGCACAGGTTGCCCAGGGAGGTGGTAGAAGTCCCATTGCTGGAGACATTCAAGGCCAGGTTGGACCGTGCTCTGAGCAATCTGATGTTCCTGAAGGTGTCTCTGCTCACTGCAGGGAGGTTGGCCTAGATGACCAACCCAAACTATTCTACCATTCTGTGATTCTACTTTCCTGTTAAAAGTTTCAGAAAGTGGATAATTAATGACAGAAGTAGAAGCAATAATAATAGTCCTTTAAAACCTCGTGATCACTCTCCTTTTCTAGAAAATACAGTGAGATCTACTTGTCTTTATCATTCTGTCCATTTTGACTGTTGTATGCCTGTTTCTTGGTATGGTAAAATCTAGATTAGGGCTCTTAAGGTCATCACTAAAAATGAATAGCAAAAGAATACCTTACAAATCGAAATACTCCAGAAAATGATGGCTCCCTTTTCAAAGACTAGCCACATGCACTCATTTCCTGAAACATGTCCTCCATGCACACAAATTGGACTAAGTGGACAAGTGCAAATTTTGCCTTAGAGGCAATGATTGCCGGAAACAGGAGCCCACTGTTGGCTCTGTGAACTCTCCCATGAGGGAGCATGTGGCTGTGACCCTGAGAAACCAGCCTCCTCAAGGAAGAGCTCTCCGTGAATTCCTCTCTTAATGTCACTTGGGACTGTTGCCTTCCTCCTCTCCTGACTTCTAGTTAGAGCTATGTAGAACATACGCAGACTTTTGGATTACTATATATCACTCATTTTTTAAGCGTCCCTGAAGGTGATTGCTTCTTCCTTTTTCTATGAGTCATTATTTCACCTGCAGCATGAGTAAAATGTGGGTTGAGTCAACCTAACTTTTGCAGAGCCCTGACAAACAATATACTGATTAAGCATTGTTTTCAGAGCAGAGAAAGCCAGGGTCATAACAAAAAATAAAGAAAAATCTCAAAAGTTCTTTTTTTTCT
The DNA here is from genome assembly GCA_009769605.1 of Bucorvus abyssinicus. Classification (NCBI taxonomy): domain Eukaryota; kingdom Metazoa; phylum Chordata; class Aves; order Bucerotiformes; family Bucorvidae; genus Bucorvus; species Bucorvus abyssinicus. The sequence goes on along the minus strand of CM020024.1, from coordinate 90,747,192 downwards.
CCTTGAGCTTTCCTTAGACTTCAGTGAAATGCAGAGCAGTGGGAATAATCACAAACACGGCTTTGTGTTGCTGTTTCGACTATTAAACATGTTATGAATAGCATTAATGAAATTGTACTCAGAGCAAAAAGACTTATGGAAGTGTTTTCTTTTAGCCTACAAATACTTAGCACACATGAACATTATGTGTTTTATTGCGAGATGGGTTGGAGTTACAGAAAAAGTTTTTAAAGTCTGAAAAGGTATTTGGTTTTTCTGGCCTGGACTTCATCATTCACAGGTAGACCCCTCATCAGTGCTCTGTGGAAATTTTTGAGCAAATTCAGCAGCTTCATAAAGGAGGGATAATGAACTGTTATGAGCTCTTCTGTACTGGCAGGAGGAGCACTTTTAGCACTAAAGCTAAAGCGGAGGGTAAGCCTCTGAGCCCTGCGGTAGAGCTGCAGACAGAAGTTTTCCCTTGGAGCTTACCACACTGACCAGGACTGAATCACGGTAGAGACCTGAGAGGAAGACACTCTCAAATAAGCCTAATGTGAGGGAATCACTAAGAGTTTGCTGAAAGTCTGCCTTTGAAGATTGAAGAGCCTGGTCAGAAAAAGATGAAGATCTGGGAATGATTGAGAGAAGTAGTGTGAACAATTCCTCTGGAGGTAGTTCTGAGTTATGTTTGCTGAAGGCTGTTTCATCTTCCCAGCAATCCTGGTTGAAATAGAGTTTTATGTACTGATCTCAAACATCGGGATTTACAGGTATGCACAAAGAATGCATCCTAAATTTTTCTGACTGTATAATGATAGTGAAATGTAAAATGATACATTGGGATGTGTTTATGGGAGAGCTGACGTCTACCCAAAAGAATTACAGATAGTATTACCTGAGTACTCCAACTTTTGTTAGCTAAAGAGGATCCATCACTTATATCATCAGGGAGTAATTAGTAGCAGTGTGGGAAACAACATTTGGGGCTTGTTCACTCAACATGCACAGGTAGAGATGTCAAGGTGACCATCATCTAACTTTGTGCCCAAATATTGTTCCTGTATGCTTGATTCTTTGAATTACAACCTTGCATGTATTGTGACCTGCAATGGTTACATCCCATCAATACCCCCTTGCATCTAAAAAGATGCTTTGCAATTTATGATATAAATGATAATATGATTTTGCATTAATCACTAAAGACAGGAGGACTATCAGGTAAAATACAGCTTGAAAATACAGATTATAGAAATAATTTTACTTCTAAGAATGAAACTCTTGAAATTAGTTTTTTTTTACTTTGCTGCTAAAACCAACATCATGACTGGTGCAGAAGCAAGAAAACTGCCTTGTAGAATACCAGATATCTCTGGATATCTGCAGGTCTTAATATAGCTATCACTTGATCATAACAGGAAATTAAATAATACTATTTTCTAAGATTCATCCACATTGAAAATAAATCCGTGGAAACTGGAGTTATTGCCAAAATAGATCAGATTTTTTTTTTCAACTGAGAAAGCAATTAAAGAGTTCACTGAAAAATGTATAATGCTTCCTTTTGTGGTCAATGATTCCTCAAACCACTAAATGTCAACATGCTTTTCATAGTTATTTTCTAAATAGTTGAAAGGGAAATCATCCATTGTATGTTTATTTTTAAGGCAACAATGAAGCTGGAGAAAGAGAATGAATATTTACTTCCACCCAATTGCTTGTCTCGCATCATGAAAACATCCCATGGGCAACTCATCGTTTAACCTTGAAACCTTCGCATCAAAATTGTTCAATTGATTTTCCTTATGTACTAAAGGAATTTTAGAATTACAAGTGGTTATTTTATGTTGTTAACATGAATGCATAGATATGTTGAGGCATATCCCCTCTACACCTAATCATTGAAAGGATCTGAAATTGCTTTTCACTGTGGAAGATAATAAATGCATGTTAAGCGAATATTTCCTGGTTGACATTTTAAAAAGTTATGTAAACAGAGATAATAATGAAGAAAATTAAGTACCTAAATACTACTTATATTTATTTCATACTACATTCCAAATGTTTAGGATACATCCTTAAAATGAGAAGCAACAGAACCCACATACCAGAAAATTTATGAGTTAATGGTTTAAGTGAAGAATAAATTACTATGGTGAATGGACAGTAGAAAGCCAAAGATCTGCTGGCTGGTTCTATCACTTTTTGGAAAAAAAAAGTTGATTCTTTAGGAAATCAGGACGGACACAGAAAGAGGTTTGTATGTGGAATATGGGTGCTGAGGTTGAGTGGAATGTATGAGTGTGTGGTGCAAGACTTGTCTTAGAAAAAGGTGCCATGGTTGATCTTTGAAGAATAGCTGCCTCAGTGTCAAAAAACTCCAAATTATGGCTCCTCTATAGGCTTTTGTACTTCGAATGCAACTGCAATTGTGTAAACAGAAGCACATAGATTGCAGGAATCTGCTACATATTGTTTTTAAGGCTGATCTTCCAATTAAACATTTTCAGTTGTACCTATAAATGCTTTTTCAAACTGATTTAAGAAAAAAGTTATATTGAAATAAGTAATATGTTAAAATTGATTTTAAGCACAATTTTAAACAACATTCTGCCCAACTGAATCCTTTGCATTGTGATTTCTCTATCATTTCTCCACAGGCACTATGTTTTTAGTGGGTGTCACTTTGATAAAAAGAACTGAAGAGAGTTAGATCTGAGGGCAGGGCACTCTTATAGTCTATCTAGAAGGATAAAAATCTCGTTTCATATTACCTAACTTAAAAGGCTTATCTGAGATATCTAGGCAGACTCAGCCTAAGTAAATGGAGAAAGAGCATCCTAGAGAGAGCTCAAGAGACACACCACGTTCCATAGCTCATGCTTTTCTGCAAATGGATGAAACTAGAACTGCTTATCTGTATATCAAGAAGTTAATACACTACTATCTGTGAAGAAAAGTTTGCTTAATATATATTAATCTATTAAAAATGCGTATGTAAATACCAGTTTTCCAGTTTAGTGAGACATAAAGAGTCCACCCAAACAGTTCATAAAATCACAATGTAATAGAAGATGCCCTCATAGGGAGTTGAAAGGTGGCTTTGGCCAAGAAAAAAGGACACGTGTTTAAGCAGCCTTCCATCAACCCGACCTCTAGATATGCAACTGGCATTTTGGGGGTGGACATTTTTCTTAAAAACTTTCTGGTCTTGCATGAATGTGGGCAAAACATCTGAGGAATAGCTGTTACCATAGGAAAAATGTCTATTCTTTATCAGCATGTACATGCCTGTTTGGTAATTTCTTTACTGTAAATCAGCTTCACATGATATTAAAAACTGAAAGGCAAAATGTTAAGAAGTGAACTGAAACAGAGAACCCCAACTCAGCCAGCTTTACTAGCAAACCTGAAGCACCCAACCAAACAAATATACATCAAACTCTGCTCTGAGCAGCAAAAGGAAATGAAGCTGAACACCCTGTACAGCCTGTACAGCAGTATAAGACCTCATGAGACACGTGAGAAATAGTCAGTAGTGGAAGAAAAGAATCCTAGTCTCAGCACCATGCATTTCATATAAGAGAGAAAGATTAAGGTGTGCCTGGATGTTCTGCACTTGAAAGTAATATATTTCTAGGAGTATATTTTATAGCCTTGATCTTACGGCATCACTAGCTGTTACATTCAGATAATTTCCTTACCCTACTGGAGAGGGTGCTGACATTGCAACAGATTCAACGTGAAGAGCTGGCTAATTTTTCAGAAAGAAATGCTCCCACACCACACAGCTGAAAGCAGCAGTTACACAGGGCTAGGAGGGGAACAAAGAGCTGCCAGAACCCAAGAGCTGCCAGGTTGAACAGGAACCAAGATCAGCATAGTCCAGATCCATGCTGTGATCTGGTACCAAATGCCTCAGAGGAAGGCACCAGGAAACAGCACATGACAAGTATGGGATACTTTCCACTCAGAAATGTCTCTTGCATTAGTGGTGGAAACTGCACATCTGTGTAGATAGGAATTCCCTTAGCCGCAGAAATAGGGAGGGCTTCCAAATCATCTTGCCATTAGTTTGTGATAATGTCAGGTATTCTTTCTCTAAAAACCACAAGCCTTCTTCAAATTACTGCAAATTCTTGGCCACATATTCTAGGCTTTCATATTAGTGGCACAAGAGGATTCTACCTGAAGCACTATGGGAGGGTCCAAGACACCAGGCTTTTCTCAAATAACAAGACGTAACGCTTTGATAATGAGGTTAAGCCTGAAACAGTAGAAACAGCGAATTCATAGGTGGCTGATGGAGAGTTTGTAGTTGTTTGATGTCTTTTTTTCATGTATGTATTCTTAATATATTTTACTAAGCTTGGAATAATTGTTTAGATTTTGTCTTCCATGACTTGTGCAGCTATATGCATCTTGTCAGTGATAGCTGTGATGATACTTAGGGGAAGCAGTTTATTTTTTCTCAAGGATTTAATCCAGTTTTGAAAGCACTTATTTTCTCACAAAGATGCTGGGATTACTAGAACTTGTTCTGTTGAAGTGTGTTTTGTTCAGGCACATTCTATATTTGCCTTTTGTTGTTGTTTCTAATTTAATGAGATTCATAGTACTATGAAGTAGACAATCTTTTTCTAACTTTTGGACTTTTCAGCTGTGTGTATGTACATAAACACACATATATACAATCAATATAAAATATGCATTATATGCATACATTATATGATGCATGTTCATAACTTGTGCATAATGTTTCCAAGAAAAAGCATACTGGACATTTTATCAGACTGCATTACAGACACCAGTTAAACAACGTTTTTCTTGGGTTTCTGCACTTTTTTATTTCTATGTTTTACATTTTTTGGGGGAGGGAATTTGAATCTGAAACAGGACTATATTTCTTGAAGACTTATCTTACTGGTCATTTAGCCTCTATTTAATGTTAGGATACGTGATTGTAAAGCCTTGCAGTAAAGGCTGCATCCTACCAGCAGCAGAAGCCATTCAGTATCCACTGAATTTGGTGGGAATTTAGAACCTGAAGCACCTTGCAAGAATGAGCCATAGTCATCACCTACCAGGGTACCAAGCCACAAACCCACAAAACAGAAGAGACCCTGTGGCTCTGCACAAATTAATGTGAAAATCTGGAACTTTTCTGGTGGTGGGTCAGTAGAGATCTGTGCTTTATGGAGATTAGAACTGAACAATATGTGTAGAGCTACATCTGTATTGGCTTTGGAAGCTGGGATTGAGGTGGGGCTTGAGTTCATGGAGACAAGGGGTTTGAGTAATTTCCCTCTTTATTGTCCCTTGGGGGAGCTCAGGGGAGCCTGCAGAGCTGATTTGGCTCAGTCCAGGCTAGAGATGCTATGCAAAGTCAACATACAGGAAATTTGGCCCAGACCAACAAGATGGTGCAGTCGTAACCTCACCTGATTCATGTCACACCGTGCCACTAACCTGTGGGGTTGAGTGTTTGCACTCACCAAAAAAATCAAGCAGGCTATTAAATTATTTTCATGTCTCAGTTTCATAACTTGATGGTTATGCAATAGTACAAAGTCATCCCCTGCTGTGCGATGTGCAATGATTAATTAGTGAGGCAACCCAGAGGTGAGCAGCCCCGCATCGCAGGGCCAGATGAGTTAACCGCCATCATGCTGGTTAGCAGAAAAGCTCAAACTCAACCTGATGTCTGCTCTCTGGTGTGTTTTTTTTTTTTTTTTTGATTCATGTGTTGTGATCACTGCTTTAAAGGTTAGCTTAATTCTCTGGGAAGTAAAAGGGCTTTCATGGTCCATGTTGCCACACTGCAGGGAACACAAGTTTGGCAAGATGAGATCAACTGAGTATAATGCACAAAAAAAAAGAGACCGGCAGTGCTTGGAGGTGCAAGGAGGGAGATGATCTCTCAGAGATGAGGGGATAATCTCCAGGCTCCAGAGTGAACACAGTATAGGATACAAAATTATGGGGGCTTGCAGGTTTTTTATCCCTCAAAATTTCCCTGAAACAGCCTCAGTCATTAACAAGGCGAGCCTTTAAATCATGGAGCTTGATTAACTGTCACACCTTTCTAGAGAAAAAAAATATATTTCTTTTAAAGAAATTGTGAATTAAAATCCAGAAGAAAATTCCTTACAAGTGTGAAATGCTGATGGGTGATGCCTGTTGTGAGATGATCGTATTGGGAGGGGGCAGGGTGCCTGCACCGGAGAGGGGGTTTTCCTCCTCCTCCTCCCCCTGAGCAGTCAGCATGGCAGCTGTAGCTGGGTGGCTGCCTCCGTGCCCTCTCAGACGAGGCTGCACCCTGTACCAGAGGGAAGCAGGGACAACCTGAGGAGTGTGACACTGCTGCAGCATGTTGCCCCTTCTGCCATGTACCATGGGCCTGGTACTGCTTGAAGTGGTCCTTGAAGGTGCCTCAAACCATTTCTGTAACTGTGACAGCTCCTCTGGTTTCATCAGCACGAACTCCTTGTGATGGCACCCTTCAGTGCTTCCCAAGACACAAGACATCCGTGCCGCCTGCGCAGCAGCTGGCCCCAATCCAGCAGAGTTCTGCTACTCAGGCAGCTCCGGAGAAACAAACTTTCTTTGACTTTTTTCCAACACCTGTCTTTTCATGGTTCCAGTTTATAGTGTGGTCCCACAGACACCCTGCCAAAACTGCCACCCTGCAGCACAGAGGTGGGAAGGTGTAGAAACTCCCTCAGCCTGTTTTTTTTTTTTGTCAAAGAATGGTGTATTGGGTATTTTTACCTCGACCCAGGGGAGTGGGTCAGTGTCAGATACTGCAGCTTACAGCAGGTCTCCTGCTTTCTTTCACTTTGCACAATCATTGACACTAATGTCAAGTGAGTATTAAATACTAGGTGATAACTGATCATATAAGGGAAAATCAAATTAAAATCAGACCCAGAGTTACCTCCTCCACCTTCCTGGCACCTTGCTTGGAAAAGTTAGAGTTTGGAATTTTTTTTTTTTGAGAGACTGTCAATTCTTTACACACCTTAAAAAATGGAAGATTACTAAAATAATTTTTGGTGTGTAAGAGTCATAGTATGGATCCTGAGCTGGAGACATGCTACTGTCTCCAGCTGATGGAGCCTTCATCTTCTTTTCTATGCCAAGCAACAGCCACTTTATTTTCTGTTATCAAGAATCATAGAATCAGAGAATGTTTTGGGTTGGAAGGTTAAAGGTCATCTAGTCCAACCCTGAACAGACAGTCTACATTTCTAATGGTGAGGAAAGGGCCAAACAAATGAAGGAGTAATTGTCCAGCTAGCAAAACTACTGGTCCAGACATGATGGAATAGGAGAGGAAGCTAGGGAAGATGGGTTACAGTATCAGACTTGGGCTCAGGACAAAGAATGGTCTTTCAGACTGTGGTTTACGGCCCATAAAGACATGGTTCATCATACTGCACTTAATTAGTCTCTGTTTATTTTCAGGTGATAGTATGAGGTAACAAAACAGCCAAAAAATTTACTTTTCTAACACATTTTCCCCTACCAGGAGTCTTTGCAGTTGACAGGAATGTTTGCAATGTGCAAAAGCAATCTCAAGCTGTGGTTAATGAAGGAGATGGCTCACAAGGCTTGCTCTGCCTTGAGCTGTAGCTCCGTCTTTGGGGAAGTTGAATATGTGAATTTGCTGATTAATGACATTTTCAACAAGAGATGCATCTCCATCGCAGATTTTTAAAAAGCCCTAACATTTATTTATTCATTCCTTTACTATGTGATAATGTATGCAGTTAACATTGTACTTCAAAGCCACTTTCATGTTTGAAGGGAGAGGTGTCAAATAACACTGGAGAAAGGTGGTTTTCCATCTGTTTCTACCGTGTTTGTTTTTATGTTGCTTTTTGTGTGGCTTTTTTTTTGCAATCCAAGCTATTTCTTAACTGATTATTTCAGAAATGCGGGATTTATTGCTACATACTTTGTGTCTGTGGTGATTATTTGTCTGAAACCTTCTACTCTAGTCAAAAGCCAATGAAAAAGTCTCACCCGTAGCAAAATAAGTAGTGACCTGAGCTAACTTCTGTGGGAGGAGCAGCTCAGAGCGTAGCACACTCTCCATAGAGGCCCTGGGGGAGAGGGGTACTGTGTGGTGCTGGTAGTGCTGTCATAAGGGGCTCAGAGTAAATTTTTCATTATACCACAAGCATCCCACAGCAATCTCTGTCCCTCAGAGAAGTCATCCCTTTCCATGCTGTCTTCTAACAAGTGCCCAGGAAGAGACTGTCACTTAATGCTGATTATTTATGATAGGGACCACAGGCTCTGAGCACTGTGGAAGCCTAAGAAAGACCTGTGAGGCAGATGGTTATTTCTTCTGGCCTTCTCTTATGCCTGCACCATGTCTGGGTCTGACATGCTCACAAAGATCTCTGGTGGTAGAGTCTTCCCTATATTTTACTCTTGTACTGTGCTTACTTCAACATAGTTTTCCCTCAGCTGTTCTCTGGATTTTATTTTTTTTTTTTTTTGTCCAGCCCAACACAGATTTGAAGAAATGGTGTTCTTTTTCTCTTTGCAACATCTTTTTACATTCCTGAAAGATTTATTATGTGCCTCTCAGCCTTCTCTTTAGGGTAAGCAATCTCACTTCATTCAGTCTTCTCTCATATGACGCACTTTATAGACCTGATGATTTCTGTTGCTCTGCCTGTTCGCCTCCTTCTGAATCACAGTGCCCATGACCTTCTGTATCTTCAAGCTACAGTTCTGTTTTTATGAGCATGGTGATGTCTTTCTCACTATGGAAAAGACATTGTTGATTCAAGTTCAGCTCTTGCTCTACACTAATCCTTAGATCATTCCAGCACAGTGGCTGCATAAGAAATGTTCTCCCACTCTGTATTTGTTAATGATCATTCCTGACTGGGTGCAGTAACTTACATCTGCCTCTAGAGAGAAGCATCTTTTTTTTTTTTTTTTTAAAAGTGTATCTTCAATTTATCAGGAAAGCTCTGAGCTTTGTCCTCCACTGCTGTGTTACCGGGTGGAGAGTTTAACCCTTCTGTCAATCAATTAACATTGTTTGTCAGAGACCAGTACCTTGGGTAATTGGGACACACTTCCCCTTTCCACTGGTAGAGGAGCTGATTGCTTCTGTCCTGCCCAGCTGGGGGGGTTTTTATAGTGCTAAGAACCTTTGGGAATCTGCAGTGTGCAACATGGTAACTACTCACAAGGGCAAGCTATCCTGTCTATCATTGCTAGTCGCCACACAATTTTTACTAACCAAAATGTCTTGAAATAGACCTTAGCCAGTTACTTTAGGGAGACAACAAACATTATCCTGAGGCAGGCACGTAAATCAGATCAGCTGAACCATCCTCTGAAAGTGCCCATCCCTCTGAACTGTCTTAAAAGGTGACTTAAAGGGGTGACTGTCTCAAATATAGTCATGGTCAGATGAATCCCAGCCCATCCTTTTGGTGGTCATTTTATTCAGTGTAGTGAAAAGGTCTTATGAAGAACCTAATTTTCCACTGACCTGTGAAGAGGGCTCTGTTTCTGGTTATGTTACCAATGTGAATGTAATAAACTATCAACCATGAGAAACCACTGCCGCCTTCTAAATCTGTGACTATAGACTTGAAATCAATGCATCTGTTAGTGCTCTTTACTCAAAAAAAAAAAAAAAAAAAAAAAGGAGATGGATGCAGTGGAAACACCACCAAAGTTTCTGTGGACTTCAGAGGGGACTCAGTATTCAAAAAGGTTTTTCAGCAGAGGAAAGGCACATGTTCAGACAAGGAGATGAAATTGCTTCAGGAGCACTGTTAAATTTGGTTCATTGATGGTTATTTGGTAAAAGCAAGTTGCATTAGTGTAGCACAACCCTACTGTTGATATTATTGTTCCATGCATTTTCCTGATGTGCGTTCTGTGCTTTGGAATGGAAATGACTCTGAGTCAGTAATACCCTACTTCATGAACAGTTCTGATTTCAATGTAATGGCTCAGGAACTGCGTTAATGTATTGTCCTGGTTTGAGTTAGAACTTAACTCATTCTGTTCAGTGATTTTACTTTCCAGCTCAGTCTCCTCTAACTAACTGCACTTGCTGAAGTTAACGGCATATTTTTGCAGACAGTGTCTGCCCCTAGAATTGATAACGCTGGATGTTTACAGTCACTGCCAGGGATCGGTGTGCAGAAAGGCTCTTGCTTACACTTGCTCCTGTGCAGACCAAGGTCACTGCTAAATCCTGTGTGCCACGGTGGGGGTGCAGTAAGTGAGAGGCTGCACCTGCAGGGAGGAGCGGACAGGACACGTGATCCTACAATGACCAACAAGATGTTCCATCCCATATACGTCATATTCGGTATAAAGGTGAGGGATCACAAGGGTCTTGCTCTCTTGCCCTCCTCTTCAATGGCCGATGTCTGAGGAAAACTGTCCATTCTGCCTTTGATTCCAATCTGTGCATTCCTGAGTCCAGTTCCAGAATCCAGCTCCTGAATTCGGTTCCTGTCTGGCAGTGAGTCCAGTCTGGGACTTCCCTAGCGCCTGCCCACAGCATCAGTGGTGACGGTGACATAATAACCATCAGGGTGGTTGGGTTCAGCATTGGTTTTGTATATATTTTATTTTATTGTTATTATTTTCATTAAAGCAGTTTTAGTTTTCTTTTCCAAACCATAAGTCTCTCTCCCTTATTCCCTTTCTCTTCCCCCTTGGGAAGACAAGGAGTTAATAGAGAGAAGCTGTCATTTGTCTAGTGGCCAGCCCAGACTTAACCCATGGCATGTATAGAGAATAATCTAATAATGCAATAATACCTTAATAATAATATATATATATATTATATATGTGTGTATGTGCGTATATATAAGTATCTTCCTCAGAGCCTCTCCTACATTCAGATTCTCTTGATATCTGTAGTATTCTTGTGTTGGAGTAATCCTGCTGGGGAATGCTCAGACATTGCTTTACTGACAGTACACATTTTTCCTTGCTACTACACTCATTATTCACTGACCATAGCAGCAGTAAAGCTTCCACCCAACACAGTTCACTAGAGACTCTTGTTTTCCTTTCATGATCAATTCCTCAGGAGTCTAGAAGCTGCAAAGAGAGATGCTTTGAAACTTGGTTTTCTTCTTGTCAAAGGGAGTTGTGCCTACTCTATTCACAGCAGTCAGTATCAGCAAATTTCCAGACCTGTCTGTATTGTTTCCAGTCCTCAATCTATTGAGAGATGTGACACCCTGTGAAATGACAGAAATGAAAACATCTATTTATAATAGTCATAAAGCTATATAAAAATAAAAAGGCTTTCAAGGGGATGACTAATCAGAGGACAGAAAAACTCTCCACAGGGAAGACTGAAATTGTTCCCAAGCACTGCTAATGTTGTTATGTTCGTGTGCTTTGCTCTGTAGAGAGCTTAAAGAGTGTGGCACAAGGTACTCTATAAATATAAGATGTTGCCATTGATTTCTACCGGGATGATGCATCAGTTGGCAAAACTTCATCTGTCTTAAGATATTTCAAGCTGTTATATGTGAAATGTAAAGGCTTGAATTTATTTTTCATCCAGTTCTTACACAATGCCTGCAAAATGCTCTTTGACCTTGAGAAACTCTGAATTTCGGTTTCCAGCCCAAGCTGGCAATAGCAAGACTGGGGGCTATGCAGGTGGGATAGTGGTCCATGTGAAAACTTGCACTGTTCAATGCCTGATGATAACATCATCTCGTCAAGGAAAAGAAGTCACTGTTATCTGACATCTTCACTGTAATCTTAAGCAATGAGGGAGAACATCAGCCCGTACAGGTGGTTAACCTTCTTTGCTCCCCAAAGGGCTGACTGCCCACAAGCAAGGTCAAAAGCAGATAATAGCAAGGCCTGAGAAAGCTGACCCTGTCACCACTTGAACTCCCCCTGTACGGTAGATAAGTGAATGTTTGGGAATGCAATGTTTTTTTATTCTCCACTGAAGTGTGCATACTGTTCACATTTGATCCTGGGCAACTGGCTTTAGGCAGCCCTGCTTGAGCATGGTGGTTGGACTCCAGAAGTTCCTTCCAACCTCAGCCCTTCTGTGATTCTGTGATTCTGTGATTATACCTGAAAACCACACAAGCTCCCTACCAATTTTTCCCTGAATTGAGTTGAAGAGGGCATTCTGACTCAAAGTCCAGTAATCTACCATTAGCCTGGTATTAGACTCCTTTTGTGTTGGCGTGATGACAACGTGCACAGAGGGTGTCGTGTTGCTTATGGCACTATAACTTTTACTAAATATGTGACAAATGCAATGCAATATGAAATATTGCAAATGAAATAGTGCTTATCAGCTTAATAAGCTAACATGTATTTGATGATGTTATCTTTGCTTTTTCTTTATGCTTGTTCATTTGCAAAATTCAATAATTTGCAATTGGCCTGCCTGTTGTTAGTGCAAGTTGATTCTGCTGAATATTGAACTTAATATGATTTGGGAGTGTTATTAAATATGATGCCTGGTCTATTAGTTTCATTTTAATGTGTGGGACATCTTCATAGAGAGCTTTGTTTAGTGTCCATTACAGGGGAATATCAGTTTCTAAGCGAGCTGCAGTGCTGCAACCTACGTGTTCTGAGAGAAAGAGAGAAAAACAATTTAGAAAAATATATAGCTTGTCAGTCCATGCTTTTTTTCTAGTCTATGATGTGAAGGATCTTTCAAAGACTGAAGACATCACATATCAGTTGGTATAAACAGGTCATGCTACATGCCATGATTTTAGATTGTGTGTCATTTTCATTTCTTTTCCCTTATTTTGAGTAGCATCCCTGAAGTTTAAGCATGAAAAAAAGCTAGTTGAAAAAGCCTAGTGGATTTATCACCCAGCAGGTGTTCAGTGACAGCTCTTGCCACAGGGATTATAACTCTTCTCTTGTCACTTTCTCCTTGAGCACAAACTGCACAGCCTGGGAATTTAAAACGCCAGCTAATGAGGGATTAGAAGCTTGTAATTTTTAGAACCCTTGTACTGTCAGGAGCAAAAAATAATAGTAGGTTTCCTCTGTCATTCACGCCAACCTGATCTAAATTAGCTGGAGAGACTGCAGTGAAGGACACTTCAGCTTAAAACTCTTATTTTCATGTCAACTATGTGGCATTTCCTGGTCATTGTCTTTGTCTCCCGTGAGGAATGACAGGGCAAATTCAGCTCTAGAGGTGGCCGAGAGGAGACTCATTGCTTTTCAGACTGCGGGTTGAGATGCAGCACGAGGTGTGGTGCCTACGTGCACCACTGCACTTGTTAATTGTGTGCCTTAGGCTCTTCCTGTACAGAGCTCCTTAGTGGTAAGGACTGGAGATTTTGGCATATGTGGTTCCAATTGATCTTAAAAAGGTCTTAGAGATGTGTCTTGCCAAACAGCAGAGGAGGTGGCAAAAAGTGCAGAGCATGTGGAAAACTGGCAGGGATGGATCCACAGTGGACCTTGGGCCATAACCACCACCTCTAGTGTTCGAAGAATGTGAAGTCTGGGTGTAGCTTCATCCTTTGGGACCAGCTCAAGGTTTTATCCCTTATTCTTATTGGTGAGATTAGTTTAATAATGTAGTGATAGCTTCAGAAGATGTTCTTTTTCTCTATCCCCATTCTCACTATCCTTTTCTGGGTGACTCACTGATCCCTCTGATCTGTGCTATAGATACAAGTGAGGGTTATCTTTTAGGACTAAACACTCAGCTGCAACAAGAAAAAAAATGACATTACATCTAAACTATCATTAAGTACTTTGAACTAAATGAAAAGGCTACATCACCAGAAACCATACTCCTTTGGAATTTATTTCTGTCCTCTTTGAGTATCTCAAAGGATTGAAGGAAAAACTGATTAAATATATTGGGGATTTTAGTTTGTAGGAGTTTTGGCAACTTTTGTTTTACCTTGACATCCCACTTTAATAACTCACATAATTTCTTTTTTTTTCTTTTTTTTTTTTTTTAATGTTGTTAGTGCTCTTTGCTAAACTGACTGCCTGAAGAAAGTGTATCTGGCTACAGACTGTAGTTCAGTGTTATTTCAGACTTTCTTGTTTCCTTCTTAGCAAAGACTGGATTTTTTTTTTTTTCCTCCTCTGAAGACTTTGATACAGTCTCTGGATGTGGTCTTTTATTCCAGAAAGTGCTTTTAATGATGAAGTTGCAGTGTGCCAGGTGTGAGGCTGGTGAGGATGCAACCTATATTACATGGTGTTGGAACTTGTTGAAAAGGATGATCACTTTTGTCCTATTCCTACCTTCTTTTTGCAGCGAAGGGTTTGAAAGTCCTTTCTGGGAAGGGAGGAAAAAAATTCTAAACCCAAACCACCTTCATTGCATTAAGCTCCTGACCAAGAGAAAACCAGGGCCCCTAGAGTAAATTTTTAGCTGATTTCACAGGTAGTCATTGAATCCCTGAATCTCATTGAGCTCAGAAGGCATCTCCTTCAAGAGACAGCTCTGGCGGGGGTTGCATGGAGTGAGTATGGCTGTTTTTAACCGCATGTCATCTGGGAAATCAACTCTTCACGTTTCCAGTGTGGGTGAGGGAGATGTACTAACTATTCTTCTGCTTTTGAAAACGGAGTGTAAGGCCTATGTTATTTCTTGCATGTTTTCCCCGGCTCGCTTTAGACAACTAATGTTAAAAGTTACGAAGCAGTTTAGACATAGTAAGAGTTAAAAAATAATGGACATGTTATTTTAAAAGACCTCACCTTCCACAATAGTAAAGAAGAAGGTTTTTAGAGAAGGAGAAAAAGAAAAGGTCTAGTAGCAGTGGCAAGGGGCAAACCACTTTGACCTTGAATTCATATATCATCCTTAATGCCATGATTCAAGCAAGTTGGATAAATAACTCCATGCCCTTTGGACACAGACTGCTGTGCACAGTGGGTACTTTCCAGCAATGCAGATATTCTGCCCAGTCTCCCCAGAGACACAGAGACTTTGGGCAGAGCTCAAGCTCAAATCATCTTATAAACGCAGTCAAGGCTCCTTCTTTGGTATTCAGCTATTTTAGCTGACATCTGTATTAATTTATCTTTTTAAAAGTCTGTTCCGCTGGACTGCTGCCCACATCTGGAGTGTGGAAAGCAGTTCCACGGGAGTGCTCTGAACAGATAGATAAGCAAGTGCAGTCACCAAAAGAAGAGACCTTCTGACAACTTCAGCGTTTCCAAGCACTGATTACTGGCAGTGGCAATCATTTCTAATGTACTCCCTGCCTGTAGGTATTGACGTGTTTGTTCTGATTCTCAGTCTTTGTTTAGGGCTGATTACTGTAATCATTTTTTCTGTTGTAGGTTTGCACATCAGCAGTTTAATTACAAAGACTGTTCTCTCTTAAATGTCAGCTTGCTATATTTTTGCTGTCCCTGTAGCCATTAACGCCTATGTACTGATTCACTGGCACGATTTTACGCATTAGACCTTGCTACCAACCTTGACGTCAGTATTATTTGTCCTTCTCATTTAGAACAGGAAAAAAGAAAAAGAGCCCCTGTTTTTCCTGCAATACGAAAATGCTTGTGTCATGTTTATGTACATACATTTACAGTTGTGTGTGAGGAAAGATATATATTCATGAAAATGGGGCACATTTATTTTGACGAATGGCAGTATGTTGCTTAGTGATTCATCAGGTCACGTCACATCGCCTCTAAGCAACAAGATGTCAACAGACAACATTATGAATCCTTTTTTATGTGTTTACTAGTTTCTTAGAAATGAAAGTATTTTTTGTCCTGACCACTAGTAATTAACTGTGAAATTCTATTTAATGCTTTTATTTTCACTGTTTCTGTAGTTGTTATTTAGACTCTCTTCAGTTTGTCATCATTGTTCTCATCTCAGACAGCAATAGAAAGCAACACTCTCAGTTGCTCCAAGTGTGAATTACAGCTACATGAAATTAAAAATATTGTCATTTTTATCATGTTAGGTTTTGTGTCCTTCTAGCTCTCATCCCTTACACATCAATGCTAAGCAGTGAGAGTCATTCACTGCGCTGTGTCAATTTACTTATCAAATGATAAAGGTATTTTTATCTTGGGTCATCATTTATTAGGTAAAAATAACTGTGCTTTCATATGACCCAGACTGAAAAGGAACTAGTGACCTCAGTCAGTAGATGATGCAGGTATCCAAACATGCTACTCCTGTGATCCACTTGGTCCTTCTTCCAAGCCACCCCTTCTCAAAAGCTGGAAGATATTTTTATGAGAAGCATTTTCTTCTTCATACAAGGAACAGGCCATGTACTTTTTGGAGTTAATGGTTGACTCAGACGCTACTCAGCCTTTTGGGTGTCCTCCATGCCATCCGCAGAAATTTCATGTGTCTCACAGAAATTACTCCAATGTACAGCCATCCATTGGCTTGAAACCTTTTGAAAATGTAGAGCCCATAATGTGGATGGTTTGGTAGGAAAGCTAATATAGCTCTAACTTGCTCAGAAATTTCTAGTTGTCAGTCTCTGCCTTCCTCTGTGCTGTCCTGACTATCAGTACCACTGATGTGCTGTTGCTCTGCAATGGAGGGAGGCCTGCATGGGGACACCCACCTGCTCTTCACAGTTTGTGGGTTTTACAGGAGCCCCCTTGACTTTATGTTTTGTGTGACAGGGAAGACTTGAGAGACCAAAACTGTTCCATGTCTGGGGTCCACTTGGGTCATTTGATTAGAAGACACTTGCTCATCTTAACTGAGGCTAAGAATAAGGTAAATATTAATTCCAGGTGTCATGCTGGTGAATTGTGCATAGAACAGAATATGGCTAAAACCAGAATTGCTGCCTTCCAGTAAAAAAAAAAAAATATTAATAAAAGTCTTGAAGGGCAGGAGTAACCATTAACTAAGCTAGCACCCTCCCAGCCTTTACTTACACAGTTCCAGTATGGAGCAGTCTTGATTCTGGTCAGGCTTTCTGAACAGTATTGGAATATAAGTGTAACCTAAATCAGAAAAAAATTAGGCAGCTCCTGCCTGCTTAGAAAGTAGAATCAGCTGTCCTAAAATACTAAAGGAAAATTCACTTGAAATCGGGGGAATACCATATTTCTTTCAAATGTTCAAATATTGGCATTGCCCTCAAATGGTGCCATCTGCGTGGGTGGTAGGCCATATATCTGTATTAGTAGCTGCCAACATGATTTCAGTGTGGTGGTCTATACTACTTATCCTGCATTCTCATGTGTGCCACTGAGCGAAGCTGATCCAGGTAAAGTCAGCCTCCTGTGCCTTCATCGCATCTCCCCCACCTCCCTGTGACTGGGTCCCCTGCTGCAGGCTGTGAAGGCGAGTGATGGTAAAAAATGACCTGAGTGTCCTCATGTTGTGGGGGGGTAAGGACGAGGCAGGGATCTCCACCAGCTCTGATGGGTCGCAAAGTAGCCTTGCAGCCTCACTGACCCTGGTCTGAAAAGGTTAATGCCTCTAAGATTGTTGATGTCATACCTTGCAGGGGAACAGTGTTATGAGTGCATCAAACAGCACGGTGCGACAGCACTTTGCAGATGCTCCCAGAGCAGTCACTGCCTTCTGGTCCTCCCTCACACCCGCCCAGCAATGTTTCAGGAGAACTCATTAGGGTTTGGCTTCCTCAGCGCAGCACAAGTGGACAGCTACGTGTGGGGAGGTGCCTCTCTTTATGAACACCCTCCCTGAATAAACACTATCAATACAGAATTGCTTGTTGTGTCTCGTGTATTTTACAAGGTCGTGTTCATGGCACCATACCTCTGGAAAAAAATCAGGGAATAAATGTAAGCCTTGCTAAGCAGAGTGCTGTAAATCTGAGAGTACCTGTCTCTCCCCACAGATCCAAGGGGAAATCTTCTAGTACAACAATGCTCAACTTGCCATATCATCTCCTTCCTGCTTTCCCCACCTTCTCTTCTTTTCAAAAGATGAAAAATGAAATCCTGATTAATTTTAACCCTCACTTTTAAAAAAATACCTTCTTAGACAGGCTCTGTTGGCTTCATTTACCAAAGCCCTACATTGCACACTTATCCCTTCTCAATTTAGTCCACTGATTGAAAGCCTTCAAAGAAGTGTAAACTGATGAACTTTATATGCTGTAAACTAATGCAATTTATATGTGGTAGGAAGCTCTAAGTTGTTCCATCATGGATTCACTTCTGCATTTATCTCCAGAGTTCAGAATATACATCTCAGGGGACAAGGGTGGGGAATCCAGACTTTGCTCTTTTACACCTGTCCTAGCTTAGAAAGGATTGGGTTGGATGGGGTTGAGAGTACACAGCTGTCTTAAAATAGTAGGGTTTGTTCTGGAAACAGAACAAGAACACAGAAGCAGCCATGTCAGCTGTGATCCAGTTCAGTAGATGTCTCACTGATGGATGATGCCGCCAGATCAGAATCCACTAATACCTCATTTGGGAAGTGAGAAGAAAATTCTGGGTGCAGCCCTGGTTCCTGAGGCTCACTGTCTACATTGGTAATATTAAATCAGTATCAGGCAACAGGCTCCAGCACCTGTAATCTCCCATCGTGCTGCGTACAGTCCTTACCACCATTTTCACCAGGGCCAACTTGCGTTCTCTTAGACAGTTCTAGATTTAGCATAGGCTGGCAATGATTTCCAAGAGGCTGTTTGTCTGACACCACCTCATCGTGGAGGCCAAGGGAGTTGTAGGGTGGCTGTGGGCTGCCCCAGGGCCAAAGAAAAGTCCCATGCACATTTAATTTGCTGGAACCTTGCAGTTATGGTGCTGGGAGCACGCCTGGTTTCTTGAAATAAGTTGCAGATTTACTGTAATTTCCAGAGTAATTAACATTGGTTGCAGACTGCTCCGCATTTTCTGGGTCTTACACTCTGAAAATGGCTGTCACCATGTTGGCCAGGCACAACAACCATCATGAAAGACAAGTAATCTGTCAAGTTCCTTCATGGACTTGATGGGAGAAGATGTTTCTAGAAGACTCTCCAGCAATTGGTTTATGCAAGGTTTTTTATCTCTTTTTGGACTGCCATACGAGTTTTAAAAAAATGTTCCTCCTGCAAACAGCTTTCTAGCTGGGAGCTCAAGTTTCTACCATATATTAAAAAGAATCAGTCAGTGGAGTTTTCTCAATTCTCCTGGGGTTTTGTACTGAAGAGCACTGAAAAACATTTAAGAGGTAACACCAGAAAAGAAAGAGATGGTCTATTTTGTTCAGCAGCAGAAAGAGCTGCCTGAATCTCCCTTCCTGTGCTTTTGGCTGGACTGATGCCTCTGTCCAAATTCACCCTGAACCAAAGCTTTCCTTCTGTCCAGACAATTTCAAACCTGGAGGGAGTGGGATGAAATCAGGCAGCTCAGCAAAAGGCCATTACTTGATGAATAAGGCAATAGTCGTTCCAATGTTTAAATTGTTTTAGCTGTCACCTATTCATCAACTAGATGTGTTGGTCAGCCGCTAACTGCTGCGTGCTGCCTATGGGCAATTCTTGTCCAGATGTGAAAGCAGCTTCCTCCTGGATCGCTGATTTGATAAAGGTTTTCTGTGAAATATATCAATGTGAATGACATATAGGGATTTTGAGGAACGCGATCTATTTTAATCTAACTTTCTTGTCTTATTTTTGTGAGCTCAGAACCATTTTATATCTTTAGTGTCACTGTCTTTAGTGCTTGTGGTTATTATTTATTCTGGAGGAACAAGCTGATCAAAAGAGTCAGGCTGAAGTCCCAAAGCTCTCTGCCCTGTGCTTAAGTCTTTATGAATGCTAAATGGCCTCTCGGCTGTATCACCTTACTGTTTCAGTTGCTAGGAAATACATTTTCATTTAATTTCTAAGAAGAACAAATAGTTAATGGAGATTAATTGGATAAGACAGAATCCACTAATTCAGAGGTCTGTTAGAGCAAGGATGTTGGTTGAAGCTGATAACATTTTATAAAATTGCAATTAGGATAAGACAAAATTATACAAATTCAATAAAATATTCTTGGTAATTTTTTAAGCCATACCTAACCGTAAAAAAACTTTCTGATATAATCACTCAGGAGGGTTGACTTCCCATCTCTTCTGTATGTGTAGACAACTATCCACAACCACATCTAATGCACTCTAATCTTTAGTGGGACTTGCTGTTTCTATGCAGCCTTGAGCTTCCTAGGCTGTGCCCAGCTGGCTCCCAAGGGTGGAAAGGTCTCAAGGGCTGGGAAGGCTCTGTCTCCACACCTTGCCTTTAATAAGGAGTGTGGTGGGGGAATAGTGCTGAGAGGTGGACATGCTCCATGTCCTTCTCTACCCACCAAACCTGCTCATGAAGAAAGCCACTGCTTTGATCTGGGAGGGAGCAGTGCTGCCCATAATGCCTCTCCCTCCACCACTGTCTGTTCCCAAAGGAGAGGCTTAAGCACAGCAGTACTGCAGTGCTACTTGTGCCTCTCAATTGATCCTGGTGAGTTTGAGGGGCAAGAGAGGTCCCGCCAGTGTGCACCTCCCCCCCCGCCCAAGGTATACATGAACGCTGGTTAATCTGATCGGATTAGCTTGATTGTGAGTCCACGGTTAGGAAAACCTTCTGCTGCAGGATATTGCATTCTCATGGCAGTGTCTCCATGGGGTGAGGAGAAAGAGAGTCTTGTTCCACTGTTGGTCTTGTGAGTGGCTGAAATTAAACTGCATCAATAACAAGGAATATTAATCTCTTTAATCTGTGTCTTAGCTTTGTGGAGTTAACCAGTACATATTGTATTGAAAACCAGAGTATCTCAGTGACAGGAAGAGGAATGAAATCAGTCCTGCTGGTGGTAGCTGATTTTGGGATAGCTGGTACATTTATTCCCCCCAGTTGTCTATGCACTCCCATTTTATGGATGTCTGACTGCTCAGAAATCAGGTCCAGAGCTCCTCAGTTTGATATGCTAAGATGTCTTCATCCATAAACGAATGTCTTCATCCGTAAATTTGAATCCCGAGAATCTGTTTCAGAAGAAACTCAGATATCCATGTAAATGGGGCCAATAATTTTGACAGCCTTTCCAAGCTGAGTTGTACTTGCTTGGCACTCAGAGCACAGCCCATAGACCATTGTAACAGAATACAGAGACATAAAGGAAAGAAATGTGGATCAAGGTAAAATGCAGTAATTTGAAAAGAGTCGGAGAAGTGCTACTGGGCTCCGTATGTCTCTGAAGGCTGAATTTAAATCTCAGGTTTCATCACAGGGCCTATTTATCTGTGCCACAAAATAGCTGACAAATACTGCCTAGCAAAGATCCAGAGCTGGAGTAATAGGAGATTTGTAAGCTAAAAGTCCTGACCACTGGCAAACCTCCATGGAGGACATCCACCCTTATGCATACCTGGAACTGGCTAGTATTGGTACAGCAAATGCCCTGTCTCTGTGCCACCCCCCTCAACCCAAGGGAAATGAATGGGGACTAGAATTAAATTCATGTCTTATATGAACCAGTGGAAAACCTAAATCAGCCTGTACATGGAACTGGAGAAGGCAGTTTAGCCCTGCAAGCATAGATCATGTTTCAAGATAACTGTCAAGGTCTGGCAGTAATTCATCTCCCCAATACTGGACACAGGAGCTCTCAGTTGCCGAGTCTGCAAGGTTTGACAAAATGTTGATCTGATGTCAAGGAGCAAGTTAAATTCCCCTCCCAACTGCGTGACTCTCTTGATAGGAATTGTTTGCTCTCTGTCACCTTTGAATGCTCATTTTTCACCTTATTGTATGAATATGTAGTTCTTTTAGTTCTAAGAGGGTACAAATTTGATATGGAAATGGGAAGGGGAAAGTGGTGGGGAAGGAATTCTATACAGCATCTTGTATCTCCTACACATGGTCAGAAACTGTTTGCTGTGCTATACTGGGAGCTGTGAATTCTCACTGATGCACTGTGGAAGAAGGAACTGGGAGTTCACGGTTCTTCTCTCCCTTGGACTCATTTTTAGATGGAATTGATGTGTTCTCAGATTCTGTGGAGCTAACTGATGTCTAGGATGATGCCACGTGTAGGCTGTTTATTCCTAGAGGGTAGTAGAAGAAAAAGCATATTGTGTATTAAGAACCTTTGATCTTTCAGATTCTTTAATGCATACTCAGTTTTTTCTTTCTTTTTTTTTTTTTTGCAAGTGCATGTGTGTAATTTTAAAAGTAAATGAATTTGCAAAACTCCAAAGTATAATTTCATTTGTAATCAAAAAGGAAATACTTAATTTAAAATGTGGTATTTTTATATTTCTTTACAAATAGAAGCCAGTATATATTTTCTGTTAAAAAAACAGAGAAAAAGCAATGAAATCCTCAAGATTTCAGCATGCTGATTGCTTTATAAGCAATGCAATATTCGTAGTCAAACCATACCCATGCATCTCTTTTAAAGAAAGGGACATTGTTGGGTTTTATGAACACTGCAGGAATAGCAGATATTCACAGATTTCCTATGCCTGCCTTCCTATTCAGATTATTTACTGATAACTCCCTTAAGATTTGGTTGAGGTTAGAGATCACTTCAAATATCTGCTTTCCCAGGATTTAGCCCCAAGTGTGGCTGGAAGTCTCAGTGCAATAGTATGCTCTGAAGGACTTCTTGCCCATCTCCTTGCAGGTTACGTTTGGCAGCATACACCAAGAACAGCCTTGGCATTCATGTCCGTGGCATTACTGATCTCAGGCCTAGTTTAAAACCAGAACTAAAGTACTGTTGAAATGTTAAAAAGTTAGTAAATCTTTTTCCTCACTCCTGGGTGAAAAGATGGTGTCTCCCAGTTTCAGCATGCACAGCCCAGTAGTCTGCTCTGCGACCTGAAGCGGGGATGGGACGGTGAGGAGACTCCTGTGTTGTCTGAAAAGCTCTCTAAACACCTCAAGCTAAACCATGGTAAAGTGTGTGGTCAACCTCATACTGCTCTCCACAGGTCAACAAAGACACTGTAACTTCCAAAATTGCTGAGAAAGGATGGGCTTGTGCACCAGCAGTGTGCTCTGCTGTGGCAGCTGTGAGTTTTCTCCTCTTTTAACAGAGACTTCATGTAAAACCACAGGTAATTAATTGCCTATGTAATTTACCATTGGTAATTAATTTGTGTATATTTCAGAGGCTTTAGTAGCCCACATTCAAAACATGAAAAACCAGTACTGCCTTTCTCCTGGCCTTTGTCTATTTTGCTGATTTAAATTGAAATCTTTCAGAGCTGGGACCATCTTTGCTGTTTATGTGTACATGGACTCTCATAAAGGGCTTACAGTCTCAGCTGGGATGGAGAGACATTGCTGCACCATAAATATTTACCAGTTATTTACAATAATAATTCCTTCATGGAGAGGCACTGAAACATGGCAAAGACTATTCTGGGAAAGCAAAGCTTGCTATCAGTCGGTGGAATTGTTTTGGCCTGCGTAACAGTGCAAAGTGGGATTATTTTGCTTTACACAATTGTTCTTGTAACTAAGGAAACTTCAGAGCAGCTGCTGATTTACTGTTAATTTGTTTGCTAGTTAAATTTTCTGAAAGCAGCAAAGAAAATAAGTTTGGGTAAATTAGAAGATCAAATTAGGCACATTAATTGTTTATTTCTTTTTTCTTTATAACTGAGATAGATACCCTGCATGCCTCAGCAAATTATTGTTGAAACATCTGAAGTATTAACATAAAAAAATTAATTGAAAATATATCTCCTGAGAATTTAATATCTTCAGCTGTGGGCTCAGACCTCCAAGATTTTCATACATTTTGCTGAGGGCTATTGCACTGGGACATACGATCTTCTGCAATGGATGATGCAAGTAATTCATTATTATAAAAATTACCTAGTTGTCAGACTCCCCTCCCCGCTGAGCTTGGTAAAGCACCACAGTAGATATGTTCTTGCCCTAAAGAACCTTCTTTTTATTAGTATGAATTACGTGAAGAGAGAGAAAGGGATGCCAAATCTGAGCAGAGCAATGAGGATATTTTTTAAGAGAATCCTCACAGTTTGTCTCCTTTATCTAATCTCTTCCAGGTTTTGTTTATTCTTTACGCTTGGATTTTCTCAATAGAAGTGAGGCTTTTGAAATTGTACCAGCTTTCCCTCAGTTTGCCTGCCTACAATATCTCAAAGATAGTCTCCTGAAAGTTTCAGGAGAATTGAGAAAGTCTGAGAAGAGCACAGACCTAGTTTTTGTCCCCTGTAAAGAGAAAGGCAGGAACAAAAGCGAGAACCTCAGCTCGCAGCTGTTGGGAAACCTACCATAAAAACACGTCTCACAAAAGATATGCATATTTCGGCTGGGTTTTTCAAAAGACCTCAACAATGCATCTGGACATGGAAATAAAAATGAAAGCTCCTATATTTTAATTGTAAAAAACTAACTGGTCTGGTTGCTTTTTTGGGGTTTTTTGGGTTTTTTTGTCTTATTTACTTTTATTTAAGCTCGTAAAAAATTTGTATCCAATTTGGAGTGAAATTTTAAGGGCTGAGCTCTGAAACTTCAACAGGGTTCCCCGCAGGAGCTGCTATGTTCAAACTGTTGAAAAACCAACTGTTTCTGATGCCCAAACAGGCTCTGATCTGCTCTGAAAAGTTAAGATGACCAGATGTCCTCATTCATCTGCAATGTAGGTCCTCATCCTGGCAGCCCAAAGACTTTTTTCAAAGGCTGTTTTAAAGCAGATTCTCCCCTTTTTCTTCCTCCATTCCTTAGGAGAAGAGCAAGCAATAGGCATCAGTTCCAACTGGACATAACTGAAATGATCTCCATCATAAAATCTGGTTCAGGAAATATTTTCATAATGGTACCTTTGATCTCACACAGAGATCTGTTCCCGCAGCTGGGATGAAGAACTGAAGCCGTGCCCTAGATGTCCCATTACTGTTTTTTCTCTCTAATTCGTGTACTTTAGATGAATATTTTGTAATATATGAAAAGATACCGGAAAGAACAATTGTCAAGCATCAAATTACGTTTTTTCTAATGAAGTTCCTCAGGAATCAGTCCTAGCCATGCATCTAACCAACAATTCTATCAGCATTCTGGAAGTAAACTATAAATAAAATTTAGAAGATTTATGAAGTAGTACTGATGAAAGCATGTCAGCCACATTCAGTAAGGTGAAGTACTTGGTGACTGCAGGAAAGGGTCACTAGAAAAACCCATTTTCTTCTAGGAAATTCAAGGCTTTATAGCTAGAAGTAAACAGTTTAGACCATTTCCTCTATATAGACATAGGAGCTATGAAAACATTGTGGAAATCATCAAACAGCTTTTAATGTACAACACTGTGAAGAAGAAGGCTAATGCAATTAATGAACACAGGACAGGGAATGGAAAAATGAGGAGGTGATTTTTGTTTTGCATGTATCTTTATTGAGACTGCTATGGGAAGGGTGCATCCTCCGGGCAGTATTCTTAGAGGATCTGCAAAACTGGAAAGCTCCAGAATGGAGCATGAGGAAAGGACAAGGGGTTAAGGGGTTCCACCCACCAGCTTCAGCAAAGGACATTTGGGCTACTCCTAAGAAAAATATTTTTTTTTTTTACAGTGGGGGTGATCAAACACTGGTACAGACTGCCCAGAGAGGTGGTGGGATGTCTGTCTTTGGAGATATTCAATCCTCAGCTGGACAGAGCCCTGAGAAGCCTGCTCTCCCTTTGAAGGCCATCCTGGCTCAAGCAGGGGCTGGGAAAGGGACATTTGGGGTCCTTTCCAGTCACAACTCTTCTGTGATGCCTGCAAAATTGTTTTATGTTATCTCAATAATGTGAGAAAAGTTTTTGGACTCAGTATTTAACCAGCTTGTCTTAATGGTCAAGTGAGCATAGCTTCACTGGGAAAATACTTGATGTCAAGGATGGAATTTTGTAGTATTTAACTTAAAGCACCCCAATTTAGGTGTCCACCACAGTGTGTACATATACTCTTGCTGTCTTCAGTCACCACCAATGATAACAGAGGTCTAGAAATAGAGGTAAAATGTGGATGTCTACTTGCAAATGTTTAAAGTTTTCTGGGATTAAATTCTACCCTAAAATGCTCCTCAATCTGGTAGAGACTTCAAAAGAGCTGTTGTATGGAAGCTGTAGCCAGTTAAACTGGAAATAAGGAACATAGTTTTAATAGGAAGGATGATTACCCCTTGGAGTCAATTCACCTCAGCTCAAAACTCGACTATTTTGGGAAAGATATACATCAAACATTAAATAAATCAAATATTCTTGCTTGACTACAAGAATCAATGCTGTAACATTAGCTCTGAGGAGACAGTCTTACGGTTTCCTTTAGACTGAACTTCTACAAATCTAAGAATGAAATCATCAGTTACAGTTGTCTTATACAACTAGAAGCATGAGTTTTTTGCAGCCAGGTCTAGCTGCTGTGTTGATGTGAGCTGGTCTGTGCTTAGCCAGACTAGCCAGATGTGCTTACATCAATTAAAGACCTCCACTAGAAGAAGATGACCTAAATGAAATGGTCCCCTGGCTGCTCCTCTTTGATGCAGTCTGCCTGCTGTATGGCAAAAGAGGCTCTGATACATTTATGCCTGGTGGGAAAATTCATTCCAGTAGACAATTCGCTGTATGCATTTATGACTTGTCTGGTTTACCAATCAACAGATATCTTGAATGTGGTGAGCTGAAAGGTAAAAACATGGAGATTTATTCCTAAGAAAGCACAATTGTCTGATCTGGTAGATGATATTAACATATGAGGTAAGATATTCAAACTTGTGACCAGAAGATCCTTGCCTACCATGTGCCCCTAAAACACGTATTACCAACTCTTTAGAGCAGGGACCATCCTTCTCAGTGTGGGGCCCACTTGCAGAATGGTGCTATCATAAATAGTAATTGTGCCGGAAGTAAATTCATTGACTTCAAATGGCCGGATGGTCTTCAACACATGCTTTTTAGTCCAGTATTCTGATTCCGTCATTGGCCAAATCCTGGCTTTATGGGCAGGTGTAAATTTTGTAATGTGACCTACACAAAAAGGAGTAAATTCTGTAAGTTTAACTTTTAATTTTATAAGTTAAACTTGTATCAGAGTCTCTTTTTAGTCTCAGTAGTTTTGTAGATGCCTTATGCCCTAGAACATGGTAACTCCTATCCCTTAAAAAAACCCCAATCCATCTAATATAGGTATGGATATTCTCATTACTTCACTACACCTCTGATCTTATTGTATTGTAAAAATCTAAGAACATAATTTCCTCCTTAAGAACTTCTGCTGACAAATTCACCGGTTTATTTATGATAAAGTATTTCTTATATCAATACAAATGTGATGCCTTTCAATGGTGTTAGAATGCCCCTTAATTTTGATCTTGGAAGGAGTCCTGCTTTCCCTTCTCTTTTCCCTTAATTTTTTTTTTTTTTTTTTTTTTTTTTGCATTGGATATCTGCCAGTGTAGCATTTAGGCATGACAGACACCTTCAATAACATTCAGAGATTGGTGCTGTGCGACCCCAGAGATGGATCTGATTTAATCCTTCACGTCTTATACAGGTATGGATATTTTTAACACCCAGCTCTCACAAGATGCTTTTCATCAGCAGACCTTGGAGCAATTTACAAACTATTTTTTTGTCCTCTCCTCTGTTTCTCTTTTATAGAAATGGAAGTGCAGAGAAGTGTAGTGGCAGATTTTTCTAGGGGCATTAGTGGAATTAGAGCCCTCACTCCTCAACACCTCTGCCCTGAGCTGCCTACCTGACTTTTCTGTCTCCTGCTTTATCTGAGCAATACCATATATATTGCAGCAGCTTTCATCCCAGTTATTATCAACTCATTATTTCCATTTTTTTAAAACAAGTGGAACTCAATTGCCCATTGCAGATCAGTCCTGGATCCCAAAAACTGTCCCTCTGCAAAATGGGTAATATCGCTATTGTGTCAAAAGTATAGTTTTCTCTGAAACCAGAAACTCCATTTAGGTCAGCTGGACAAATCCTGTTGGAAAGCAGCTGCAGGCACAAATGACAAAGCTCTGATCTAAAGCATCTGGTAGCTCATAATTATGGGAAATATCCCAATTTAATTCCAGTTGTGCAGGGGTATGGGATGTTAACGAGACCAGTGAAGGTGAGAAGGGTGATGTTTAAGGGACGTAAGGTTTGGACTATGCTTGGCTTTCTTTCCAGTTCTGTTTTTAACTTGTAGTGTAAATGTGAATCTGCCTTTTAACCTTCCTATAACTGTATTTTCACACTGAAGAAATGTGAATAATATTTCCAAAGTTTTAAGAAGCTCTTTGAAATCCTTCGCTTGTAATGCATCACAGCATTACAACATTGTGTTTGTTGTTTGGCTGTATTTTTCCACAATGATCCATAAAGAAGCAGTGGGTAATGCAAGGCAGTTAATTCTCATAAATATGAAGCTCATAACTAGCTATGATAATAACTATATAATTATGTAATAACTGTAATAACTACAATAATGATATAACTATATAATAACTATAATAACTACAGATAATAAGTATAACATTCAAATAATGACAGAAAGATTCAGATTTATTAAATACCATAGGAAAAATGGAACATGCTGCTTTTTTATATTTGGTGCACTTAGTTTAAAAGGAATGTGGTGGTGTAATTTGTGTGTATGAAGTATGCCTGTCATTTTATATTAATTTTAAACTGTAGGATATAAAAGAATTATATTTATCTTTCTGCTGTTTTGAGACTTCATTTTCCCAATTTTAGATGTGATGAACTAGGAAACATTGAAGCTATTTGCTGGAACCACTTTGTTTAGCTGCTTTTGTAAAACTCCCATCACAATTCACAGGTTTTGTCTATTATGGAAATGTCATTAAAGTCTGTGAGCTTTAAATAGCATCTGTACTTAAGAAGAAGAAGAAATACCATATAATAACAAATACATCAACAAAGCACAAAAATGGAAATGATGGAGGTACGTTATATACTCTTTGCAGTAATGTGCCATAGACTTGTGGCTTAATTTCCTCAGGACGAGCTGAAGCTCAACATTTTGAAGATAACATAGTTTTCTGTGATTTTTTGAAAGTAAAATCTTAAAAAAGTACCCAGCAGGCTTACTAAAGATTGACTTGAAGACTAGATATCTAAAAATTCCTCGTGCATTGTAGTCAGCGAACCAGGACAAGACTGAGAAAAACAAGTCCAAGACCTTTGCACGAAGTATGTACAAAGTGTGTCTAGCTTCAGTGATTGCTGGGACTCTGAACCACTGTCATCCTCTTAATTGTTAACTTGGGTAAATACATTTCAGGCTATTTCAAAAATTAAAAAAAATAAAATACTTATAGTGTCTTCTTGGACCTACCCTAAATATTAAATTTCATAGGTGGTGTATAGGGATGTACAGTGCAATCCTTCAAGATAGTTCAAGCCATGACTGAAGGACTGTCTGGTTTGCTTGGGAGGCAGTGCACTTCAAGATCACTTTGAAAGTCCCTTGGCTGAGAGTAACACTTGATGCCACATATGGACAGTCTGTTCCCTGTGCCATCACTGCAAGCTTTGCACTGATTTGGATGGACGTAGGACTGGGGTCCTCAATGAGTCATACAATACTTTGAGGATCAAATATTTTTGAATCAGTGCTTTGTGGGTGCTTTTTATTTTTACAAAATATGCAAGTGCATTTGATTGTTATTTGCACGAACTAAAAGTGAAAATTAAGGTATTCTTTAAGAGTCTTGATTTCTCTCCTGGGTCAGCTGGAAAGCTCTTGCTGGGCCTCGGGTGATACCCTGTACCACTGTGCCCATAGCTCTGGGACAAATGCCTAACATATGGAAGGAGATACTAATATATGGCCAGGGATATTGTCTTGGAAGCAGGAAAGAGCTTGCAATGGTGGAAAGCATATCATCCTGTTCTGAACCATTTTAACATAAAACTTTCCATAATTGAGCTATATAGAAATTGCATATGCACTAATTTTTACAGTAAGTGCACTACAAGGAGAATGATAGATTCATCTTGTGATACCTTATAAAACAATAAATTAAGAAATCCATGAAGGCAAAATAATGTGAAAAAAAAAGTTAATTTATATATTCAGGGTGTCAGGATACAGCATATACTTCTATCTAGTCCCCTCCAGTGTTAAAATCTGGAGTTTAGCCACTCAAAGAAACAGCTGTGGTTTAGAAACTGTAAAGCAGTCAATTTTTCTTGGTCCATCCAGAATACCCAAGGAGCTTTGCCATATGTGAATGAACCCTCTTATGTATTCTCTTTATCATTGCTCAGTCTCCATCTACAAGCTTCTTTATAGGAAACTTTGTTGTAATCAGTAATGAAAGAGTTAATAATTATTGCATGTTAATTGTTTCCTCTGCTTTATTTTATTTTGGTATAGCAAATATTGTTCTACTAGGAGATACAATGTGACTGTGAACAATTTTTTTTTTCACTTCTAACATTATTAGTATTGATTTACTAATTGTATACTGCATTTGGTCCAGTGAATTTACTACCGTGGTGATTCTTGTTCCTTCTTGTTAGGAAATGCATTTGCTTTTTAATTCAACAGCTGAAAAAGTATTCTGATTGAAACCAGTAAGTGAAAGAAGAAATATATACGGTACTGAAAAATACTAAAATGCACAAGTTTTGGAAGAAAGTAATGAAAGAACAATATGAATATATGACAGAAGCCCAGTGTTTAAACCTTTTAACTGTATCTTACATTAAGACTGAATAATCCTCAGTGTATATTAGTGAAATGGTCTCCTTGGTCAGGTAGAGAAGCATATATGTGGAATACTTCTGTTGGCAGCCCAGTTGGTCTGCCTTAGGTAGCCAGTTTTTTAAATTACTACACAACATCTTTCTAAATTAAGAAAAAAGTAAGAAGCCTCAACAGCTCAGGGTATCTCATCTTCACCCTTGAAACTGGCCAAAGCTCACTCAGAGGGCAAACCCATGAGACTGACAGCTTTGCAGCAGCCTGCATAGGAAAAGTGTCTCGATGGACTGTGTTTTGAAACCTGAGATTGTCCTAATGGTGTCTTATGGGTACTTCTTTTCCCTTCGATATGTAGTAACTTTAAATTTGATTATGTAACATTTGTATGAGAAAACAAGAAGCCTCCTCAGCCTTGAGTTTTGTTCAATATAACGTTCCCCTACAGTCCAGTGAGCTGGCTGTGCAGTGGTCTGATTTCCACCTGATGCTGGGCAAGATGGAAGAAGAGAAAACATTCAAAACTAAGACATTATGAAAAATGTGACATCTTGGGGGTTTATTCTTTAATTTGAGTGAACATTCAGTTTTATTATTTTATGGCAAGCATGGAATAAATTTGTATTCTTATTAGAAGGAAACCTAATTTTAAGATGAAATTGAAAAAATGCATTGACAAGGAGATTGATTTGGCCTGATCTTTTTCGAGTTAAGAGACAAATGCATGCTGACTTCAACAGGCACTAGGTCAGGCTTTAAATATTTGTGACATTGAATTCTAACTTTGATTTGTTTGCTATCCTTAATGTGAAACGCTCCCAAGGATTTTTAGAGTTATGCTGTTGTTTTTCATGTCTGCCCAGATTTCTAAGAAATATTTCCAACTGCTTTCCACAATTTCCCTTTTCAATTTCTTTAATTTGTAATCTATCTTGGAGGAATATTAAAGGAACTAGAAAGGAATTAAGATTTCACTGTGGGCTCCAAAACCACCAAAAATGATGTTTCTTTTGCCCAGGAGACTTGCAGTCCAAGTAAGAAGGCCTAAAAGCATGTGACAGTGGTTTATGAGATTTCTGTGGGTTTGGGTTGTAGTCCCATAAGAATCACACATTTCATTACTACTGAACACTAGTGCTAGTCTGACTGCATTCTGGAACCAGAATGAGTTTCCTGTCTCATTTGTAGGACACGTAAATGACCTTTCTGAACATTTCTCAACTGTGTTCTGCCCCACTGGATTACATGGAGAAGCAACAATTTATTCTACAAGTCACTTTCATGTCAAATGATTTTCTGATTTCTTCTTAGACATCAAAAAACCAGATGAGAACTGGGGCCTTAAATTTAATCACTGTCTGCCCTGGATGTCAAAGTTCCCTGATGGCCTTGAAATGTTATTACTGGTCTTGACAATTGCTCAACAGCTCTTTTAGAAAGAATTAGTTATGAATCTTATGCTCCCGAGAGAGTAGATCTTTATACTGCCCACATGTGGTTTGTCTTCTTGTCCATGGTGACCACTGTTGCTTTTCCCAATAGTCTTCAGCTTCAGAAGACACAAGCCAAAAGTCTCACCATACTAAGCCATAGTTGCACCTGTGTGAATTCCAAGTTTATCAGAACTTGCAGGCCAAACCTCAAAAGTGCTCAACACAACGAGACTGAGTGAAATCCGAAAGCATCACAAAATCCTGAACAAACGAGATAACAGGAAGCTATTTCAACTAATGCTGTAATTTCTAGTACAGAGAGATGCTCTGTTTTTCTCATCTCAGTCATCTTTCAGAATAGGTAATCAGGAGATGGAAGAAGGATGTCCACGCAGCCTAGTTTCAAATGTTAAGCTCTCTAATATACTCGTTCCAGGGATACTGAGCATTTTTCTGCTTTCCGTGCAACATATTTTTCAGCTCAAATCATAAAGCAATGGCAATTAGGCTTCACTGTTGAATTTTCTCTTCTGCCACTCTTGGGCACCAGCACAGGATATGCAAAACAGAGAATGAAAAGCAGGAATTGTCTTGCCACTAATGGAGCAGGCAGGCGGTAACCCCGCTTCCAGTTCCTAATGTGTATGGGTGCTGGAGAAAGGCCATAACCATCCAAGTCAGAATAAAGTGCCTTCACACAAACCAATCTCTGAATGATGCAAAATGATGGTTGCTTGGCAATCTTTTTAAGCTTCTAATATTGCTAATTTGCTCTGTATTTTTCCACACAGCACTATCATACAGATAATGACTGCAGTTGGTGCCATAGAAAGGAGTCTTTAAATTGTATATATTAGATGGTTTTGCTGTTGAGATTGCCTGCTAGCAATCTTCTTATTGTCCTGTGATGATTCCAGGTGATTGTTTCAGACCATGAACACGATCTGGAAGCCTGGGAGATACTGGATCAGAGTTCTGATTTTGGCAACAAACAAAACATATTGCATGACATTATGTGAATGGCAAAAGTCCACACTATTCCCATATCGCTGGCTGTTCAGTGGAAAAATGACAAGAAACAACGCCTACCTCAGGCAAATGCCATTAGTCTGTATTACTGTAAAGGATGGTAAAAGTTCCTGCAGTCAAGCTGTGAGCATATGCAGATAATTATCTGGACAATTTATTAGTCGTCCGACCAAAGATACTGAGAGCCTTTCTTTAGCAGGTAATTGTCACCTGAGCTACTGATCTTTGAATTTCCTCATCTGCCAAATACTGCTATGGCTAACACATACTTTTAAAAATACACTTCATTTTTCACATTTTCTCTCTTGTCATGTGCTTCCATCTCATTTTCCTTTTCATTTTGTCATCCAGATCTCACCTCCTCATGCCCCCCTTTTTCCTTTTCTCACACCTGTTTTTTCTCCTTGTCTTTCCCTCCTTTATATTGTTTTCTTTCTCTTTCCCTTCACAGTATTTTGTCCTCCCTTTCTTGCCTTTCATCTTCCCTCTTTCTTCTTTCTGCCACTACATTCTCTTCCTCTTCTTCCTTTCTACTCAGTATGTTAATAAAACATTTGAGCGTTTAAATATTTTCTATCTCTGCTCTGCAGGCTTCTGAATTATTGCTGTAGTTCTACCAAAACTTAATCACCACATCAAAGAGGAGCTGTCCTCATTTAGACAAGATTTCAGCCTTTCCAGATTTTTTTAACATGTTTGACCTAATTAGAAGGCCCATTTAAAATGATACTTCTACAGAAGCAGGAGGAAATCATACAAGTTGTTGCCAGGATATTGAATATGTCTTACATAGAATTTAAGAAATATGAAAAGGTCAGAAATTTTATCGAAAACATGTTTTTTATCAAAAAAAACCCCTACAAGTGAGTTGTAGGTGTTGAAATAATACTGATGGTTAGATATAATAAGATCCCATTTTTATGATAATAACACACACTTTCTCTATGAGGTAAATACGATAATTTTAATGTTACAAGCAATATTCGTGTGCCAAGACCTATTATCACTACACTTGATGACAGCGAGCGTTATTTTATGATCTATTTGCAACAAAACACTTTTCCCCATCACATACTTTCTACGGTGTCCTTGTTCCTAATGAGGTAAATTCACTTCCTGCAGAGTCCACATAAAAACTGTATATAATAAACTGGTGAGTGCTATGATTTCCCTTCTGTAAGTAGAAGTTGTTACATTCTCCAGCTATTAAGTATTCGTACATAAGCTGATGCTATAACCACCTGATATTTTACCTCTGGGTTTAAGTAGTGTGACCAGTACATCATCAGCAGTGCAGGTCCCTTCCAGCCCCGTTTCTGAGATGGTGAGTTAAATTAAAATTAAGATTGGCAGTAAAGTGAAACATTTTAACAATCACTCCTATTAATCAGTAGCATAATTCACTTAGGAAAATGGCAAAGTCAGAATTACGTGGGAATTGTGATCAAGGCTACACATCCTTCTGAAATGCACAGGGATACTCAGGCTGGCAGTTGTAGCTTGTTTAGCACAAAGAAAAATTTCTTCTTCTGCAGGCAGGAAGCTCTCTGGTGTGTGTCATGTAAGAGACCAGCACATTGGGATCTCCCTGACCTTAAAAACTACAGGCAGCAACTGCTGCTGGCTTAATTCTGTTGACCTGGATGGAGTTAAATAAGCAGAGAATTTATTACTGCATTCAGTTTCCTTAATCCCTAGGAACACGTGGATGCCTCAAAGGTATGTCTCAGAACTCCACAGCATATCTTTAGTGTATAAATAAGACAGGCTGCGAGATTGAAGTACTTTACCGGCTCCCTTCTTTGCAGCTGAGCTCCACAGAGCAGTAAGGATCCTGGCTTGCATATTTGCAAGTCTCTGAGATAATGACTTATAAAGCTAATATTTTTCAGACCTGTTTTAGTCTCTACCTAGGATTCATTTGACTCTACTATGAGAAAAGGGTAAAAAAAAAAATTATTTTCTTTAATGAACCGTTCTATATCTGGAATAGCTGGAAACCACAGGTTGAGTGTGTGAGAAAATTATAACCAACTGAATAATATTGTAACTCTGCAAACACTAACTTTGAGTAGGCTATGTTAGGGTATGTTGTCCATCACTCTTTCTACGTGTACAATAACTGTTAAATAAAAAAAGCCCTAAGAAGGTCATATTCAGAAGACAGACAGCCTGTGCTGTGAATATGTTCAGAGCTAACTTGGCTGCATAGCAAATAGGCACTTTGAATAGAGGGAGCTTATGAAGTTACAATGCACATTACTTTCAGTGGTCACAGGAGGATCCCTGCATCTTCCAATGTGCCAGATCAATAAATCAGAGCTTGAATAAGCCTCACTGAATATGTTTCTTGACTCTGGTTCATTTTCCCATGAAGTCCTCGGGCATCTGTTTAGTGCCTCCAAGTCAAGGGGGAGCAGACCGCTAACACAAAACAGAGCACTTTCATGCCAAATAGCCTGATGGCAAATGGTTCTGGATTATATATGGTGTTCACAAGCAGAATATTGATTTCTTGAACGGTAAAACCTGACAGAAACGGGCCTTCATTTGTCTGGAGCCTGCAGGTATAACAATAATTTAAGCGTGCAACAATTCATTTCAAGGTAACGTTCAAAGTCTTGAGGAACTTACCATATAAATTTGGTTCTTTTCAGTGTTTCCTAGCTCTTTTTCCATGTGATGGCTGATGCAATGTGGTTTATGACTAAAGAAACCACTCCAGAAATGGCTGCTTCTTGGTGGTCTCATGTTTTATCTGTGACCACTGAGCTTGCTCCACATCTTTCAAGGTGAGAAGCAGTTAAACTCCAGTTGTTATACTAAAGCAACCATTATGGGCTTTAGCTATCTGTCCTGAGGCTGGAAGATCTTTATCTTATTTTGGCATATAAATTGTCAGCATTTCCTCTGTTCTTAGCCCCGTAGCACAAATGAGTGACGTGAACAATATATTCCCTTACGAGTAACAATTTTCTGAGCATCACTCATGGCAGCAGAAGCTCTAACAGAAACAAACAAACAAACAAAAAACAACAAACCCAAAACCTAGGCAGCAAAAATCCCATAAATTCTTTAAAACCACCCTCCTAGTTTACTATATAAGATGTATATCAATAAAGGCAGTCCCTTTGCTGGATAGTAGAATGTCAGATTTTTCAAGAAATCCAGAGCACAACTAAATATCTTTCATTAACTACCATTAAAATAAATAGATTTTTTGATATAATTTTGTGCAGTAGCAGATTAGCTATGGGAAGCAGCTTATACAAGAAATGATGCTGCATATTATGGGAGCCATTAAAGTAAATGGTGCTACTATTCCATTAATTTAAATGGGAAATTAGGATTGTGATAAACCATTAAGAGACTTTGCTTGCAGCAAACACACAGGGACACTTCTTTTAGAAACTAGGAATCTTTTACTGCTCTAAGCAAAATACCATTTGAGAGACTAATGTTCATATACTGAGTACTCTCATTTTCCATTGGCTCATCATCAGCTGGAGGTTCTCAGCATCCTTCGGTGAAACATTAAGTAGCTGCAAAAATTAGACCTTGTGCTCCAGAGATATGTCTGGGACATAAGTCTTTTCAGAGAGGAGTCAAGCTATTTGTGGAAGTTTCCAGGAATGAGCAATTTTTGATAGCGTGATAATGCTAGTTGCAGAGGCACAGCATTTGCTCTGGATTTTAACAAGTGCCAGCTGAGCAAAGGGGATAGTGACCTTCCCAGAAGAGCTCACTTTCACAGAATCACAGAATCATTTGGTTGGAAGAGACTTTTAAGATCATCGAGTCCAACCGTTCACCCTGCACTGCCAGGGTCCCTAAACCATGTCCCTCAGTGCCACATCTACATGTCTTTTGAACACTTCCAGGGATGGAGACTCCACCCCCTCACTGGGCAGCACGTTTCAATGCTTTACAACCCTCTCTGTAAAGAAATTTTTCCTGATATCTAACCTAGATCTCCCCTGGCACGACTTGAGGCTTTGCAAGATACTGTCTTTAGATATAGCCTGTCTCACAGGGTGTTAAACTTTTTAACCAGTATGAAAAAAAGGAGACCTTTCAGTGCTCTGTGGATGGACTCTGGTAACATATGGGGGATATAACACCACCATAGAGATATTTCTTAAGCATACAGGGCAGAATTTGTCATTACTGCCCATTAAATCTTGAGTTTCTCCATAGTAAATATGAAACAATGCAATAGTATTTAAATAATTAATGTAATTGAATACATTTTACAATAGCATTCCTATTTCTTGAGTAGTTGTACTGAAGTAGCATGGATGCATACGCTAGAAGTGTACTGTGCTAGATACTGTGCAAACATGTAAGAAAAATTTTGTTCCTTTCATATATGCTTTTTCCCCCTACTGTTTGAACAGGAAAACTTTTCTCAGAGAGCAAGTGGAATGTGTCTCCCTGGAAGTATTCAAAACTCAAAAACCCAACTGGACAAGGCCCTGTCCATCCTGCTCCCACATTGAAGCCTTGAGCAGTGGGTCCAGAGGTCCCTTCCAACATAACTATTGTATAATACTACTCTGTACTCTGAGTTATAGATAATTACACACTTCTGTTATAATCTAAAGGGCATATGAAAAGATACTTACTAGGTATTGTGTTGCACAGGTGTTTGAGGTGTGTAGAAAAAAAGAAGAATCATGGACAGAACTCATTTTTCTATTTACCCAGTAATACTTACCATATTCCTTGGCTTCTCTCACAAACTCAGTTCTAGTCAGGCTGCACTAACTTTTACAGCATAAAATTCTTCAGGTGCACAAAATAGAACCACCTTTCAGCTGCAGATGGAACTTTTTTTCCTATTGGTGGCTTAAACATGGCAGTAAACTCTTTGTTGGTTTGGTTCTTTTTTTTTTTTTCAGTGACGCTTGTTCACCTCATAAATTTCCTGCAAAATAAAATGAGGGTGAAGAGAACTGTCCCCTTGACCTCAGGTATGTGTCGTGGTTTAACCCGGCAGGCAGCTAAACATCACACAGCTGCTTGCTCACATTGCTTCGGAGAATAGAAAATCCGTGGTTTAACACCAACTGCAGTTTTCATTGACTGCCGTGAGTTGAGAAAAATTCTTTCTAGTAATCTCTCTAGTGGAGCAGAGTTGGGAACAGTCCTTTTCTCAAGTGGGTCTGCAAGTCAAACAGTTGCAACAGAATATGTAGAAGCTTGTACCCACTCACCAGTACTAATGGGAGACTCCAGAGCTCCCTTATTTGTTTCCCTACCTCCAGTAGATATACAGATGTGAAGTATGATGTTACTCCTCCTCGAGGAAGCCATGGTCTTCACACTGTTCCTAGTTCAGTCTTATAGTCGTGTATCTCATGTCCATTTTACACCAGAGGAGAATCCATATTCTCTCTGAGTTAGGATATAGTTAAAATTGCAAATATGAGACTTTTTAATGCTGCCTTTTTGCTGTTTCTCAAAATATTTCTCTTAATCACTTGCTTCATGCCAATACTGTCTATATTTAGTACTTTTTATTTCACATGGAAGAGAATTTATGATTCCCACTGTTCTACAACAGACAGCTAAAATTTGCTAAAATGCTGGCAAATGCATTAGTTAGACTGGAATAAAAGTTGTCTGCAAATACTACTTTGCTATTATTTGTCACAGCCATGGGTTTCTTTATGCTTTGATGCATTAGGGAAAAAAGCAAAACTGAAAAGCATGATGAAAACCTGCCATTTTAAACTCCAGTAAGTTTCCCTGTTGTACATCCAAACAAAACTAGAAGAGTTTACAGGAAATGCTTCTTGCTGTGGCTTAGCTATTGAAATTAATGGGACTGTAATACTATTCAGCTGCTCGAAAATGGAATTTATCTTATCATACTCTTTGAGTGTAAAGAAATGTATCAGGCAGAATGTCTTCCAAAGGCATCTATTGTAATGAATGTGGTATTCATTATTTTTCCTAGAGAAGTTTATTGTAGAAAAAGAAAATGAATACAAATGGGTTATTGAAAGTAATTTGTGAATTCACTCAATGTTTTGAAAGGATAAGAAAAATGTCATGGTCATTGCCAGATAAAATGGATATCTTTAATATTACACAGAGATGGTTATATAGCACAGACTGATCTCTTTCCTGTCCCTTATTACAACTTGCCAAGTGGCCGAGGACCTGCATTGTGGCTTTCTAACTCTGTCATGGAGTGCTGCTTCTTTCTTTGGCAGCGCACTAATAAAAGACCTGTCTGCATTTCAGGCTCTGGTTGGCACAACACAGCTTTCATTTTCACACACTTGCCCTTTATACAGGCAGGTGAGGAAGGGAGGGAATGGGAGTTGTGTCTGTCACCTTAATTTGAACTTTGGTAGGTGGAGGGGGAGAATGCCTCATGGTCAGGAGGACAGCAGTTAGCTGTTTGCTTCCTGAATAGATGGGAGATAGATCCCTTCCTAAGTCTTCTGCTCTATGCAGCTCATACACTTGCTCACAGTTTAAAATGCATCCTGTCCCACATGTACAGCATAAATCTTCAGAAATGAGGGGGGAAGGGCAAGGAATAAGAGGAGTGAGGAAAGGGCGAGGTAGTCATAATGTGGAAAAAGCCTGATTAACATTTTTCCATGATTCCATGGGAGTAAATGAGGACTTGGGTCCCAGTCATGTAATACAAAGAATGTAAAGGTGGTCCCTGACTGTTAGAGCTTCTTGATATGAGGCCTGCTTTGTGACATTGGGGGTGAAAAGCCGTGCTTCAGCATAAACTTCTCTACTAGCAAGTCTCAGCTGTGTGCAGCCCTGAGAGGTGCAATGCCAGAACTATATAAATCAACCAGTTTGCTGGTTCAGGGCCAAAAAGGTGAATAAGTTTATATCAATCAGAAAAAACTCCCACCTCTTATTCTTTTGTCACTGAACAGAATGGGTCATGTGTATCAAAATTGAAGGAATGAGACCATAATTCACAACATCGGTGAAGGGGACGTGTACTTTCATGATGATCCGATGGCTGAGTCTAATGAAAAAAATCCCCAACACCTAACCTCAAAGTCCTCAAGCATTTAAAAGCAACTCCCTCGCTCTTCCCGGAAGAACAGCTCCAGCACAATGCTATTGCGTGTCCCAGGAGGGCTGTTCTCATCTTGTAAGAGGTGTCCCATAGGAGACAAGAGGCACCCACAGCTGGTGAAGCAAGATTTGGAACTCACATATTCTTCCTTTCAGGTATATATCTTATTTACTAGGCCACAGGCAGAGATGATAGCTATGTTGTATGTGGAAGATGGAGCACCTATGTTGTAGTTACTGCTCTGGCAAATGGAAATCCATTATATCAAAGTGGAACAGTTTCAACAAAGTAAGATAACTCAACATTAGTCTCATCCTTTCTCCTGAAAATTCAGTAAAAGCTGTTTAGAAACGACACTGTATTTTTGGATAGAAAGGTTCTTAGATACTGGCCTCTAGGCTTCTTTTCCTTTAATCATACCACTTTCCAATGTTGCCTTTAATAAAGTATTTTTAAGATATCTAAACAGCTCTATTTATGGGCCCCTTATGTTTGACAGAGATCCTCTTTTCAATTACACACTTCTATGAGTCCTATGATTTCATTTTGAGTGATGGTGCATAGTAAAAGTTTGAAGTGGTGTGTTCAAAATATTACAACAGTAGGAACAGGAAAAAATGAACTTCCTGTGAATGGTCTACTCTTATCAGACATCAGCGCCCCAGAACCCCACTATGACTTACATAGAATCATAGTATCATCACTTCATCTACCTCCCCCTGCCATGGGCAGGGACACACTCCACTAGAGCAAGTTGCTCAAAGCTCCATCCAACATGGCCTTGAATGCTTTCAATGATGGCGCATCCACAACCTCTGGGTAATTTGTTCCAGCGCTCCACCACCCTCACAGTAAAGAGTTTCTTCTTTATATCTAATCTAAATCTACCCTCTTTCAGTTTAAAACCATTGCCCCTTTCCCTGTCACTACAAGCCCTTGTAAAATGTTTTCCTCCATCTTTCTTGTAAGCCTCCTTTGTATATTGAAAGACTGCAGTAAGGTCTTTCCAGTGCCTTCTCTACTCTAGGCTGAACAACCCCAGCTCTCTCAGTTTTTCTTCATTGGAGAGGTGTTCCAGCCCTCTGACCATTTCTGTGTTCCTCCTCTGGACCTGCTTTAACAGGTACATGTCTGGTGCTACTACACACTGCTCACCTCAGAGGTTGAGCTGATTCTTCCTTCTCTCTATCCTTCTTTGTTAACATCTGTCTTCAGTTCTACTATGATCTCCACCAAGCCTTTGCACACCTCCTGTGCAAAATACAGAGATCAGCACATCCAACTTAGTATTGCTTTCACAGCTCTGCAGCCACAGACTTCCAGAGGCATCAGGGTGCCAAGAGGCTCACAGTCCCCACAGGCATCCACTGCCATGATGCACACCCTCCATGTCTCGTGATGTGGTGGTAACTGTATAGCTGTTCAGTTCCATACCTCCTCCCCCCACCACGAACTGCGGGACTGAATCTGTTCTGCCACTGCTGGAATGATGGAATTCAAGAAGGTCAGTGACTCAGCAGGGGTGCCAGGAGTCACCCTATAAAGATGATCTCTTATTCAACCTATTCTCTTAAATGTTAGAGAAAAACTCTACAGCAATTACTAAACATACTGAGACATGGGAATGACATTTGATCTGTTTGTGCGTGAACAGAATTAAAGTCAGGAAGTGTGTCATATAGATGATAGGGCCAAAGAGATGGTCTTGGTAATTTTATCTAAGAAAAAGGAGCCACAGGACTTCTGAGCTACAACTCAACTTGTATTAAAACCAGCTAGTCTAGATATCACAATTGCCATTGACGGAGAACCCAGCACTGACAGAATTCAGTGGGTAAAAAATTCTATTATTTCTTAGGTGAACTTGTCTAGATTTAGCTTCTAGAACCAATAAATCTTTTCTTTGCAAGATTCCTTCTGCTGCATTGCTCTTGTCTGTGCAGATGCTTAGTCAGTGATCCAGCCACTTTTTAACCACTCTTTTATTTCAGCTATGTAGTTTGAGATGCTTGAATTTTTCACTCAGTTTTCTTGTTTTCTCATCCATTTTAATTTTCTCAAGCTTTTTGTAGCTAGTCAGCTTCCTTCTTGGACTGCACGCACCAGACCAGACCTGGATATTCCAGGAGCAGCTGTGGCAATGGCAAATACAGCAGAGAGTTCCTATCAGCTGGGAAGTGTTCTGGACATTGTGTTGGAGCTCAGCCCACTGGACTTTTACCTCCTTAGATCTCATGCTGCTTTAACATATTTGTTATCAGCTGCAGCAGCTATCACCTGTTAGCTGGGCACAGTTATGCAGGATGCTATTTTTTTTTTTTGTGAAGTACCACCAGCTCAGCCTGCTGGTGTCAGATTCCCAGCAGTTTATGCACAGTGTTTGCCCAAATTTCTCTATAGTAAGCAAGCTGAAATGACTTCTTATCTCTGAATAAGGGTAGCATGGTCTTTGCACAAGATTCTTAAACAAATTACTCTTTACTTAGGTGTTGGGGCAATATATTGATTGAAGCATGGATTTCACCTGTTTACCTTCATTTGCTGTCAATCTTCTGACTGTTCAAAACTGGAAGAAAAAGAGAAACCAAGTCACATTTGGAGGAAGTGTAACAACCCTTATAGCTAGAGAAGAAGCAGTGACTATTATATATCTTGTGCTCAGTGAATATTTGACTCAGCCTTACATTCCTTCAAGCAAAGAAGGGAAACAACTTCTAAATTAAATATCTGTGAGGTCAGTGAAAAGTGTTTGGAAAATTTTATTCACAAAGTCATTATCACTTTGTCCCCGACAAAGGAGAAGGAGGTATTGACTGCTGCTCTGCAGAAGGTCTGCCCAGCAACTGGCACTCTAATCAATGGGATAATTGAGCGGAGACCACGTTTTTCATTTTGTACATGATAACAAGCTTGGAGGCACTGCAAGGCTACAAGTGAACTGGCTCAGGCTTCAGAGCGATCCTGACAACTGTGTGAAAACCATCTGACCTTTCCCATCTCCACCAATTCAGATCAACAGAGGCAGGCACATCTGACTGGGAACAAATGCAGGAAGGGATTTGGCAGCAGCTCCGCAGAAAGCGATCTGAGAATCACAGGGGATGAGAAGAAGAACTGATTAATCAGCATTGTGCAAAAAAAAGGAAAACATCATACGGAGACATAAATAGGAGTCTTAAATATAGGCCAGTTTAAATAGTCCCCCTGCTCCACTTGGCACTTTAAAGGACTAAGCTGGCATAAAGCAGTTCCTGACTTCATAATTAAAAACCAAGGTTGAAGGATTTTTTTTTTTTTTAATCAAGACAGAAGAAAACTGAAAGGATAATACAAAGTTAATGGAATTAAGCAGAAACAAGGTAGTTCAATATATTAGCTCTTGATGCACGTCCTAAAGGATAGTGAGCCCTGCTAGGGAGCATTGGCCGGGAGGTTGTGGAGTGTCTATTATTGGATGTTTTTAAAACCAGGTTAGACAAACTGATATTAGGAGTCTAGCTTGTAGAAAAGGTGATCCTGCCTTTCAGCAAGAGGATGGACTTCAGGGAGTACACATGACTTCGAGAGCCTTTCCAGCTCTACCTCAATCTTTTTCTGATTTGGTGAATGACATGATACTGAGAACTGAGACACGCATCTGGGAAACAACAGCCAGAGTCCTGGGTTGTTGAAGGGAGAACAGGAACAGTGGCCAGAATGTGACAAGAAGATGTGGAAGACATGAAAATGATTGCACATCCATGTCACATGTGGCCCTGTTTTCTTATAAATAACAAAAATAATAATATGCCAGCTCAAAACTAAATTACCTGACATATATTGTCTTTTCTACCTCATAAGTAGTGCTGTAAAAGATGGACACATGCTAATATTGAGACTTTTTCTTTTGGGACTTGACCTTAAATAGTTTTAGGAGAAGTCATACAACAACAGATTGGCAAGATAAAAATTTAGCGACTCTCCACATGCCACTTGCATTTCATAGTAAGCAGAAAACAGCCTAACTCTTCCAAAACCTCAGTGTTTTCATATGCAGATTCACTTTTGTGCAGGGCCAGCAAGGAAATCATAAGCTCTCTTTATTTAGCCTGAGAGAAAGAAAAATTAATTTGACAGCTGGCCTTAAACACTTTCTCCTTGATGATTCAAAGAAAATGGAATCCATCTAAAGCTGTTGATTAATTTTTCAAATACAGATGGAGAGCAATACCTTGAAAATCTACCCCTTACAAGTGTAATAAATGAATCCACGAGGTGGGGGTGGGGAGGGCTTTCTTTTACATGGTTTTCAAACAGCTTTTTTCAAGGGATATAATACCTAGTTTGTATTACAGGATGATTTTATCTCTACAGTTCATGAAATGTAGGAGAAAAGCTTTATAGATTCTCATAAAGGTGACATGTACTGCACAAACAGTCTAGACTTTGAGGAGTTACCAAGAATCCAAACTAAACAATCTTTTCCTTTTCATACAGTCTAAATAATTATTGGAGGCAAGAGGCTAGTAAACAGTGCAGATAAAATATCTTCTAACATACATTTTAGTAGAATTTTGAAAGAATAGCAATAGCCATGGATTACAAGGCACTTTTCTAAAAAGTATCAGAATATTTCATCAAATACTTCAAATGTTTTTCACAGTATTTGGGGCTATTTAATCATTATATTATCTTTTTAGGCATAGTT
Source organism: Bucorvus abyssinicus (assembly GCA_009769605.1). NCBI lineage: Eukaryota > Metazoa > Chordata > Aves > Bucerotiformes > Bucorvidae > Bucorvus > Bucorvus abyssinicus. The sequence continues at coordinate 90,702,344 of CM020024.1, read as the reverse complement.
CCAGCACACAAGAGTCTTTTATCATTGTTATCAATAGTGTGAGTTGTAGAGTTAACCAAACTATAAGTTTGAGAATTCATCAAAATTCTTACAACTGTATCAGAATTTTCCACATAGTTATGTGGAAGCAAAACCGAGCTTGTTATCACGACTGAACTGAAATCTGCCTCCACTTTGAAAATATTACAATAGATCTGCTGAAAAGTAATATGTGTTGCTGTGTTTATATGTACCTTTAAAAGAGAGGACAGTAATAAGAATTTTATATGTATACATTCAGTGTGCTACAAATTATCTGATTAAATCTAATTAAAGGAGAACACCACAACAAAACCACCCCTCTTTCACTTCTTTTTAAACCGGCATATTTTCATTAAAACAAATGCAGTAGAAACGTACAATTTGCAGGAACTAATTTATTTTCTCTTTTTTATTTCTTGCAAAATCATAGGAGGCTTTTAAAAGTCATTTTCTCTGCAGAAAATAGGAAATAAAACAGAGTAACTTTTATTGTATCTGGAGAATACATTTTTCCCAACTGTGCCATTCAGTGGTAGTTACATGACTCTTCTAGACATGCTGACATGAAAAAAAACAAAACGGTTTTTGAAGGATGAAAGAGAAATTTCAGGAATATATTTCTCAAGATGTCCACACTAAAGACTGCAGTACAAAAACCCAAACTTTTTTTGACTCATCATTGCTAATATCATGCAAGCAAAACCTATTAGCAAAAGAAAGAAGCAAGTCAAATATATTCTTACAAGGCAGGACACACTGTGCATGCAAATGAGATCATGTATAAGCCCAGCTCCTCCCAATGGGTGAAATATTGCTTTGGAGCTCTTTCAGAATATGAGGTACAGAGAAGCATATATAGCGTTCAGATGCCCTCTAAGCTGAGGAAATCTTATTTTCTTTTGAGAATAGGGACTTTAATCAGCAGTGATTAATCTCCCAATAGAAATGAAATTGATAGGCACATTCCTTTAATTAAAATGGTTCATATATGCTTACACTACTGCTGCAGTCATTGTTCTGTAGAGGACCAGAGATATCTCAGAGGAAGCTGCTTCTGGACACATCCCTCTGGTAGATGCATCCGCTCCTCAGTGCTTCTCTGGGCCGGAGAAGAGGCTCCCACACCACTACAATGAGCAGCACATTGTAGGCCACCTGTACAGGACCAGCAAATGAGCTGACATCAAGGTTTGGTTCCAGTTCATCCCATCTAGCAAATGACACTGGAGATGAAATCCCGATTTGAACTGGTTGATACCTAAGAGACTATCTACACCCTACAAACATAAGGCAAAACTCAAGTGGTTTTGATAAACATCACCAGCTCCCCATGCTCCAGCCCCAGTAGCTAAAAAAAACCTGGATTCACCTAACATGATCTCCTGCCACTCTTACCGTGGTTAGTTGGTGAGTTTACATTAGTGATGAAGACCCTGGGGTGAAGTACGTTTCTGGGCCAAGACTCAGGACAAGATTTGTGTATAATTTAACTCCTTCCTTTAAAAAGTATGCAAGTGAGAATTAAGGAATCCATAATCTCTGTTTTATCTAGGTGGAGAGGTGCATTTCACTCAGTCAGAATTCAGAAAGAAGATGCACCATTTAAAAAATAATCAAAAGACTGATGTCTGTTTGATGAAAAGGGATGGTAAAGAATAGAAAAATGTTATTCTTTGCACTGAGTCTAAAAGGCTTAGTATAAAGACTAAAAATAAATTGATAAGAGGCTAGGTAATGATTAACGAATATTATAAACATGTTACGTGGCTACAGAAAATCAGTATATTTTATTTTGGAAGACAGCAAACAATGTTTTCAAAGCAGCCTTTCAGGCCCCATGGTAAGCGATTGATTCTAAAGTAATAATTTTAATCTAATTAAAGCCATTTTAAATTGGATTTTTAATATAAAATATGACCAGAAAAAAAGATTAACAGCATTATCTATGACTATATCTGGCACAACATAGTATGTCTGAGAAAAACTTTCATATGAAAATGAAAGCTGGATAGGAAATATTTGAAAAGTGCTCTTGCTTTGCTTCGGAATGAACCCTGGACCTCCTACCTTAATTAGACAGAAACCAAGCAGACAAAAGATTTGTAAGTATTGCAGTAGGGAAGGGCTTTCAGCTAACATCAGTATGAAGACAATAATGTGAAGGTCAGGTGTTCCCACAATAAAGTGTACAAAAATCACATCCGTCACCATAGTTTGCAATGGGGAACAAAGCATGTACTTGGCAAATGTTTATTTATGTCAGTACAATTACAAAAGATATTTTTGAAGCACTGAAGGAAAGCCTTGGTGACCCTTCTCCACCAGGTATGAAGCTTCATTTTTTGTATTAAACTCTCTGTGACAAATGTCATATTTAATTTCTGATTGGTTATATGTATTTTTCAAGGGAGGTAGTTACATCGCAAATGTATATATAATTCCAAGAGTGCGACTTGCAGTGTGTTATACCCTTTGTGTAAGGCACGTTGATACTTAGATTATGCTATCTACTTCTGTGCCTGGTCGCACAAAATAACACAGTTGTTAAGCAAGTCACATTTATTATCTTGCTACAGCATGTTCTTTTATTGCAATGGCATGCTTACCTAGCAATTTCGAATACCTGGAGAAAATCTGAACCGGCGGTGCTCCTGCCAAGAGATGAAATCAAAAGCCTCATATTCTTACAGTTCGCACGGTGTTTCTGTAGAATGCGCCTGTGGTCATGGTCAGTCACTCCCTTGGAAAGACAAAATACTTTTCCCTTCGTGAGTCCCTTCTCCATTTGCAGTCCTTTATATCTTTGGAATACCGTACTGCCAAGTGTTTTTTCCATCCATCCTGTGTCTGGCGGCAGTCAGAAGATGCAGTCAGCTATCAGATAGGACAAGGCAGATCACTGTTTAAATCTGCTCTGCTGCATTTCCACCAGAGACGTGAACTTTGGTTTCTTTTTTTGTATGTTGGTGCTCTCATCACACTGCATTTCTTTGGCAGTGGCACTGCACATGTGAGTTATGACCATTGGGCTGCAGATCAAGCCTCATTTTCTCTCTTCCTTGTTTATTAGACGAAAAACAACTCATCCCAGCATAGTTGGGTGAAAGAAGTACTTTCCTTGCAGGAAGAAAGCAGATCTTCAAGTCTTCAGGCAGAGTCATGCACATCCAGAAATCTCAGTTTTCATTTCCCACAGCTAGAAAAGAGAGCCAAGCCAGAAGGCTGTTATGACTTAGGCTTCTCTATCTCTTTGATTTTTTAAGATGGAAATTCCATCTGTATCAAAGCTGGTATGTACATTTCCATAAAAAAGCTGCGGTTTTGATAAAGCTGCATTTTCTGACCAAAAATACTTTCTGTTGGAAAATTCCCAACCTATCCTATAAAATACCATTTAGATGACACACTCACTAAGATAAAATCACTCTAATAATAGCTTGGGGTTTAATATACATATATATATATATATAAAATCAGCAAGAAAGGCTAATCTCCAAAAATTTTCAGCAATCATGTAAAGCAATCATGTGCTTCATCCATCTGAACTTGTTTGTAAAGTAATCTTCTGAACTTGGGTATTTAATGAGATCTTTTCTAGAGCATCATTAGGGTCTTGAGCTCTGGAGACAAACCTCTCTTGAAAGTTTCTGATAAACACCACAACAACTTGTATTATTGTAGTGCCTTTAATCACTTTCCAAAGCTTCTCTTTGCCTTTATTTCCCAAAGTGCCAAGGAAAACTTTCACTCTAGGTAAAAATCAAGATGGTTATAAATTGGGCATTTTAAAGAAGAAATTAAACAGTACTAATAACTACGGCAGGCAGTATGCTAGCAACCAAAGTACTGTCAAACAAACCCAAATTCTCTCGTGTGAGAGAATCTGTGGGTAAAGTTTGCAAATCTAAGCATGGGAGAAAAAAAGCACTGCTCTGCTGGATAATGGAAATCTCAAGTTATCACCACTTAGTACCAATTTTATCACCAGTGTTTAGAAATATGTCATGCATGTGTGTACACACTGAATTTCTTCCCTATCTTGTTGATGCCCATGTAACTTTCTCAGAAGTGAGAGGATTAGTAACGTTTGTGAACTTGTCTGACGCAGGGTAGCTACATTGTTCCTTTAGCCCATGTCTATAATATATGTTGACTACAATAGCTTTTTTTCCCTTCTCTTAACGTATGTCAATCATAGCTTTTATTTACACTCCTGAGCAAACATTTTTACTGCATCATCAATGTGCAGTTGCCCAGCTGGCCTGAAAAGAACTTTTCGTCCACCTTCCTTCCCTCACAGTTCCAGGGACGATGAATCTCCTGGGCCTCGCATGGACCAGTCCTATACCTCCTGTCAACAAGCACCTGGGATTTTCATCCTTGGTGTTCCTGACACTGAGAAATAGGGAATTGGAAAGTTTTGTCTCTTTGTGCTTGTCAGCAGCACACAGAATATCTTGGAGGGGAGCAGAGAAGGTTAAAAGGATTCACATCACGGAAGTAACTGTGGGAGGGGTGCGTGTGTGGTGTTACCCCTTAGGAGGCAGCATGATCATAGAATCATAGAATGATTTAGGTTGGAAAAGACCCTTGAGATTGAGTTCAGCTGTAAACTTAACACTACCATGTCCACCACTAAACCATGTCCCCAAGCACCATGTCTACATGTCTTTTAAAGACTTCCAGCGATGGTAACTCAACCACTTCCCTGGTGTCCCAGTTTGAGCCAAGACTTCCTTGTTTTGGAAATGTGCCCAATAGAGTATCGGGATTATTTCATACAAGTTCCATAAACCCGGCATCCCTTTGGCTAAAAGTGCAGGTCAAAAGATTTCTTCCGACAGATACTCCTTAAAACCTGCAGCCAGGAGGAGTCTCCTCCTCTTTGGACACCGGACAGCTTCGGAGAAAGAGCCACAGCGAGAGGGCTGGCTGCCGTCCAGGCCAAAAGCCTGCGGCCTGCCCCCCCCGACCCGGGGCCTAACTCAGAACTGTTTCTGTCTATCGGCGCCCAGCTCTGCTGTGAATTGTTGGGTGACTCAGTCAGCATCTCTCTCTCGTATCGGGTAAGAGAAGAGATATTTTTCACTCGGCGAGAATCTACCGCTGGATTCGGACGCAGGGGAAGCTCACCCCCCTTCGCGTTCCGGCCGCGAGGGCTTCTCCTTTATCTGTATCTGAAGAGGCCTGCCGTTTCTGTCAGGAAGACACTGAAAAAAGGTCTCCCTGCGAACTCGTTAAAATACTTCTCTAAGCTGTTAAAAACTTTTAATCACTTGGCCTGCCGCCATTTTGGATAGACGCCATCTTCTGAGCTACCATCCTGGCGTGACGTCATCTCCTGGCCTGTGGCCAATCGGCCATAATTGTAGGTTTTTTTCCCTTTTCCTCCCTTTGCAGTGTTTTAACTCTTACTGTATTGTTTTCTTGTTTTGCATTTAATATATAGTTGTGTGATATGATAGTATTTTAGAATTTTTATTAGAAGTTTGTTTCAGTTTCCCATCCATATATTCCAAGATTTGAGTTTTGTTTCCCTTTCCCCTGTATCAATAAGGGATTTAAGGAGCGTTAGGGACCTTGAGTTTTACTCGGAAACTCAACCCCTAACACCTGGGCATCCTGTTCCAGTGCTTGACAACCCTTTTGATGAAGAAATTTTCCCCAACATCCAATCTAAACCTCTCCTGGTGCAACTTGAGGCTGTTTCACCTGGTAATATGAAGTACAACAGCAGGTTAAAAGCTGGAAATAAAAGTTTGTAAGGACTTACATAGAGGTTTATACCCATTTTCAGAAATCTTCTCAGCATTCTGAGTATGGGCAGATGTGTCCTTTGAAGCTGGTGGATCATCATGGCTTGGCTTCGCGGACGAAGATTTGGGAAGGGCTTTGCCCACGCTTATTGCAAGCGCGTTGATGGCTGAAAAGGCCAATGCGGGATAGGCAAGACCGGTTGCAAAGAGCACACCGGAGGGTCTCCTTGGGTGGTATAGTCGAGGCACGGTTCTTTCTGCGCTGTCTTTTCTCCTCGAGCTTGATTCTACGCGTGCTCTCAAAGGAGACAGCAGCGTTATGTATGGTGTGTCTCCAAATCTCCCGATTGGAGGCCAGGGTGGACCACTGATGGTGGTCAATATGGCCTAGGCTGAGGTGTTGTTTCAGGGAGTCCTTATATCTCCTCTTTGGAGCTCTTCTCTTGCGGCAGCCGGTGGCAAGTTCACCATAGAACACGATCTTAGGGAGGCGGTGATCCGCCATCCTGGAGACGTGCCCTGCCCAACGCAGCTGCGTTTTCAGCAACATGGCCTCAATACTGGTGACGTCTGCCTGTTCAAGGACAGCAACGTTAGTCACGTAGTCAGTCCAGTGGATGTTTAGGATTGTGCGGAGGCAGCGCTGATGGAAGCGTTCGAGGAGTCGCAGATGGTGGCGGTAGATGACCCATGATTCAGACCCGTACAGAAGAGTAGGCAGTACCACGGCTCTGTAGACACTGATCTTTGTACTTTTCTTCAGGTGTTTATTGCACCAGACTCTTTTATGGAGTTTTCCGAAAGCTCTGTTTGCCTTTGCTATTCTGTTGTCGATCTCTTTGTCGATCGTGGCATCTGAGGAGATGATGCTACCCAGATAGCTGAACTGCTGGACTGGCTGAAGCTCTGACTCGCCAATGGTGATGCGGGGATGATGGTAATCATCTTGTGGTGCTGGTTGGTAGAGAACTACTGTCTTCTTCAAGCTGACTTCCAGCCCAAAAAGCTCAGCCGCCTCTGCAAAGCAGGATGTTAAGCGCTGCAGAGCTGCTTCTGTGTGGGCAACAAGGGCGGCATCGTCAGCAAAAAGCAGCTCGCGGACAAGGTGATTCAGGGTCTTGGTGTGGGCCTTCAGTCGCCTTAGGTTGAAAAGGCTCCCATCGGTACGATATCGGATATAAATGCCGTCTTGTTCGTCGAGGTCTGCCGTGGCCCTTTGGAGCATCATGCTGAAGAAAATTGTGAATAAAGTTGGTGCGAGAACGCAACCTTGTTTCACACCATTGGCTATTGGGAAGGGCTCAGAGAGTGCATCGCCATATCTGACTTGGCCGCGCTGCCCCTCATGTAACAGGATTATCATTTTGAGGAACTTGGGGGGACATCCTAATCGTTCCAAGAAGCTGGTGGAGTAACATGTTATTAAACACCAGTTGGGAAGGCTGGATGAATTATGGAGATGTTTTACTGGTTATTGGTGCATGTGTAGATTTTAAAAAAATAATCCAGGTACCAAACAGGAAGGGCTAATTCTACCTTCAGCCATTTCCATGGAAGGAAAGAGAATAGATTAAAAGATACTGATTCCTGTGCCCAGGGCTAAGTAGCATGTTTGCCTCAGGTCCACAGTGGTTATGGCTGCTCCCCTTTCAGCAGGTTATCTCACAGAGAGTTGTCCAAAAGCAGAGCCAGAGAATGGCAATCAAACAGTGGGGTGATTAGGGGATGAGTGTGCAAGCATACCACAGCTCTCTCTTATTTACCAGTACAGTTGGACCTGTAGGTTAGTTTAGGACATAGTACCTCTGGCAGGACTGTCCTTGTTTCATGCCCTATAAGGCTGCTGGATTACTTTACTCAAACAGTGGTCCTGAGGGTGACCAGAGCATTTCCCAGTTCCAAACAGGAACAGAAAGTAAAATGCTTTGCAAAAAATGGTAATATTTAAATTTTTCTATCTTAGAAAAGATAAATCCTTCTCTTTTACCCAGTTTCTAAATCACATATATTCTAAATTTTATTTTTCTTTTCCATAAGTTCACCTTCTGCTTTTGGTTCCCCCCTCCAACCTCTGAGAAGGTGCTACTGGAAAAAGAGGGTTCATGTGAGAAAGGAGAGAACTGGTGGGGTATTAGTCACATAATTTTTATTGCTTATGGTTGCGCTGCTGAAGCAGAAGCAGAAGCAGAAAAGCTTGTGCTGAAGCAGAAGAGCTGGGTGTTGAGGGGGAAGGTTTTGCTATGGATTTACAAAGCAACAACTTCTCCCATGCCTTCTACCTGCCCAGCGCTAGCCCCAGATTTTGGGGCTAGGAATTTGCCTCACGGGTCTCTATGTGTGGCCTACTGGTCCCTGGAGTAGCTCCAGTACGGAGAGACTACTGGGGTCAAGCAGCTGTCCTGGGAGCAGGTGGTAGGTGGTGAGCGGAGGCCTTTCATTGAAGGGGTAACAACCTCACAGTTGCCATGTACCAAAAACACATGGATGGACTGTTACTGCAGATCAGCTGGCACTTGCTACCATCCAGAGACCTTCTCATGGATCCAAGCTCCCAGTTAAAGGAGCATAAAAGTGTTTCTGTTGGTGAAGACTAGTCCCACTTTGGAAGAGGCATAAGCTAAGTCAAAATTAATGTTTTATACCTACACTCACAGCAGAACTTTTACCAATATTACTACTCCATAGCATATTAAAAAGACTTTGCTAAAAGTTTTTGCTTTTATACAGCTTTATTATATCCTGGTGTAGGTGAAGCTGACAAAAGACTCCTTCCAGATTACCTATGTTTCAGAGTAAAGAGCCTTTCTACCTTTTCTTTAAGGAATGGTCACCGGCTCATAGGTATTTAGCTGACATTTGCTGTTTAGAGAGGCTATTCTGCAGCACTTGTCAGTACTGCTCATGCACAGGTCCGATAAACCCTGGCCAAAATAACCCTGGGCAGTGAATTGAGAACACAAATGGAAATCCTCAACATAAGCTAAAGCAATAATGTAAAAGCACTGCAAGATGCTGCTATGGAGTGTGATATCCTTTCATGAGATAGGTGGAAAAAATGAATGTGTTCATTATGGTATGTCCTGGTACTTAGGTAAGGAAAGGGGAGCAGGGCAGGATGCAGCTGAGCTGTGGTATGTGTGAAATGAGACACCTGATCTGTTTTGATTGCTGTAAAAGAGAAGTTAGAAATCAAAACATTTTGTGTTTGGCCTGGGGAGGTTACAGAGGGTTGTGTCAACACCTTGTACAGGCAAATATGAAACATCTCACCAGTTAGGTCACGAGTGTGTAAGGGGCATGGCTTGAAGACAATAAACCAGGCGGAGCCTTTGCCACCAAGCCCCGCCTGTCAGTATTTTTAAGAGATAAGAGGAGTGCTGAAGTCTCTGGAGACCAGATCCACCAACCTCAAGGTCTTACAGTGCTGACTGCACTGACAGCTGTGAAATGAGTCTGGAGGATGCCCTTAGCCTTGGGAAGCATGCTTTCCCCACGGCGTGAAATTTTGCTGAGCTTATTTTGGAGATACCTGCCACACTGTGAGAAATCGCCATTTTCTTGCTTTCATTTGTGATCCTCTGGCAATTCCTGCTGGTTTGCTGAAATAATAATAGCAAACATGTTAAGACAAGTCTTGCATGCTGCAAGCATTGCTACTCTGCCCTTACACCACATCCACTGTAAGGGAATATCCAAAAAACCCATTGCACGCAGACAGGACACTCTCAGGATGAAATGAAAAAAAGTCATGAAAAATAAATGGATGTATTTAGTAGATCATGTTCCTCAAAATTTTCCGCTTTTTAAGAAAAAAGCTGATTTGAACTGAAGATAAAAATAATAAAAAGAAATGGACACAGATGCCTTTTCAAAGAACATCTGTTTGTCAGCTGAAAGTCGGGCCTACAGGAATTTAAATGCTAAGTTAATTTAAAAAATGACAAAATTAACATTTTTTTATATCTATGACTAAGACTTAGAATTGAGGCAGAAAAGTGCCATATCAGCCTTTGTGACCATAAATTGCCCAAATAAACATCTGCTTTGACAGCATGACCCAAAATGTGTAGCTCACTCCACGGCACCTAGCAGAGAAATTGGTCCCATAAATATTGTTTCTCCCCATTTCCCCTGCAAAGAGTTCTTTCCCTGATTCAGCCAAAAGGAGGAATTGCTCGATGATGCCTAACTGTAGGGCATTTTTTTTTTTTTAATATCCAATAGATTTAAAACTCGCTTACTGCTGTTTCCTATGAAGCACGTTTCATAATGCCAGGGAAGTGCTTTTCTCTCTGTGGGGGGGACTGCATCACTTTGTATACATTAAAGCTTTTTTGCTACAAAGACTATTTTTTGCAATTTAAAAAAATTTAGGTTTAGATGAAGAATACATGCACCATGCTGGTAAGGGGGTACATTCTTCCAGCAATAAATGCATTTGAATGTAGTTGCAAGGACTCCGAAGTATTTTTTCAAGCTGAATTTTTGCATGGATTATGTTCTATACACATAGAAGAGAACACTGTAAATCAAAGATTTACACTTGGAAAATGCTTGCTTTAGGTGTTTGTACCAAACAGTAGATTATCTTCCTTGAGGCCTGACAATTTTAGAGAACTGGTCTGCTTAACTTTCTTACATATAGCTCAAATATACATACATTAAAGCTTAATTGATACCTACTTCAGCCATGATTCGGGACTTCCCTCACAGTGATTATTATTATAATTAAAATTGCTGCATAGCTCCTCCTTCCTTATTATATTGCTCATTATTCTTTGACTTGCAGCAGATATGACACTGACTTGACCCTGCTGTTTTGGTCTAAAGAAGAGGTTTTGTAAGTCCATCACTAGAAGAGAGCAATAAGCCTAAATTATGCGACAGTCTGGTTCCTGCTCAGGAAGAAGTATCAAGATCCATTATCCTGTCTCTTCATCCTAAGGAAGAGATGGGCATGTTATTGTTCAAAAGATTAAACCCGCTGTGATTTCAGATGTGGGTAAAGCAAGGCTTTAGATTAATTATGGTAGTAGATGTATGATGTGTAAGAATGTTATTAATGGTGTTAAGATAAAAATATCTATCAGAGTACTAGTAGAGTGAGAGTAGAGTAGTAGAGTACGAGTAGAGTGAGATTCAGGCACATAAATGTCTTCAACAAGAGCTGGATGATGCAGAACCCACAGAGGTTCAACAGCAGTGAAGACTGTGTAACTGAGGAGGTGAACAGCCACTATTGTCGGGACTCCCATCCTTACACAAGCATTGGGTACCATTCTGAATGTATGAGGGTATCCTGTTTGTCTTCCAGCTGCCACTATAGGAGGACATAGGTCTCCTAGATTTGGTTGCCCACAGGAGACCTGTGTTGTTTTGGAATATTAAGTGGAAGGCAGGTGGGATACCTAGCCAAAAGTCATGTCAACTATATGTGGGCAGCTGAAGTGAGCCCTCTGTGCAATATCGGCAACTCCCATGCAGACGTGTCACACACCATGGACTGCTGGAGATGGAACCAGACCTACATGTTTGGGCAGCAGAATCTCGCCTTGGTGCTTACCTTAGGGTGATGTAAATCATTCTCTACGCTGCATGTATTATATTGGTTAGATCTCCTTGAACTGTCATGGGCTCAATTCAGTTACTTAAACATAGGCATCTACTGAGAAAACCTGACACCCTGAGACATTAATGTGGAATTGCCAGGTAGAAGCAAGAGCAGTAGCTTCTGAAGTGGGAGCCAGAGGTCAGACAGGGTACATCACAGTGTCTACAATAACAAAATAAGCCTATGTTTAAGCTGCTGAATTTGTTTCTCAGCTTACATATAGAAACCTGTAAGTAGACAACTACATTAGGGTGCCGTAATCCAAAGCTAAGTCCGACCCTTCGTTCATCAGTTTTATTAATTGTGGAAGGCTAAAAGCCAGATAATTTTCCCTCTTGCTGTCATAATTCTTGATATTTGGGGGATTACTGACTCCAAGCACTGTAGGAACCAACTATTGCTTCCCCAATGTGTTCCTGACATTCTCCAGCCCAGCTCCAGAGGCTGTTTCAATGGCCCAGCTTGCTTAGCCTTGCCCAGTCCCACAGCTCAACTAACCATGGGAATTCTCACAGAGGTTTCTTTGCTCAGAAATGGTAGATGTGTGTAGTAGACACAGCATAACAATTCACTGTGGAAACATAGCAGTGATTTCAGCAATCTGAATCCATAGAATCCAAGCCCTCTTTCAACACACTTAATAAGTCCTTCATAGGTTCTATCAAGCATCCTTTTATTAGCCACCATAGATAGTCTGCCTCTGTTATGCATTATCTAATTGACTAATTATTTTTACTAGAAGGCAAACATCCAGACAAGCTCCATTCATTACCAGCAACATGCGTTTACTTTAGGCTATGCATCTTTACGTGACACATTGGGATGTTTTCTGGTCTGCACATCATACTCCCTATATGACATGTATCCTGTGTAGGCTTAGTTCTTTGATAGACTACAGACATCCTGTGTATTAATCTAGTATCTGACTACCTATCAGATAGTCTCAAGCTTCTCATTACTTACCTGCCCAGATACAAGCTTTAAATTTCATAACTGCAGGCCTTAATAGAAGTGCTTTAGTCTCTGCTGCTGGCCTAGCAAGAACCTGCAGGTATTCCTCCTGTCTTTCCATGGAGCTAGATCACTTGAATACCTGCTGATTTTAGAAACCTGCAGGCTGGTGACTGCCACTCTGCAGTATGATAGATAAAAAGCTATTTCTTCAAACAGTGTTCAGAAATCACAGGAAAAGTACAGGGAAAAAAACCAAAAAAAAACCCCGACCCACCAGAAAAGAACCCAAAACTTGCCATGGAGATTATCTGACTTTCACTTTTTGAAGTAGGGCACTGATTCTTCTGGATAGCAGCTGTGAAGAAATGCTTAATGCAAAATGCTTTGGCTACTGGCCATGCATCTATGCTTTCACGTCTCAGGAGTGAAATTAACTGCAATAATTCTCAGGGTTTTTTTCTTTTATTAGAAAGGTCTGCTTTTCAAGACTGGACTGTTGCTGCATACTCTTGGCCTAATCTGATTCCACTCCTCAAGCACATTTGAAGAGGTAGACCCTAAACTGTGCATACTTATTGTTTTGGTAATACATGTCTTGACTTCCCAGAAGTTTTGAGCCAATCTTGGAGACACAGAAGTAAAACCTTCCTAGAGTATCTGGGAATAGCTCCCAAGTATATTTATGTGAGTGTGAAGCAGCACTAAAAGACTAAATAGCTGCTCAGTTGACTATAAATCACATTTCAGTACTACACAGGTCTCACAGTACAGAGACTGAGTTTTTGCTATTCAGTCAAAATTGATTTTGTATAATATAATAGTTGTGTTTAATAAAGAGCATCACATGCCTGTAGCCTTGAAAAATGTTTATGCGTTTGCAGGCAGTGTTGCCTGTACATTTATTAACGCAGCACCACAGCGCGATATAATTTAAATTACTAGTTTACAAAGTTTCAGCTCAGTTCAGTTTAAAATGATGTAACCCTTAACTGCAGAAGAGTCATTTAGACAGAAAATCTTAAAAAGAATTAACATACTGCAATAGTTCTCAAAACCATTCCTACTTCTTGTTGAGTAAGTCTTTGCCTTGCAGTAAAGGAGACCAATATTGGCAGGAGCTGAAGCCAACAAGAAGTACCTGAACTGAGATGTCATTCAACTGCTTACTGAAATGCAGATTTAGCAAGCACTAACTTGTCCTGCTGTATGATTTTAGCAGGCATAATTCTTATCAATTTACCTACAGAAAGTGATCTGAAGATATGGTGGTAGAAGTAATTTTGGAGGATATTCTTCCCTGACTGAATTTAATGCATAAAAAATCAGCTTTCATGTCCATAAAACTCAGCATTGCATTTCCATTTTTTAATAGTAGTGCTTTTTATTTCTTCATTTAAGCCCCTGTAGATCTTTCTTTTCAAAGAACATAAGGCATTTTGCCAGAGGTTTTTAAATAGTGGGAATCTGAGGAGTGAAGGGAAATGCTTCAGCTGCGCCTGAACTGAAGTGATAGGATGACTGCGTATGATAAGTCACCATACATGTCTCTAGAGTGATGTCAGCCCTAGACTGAGCCACAGGATTCAAGCTTTTGAGCCATCCTGTGGAGACTGAATGAAATTTGTTTCAAACTTATAACAGTGTATCACAAATAGAAGTTAAAATAGAAGTGGGAACAGGGAAATAATGTTTCTGCTCCTTTTTATACTCCACCAGAGACCACAGACTGGGATTTTCACAGGTATGCGCCTCTTAGGGTTGAGATCCAGTCTTTCCTGATCCCATCTAAAAAGTTAAATCTATTTCACCTCTCTGAGTGATCAGTCCCTCTGTTTTCTGGGATTTTCTACCCTAAAAGTGCCATAACTCATTAGGCAACTCCCTGTTTGGCTCTGTAACTTCCCTGGACACCCACCTTCACTTCTTCGCATGGGTTCAGCAGGCTCTGGAGAGACAGGCCTATTTTGCCAACCACTGCAAACAGGGTTCAGTTCTAAAAGAGTTGAAGCCTGTGGCTCATGAGCTGGATGGCTGGAGTTGGCAAGGAGCGCTCTTCTGTCTCTTCTCCAATGTGCCTGACTCTTCTCCCTCAGCTCTGGACCCCTTCTTGCCAGCCAAGCCCATGTCCCCTGTCCAGGACAGGAAAAGCAAGGCTGCATCCATCACTACCTCCCTTCTCAGGAGAGAGGCAACTTCTTTTCCTTTCTGACTGCCCATCCCTTCTTCCACCAATTCAGAAGGCACTTTTGAAGAACAGGGCGATCATCTACAAACTCTTGTCTCATGATCTGGATAATGGACAGTTGTTTGTGGCCTCCCAGAAGTAAGAGACAGCATTTCCAAGATGTCATTTTCAATGAAATGACATTCCAAGATGGTGTTTCACCGTTCTTCCCATCTCAAACATCTTCTGTGATTCAGGGTTTGAAATGGGTTTATTGGTTCCCCTGAAAGAGCGTTTGCAAGACTGGGAAGGCTTTGCAGCCTCTGCCATCCAGGTATGAGGAAGGATCCAGAAACCACAAGTTCTCTCCTCAGTTACAATGGGATTGTCATCTTTCCTCCATGTGAATAAAGTATAAATTTCTATGCTTGCCTTGAAGTTACTCCACATCACCCTCCGAAGTAAGAAGGGCCAAAGGATTTGGAATTCCACTTTTCCTACAAGGGGATGTTCAGGGTTTGCCCACTTCTTGGAAATACAGTTACAAAAGGATAAAGAGAAAATGATTGGAGTTTAGTTTTCTAATTTCCCACCTCAGACTAGATCCTACCACAGAATGAAGGAGAACAATTCAGAGTCTTTTATGGGATAAAAAGAATTTGTCACTCTTGAAACAGGAGATGACTACAGTCCCCAGGATTTAAAGAAGGGCACTTCAGGTTCTCTTCCCACCCTTTCCAACTGCAAAAAAGTGGAGATGAGAATGATTTGGTACTTATGGCTAGAATAGAGGAGGATTTGACATCTTCGCAAGCATTATTCAGCACTACCCGAATTCATTACACCCACAGGCATATTTTGGACCTGACAACACCGTGTGTCTAATTTCAACACAGTAATTTACTAGCTTATTTTAAAGTCATTCTGAATGTGCAGTGAATGCATATAAATACTGTGATCAAGAGAGGAAGAAGGAATAGGTATGGAAGGCTGCGTTTTTGCAAGAAAATTAGACTTGCAACTTCTCTGAGAAAATTGAGGAAGAGCTTATTTGCCTGGTAGGCTGTGATGTTGTGGCAGGCACGAAGAAGGTCAGTCTAGAACACTATTGCACAGTGTTCCACTGGGTACAGCTATTTGTCAGCATGTGAAAGTAAAATTTGACTGCTTAGTAGTTTGCATTTAATGGACAGAATAAAGAGGTAGTACTGTTACGCCGTGATCTAACCAGTAAAGAAAACACTCGTGTAGTTCAGGTGGTGATTTTTTTAACCAGTGTCCCCAGGTGGTATCGAGTACTTCTGTGTCTTGAGATGAAATGCTGAGAGCATAAATCTATTAGACAAGGCTATTTTTAACTGACTGTATGCTTGTATATGTTTGGAAATATGCTTGTGAACAGAGAAGGGACATCAAAACAGAAGATGGCAGTTCTAGGCACTGAGACCACTGAGGAGCACAGATGCTACCAGAGTAATGCTTCCAGCTCTTCTGCAGAGATTTTAAAATGAGGAAGGGGTTTGCTGCATTGAAATCCATGCATGACGTGACCTCAGGGAAAGCTGTTGCATGAATCTAAAGCAGTAATTGAGTTACTTCACCTAAAATTAGGTATCCCAGAAGATTCAGCCTCTGGGGTAGAAACAGAAATGCTCAGTCAGAACACTGTTGAAGTTGATTGCATGCACTAGCAACATAGCTAGCAAAGAAAATCTGAGCACAACCTGAATGAAAATTATACTGGCAATTACATGTTATCAAAACCAATACGAAGAAGCTGAAAGGTAAATTCTGATCTGCCAGCCTGGGGCAGAGTTGGAAGTGTGCTTGCTCAGCAACACAGAAACATGGAACCATGCTTTGAACTCAAGGAGCAGTGAGGGAGACCTGGATGTCTGCAAGTGTTTGGCTGACCTTTCTGCATGGTTAATATTGCACAGAGTCTGTTAGACTGTCTGTCAGAAAAAAAAAAATATTGGCTCAGAGCAGTGGGTGATGGTGTTGTCCTACAACATGAAAACAAGCTTTCACTGCAAGAAAAAACCAAGGAACTAGAAGCCACAGGGCACATTTTCTGACATTTACACACACAAAAAGCTTTAATCTCATAGACATACATGCGACGGGACAGCTTTGCGCCAGCAACTTATGGCCAGATTTCATTCCTCAAAAACTGGCTGCTTGCTTCTGGAGCACAGTCACTGTAGGCTTCCCGGACAGTTCTTGGAGAAAGCAGCCACCTCCAGCAGTTGACAAAGATCTTAGCTAGACTGACTTACACTATGAGCTCTTTCTTTCCTTTGACTGTTAGAGGCTCTGGAAGAAACAAGCTCCTAATGAAGAAGCTTTAGTTAAGTGCCTACTTGTTGGTGCTGCCTCAGTATAAAGAGGATTGATCTAGGTTTTAGTTAATAATTAGCAAATGAAAAATGTATCAAGATATATTTTAAAATCTCTTGTGTCTCCAGATATGCAATGAAGGGGTTTATTATTTTTTTTCCTTAAATGTCAGCAAGGGATTTAGCATCACTAATACCCTGGTTTAGGCTGAGGTATTTCTGAGGCATGTCTCTACATGCCAATTTTCAAAATACTTTGCCAGCAAGCTCCAGTGAAGGCATTATACTTTCACTGAAATCAGGTCAGTACCTGAATGGGAGCCTGGCTCTTCACTCCTTGTACAGGGACAACTGCAGCAACACCACTGGGCACTTAACAACTAAGCTTCAGCTTCTGCAAGTAACTACCAGGTGATGCTAACACCTTTTGCTGTTGCTGCAGCTCAGCTTGTCATTTACTTTGATTGTAATCAAATTTCGTCAGCTTGTCAGACTGTATAGCAAACTCATTCCTGGCAGCTGATGATCAGCCCTGGTTCTGGGCCTGCCACCTCCCTGCTCCCATCCCACAAACTTCCTCCCTTAGGGAAGGGGTATCAATGGTCCTCTGGGCTGTTGCAAGCTTCAATCCTCTAACACAGGGATTAATTAATTACCACCAATGGAAGACTAACTGCTATCCTGTCTACCACATCTTTGGTCTCTTTAAAAACAGCACAAAACAACCCCTGAAACTGAACTGAATCAGTGCACTTGGGAGGTACGAGAGCCCATCCTGTGCACTAGAGAAAACCTGCAGCAGATCACAGTTGGCATTTAAATCCATCGACTCATAATTAGCAGTTACCTGTAATTTTCCCCTGAGGGCGTTTATTTTCTAAAAATAAAATGCCTTCATTCTCTGGTTAAACAACAACTTTATCTCCTGGGAACATCTCACTGTCCTTAACAGCCTGTCTAGAAGGTGTGTTGTATTCTTAGATGTCCCAACTCGTGTTGAGTCCACACAACTGACTACCAGGTTTTTGCAATGTTTCGAGCTAGCTCTTGCTTCGAAGACCCGGTCGAACTGTTTTGTTCCTAGAAGACGAAAACAGCAGCCCGAGACCTGCCTTAAGGGATATCCATGCATCACACCCCTTTGAGAGGTTAAAAAGTGTAACTCAGTAGTCACACTTAGCTGGATTTTTTTCCTCCCTGTAGAGAGCTGTGAGGCATTTCTAATTGGAACTTGTTTCGCATGTGGGAAACAACCAATACACCAACCTTTTACTTCAGAAGGGAGAAGTGTTATTACTGGGAAGTGACAGCGCATGAATTACTGGGGTGTGGGGGTGTGTGTGGTGCTACTGGTGAGGGGAGTGAGTGCATGATGTTCTTGGACAACTAATTTCTCTGTAATTACTGTTACATGAGCGGTGGCAGCTGTCATGTCTCTTGCCAAGGTAGCACGAAGTAAATACTGAGTGAAAGAAAAATAATTTTTATTTCCTCATTTCTCCCCCCTCCCGCCCCCACCGCGGATAGTTCCCTCCCCTTGGCCTCCGCAGGGGCCGCTGCCCGCCGGCTCCCCGGGCTCCCCGACGGCGGCACTGCGGCGGTGGGGAGGGGAAGGGGGCTACGCGCAGCTCCTCAAGAGCGGGTGGATCCGGCCGTCGAGTCTCCCCGTGGGTTCCTCACGAAAGCAGCTTCGGGGAAAGAGGGCAGGGCAGGGCAGCGGCGAGGGTCTCGCCTCGAGGGGGTTATCAGAGCCGCAGCGAGGAGAGGGCGACCGGCGGAGCGTGTGCAGGGCACAGGCGGCTGCCCCAGCTGCCCGCGGACGTAAATCTCCGCCCTAAGGAGCTGCGGGGGCGTGACAGAGGCGACCCCCAAGGGGAGACAGGGTCCACCTCTCCCCCGAGGAGCCCCCGCCCCGCTGTCGCCCTCTCGTCCCCGCCCGCCCCGTCTCACCCCCTGGATCCCGCCCCCGGAGGCAGCTCTCCCCGAGGGAGCCGGGCGGGAAGGATGCCGACGGCAGTTCGAGGTAATTATTAATAGCCGTGCCCACCGGGGCGGGGGGGAAAGGGGCGAGGTGAGATAAAAGGGGGCGGCGGGGGGCTGGGAGGAGGGATCGCCGTCGCAGAGCCCCGCCGGGAGCATGGCCCCCGTCGCGCCGCTGCTGCCGCTACTGCCGCTGCTGCTGCTGGGGCGGCCGCTGCTCGGGGCGCCGGGGCAGGGCGCGGGCACCTGGTCCCGCTTCGCCCGGCTGCCCTACCCGCAGGACCAGCTCTTCCTCCACGACACCTTCCCCGACGGCTTCCTTTGGGGGGCGGGCAGCGCCGCCTACCAGACGGAGGGCGGCTGGCGCCAGGGCGGCAAGGGCGCCTCCGTCTGGGACACTTTCGCGCACCGCCCGGCCACGCCGTCGGGGTCTGCCCCGGCGGGGCCAGCGGGCGGCGACGTGGCCAGCGACAGCTACAACAACCTCTTCCGTGACGTCGAGGGGCTGCGGCGCCTGGGGGTCTCCCACTACCGCTTCTCGCTGGCCTGGGCCCGGCTGCTGCCCAACGGCACAGCGCCCCTCAACCCCGCCGGGCTGGCCCACTACCGCAGGCTGCTGGGCCTCCTGCGGGAGCTGGACATCGAGCCCGTTGTCACCCTCTACCACTGGGACATGCCGCAGGCCCTGCAGGATGCCTTCGGCGGCTGGGCCAGCCCCGTCCTGCCCCAGCTCTTCTGTGACTACGCCGAGCTCTGTTTCCGGCATTTTGGCGGGCAGGTGCGCTACTGGCTGACCATGGACAACCCCTACGTGGTGGCCTGGCATGGCTACGGCACAGGGCGGCTGCCACCCGGCGTGCAGGGAGGTCCACACCTCGGCTACCAGGTGGCCCACCACCTGCTCCAGGTAAACGGCGGGTGGCGGGAAGAGGCCGCGCTGGTTCCTCGGCTCCCGGGTAGTGCGAAGGGGAAGGGTGCGGAGGCTGCCCTTAACGTTGGCAGATGTGTTCCTCGTTGGCTGCTGGAGTGGAAACCAAATCGACGTGCCCAACAGAGTGTGGGCAGCCAGTTTATGGGCTAAAGATGGCAAAGCTCATCGCTGGGAGGCAGGAGCTTTGTATCTGTGGTTGTTTTGAGTCAGTGGAAATGCGCCAAGTTAAAGTGCTCTGTGTATTCTGCAGAAATGTTCAGTTCTGCTCCCAGCTCTTGTGAATGCCGTTCTGGGTGGGTGAGTGGATGCATTCGGCTGTGCCAGTTGAGTGCTGGCTCACAAAAGTTATTGTGGAAGTGTTTACTATGACGGTAAGGAGAATTCATTCATTTGATAAAAAAATCTTACAGAGTTAATGGAGATGGTTAGAGGTGCCCGGGATGTCATACAGAGGGGTTTTCTTGACAGAGTATGGTGTTTTTCAGTGTGAACACTTTTTGGAAAAAAAGACTCTTAGTTCCCCAGCTAGTTTAGTAAGTGGATTAAGTAGTTTGCTATATGGAATTTTCATGCAGTGTACCTATATATGGGGTAATTGTAATGTTTGCTGGAAGCAAACGTTGTGGATTCTCAGGGACAATTAAGCAAAAGTGTGTACAAATCCTTCCAGTGACAGGAGAAAGGATTCAGCCTAATTGGAATAGCGTGGCTGTTAAGGCATGATCTATTGTACCTTAATACACATTCACGAACTCCGCTCATGTCCATCTGCGCAACGTACACTTAATTACCCGCAGGAGTTATATCCTAATGAGTGTGGTGTATTACACTTCAGCTAGAAAACATCCAGCATGGCATGTGCAACTTTTTGCCGCTTTCCTGTATTACTTTTGCATTATGTAGTGCTACAAATAAAGTAAAGAGAAATTATAGGTGGGGAAAATGTGGATAAAATTTCAGATTAAATTCCTGGTCCTTAAACTTTTAAACTCTTCGCTTAATACCTTGGTATGTACTTGACCGTGTTGCATGATTGAGCATACCCCACATCACTGCCGTATCTGTCTGAGTCCCTCATAGGCTGAAGCATGCGCGTGTTCTCATAAAAGCCCTGTGGAGAAGTAAGGTGCCTTTCTATTTAATAAATGAGAAACTGAGGCAGAGACTTGCCTATGCTGTATAAAAAGTGTAATTAAACCAGGAAAGTCTACCAATACTCGGTTTAGTGACAGAACCTCAGGATTAGTTTTGTCCTACTGACTGTCATTTGGGGTTTCACAATTAGTGCACATTTCTTTTTACACAATCATGTAAGGCAGCAAGGTGGCATTTTTTTTCACATTTCACGTGGAACACAGATGCAATTAAGACTCAAAGTATCTACTGATTGTTTCCTGGCATATGATCTTTTTAGAATATTGGTCAGTTATGTTTTACTTTCAGCTCTTCTATGAATCAGATCCCAAAATCTCAAATGACCTCCAGAGAAAATAAGGTACATGCAGTTTATACAGAAGAGTTTCCATCCCTGACTCCTCTGGGTAGGAGTCTTCAGTAGAGGCAGAGATAGAGCCCAGCTCTTCAGGACAGAGAAGTGAACAGCTTTAACACTGAGACCCAGCTTTTCCTTCTTAGATCTCCATAGTTTATTGATATTAGACCTTTCAGCTTGTGCAAGCAGTGAAGTGGGAAGCTACAGAGTACGACTTCTTTTACACCACAGCCTGACATCCATAGAAAAAGTGTATGTAATTGTGTAATGAAAGGGTAAGTTATACCACAAATGGTAAGGAGTGAATTACATTTCCACATGCAGGTTAAATTATTCTCTTCCATTATTCTTGAGTGATTGACTTTGCAACTTGAATAGTGTTCTTTATTGTGTGTCTGTGGGTTGCATATAATTTTGTAGGTGAGTTTGGTCAGTTCTCAGGGACACATGCAGGCTTGGTTTGAATCAGAAGGCTGTGCAGTCATATCGCTTCATCCCATAACCGAGAGGATGTGTGCAGCACCAGGCAGGGCTGCCGAGAGGTACAGTCCTCATAGCCCCATCAGAAAAGATGTGGTTGTATCATCTCACACAAAAACCCTTCTTTCAGCTGCCTAACGTTTTGCTGCGTTTTCTTATGTTACTCAAAAGGTCTGGTCCCAGGTTTCTTCCTAATCCTTTTTTCCTTCTCTGTGACATTCTTGTCTCTCTCTCTCCCCACCCCGCCATCTCCCCCCAGGGAAACTGAGCTTGAAGAACATGTTTATTTTTTGAAAGATAAAATGTGTTGTCATAAATGTTTGGTTCTTAGCAAAGGAGCAGATTAACTCTTAACACACATGTTTTCTGACTTTTTCCCTTATTTACAATATGTAGTTTTAAGCGTCGTCTTTCTCTGTTTATTCAAACTGAAGACCCACATGAGCGGAAAGCTTAATAGCTAGTGAAAGCTGATGTCTACTAATTTATTTTACTGGATGCTAAGTACATTAGAAGATGAAATAATTTCCTTCAAGTTCTTCCAAATTCCACAGATACAAATGTGGATTTTGGTCTTTGTCTTTCTGAGTGAGTTATTTATTATCTGAATAAATAATCAAATAAGAGTTTGATTCAATTCAGGTTGTTCAATTCAGGGCTGGTGAAAACAGGACAATGAAGTTTGATCTGAATAACGATGTTTAAATTTATTTTTAATGGATTTCATCCTATTGTACTGAATTTTAAAATTACCTTTAATTTTTCTGAAGTTCCCCAAGTGAGTCAGAATGGATGCTAAGCGGACAGAGTAAGAGACACTTTTTATAAAAAAGATCAAATAAAAATAGTGTAAAAAACTTGTAAGAAAAAAAGTTTTATGGATGCATCCTTGGTTTGTTATTGAGGGATGCAGATCAGTATTCACCCTTTTGTAGTACTTCCACTGACACTTGTCGCTTTTGATATTCTAAGCCCTTCAAATATGGTAAGAAATTAAGGAAGCGGTATGCATTTATTCACAAAATAAATTGAATGGATGAAGTATAGTTCATAAAAGTTGGCATTCTCTGGAGTCAGCAGCCAGAAGATGTAATGCCAGCAGTCTGTCATGTATATGATGCATCTCATTCTCCAGACAGGAGTTGAGAGAGGTCGTTTTACTATGTTCTGGTTTTTGCAAATGCATTTTTTCATTACTGGTTCACAGTATATTGTCTGAGTTGAACATACTTGGATTTACTCAATATAAACAGCATTTGCAGAAACAGAAGAAAACGTTGTTTCCCCAAAGAAGTGAGTGGAATTGCTGCCTGGAAACCAGTCACGTAGCAACAGACTGATTTCTATTCCAAAACTCTTTCCAAAACAAAAGGTAAGTACTCGTTTGTTGACCTTCAGTGCTAAACCTAATAAAGTATCAGTAATTGCAGCATAGGAGAATGGTCTTTTCTCAGTGCATATTGTTTCTTTCAAAATTCAGAGAGCCTTCAAATTTTCACTCTCTGCAAATGGAGTGATTTGGGATTTTCCTAAAAGTAACACAGCTCATCGTAGTTATGAAGACATACAGAATTTTTTTGAAAAAAGAAGGAATAATATTAAGTAATAGTATTTTTTTTCCTATTCTTTGTTTCTTAAGACTTAATTCGAAGAATAACAAAGAAGAAATTGGTTCTGTTTCTGGTTTTGAGTATCAGTTGAGTAGTATATATTTGCAAAGAATTTATTGCAGTAGTGATTGTTCTAATCACTAGGCATTTGAGTCAGGTATCTTTCAAATGTCGGAGATGACAAGGAAGTGCAGTCAAACCATGGAGCAAATTCATATCTGATGCTGCAGTTCTGTGTGCCAGTAGCTACAGATGGTTTTGCTATGTTCACAAATTACATTAAAAGCTATAGTGTACCTTTCTCAAGCTTTAATCATCAAAAGAAAAAAAATTAAATTTAATTTCATTTTAAAATGTTATAAACAGAGGAGTTTGTGTTTCAAGGATGCTCATTTTATTAACATTGTCTCCAAAGATAAAATATGTAACTTTCCCCTTGCCTTTTCTACCTGATTGCATAAACATTTATAAAAGGAATGTTGTTTTCAAATATTCTGCTGTCACAAAAAAGAGGTTTGTTATCTTTACAGAGTACTTTGATCTTTAATTATAGAAATATCAGGTCTACATGGAGAATAAGGTGTTACCCTGGAAGAATAAGAGTGGACATCCCTCAAGTGTAGGGATTCTTTAACTTGAAAAGCTTTTTAGACATTATAGGCCATCTTAAAAGGCTACACTGGTGACTGAAGTGGAATGGAAGTAGATTCTGTGTGGAAGAGCACCAGGTTGAGCCTATAGGTATTTTAAATCCCACCTCAACTCTTTTGCTGTTTGTTACAAGAATGAGCATTTCTTGAGGGTCCCTGTTCCTTAAGAGGATTTTAGTGCTTAATAGTTGTGGATTTTGTAGCTGCGAATCTCTCTGTTTAATTCTATAGCCAACCCCAAGTCTCTGTTTTCATATCTTATCTTAAGTGCCACGTGTCTGATTTTTAATAGTTGCAATAGCTGTTGCTGGAGGTACCTAGGTGATGTTTCTGGTTCATATCCAAGGTAATCTAGTACACTTTCTTTTTAAATAGCATGCTTTTCATTTACGATGAAAGTTTTTGTTTAACTTGTTGGGCAGGGCTCTGCTCAGTGCCAGAAAGATAATGACTACTGATTAACAGCAGTTTGATACATGTAAGGGCATTTAGGCAGGCAACATAAAATTCACATCTCATAAAGTCTTACTGGGTACATGAGTATAAAGCTGTCTGCTCCTTCATACTCTTTGATTTTGCATTAATAAAACCTCATATAGTGTGGGACATTCTATGTGAGTAAAGGGGCTCTTCCCTTAAACCTCTTTCCTCAAGCGGAAGAGATCCTATATTTGTTGTAGTTTTGGGGGATCCGAAGTGAAGTGTCTGCAAAGACTGTTATTACCGTGTATTCCTTTGTATGACAAACGTTTCCAGCTTCCATTTCATCTTGCTTCTGTGGAAGGTACTTAAGGTAGTTGATGAGTGTAAGTCTTACCCGTACTTAATGATGTTGTTGGGACCTGGAAAATAAAGCATAACTTCAATTTTGCAGAGTGAAATGTATGTTCTATTTTAAGATAGTTCACCATGTGTTAGTGCCTGCCTTTCCCTTTTGACCGAAAACAAGGAACTCTTAGAGCTTTTCCGATTAGAGGTCAAGTAGAAACCTCTATTCTGCAACCATCAGCAGGTTGAAAGTACAGAGACAGTCCTTTCTCTTGAAAGTGTTGTCTTCTGTGAGGAAGAAATGCTCTGTGACTTAAGAGAAAGTTGCTTCACTTACCACATGCCCACCTTCTAGGTCAAATTCTATTCTGTCTTGCTTTGATAGAAATTAAATAAGTAGGACTCCAGCAGTTTCTTGGGCAATTACCTTAACTTTGTTCCTCACATTTATTAACTCTTCCTTTGAGTAACAGCATCGCCTTCCCAGTGTACTCTGGAGAACTAAGCATTTTTTTCCGTATTTCAGTATTTCTTCAGCTAGGCAGAAGCAGTGAATACGTCTATACGGCTGGTAATATCATTGGCAAGAGGTGACCATTAGGACAGTGAATAGAGAGCAGTGCAGGGTGTGGGCATTTAGAGACGTTTCATTTTAATTATTTTTGGTGACTATGATGTGTATCTTGCTCAGCTCCAGTTTGTAGAGTTTTGTGGTTTTCAGTTAGTAATTGGCAAAGTTTGAGGGCTGTTCGCTAATCCTTGCAGCTGAATGTGTGGTTTGTGTGTGCTTGGTTGTTGCTGATGAAGAATTAAACTGCTGAACTTAATCTGAAGGTGCAAAGCTGAATTTGGCAAAGTTTTAAAAAACCCAAGAAGCCCTCAATCAAAGGAGCCTGCTTGCACAGACTTGTAGGTAAAGAAATGTAGACAAGGAGATTTTCTTGTTCCTTGCCACAATGGTAAAAATAAAGAGGAAATGATGAAGAAATGGTTCTGAAGAAATAGGGAAGGTGACCTCCATATACAATGATGGCAGGTTCTAGAAATTATAGGATGTGCGTTAATCTGTTTTAAGTACTAAATAAAATCTACTCGTACTTGAATATTTGCCTGACAAAGCATATAGAAGACTGTCACAGGTAAAACTGTGAATGATGTATTTAGATTAAATCAGAAGAATGGCACAGAAGAATAAGGTTGTAGACAATGTCTCAGGATGTTTAGGAAATTACTGAAAGAAAGGCTGGACAGATATCTGAGGGAGAAGGTGACCCATGGAATATAACCATGAATAAAATATGAAAGAAGAGACTGGATTCTGGAGGAAAAACTGAATTATTTCACTTGAGAGAAAATCTGCCAGTAGAAAGAGAAGATGAGTTGTCAAAAAGGAAGAGTAACTAAGCAGAAGAGGA
Organism: Bucorvus abyssinicus; assembly: GCA_009769605.1. Taxonomy (NCBI): domain Eukaryota; kingdom Metazoa; phylum Chordata; class Aves; order Bucerotiformes; family Bucorvidae; genus Bucorvus; species Bucorvus abyssinicus. The sequence continues at coordinate 90,676,173 of CM020024.1, read as the reverse complement.
GAAAGAGGTATTTGCCATAGCAAGAGACTGGAGCCTTTGGTAAATTGGAGTGAGTAGGAGACAAATGATACTGAGGAAGGGAAGAAATTAGATTCACACCAATCCTCTCTGTAAATACTCCTGGACATAAATGTCAATGACAGGAAGAAAATTTAGTGTTAAAGGACCATATGCACAGACACAAAAAAGGATAGAAGTTCAATATCAATACAATAAGATTGATTCTTAGAAGTCATAGATAGCTCTTGGAGGAAAGAGCTTCTGGAATGGCCTTTCAGTGTTAATGGTAGGAATAAAAAATCTTTTGAGACAGCTAGAGCTGTTTGAGAAGAGAGACTTGATGCTTTTGGTGGCAGTGGAGTTGACAGTACTTTAAACGTGTATTCTTCCTCTTTGCTTGCAAATTCATAATGGAATGATATATGGCATGATTTAAACTCTGAGGATGTAGGTCAATGGAGAAAATTAAATACAATCTGTATTAACAGTAAACTGTTTAGGATATTTGATGGCAACTTCTGGCTTGCTGTGGCAGCTTTAGCTCTACTCTGAGAGCGCAAAACACTCAGAAGAAACCTGGCCTTTCAAGTTGGTGGTGTGTCTCCCTGGAGATTTGTCAGGGAGGGTCCTTTTAGATGCTTAATGAAGTAAGACAAAGCAATTTAAGAATATCTGGATTTGGCCACATTGAAGCCCATTTGTGGTGCTTCATTTTTATATATGTTTAGTCTGAGAAGAGATAACATTCTGTCTTATGGAAGACTGCAAAAGTTTAAAGTTTTTTATCTGATTCTGAAGAAAACCCCCATATTCTAAATTCTCCCAGTTATGGCAATGTTTATAGATGCTCTTTACAACAGCTGGTGTAGGAACCAAAGGACTGGGTCCACAGGTTGTTCCAGTGCCGCTGGGCAGCTGGGGCTCAGTTGTTTCTGCATGGTGCACAGGGGCTTTTTCACGTCTCAGGATCCAGCCAGCCTGGGAGGCTGAAAGGCCAAGGAGTTCTGCGCGACACCCTGTGACATGCTCTTGAGCAAGAGGGTAAGCTGGCAGGGAGCCACACACATTTCCAGTGGACTGTCACTTTGGTCTGCACATAATAATTTTGTTACTTGCACTTTAGGTCTTATGTTAACGGTTGAACTTTGACTTCTGTTTTAGTCAGCGTAGCATACCTTTAAAGACAGATGAATGGTTTAAAATTGGCCAGGAGAGATTATACTATGGAAATGCCTTGTTATTTTGTGAGTCCAAAAGTCAACCCAGGAATCCTTTTGTAGGTTAATCAGTTTAATACCCTTACTAAAGGCTAGAAAATGTTGGCACCACTGGGATTATATTTTACAAGCTATATGTGCTTTACAGTTGGGAAGATAGTAGCATCCCTTTGTTTTGATCCTGCTTCTAGAAAAGTCGTCAAATGGTTGGGTGCGGAGAGGGGACAGAATTGTGGTTGTTGGTCATATGTTGTACTAAGAGTTCACTGTGATTTTCCAATTACTTTTCTCAGGCAGCTTTTTTCTTGTTCTTTTGAATATGTAGTAGCTCCACTGGATCAGTTGTTTTTCAGAGCTGAGGGCAAAGTTTACTCAATTTGTTTATTTAACTTTCATCATTTTAAGAAATAATCTCATTTTTGCTGCAGGCATGGAACTGTTGAACATAGTTATTGATTAATTATTCTAATTATGGCTCCCTATCTCAAATATTTATGGAAATGGTAGAATTATGCAACATTTCTTTTCAGAAAGTAGGTTAGGAATATATTGCATTGCATACTCATTGCTGTCTGAGTGATTATTTTTGGTTTTGTGTTTGTACGTAATAACATTTTGCTTTAAAATCAATTTAGTAATTCTGACCTCAGATTTGAAATGAAAGTTCAACTGGCTCCTGACTGTACAGCAATGGTATGGTTTTTGTAATTCACTTATTTAATTCTGCATTTCTTTTCCTGTCAGAGTACAATGTTAACTTGGGTACAAACTGTGCTTGCAGAGAGAGGGGTCATCTCAGCAGAATGGCCATCACCAGTTACATATTCCATCAGAAGGCAAATACAGGCCAGAAAGAGTCGTAACAAAACATGAGGTGATACCAAAGAGGAGTATTAGGAAAATGGACAGTGCCTGAGGAGCTGGTGAGATGGGGTGATTTGCCATGGGTAGGAATGCAGGAGTTGGGTTTATGAGACAATAATGCATTTTTGTGTGTATAGTTAGCATTGAAAATTAAACTTGATGTGAAATGAGATAACCTGGAGTCCCCCAAAGATGAGTTGTTCTCTGGTTCATTTTTATTTATAAATGTCATATGAATTTTTTTGAGGAAGCTGACTGGTGATTTAATGAAGTCACAAACGATGCTTCACAGCGACGGAGCCTGATTCAGAGTCTGTCTTGAGAATTGAATTTTCCTTAAGCTTTTTTGAGAATCCTGACATTTTCAATCAGTTAAGTAAATTAGCAAGTTAAACAGATGTATTCCTCTTAACTTGAAGAAAATGTGCATTCCCATATTCAAGTAGCACCTCTGCTGTGTGTGAAGTGTAAGACCTTGGAAATGCACTGGAGGAGCTCTTGATCTCAGTTTATCATCCTACTTCCCTTCCCAGCTGTGAACATGCCTCGTTTTGAATGAGAAGAGAATGTTGAGATATTCCATGCAGGGCAAGGAACAGAACTGCAGGAATATGATTCAATTTTGATTTTACATCTTAATAATATGCTTGGTAGTGTAAGAAATCCCTCTTCTTCACAGTCAGCTGTGATTACTACCTCCCTGTCATATCAGCTAGCTTTTGCTTGTATGCCTAATACCTCCTGTTTTCACAAAGTAATGTAATGCAATTAGAGCAAGTCAGAAAGATCTAACCCGGTGAAACTGAAATTTGCTGATTCATTGAAATTAAAATATTTGAGCGGGAGACTTCAACTTCCCAGAAAAAGCTGAGAACTAAGGGAAATAAAAATCATTTTATTTTTACTTTCCCATGAAGATACTTGGTTTTCCACTTTGATGTGATATTGAAAAGTTTCATTTTGATACAGTGAGTCAGTCAGTCATTTCACACACTGCCTTCTCTATTCTTTCATTGGATGAGTGCCCTCTGCTTCAAATTCAGTCAGTTTACCCTTGTGAAATTGCAGTATAACCTGCTGCAATATGACTGAATTCTTGAAGCTGCATATTGATGCCTTTTGTTCTTTGATGACAGAAATAGAACAGTCTCAGAGCTGTCAGGACAGAATTCTTGCACCATAGCAGTTACTCTGTGTTTTGTATTTGTAGCTGGGCTGCTTGTGCCACTTTTGAGTGAAACTGTAATTATTCAGTCATTCATCCTGCTCCTCTTTCCTATTTTTGGTAAAAAGTGGTGCTTGAAGGAGGCATCTGTTTAAAAGCGTGGGGGGAAAGTCTAATAAAAGCAGTATCAAATAGTCACAGTCACTCTGCGTCTGGATGTTAGAACCAGCAAACTGTAGCACAGAGCGGCTCAGAAACAGCCTTTTTCCATAGTTCAGCTTAGGATGATGAAATAGAGACCACTTCAGAATTGATTGTTGGTGAAATGGTTATAGAAACAGCATTGTAATGTTAAGCCATGAAGGGTGAGAACCCTAAACTACACCAGTCAAATCCCACTTTACTCAAGTTGGACTCTTCTGAAGAACAGTATTTCCTGTGTAACTGGTAGTTTGAAATAGGTTTCTAGAAACCAGAGGGGTGACCGTAGGTGTGGATGAGATACTGATGCTGGCCTGTGGGATCTGGTTGTAGGGGCTCTGGACTGGTGGTCAGGAAGAAATTTATACTGTCAAGGAAAAGTGATGTTTCTTGTTGGGCCTCTTTTTTTTCCCTCTCTTTGTGCCATGGGAAGTATCCAGGTTCCCAGGATCATTAAGGCACTTTACCTAAATAATTTGCCTTCTCTTGGGAGGGTTTAGGATTGTGATATCTTTGCTCTTTCCTGTTTTATTCCTGTGGCTCATTGTGATGTTTGGAGCATTTGGTGTTTTCTCTTGTGTTAAAGGTCTTGGGATTTGTTTGGTGGTTTATATGCCATGAACATGGGAAAGAGGGAGCATATAGTTGATACTGTTGTGTAGTGTTTGGGGCTCAGTTGCAGGCAACTAAAATTGGTGATTCATGTATTGCCTTTCCATTTTTTGCTAAGGGACTGTTAATTTTGTGGAAGTGCTTCTGAGCAATATTTTTTAATAATGAAATGCCTGTGGAAGAGTGAACTACAGAGAGAGAGGAATTGGAAAGGGTCAAACATACATAGGAGCAGCATGTTTCCAGTGTGAGAAAAGACCCAGAGGGTCTAGAAACAGAGTTGTGGAGCACTAACACTTCATAGACCCAAGACCAGTAGAAATGCCTGACTGAGCTATTTAGGCATATAGGGGACAAAAATTATGCTGGGAGTTATACAGAGGCAAAGGAATCAACTGGTATGTTAAATCCATAGAGTGATTTACCAAAATAAATTAACTCAGAGAGCAAGGCTTCCTGTGCCACAAACATTGACGTTTGGGCATAAGATAGAAACAGTAGCAATGACAACTGCCCAAAAAGCTGCCAGGCAGACTCAGCTTTTCTGTTACATCACTGGTTGTGTGATAAAGCAATTCCAGATATTTGAGTGGCTGGTGCAAGCAGCTGAAGATTTTTCTCTGAAGCACCTTGTTCCAGAACTGCTTCGGTGGTAATGAGATGAATTGGACAGCCTGACCCATTGCAGTGATTCTTATATTCTACTATTATTCTTCTGTGAGTCTTAAGGAAATGTTACTTTCTCAGTCCCCACATTCTTTTTGGTAAAATTAATTATTGACCCCACCACTGAATAATTCACTATTGTTTTGTGCAGTAACTATGCATAGGTTTGGGAAACAGCAGCCCAGAGGCTCAGTTTTGTGTCTCAAAATCTTTAAAGCCTAGAATATGTCCAGAAGACAGATAGGCAGTAGGTGTCATTCTGGAGTGAGTCCAATGAAACCACTGCAGTTCCGTGCTGGTGGAATGACACTGCTAATGTAAATGCTGAAAACCAATGTAGATCATTGAAACTGTAGCATAAATGGTAATTTGAGTACAGATAGCTGAAAAGATTGTTTTGCTGACTGTGAAATGGATGCGTTAACTGAAGAGTAGTCTGCGAGATACGGAAGTAATTCCTTTATCAGCTTGTCTTCTCCAGATCAAGGACACAGGAGAGCATGCAAGGAAAACCAGTATGCCTATCAAGAGTGGACACGGCCAATTCAGAAATGGTCTGTTTTGGTGTCAGTTGGCTACCAGCTCTTGAGCTCCACTTCATGGTGCTAATAGGAGAGATGGATAAGGATTAGAGCCTTTAGCATCCCCACATTTGCCTTTGTGTATAGCATGAAAGTAATTTATTGGTATTGGCACAGGGTACAGTTGGGACAGTCTTCAACCTGCGAAGATTGTCAATAGCAAATTATATTTATCCAACAGCTGAAAAAACAATGTTAAACTATGCATGGTTCATGTCCACCCCAAGTTACAGCTGTCAACAGCAAGGCATTTTGCTAATCTGAGTGAGGATGTAGCATGGAAAATTGCTCCTGCCCCGCAGTTGAGCAGCATCATTGTGCTGTCTTCCAGGCAGTGTTTGCCTCAGCTCTGAGACATGGTTTGGCATCTGTTTGGCCTTTCAATATTTGGCTTTTCAAGAACCATTATAAAACGTGGTCTAGTGTAAAGATATTTCTCTTAAAGTGGTTTGGCAGCATTCCCAGTGATCCCAAAGGAAAGAGCATCTACGACTTGTTCTCCAGCTCTGAGCCAGCTGTCCACTGGGCTGACCAGGGGCGTAGCTGTGTGTACTTTGGCTCTGTACCACAGCTAGTGAGTGAAGACATGGCCTAAGCTGTCCTTGGCTGCCTGGAAGCTTTTGGCATAGATCCTCATAACTTGGTGGGCCGGAAGCTTGAGAGTCATACAACAGTGCTGTATTGGGGCTGGTGATGGCTGGGTGAAGATGAAGAAATGCAGCTGCATTTCTTCATCTTAGATGCTTCATTGCAGTACAGCCATCTGCCTTGAAAGCTGTGGAAGTAAACACAGGGGAGAGCAATCACACTTCAGCTAATTTTAGACATTTTCAACAGTGACATCTACATTTAAGCTTGCCATTCTAGGGTCCTTGTACAGGTAATGGAGAGAAGTATGCATGGTGTCTCTAATCCTATGATAAAAAAAAAAATATTGTCCCATTTCTGTCTGTGGGGTGTAGACAAAACCTGTGGTGACAAACTGAAACACAGACTTTTTGTAGACAGGCTTTTACGTTTAGTCTAATGAGTCTGGGGAGAGGTGTGGTAGATTATGGAGGACGAAAGTACTGAAGGGTTAGTTAAAGAATTGGCTTGAGGTACTCTGCACTCCTGTGACTTCTTTGATGGTCAATTCTTACATATGATCTGGATCATATGCAAATTTTGCCTGAGTCTCACCTGTTTCAGGCATGTGATATCTTCTGCATATCTGTGGGAAAATCCTGTGTCTTATGATCTCCCCGGGTTTTCCTGAGCACTGAGCTGACTCCTCTGACACAGGGAAGCAGCTGATGCAATTTCCCCCTGAAAGGTTGATCAGCAGCATCTGATTGGTAAATTGTCATGGTTTCCCATGTAAGACCTCACACACATTGAGTAGTCCCATCCTGCGGCTCTTCACTCCTTTCTGCCAGTCAGCCAGTGCTGACCCATCGTGGCTGTTGAAATACGATGGAAGTTTTTCATTGCCTTTTCCAAAAATGTAAAGAGAGACGTTCTTGGCAAATGTAGTTTAAAACATCAAAAAAAGTTAAAAACTTTAAAATTAACGCAGTCTTTTTCCCCCTTCTTGGAACCAATATGCAAATACTAATGCATATACTATGCATACACTAATTGTCTCAGTCTCCCTCTATCTGGAAACAAAAGATGTCTCTTCCTTCAGGGCCCCATTATTTTTTCCTAGGAAGTTATTGAACCTCATTTCAATTTAAGTAATACAATAGGTATTTACTGACTATGATAAGCAGAAAATTTAAAATGTGCATTAAGTCTTAAGAATAAAAAATCTCATTATTTTAAAACAAATAACAAGATATCCTTCAATTGCCTAAGGAAAAGTAGCATAAAGAAAGGCATACAGCCGTCAGGTGGTGGGGAAGATAGGATTAAAGAAAATGTACTTCCAAGAGCAACTAATGCTTTTTGTCTGGTCTATCAAGAAGGGAGATCATGTTGAGCACTGGGATTCCAAGACAGGAAAGGTTAATGAGGATGAGGATTAGATGAATGTAAATAATTACAGGTGCAATGACACAAACCACTGTGAATTTACAGTATCAAAATCAAACCAGACTCGTCTGATAGCTTTCTGTGATAACTGATCATCTAGAAAAAGAGAATACGATAAACCTAATCAATCAGCATTTTCAATAGGACACTTGAAATGGTGGCACATGGAGAATCGCTGTTTCAGTTCGGGAGGAGAGGAAATTTCAGCAGCAGCTAGGAAATTGCTAAAGCAAGTATCAGTGTAAGATGTACTGAAAGCAGAAGCATCAGGCTCAAGGGCAGTTCCTAGCTGATCTTTCTAATGTATTTTAACTCTCATGCTTTGGCACAGACTAGGTTTGCACTAATTAGAGTATGAGCTAAACTTGAGGAAACAGTGCCAGAGCAAAGGATAATCAGGATAATAAACAGATGGACAGAAAGACTCCAAGAGTTTTTTCCATAAGAGGAGAACTTGCTGATCACAGCATGACCATCAGATGCCAATATAATCCAGCTGTGACAAAGACACATTTGTTTCTAGTCTGTATCAGGTGATGTTTCCAGCAGAGTTGAGGAATTACCTGGCTAGAGCATGGCTTATTTACCTGAGCAAGAACACTGGGAGAGGATATACTTGCTGTCTATAAATAGATTAATGGTAGAAACAAGTGAAGGAAAATAACTGTCTGAGTCCAGGGAAAGTTTTGATGCCAGAATTTAGTTGCTTAGGCTAAACATGAATAAATTTAACCTGAAAATTGGAAAGAATAAGAAACCATTTGTGAAGTGTGATTCTGTAGTTGTCTTCAGAGAGAATGGTATGAACAAAATGGGTAGCCAATGTTAAAGTGAACCTGGATCAGGTTATAAATAGGATTGTGTCATATATTTGCCCGTAGCAGCAGGGAGTTGAACCTGATGGCCTTGAGGCTGTTCTTAACTTTATAATCCACTTTTCCTAATCCCTGGCATATAGTAGACACAGTATCATAAAGATGGTAATGACTTTTTTCAGTAAGGTATTTTCTACATTTCTGTGAAAATTCTCTACAGTCAGAGTTATTCTTACACAGTACTATGACTCGCCACTGTCTTCTGGAATACTGTATCATTTTACAAAGCATTTCCAGTGCCTTGCTCAGAACGTTTCATACTTCTATGTGAAATCTTTTGTTGGGTCCACAGTGAAAACATAGCACTTGATTAGTTGTCATCATGCAGGAATTTAGGGACATTCGCAATTAGCAGGATTAATTCCTGTTCTGCAGTAGATCAGGCTTGTGGAAGGACTCTACTTCCACTCCTGTTTTTCTCCTGCCGCACAGTCATGCCTGAAAGGAGGGATTATGGAGGCAGCACTCTCAAAGTAGCAATAAACTTCACTTGCTTTACATACATCTGTTAAGTATTTATTAAACTGTGCAAAACTGTTTTAAGTAGGAAAGGACCAATTAAAGACTTAAAGGGTGTGGTTCATCTCACTTTGCTTTAGATGTTTGCATTACACACATCTGAATTAGTTTGATCATGCTCAGTGGAGAGACTTGATAATCCTGACCAATTTTACACATCTAGATTAGGGTGAAATAAACTGCAATCTAGAATTCCCTATTTCTCTCCATGGATCATTAAAGAAACCTGAAGCAAACAGTTCAGTCCTTTTTACACAGCGGGTCATGAACTTCGGGAATTTATTGCCATAGCAGGTTCTGGAAGCAGGTTGAACCAGTACATGTAAAAACGGAGCAGACATACATAAACAATGGGTCTGTAAGCAGATGCTGAAGAAAACAGGCAGGAAAGTACCCCCTAACATCCCCAGCAGAACAGTGTGGATGCCCAGGAAGTAGGAGGCTAGATCTCAGAAAGTAACTGGGCTCACTTGTTCTCTTAAAATAGCGCCTTGTCCTGTTGTTGCTATCGGAGATGGTACTGGGCTGGATGAACAGTTTGTTGTTTTGGTTGCTGTAGATGGAGCCTTGCTTTTTTCCCAAGTGCTCATTTCTGCAGAGATTTTTTTGTTTACCATAAAACAGTAAGGACTTGTGTATGTGTCTCATGCAGAGTATCTTGGCTCTTCTGTAAGAGTGTTCATGTCTAAAAGAACTTCAGGTGAAAAAATACAGTTAATGTGATTCAATCTCTTCTACTTCTTTCCCTGCTGCCTTTCTCCTTTCATCTCAGCAAAATGCCTCGCTCATCAAGCCCTTCACACCGTGATCCAGGCCAACAATCTGCTTTTCATTGGTGTCTGGGCAACTAGGTAATTACTGAACTGCCAGCTGCTCTGCTTCCTGTATCATCATTGATGGAACCATGATTCCATGTAAACTGTGTGATTTGTTAATTTCTTAATATCTAAAGCATTGTCCTTATTTAATGTGTCCTGTCTAAAATCCATTTTGTCCAATATCCTTTGTACTACATACTCATGGAAAGTTGCGTTGGCCTGGCTGTGGCTAAGGAAAACTGCTTTTCTCTAAGACAAAATGGCTGGACAGCTCTCTCACTACCTTATGCACTGTGTGACATCTCTCAAAATAAGAGATTATTTTCCTGTTTGATTTTGCTAAAAAATACAAAGCTTTTCACTCTTTTGTAGTGTTAGACTGTTTAAGCGTGCATCTACAATAGCATTACCGTACAAAACTGGAGTGTGTGTGCAATGTGAATCTCCCAATTACGTCTGTTTGCTGTACTATGGTTTGTGGTCTGAAGTGGTTTTGGAGTAGCCAGTTGGATTGGTTTTGGGTGAAGGTAACCTGGAAATCACTGTGCAGGAGAACACCTAGTGTAATCCAGCTGCTAATCAACTTCTGGTCAATGGTTTATTGTAGATACTGGGTCCTCAGCTCTACTGTTTGCCAAGTAGATGTAGGTACTATGGCTGGAAGTTAACTAGCTACATATTATATTAGGCAAAGGGTACACGTAATCTCCTTTTCCATCTAAGAAGACCGGAATATATGTAAACCATCTGGCTGCTTACATGAGCTTGTATTGGTCTAAAAATCAAGGTCAGAATTTAAAAAAAAAAATTTAGTCACTGGATTTATGCTCTTTCTGTCCTCCTGCGTTTAAGCCTGAGATGTCTCTGCTCAGTCTATTGTCTAGGAGTGAGGCAGTTACACTGAGCTAGTTTGCAAATACTTTGGTGGCTCTGAGAATGTTTTGATGGATGTGTTCGTGGAAATCTGTTGAAAGTTTTTGTTATACCTGTATAGCTCTTTGATCAATTGCTTAGAAATGAGGCATCTTTCCAAACTCTTTTACTTTGAACTGCCCTCCTTTAAAACAGGCAATATTTAAATGGTGGGCATCTGTCTCACTGATAGATATTGACCTAATTACCATAATTATACGTGGCCTCCTGACAACTGCTAACATACCTACCCTCATCGCAACTGTGAAGCAGAGCATGTATATAGCCATATATAGAGAGGAGGATGAAATGATGCCATTACAGGAAATATGTGACCTTCCATTTCTGTCGTTCTCGTACATTTTGATCTTAGAACTGGGATTTCTTTCAGAATAAGTTTTCTTTAAATTATTGAAAACGTTGTACTTTATATTGGATATTTACATATTACAGGGTACAACAGATTTTCTAAAGACATGGCTATACAGAAACAAATGCCAGTCCCAGATAAAGTGCTTAAAAAGTGCATTTCTGAAGCTGTGAGTTAACTGCTTTGTTAAAGTTTTAATTTGTCCCTATGTTTCTGTATCTATATTTAAAAGGGCCAAGAGAAAAAAAAAGGTTTTTAGCCATATCTGGTATCATTAGGAAAAAGAAAAGGTGGCTATACAGGCATTTAATTTTTTTTATTCATAGTCCAGTGATGACTCTCATTCATGTTACAAATGTCTTGACATCACTGGCTTTATGTTTTGTTCTAGAGCAATTTGAAGTTTAATATTGTGCTTTGAAATAGGAAAAAGATAAATTCAGTTTCCTCTTGTGCCAGTTCCTTCAACTGAGACAGCATCTGTTTAAAGACTTCATTCTGCAGCAGTGTTAGCCAAAGTGAAAATAATCTTTTGTAGATTTCTGATGTAAATAAAGCCCAATATCAAAGTTACTGTCTCTTCTTCAAGAGACAACTATTTTCTTTCCAAAAGACAATACGAACAGAAAACCACTGGAGAGCTGGTTAAAGAAGCCTGAAACATGCTACGTTGTTATTTCAAGAAATCACATACTAGACCTCCAGATGTGCTCATTGCAGTGCCAGAGTAAAGTCTAAACCTAATTGTGCTTTGTATGTTTAAAATTTGTCCAATTGAAACAATATTTATGAATACCTTAGTCTGTTAATATGATGTTAATTCTGGTCAGAAAATGTCTAGTACTATGGTGGTTAGAGCATAGAAGCTGAAACAAGGATTGCTGGTAGAAGAGTAGTTAATTAGCATTTACAGCTGTATGTATTAACCAACACATGCCCTTTTCTTCGAGGCTGACACTACAGAGTTACCCTGACAGCACTTTTCCATTTCTTTTGCTTTTTTAAATTTTCTTTTTATTTGTCGAAGGATTGGATAAAAGCCGCTTTAGGTCTTTTACTGTGATTTCTTGTCTTGATTGCTGAGGCTGAGATTGCAGCACACTGATGTAGTAAACGCTCCTATTCTATTGCATCATATAAAAATACAGGATATACTTCCGAAACGGAAACAACCATAGCTGGTATTTCTATATCAGCTTTATTAACATCTAGATTTCTTGGCAACTATGTTAAAATATTTATTCAATACTATGTCAGCCAAACTAGTTGGATTCCTTGTATACAAAGAGGTGAAACCTAGCTTAATTTCTATGGATAATCAACAATATGAAGATGGCATTTATAAAGTAAGAATTAAATCTTTAATTTTAAATGTTTTTTGTTTGTTGCAGTTTTCTGTTCTACCATATTCAAACTTCTGGATTGAGTAGTGCTTTTTATTATGTTTGCAGACTACAAGGTTAAAGCAGGAAAACTTATTTGTACGCTTTTGAGTTAACACTCATCTCTGCAGTAGAGCAATTTTATGTCTACCATTAAACATGCATTTAGAAACAGACATAAAGGGACTTACTCGTACCTCAGAAGTGTATTTTCATGGTTTCAGCATGCTTTGGATAAGGTTTTAAATGTATTTCCCAAATCAAAGGAGATATAAATTGAATCCAGTTTAATCTGTGACTGCAGTATAGCCAAAAAGCTCACAGAAAAGTCTGGATAAATACACATAAATCATCCTTGTCCCTGAAGAAATGCGAAGATTCAGAACTTTTTTCCACTATTAAATTTGATGCCCCATTTTGTCTCTTCATCTCTTGACTGAATTCATTTCTCTGTTATCTGAGTCTTTAAAACTATGATGCCCCAAGAGTTTTACTTCCCCCAATGAATCTCGTTTCCTCCATCTTGCCCTGCACTGGAATTTCTCTCTCCGCTTCTGGGTTCTGATTTAAACGGCTGCACTTCATCTTCCTGTTGACTGCTGAGGCTTGTGGTGATTCCTCAAAACAAAGGTGTCTGACCAAAGTCTGCCTCCTCCAGTGACTGTACCCCCACTGATGAGATTTGCCTTTCATAAGTAACCAGTTTTAACTCCTCTTACAGTTTCCCAGATCTTCCTTTCATAGCCTAATGTCATAGAAGCAATAACATTAAGGAAGAATTACGGCTAGTAATAACCATTGTATTAATTAAAACTTGTCAATTAGCCTTATGGTTCCTTGTGCTATTGCAAAGACGGGCAGACAACTAAGGCATCAAGACCACGAGATTATGAGTCATTCAGTTCTACTTGCCTTGCCCATCTGCTGTGATTCACTGTGTCAGCCTTTCAGGGGTTGTTGCTGGTGTAAGACTTCTGGAGTGAAAAAGTCTATCTTAGGTCCTCTTGGTTTTCCTGAGTCTTTCCAGCATTTTGATAGAGTCTTAAGTACTCTTCCACAGTATATGTCCTTCTCAGTCATAACTTCATGCAATTGCAAGGCTATGTCTTTAAAAGCCATTGGGGCTTAAAAAGTTGCACACCTAGACAAGCATGTACTGTTTGAGAAGCCTAGAGTATCCTGCCTTGCTCCAGCTAGCAGTCCGAAACGGACAGGTTTTCCATGGATCTTGTCTTGTATCTGCCCATGCAGATGTCTTGATAGTCCAAAACATCCCAAATGGTACTGGATGCCTCTTTTTAAGCAAATGAATCTTAGGTCACAAGTAGTCATTAATGTTTCTGACATCTAATGCTATATGTCAGGATCTGGAGCTGATTTCTGCTCCCTGGAAGTGGGATTCAGTTGCCTGAGCATAGGTATCTGCTGCCATTCATGTTGTGGAATGACAATGACATTTGCACTGGCTCACAGGTTTGACACAAGATTTGCAGGTGACCCACACTCTTCTGTAGTAGCAGGCCTAGGGTAGGCAGGATCTTTCTCAGGTCTAAGTTGGCATTACGATTGGGATTCTGTTGCCTCAAAGCAGGCCTGTAATACCATTTGGGTGGAACCATACCATCACAGAGCCAGCTTTAAGCAAATTGGGGGAAAAAACCAAGAAGTCAGGCAATAGTTCCCTCCTTCCTTGATCATTGAGCGGTTTTGCAGCTAAAGCAAGCTCCTGATCATCCAAAGCAGACTCCAGTAAGTCGTGACTGCTGAGTCAAGGTAAAGTTCATATGCATCCTGTAGCTTGGTACTAGCAATAGCAATACTCTGTTTACTGGGCTATAACCCCCCTTTTCAGCAGTCTGCAAAGTGTGAGCTATCACTCCTGCTTCTAGCAATGATGTTGTGAATCCTCCCATGGTGTCTCTGGGTCAGGACCAAGCAGTGGTTCTTCTTGGAGCTGTTAGCTCTTTCTTTCCTGGTATGACCTCATGGTAACGTGTGTAGATCTCACGGTAGTCCACAGTTCTTTCTTCTAAGGTATAGCTATACCTCCACTTGCTCAGCACTTAATACTCTTCTATTTTGTGCAAATTATGAAGTATAAAAGTATAAGTAGGATTACAGCTACAGGATGTAGAGCCAAGTTCAAAATTCGTGCAGCTGAAGGGGACCACACAAGAGGGATTCCCATCAAGATTGACAGCCTGCCTTCTCTACTGCAGTTGTTTGAGAGCAATTTGTTTGCTATTGCAGCGCACCGCAATCATTGCTTTTGTGGCTTGTTTTACAACCAGCTACAAAGTCACGCTCGAATGCTTTATTATCTGCAATAATCATGCAAAAGTTGCTTCAAAGTTACTGGATTAAAGTTAATTTAGTATACAGTTTCAGTGATTTTTGCAACTTGAGCATTACTTGTAAATAAGTGTAATTGGAATCATACCCGTCAGTCAGTTCTATTACATATGCACAAACCAGAACATTTCAGGCAGGTTACACACCATGAGATAGTTTGTTGTGATTGCTTTGTAGTGGGTATGCATGCAAACACAGCTGGATCTCACATAAACAGTTGTAGACTGATTAGAAAAAGGAGGAAGAATTCCATGTTCATGTCTGGTCAAATTGTAATCTAAACAGTTTTCTGAAGATTAAAAACTGGAACCTTCATGTTTATATTGCTTATCCTGATTAGCTGCTTTTTGCATCCATCTAGAGGGCTGGCTGGTACTTTCTATCTTATTCCATAGCCCATTGTCATTGATGCACAGCTCTAATCTCAGAATGATTAAATTTAATAGTCAAGCTTATAGCATATTAAACTCAGGTTGTCATGTGAGTGACTCAACTAGATTTGGGCGTGAAGAAGAATCTCTGTAGAGATCACCTCAAGTAAGTCCCCTTCATTCTGGGTTGGATTTGCCTATATTATGGCACTGAGCTCTGATCCAATAATTTTCTTTTGACCTTGCTTAATGATGCTCAGCTTTGCCCTGTGCACAAACACCAGTCTTGTTACATACCATTGTCTGACAGTGTGAAATTTTTGCAGTCGTTAAACAATGTTGCTAACCTCATGATTGTCATTATTTTTGTTTAATTGTCATTCATTTGGGGCTGCTGTGGTGTATGATCTGTGACAACTTGTAATGTATTGGTTGAGTATCTATTGACTAAATTTACAGTTCCTATGCCAACTACGTAGGGCCAAATGCCTCCACATTACTCATTGGTACCTTCCATTGGTGGAGACTTCTTCCAGTTCCTTTGCCGTTGCTGCCCAGTGGCTGTTGTTTTTCACAGAGGAACTCGCAATGGGAAAAGCTATCCACCACTGCATTCATCCAGAAATACCTTTTGAAGCCATTTGGTGGGTAGCACCCCATCAAACCACCACTACTGTGGTGTTCTTTTACCTCCGCTTGTCATTACCTTGTAGTGATGTACCTGTGCACTGCAGCAGTTTCTGTTTTGTTGCGAGATTGATAAAGGACCTGTCAATTTATATTTGCAGCCATGGAGCTGCTATCTTTGGGCACTGAAAAGGGAGAGGGTCTAATTTGTGTAGTAGAAATGTTTACTGTAGTACACGATAAATAATTCTGAACTGATTGCTTAATGTCTTCTTCCAGAGGGAGATACCTCCCTGTTGTTCTAGCCTCTTCAAAGTGACTTTTCTTATGAACAAATTGGATGACATCCCCATGGTATGCTCTGGGGACCACCTTCTGATCTAGTTCATTCTTCTGCTGAGCCCACACCCCTCTACTGATACTCTTAAATATGCTGAGCTTGGTAATTATGCCTTTCACCCACTCTAATTTCTGAGTCACCGTGTTAAGTCTCCCAGGAACACCACATACTCCTTGGTGTATAGTGAACTGACTGACTTGGTTTTGTGAGAACATGGCCTCTACTGCTGGAGGGGTAATGAAGTGCAAATAAAGTGGCTGTGCTGAAACAAAGTCCCCAATGTGGCTACCTGTGTCAGCCATTTTTGGATGTTGGAGAGGTCGGGTTTTGTTCTGATCTCCACTCCCATTGCTGCACCTTTTACAACTTGGTTAAAGACCTAAAGATATCTGCAAACATGGATGTAAAATCCTGGGGAAAAAAATAAATGATTTCGTAAGAGATCTGAGCTCATGCAAACCTGTAGAGCAAGGAGCCTCCTATTAATTTTGCTCACTGTTGATAAGGTCATTAGTGTACTCCTAAATATTTTTCTCTTTCCTCTACCACTTGACCTGTTTGTCAATTCACTTAGAATTGTGCTCCCAAAGTTATGACTTATGCCTATTTAATTAACTCTTTCATCTCTGAGTCTTGCTGTAGATTAATACATCATCCATTCATGAAATTACATGGATTTGATCAGCATCTGGTAATTTTCCCCATGTTTGGATGATACGGATATTGCATAAAGCTGGAGTGCAGCGAAATCCTTGGATAGTAGGTACAGGTAAAGCGGTATGGCAGCCAGTAAATGTAGAGGGAAATTCTCCCCAGCATTGCGCTGATAACAAGATCACAAAGACAGCATACGCTAGATGTGTTATGCCAGACTGGCATTTTTGCTGTGACAGGTGTGGTTTATGGTATGACAGAATTCATTGCTCAAAACTCAACCATTACCCAGTAAATGCTGCTGTCTGCTTTTATGACAGGCCAGATTGGAGCATCAGAAATGCCTGATCTTCATGCAGTTATTTCTTGCTCCAATAAGATTTTCTCTGTGATTTGGGGATATTTTTACTGCTTCTGTGGCTGATGGTCAGGACTCATAAACACTTTGGCATGATACTCCTACAATCTAATTTCTTTTGGGACCATAGTTGTGGAAAAGCCTCTACGCATTCATCTCTAGGGGAACTTCTGGAGCTTTTAGGGCAGCACATACATGTACCTCAGGAATAATTTCTGACTGCCAGTCTGTCAGCCTTTCCCAACTCTACAAACATGGATTACCCAAATCCAGTATCAGTAGCTGATGTTCTTGTAATATCAGTATGACAGGGATTTCTTCCTA
Organism: Bucorvus abyssinicus; assembly: GCA_009769605.1. NCBI lineage: Eukaryota > Metazoa > Chordata > Aves > Bucerotiformes > Bucorvidae > Bucorvus > Bucorvus abyssinicus. Next base: position 90,658,949 of record CM020024.1, on the reverse strand, counting down.
TTTTTTTCCTGGGAGACTCTCAGCATTAAGTTGCTTGCAAAATGTTCCAATACATCTCCAGGAGCTGATACATGCTTCAGCTGGGTCAATTTATTTTTAATCTACTGGTGTGCCCAGCATAAGATTTGGGGTTAATTATTAACACCAGAGCATAGGGCTTCTACTCTGGGTGCTTTAAATGCAGGCATAGTGGTAATGAGTAACCTGGGTTCTATATTCTGTAATTTTGACCCCAAATTATAGGTTGTCTTCAACATCTTTCAAAGCTGGGTTGTTGGTTTAGCTAGTTAGATTAAGCCCAGCAAGCTGAAATCTTTTCGTCACTTCCTTGTCTGTCAGGTGCACATATTGATGATGGGCTGTAGCTCTATCTCTTGCTGAGAAAATTTTTCTTTCTAACACACTATTTTATTTCATTGGCCTTTTTTATTTGTTTAGCTTCTGCAAACCACTCTGAGACTTTGCAGAGCAATTCTCTTCCTCTGCTTCTACTAAACCATCAGAAATAGATTCTTTCTCCCTGTGGAACACCTGGGTTAGCAAACATAGTTCTCCAGTGTGTAAAACAAGCATTTCCAAGTGGTATGTTGAGGGGGTGAATACGCAAAGATGAGTATTTGGCTTCTCTATGTGCATCTACCAGAAAAACAGGTGATGCGTTGAGCATATTAGGGACACCAGTCACCCTTAAAGGTATTGAAAATGTTCGCCTTTTATAGATTTATTTAGATTCTGTATTTAACCAAAAATGGTTTCTTTTTTTTAAACTGATGCCATTAAAGAGTATGTATGTTACAGTGGTTGTCCTCCTCACTATGACGACTGAGAGCAACAGGCTCATTTATACTCTATTTTGGCTTCTGCCTTAGCACAGGAGAGAGTCGCAAGTTCTGGGCCTTTTTGCTTCTGAAGCTCTGTTCTGTAGTTTGAGAGCTTCTTGCAGGGAGTCCTCTCCTCCTCTTAGCTGTTTTTTATCTTCTCCATCCAGTTTGTGCAAACCTTCATGAAACCAAAGGTTTGGAGGCACAATGGACACCTTCTCCTTGCCAGTACTGTTACTGTCTTTTCCAGGTTTATAGCATCCATTTACACTCTGATTATTTTATCAGTTTCATATATCCTACATATACATTTGATGTATCAGTTTTATGAGAGTTTTATATGCTCAGCTTTTTTTGCTGTTTCTAGCACAGTGTTACTTTCTCTTCAACCAGAATGTGACTTAAAACCCATCAATGTTCCATTTCCTTTTTGCACTAATATGTATTCAGTTGCTGCAGCCATTACCATCATTCTCATTGAGGGTTCCTCCAAAATCGTAGTGCCTGTTTAATCCTCCTTGTTCAGCACATTTGTCTGATGATTATCGGCGCTTGCAAAGTGGTGTTATGGTCTTGGTTTATGCTCTTCACTACAGCTTGTGCCGTTCTGTGCACTTGCGTTCGTGGATTACAACTAAATTCTCCATGTCTTTTTCCCTTTTATCTTTTTTGTTGGTATTTTGCGTACTTGAATACGTCAGCGTGATTTGAGCCTGGCCTGTCCTCCCAGAGGTTCATGTTCTGGTAGAGAGAGGGCTTTGCAGGTCAGTCTCAGTTCTGGAGCTTTTATGTGTTTATGTAGTTCCAGCATACCCAAAACAATTTTGATAGCAAGGATTATATTGGTCTTCCCCTAAATACTGCCTGAGCGTTGTGTCCCAGGTTCCAATCAGTCTTTTATCAGGTACTATTTTAGCTCCCTTCAGAACTGCAAGATTGTCTCTCAGCTTTAAATCACTCAAACTGCTTTGTACTTTTATCTTCTTTTTGTACTCTGTTTAAGAATCTCTCGTATCTTTAATATTCACATGGGTCACAACATTCCTTGAACTATTTTTGTGCAGTTCTGTAATTAATCTTTTCTGTCAGAGGTAATGGAAAATGATTAAATACATCAAGTGTCTCAGAAGCACTTGTTGTCAGAAATAAAGCTTTTTTTATCTTGTCTCCCATTGCTTCTCAAAGTCAAATGCCGCTTAATTCTTTTCCAGATGACCTTTATATTTTCAGAGACTGTTACGTCTCGGAAGACTTCAAACTGCTTTCCCAGCCCACTCGTCTCTTGGTGCTTTATTTTATTTGGACAGGATGTCGACTCCAGTGGTCATGCTAGCCTGCCTATGTGGTGAGTGGAGGGGAACAGGCGCTTCTCATCTCGCTCTTGTTTGGGCATTAAAAATGGCTTGGGCGAATTGTGGCCTAGAAGCTTTCCCTTCTGCTCTGCATGTGAATTGCTCAGATGGAGATGATGACAAAAATTAGGTGAGATGAGTCCCCCTGCCAAAGGTGTATGCCTGTGTTTGCACAGCCTCTGATGGTGATGGTGGGGTTTGCAGAGTGTACAGTCCAGCTGCCTTCCCTCTGGCTGCCATGCCGCAGGGTACCTGCTGAGCAAGTGGCCTTCCATGGCAGGGTAATTCTGAGAGAGGTTTAACTCAGGGCTTGTGCCGTAATGACTAGGCTTTCTGTACTTCAAAGGAGGGGTTTCCTGCAGCAGTTGCATGACACAATGAGATCAAGGGGGTTTTGGTTTCCTTCTGTCATGTTGAGGTCCCCTTGTGTCTCTCTGCTGCACATCTATCGGTGATAATGTTTGCTTATGCTTTTGCATACAGTATGTAAAAGTACAAGCCTTCCCAGACTTTGTTCTACTATAAAATTCAAAATCTAAACGTAAAAATGTCTCTTACCTGCTTCCTTATCTTTGGGTTTTTGCTATGCATCTTGATGCCTGCGGCTTAGCTTCCTAATTTCAGGTTACCTTATCCTTTTTATTCTCATGCTAGCAAAGCTCCTTCATTTTACCTGTGATGGGGAGAAATGGTGTTTTAGCTAGCCAGTGTGCCTTCAGGCAAGTATTTAATACCATCTTTGGTGCTTTTTCTTTAGAGGTGAGTATCATACCAAGCAGAGGCGTTGTGGAGTTACAACACTGCTCTACAACTTGAGGTGCCTGGTTTAATTTTTCTTCTTCTATATATGTTGCCCATTACCATATGGTAAAAACCTTAAGCAATTTCTAAATACCTGTATCTGTTACTCAGTATTAAGAATATAATTTGCTTGTGAAAGACATTTGCCCAAAGAGACTGTGTGGGTAAAACCTATTTACATTACATGAAGTGTGACATCCTTTGTTGTAGCTTTTGATTAAAAAACTTGCTTTTGATTATACAGGAGGAAAAACATAATATTTTCCCCTTCTTGGTACAAGGCACATTCTGACTAATCATATACTAGACTTCCCCATGTCATGCCAATAATCCATTTCAGAAGGGCTTTTGATGTAGGACTGAATAGTGACGTTTTTGTTGGAGGTACATTGGCCTGGTTTCTAGTAATCAAAAATCCTTGGCACATCTTTCCCAATTAACTCTTCTCTTTGTGTTGCTAAATGAGTTTCAGTAACACTTTTCTATTCAGTTGCGTTAACATGCAAATAGAGAGTTAATGCAGGATAGTTCATCTGAGGGTGGAGAGCAGCATATTTGTGCAGTTTATTTGTGAAATGAGTGGTATTATTATTGGTTCAGAAGACACGCAACTTAAAATCAAAACAGCTTGTTCTAGAGGAATGAACACAAATTATGGAATCATGATGTTCCCAATTATAATTCTTGATTTGCTATTGTGAAGGTTATGCATCATGACAGATGTAAGAACTGAGAACTTGCAGAATGATACATATCAGTGCCAGATCTTAATGATCTCAAGTGGGAATTTAGAGGAGTAGGCAGGCAAGCAAATGTCTGCGTATTACTAAATTGACTTCACCTAATGATTCTTGGACTATGCAGATCTGTCCTGCAATAGAGTAGGACATGACTGTGTCAGACTGTAAAGCCTGTTTGCCTGTGTTGAATTACTTCTACTGTCACTGCAGGAATTCAGACTTTGTAGGACTAGCCCATGCTGTGGCATTGCAGGGGGCTTTTGTGCTTTGGAAATCTGTTTGACACTTCATCAAAGCTTGATTTTGGCATTGCTGACTTTGAAGGTTTCAGTTGTTGCAGCAGAGGTATAGCGTCATTTTAGCTAGCCTGGGATATTCTGCCTGGCTTCCAATTGTTGCTCCAGAAGACCAGGGTCTCCCATTGGGTCCTGAATCATGTCTGCCAGCCTCATTCAGGTAAGGCATCTCAAAAAGGTCTAGGCACCTACATTAAATCTTACTACTAATCCATACAGTTATTAGGACCTAGGTAGTAGTCCTAGTCCTGCTGAGTGTGACAATATGGCTGCTGTGCTGTAGTGGGGAATCACTTGCTAGACTCCGCTGAGTAGGTTGACTTGGAGTAGGATCCTCTTAGCTCCGTGTAAGTGGTGCCGTGTGAGCTTTCCCAGGCTATTTAGGACATCTGCATGGAAATGGTAGATGTGACTAGGGCATGTATCAGTCTGGACTGGCAGCTAGACATCTGTGTTCAGACAGCTGAGTGGAGCCTTAGGTTTTTGTTGCTTGTAGTGGAAGCTTGGGCATCTCGCTTACATGTGGACAGAGGAATGTAAGGTATCTTCAGCTCAAAAAGAGTCCCACCCTAGGAGTGACATTCATTTGCCTGAAGATAGCCGTAGGTGCAAATTATCATTTGACACATTCTGTAGTCTTCCAGGTGTCTCTGTGGAACTGAGAGATGTGACTTAGGATTTATGGGAGATTCACAGCTTTCTGAAACTGTCTGGGATTCAGGCTGGAATACTCTGAAATCTCTAAAACTGCATTAGACATCTAATTTTAGGCAAATGAATTCTGTCCCAGATTTCCATAGAGACTCTGCTCTGTCGCTGGCTTCTTCCAGCTGTATTTCTATGCAGTTTTGAACTACTTCATTACTCTAGATCCACAGAGCCTGGGGACTTCGATGCACTGTATTCTATGTTTAGCCGTTTTTTTATGGAAATAATACAATTCCACTTAATGCACACTCCAGAGGGCAGACATTTAAGTGGGCTGCTTCTTGCCTGCTTTCTTCTGTCTGTAGAACATGTCTTCTCTAAACTGAGTAACAGGTTTTGTCTGTTACTCAGTTCAGAGGGAGATGGATTCCCGAAGAGTGCCTCACTCTGCATATCTTAGACAACAGTCTTCTCATTTTCTGTAGAGGCAGACTAGGTGACTTGCTTAGAAAATAAAGTAGAGATAATCCCACACTGCTACACTTCATATTTTTTCATTGCAACAAGGGGGTAAACAGCACCTCATCTGTGTAAAGGGATAACCTGTGGGATTCCCTTCCTCCTTTTTGATGGTAGAATCAAAGCTACTACAATGCTGGAATATCTCTCTCCACTGACAGGAGTAGAGAGGGCTGAGAGTTATGGGGCAAGTCCTCCACAGTCCTCGAGGTGCTCTGTAGGTGGGCAGCATACCTGCAAGTGCAGATGACAGAGATGAAATTGTGTGTTTGAGAGTGTGCATGATGGTATCTTAACATCTGAGACAGGAAATGTGGAGATGAGTCAGCTCCAACAGAGAAAGAGTGTATGGCACCTTTATGAGGGAAAATTTGGCTGTGCATATTTGAGTTGCAAGAGGTAGCAAGCACATTTGTTCCAAATGAATTTTAAAATCATATTTTAAGTGTTGGGTGTGTAGCATTTTGGTCATGATGCGTAATGGCTTTTGTTCTTCCATCAGTGTAATGGAGCTTCAGTGTGATGTAAAATTAAGTCTGTGCTTAGGTCAGCTCTCATTTTTGACATGAGACTTTGAAATGATTACTGTACGTAGTTCCTCACTAACGTCAAAATCCATTGTATTAATATAGAGGGATGGTAGGACTGCATCACATCTGTTTGAGGTGTTGAGGTATTATAGATGAAAGTATCTACGTTGAAGTTTGCAGCTGAGAGCTTGATTCAGATACTCACACATAGGTATGTACTCTGATTGACAATTTGCAGGATTGTTCCCTTTGGGTTTTGGTGAACTGAAAGGGCATGGGTCTAGTCTCCCCTAGAGCCGGTGTCAGATCTGCACAGATGTTTTATATACCCATGATGACTCAAAGGTGGCAGGTTTCTGTATGGGGACAGCTGAACTCAGCCTTGATCATTGATCTGACTGGGAACTGTCCTTCACTTCCAGTTTTATCCCTCCCATCAGCGGGAATTAGAACTCTCCAAGAACAGTAGATTGTTATAATTCATTATTTTTTCCTGGGTAATTAACAATCACTGTGTCAAAAAGTCTTAATCATCTTAATTGGTTAAAGTACCTAGTAATGCTGGCAACTGGAAATCATTCTGATTCAAAGCCCAAATGGTCGGAGTGTATGAAAAGAAAACTGTGAACTGCAGCTGTCAATAAATGATAAAATTTGCCAACATATCAACTGCATAGAGTGGAATTAAAAGGCTTTCTATATGGTTTATATTCAAGGGAGGGCTAAAAATGCTTGTGACATTTTGTTTAATAATCTGTCGTATATATTCATCACACCTGTGACTTTGTATGGCAAGAATGGAGGTTCGTGTCATCACAGCACGTACGAACAAATACTAACTGATAAGTCTCAAAAGAGAAATGTAAACGGAATAGTTATTAGGTAGGCTTTATTCTAATGAATAGATCTTGTATTTTTTACCTTTTTATGAATGACCTAGAAAAAAGCAGTACAATTTCTACTACTATGTAGATGACAAAAAGATGGGATGTTGATTCATCAGAGCAGTCAAATATCTTTAATAAGCTAGGTGCAAAGAAAAAATGTGTTTTAGATGGTGAAGGGCTCTGGAGATATGGTTGTTTACATGAGCATATGCTTACAGTGTAATGCTGTGGCCACATAAGCAGAAGTAGTGTATCAAATTGTCTCTGGTTTTACTGCTGGCAGGACTGCCACTGGCATGTTATGTCCAATTCTGCTTCTGCAGTTTAAGACAGATGATGACAAATTGGAAGAGAATCAGAGGAGCGCAGTGAGAATGGATAGAGAGCTTAAAGCTATGCCTGAAGATAATACAAAGCTCCAGGAACTTAATCTATTTAGCTTTCAAGGGGAACATCAAGAGACTGTTTCAACTGACTCAGTAAGACCATGGGGAAGAAATTTGGTAGAAAAGATGTCCTCACAGTAACAAATAAAATTATACCAGGACAAGTGGTTGAAACCTGATGCTAGAGGTAAATAGCAAATATTAATAAAACAAATTAAATTGAATTATTGGAATAATTTTTCAGGAGCTTTGGTAAATTCTTTTTTACCAGACTTTTTAAAATCCACATTGGTAGTTTTCGCTGTATTGAGTGGTCTGGTTTAAAGAGAAATATGTTAAAGGGTGTTTCTTTGTCTTGTATTGTTTGAGAGATCTGGGCAGTTCTTAAGAATAGACCTTCCTTCTTTATGTATCTGTGAATCTATAGATAAAGTGATGTTCCTGTAATAAAAACATGCTTTGAAATATGTTTAGTTAAATGAATTTTCATTTTTGTAAATACTGAAAGAACGTCTGAGATCAGCAATAAAAGTTATTGCAGGTGTCTACCTAAAAGTGTGTTCAGTGCCTGGCATAGTATCTCATGGAAAACTGAGAGGCTGTTTTCCCCAACCCACAAGCCATCTCTAGTTGATATATGGTATTAATATGGTATTAAAGGGAAGTTAATTTAGGAGTTGTAAATTGCTGATGAATGAATAAGGCTGGGCCCTCAGATGCCGTGTTTATGTGGTTACTATGTGACACTGGATGTCAGTTCTTAAGACTAACTGTGTTACTTAAAATGGATTTTCAGGTGCATTAATTACAGTCTTTCTTTTCAACAGGCCCATGCTAAAGTCTGGCATCTCTACAATGACCATTTTCGTCCAACTCAAAGAGGAAAAGTGTCCATTGCCCTTAGCTCCCACTGGATAAGACCTCAACGTATGACTGAAAAAAACATAAAAGAATGTCAAAAATCCCTTGATTTCGTTCTTGGATGGTTTGCTAAGCCTATATTTATTGATGGTGACTATCCAGAGAGCATGAAGAGCAACCTCTCATCTCTGTTGCCTGAATTCACTGAAGTTGAAAAGAAGTATATCAAGGGAACAGCAGACTTTTTTGCTCTTTCTTTTGGAGCTACTCTGAGTTTCCAGCTCTTGGACTCTCGCATGAAATTCCAGCAGTTGGAATCAATAAGCCTGAGGCAGCTCCTTTACTGGATCAGCAGTGAATATAACAACCCCCAAATATTCATTGTGGAGAACAGCTGGTTTGTTTCTGGTAGCACCAAGAGAGATGATGCCAAATATATTTACTATCTCAAAAAGTTCATTATGGAAACTTTAAAAGGTAGGACAGGGTTTGTATTAATATGTACTTGACAAAACATAATGCAAAATAGCCAACAGAGACATGTTAAAGAACCAGGCTGAAAACTAATTTTAGTTGTTAACATTCATCTTGGCACTTGTGAAATGGGACTCCCAATCCCTTTCCTGGGTTTGTTCTTTTCAGCTCTTGAAGACCCTCAGGTCTTATGCAGGTAGCTTGATGCTGCTCTGTTTGAAGTCAGTAGGAGAATTTCTGCTGTCTTTGGTGGAAGGAAGTGCAATATGTGAAGTATATGCTCAGTGGGCTTAGGGAAATTTACTGTTATTTGTTGGTAGTTGTTTTCAGTATCTTAGATATATGAATGCATATGTATGACATGTAAGAACACATATATGGGAAGGTACATACTATGCAGTAGGAGTTCCTCTGAAGAAAACATCATGCTGAAAGAAAACATTTTTAAATGAAGAAATGGAACCTTTTCATTCTGCATCTCAGTGTTGCCGTTGCACAAATTTTACGTTAGTACAGCTCTGGACATCAATCACAATAACCTGAATTTACATCAGTTTAAAGAGAATTGAATGCTAGAGCTTATATGCTCTAAATTATTTAAATTGTTGGCCAATTACTTTTTCCAAACAGGAACAGAAGTACATTACCTTCTACGAGAGTTATTGTCTGTTTTCCCATTTCCTTGTGGCAAAACGAATTTTTTCAATCCTAGTAGTCACCAATAAGTTGCTAGGGTTCCCATTTCCACTTTCATTGTCTTTTAATTTCTTAATTTACAATTTAATAATTGATTTACTTCTCTATAGTTTAATGTTCTGATTTTAAAATCAGTATCATTGTAGCTGTTAGTTCCGACAAGATAGCCGCTGTGTTACGTTGCCATTTTCATATGGGGTTGAGCAAAAATGGCTTTCATTTTATTCTCAGCACTCATGAAGAAGCAGAGGATGCCCACATTTGTTTCGTCTGCGATTCCAGGAACCTAATTATTGCAAATAAATTAAAAGGTGAATAAATACATGAGCCAGTGCATCCAAAATGGGAAGAGTGGAATGCAGTTACTAACTGTTGCAAGTACATTATTACTACTTTGCCTGTGGTCAGAAGAGCTCATCTTCATGAAGAGGTCATATTCTTGTTACCTGTATTTCTGCTTAGTTTGTAAATTGCTGGACATACATACAGGGATCTGCCTTTTAGTTACAGCTAGCTGTAATCAATCTCAACTTACAGAGTTTCTTTCCTTTTAATGTGCAACTCAGTAAGTAATAATAACATCAGCAACAAGAGTATGACGGTCTTGTCATATTAACTTAAGAGTACTAGCACTTGGCTAAACTTTTTACAGGAGAAAAAAAAGGAGAAACAGACAAGATATGCAGGACGGACTTGAGCATCATTATGATGAAAATTCCTGCACCCAACTCTTCTGCTGTTAGAATCTGCAAAATCTGATATAAATAGCAAAGTTTTCTATGCAATACCTAGGGGAATTTAGTTGAGAGAGATCCACAAAAGACATCATGTGAACTATTTACCATGAGATTCACTCCAGCAGTCATAGGGCAATAAAATAGCATTGGAGCTATAGCACCAAGGATAGAAGAAGCAAGGATAATTAATTTAGACCCAGGGCCACATAAATGTGTTTTTGTTGCTTCCTAGATTTGGCCAGTATCTTTGCCTGATTGTGTGTATTCCTTGGGTCAGACAAAACTGCTTATTTCTATAGCTACATTAACAAGTAAGTGCAGCCATCAGAGAAAGCCTGTAGAGTAAAAAGAGTTGGTGTTGAGGGACTGGTGTCCATGTTGTGTACATTCCTAAAGCTAATTTCTGGATTAATTTCACCCCAGAGGAACCAAGGTTATGCATCTTGAGATCAGTCTGTGATGTGAACGGAATTGTTATGAGGGGGATTTGCTCAAAAGTGTGCTCCTGATTTCAGTTGAAGTGCTGATGTAGATGTCCATTCTGACACTGCATACAGTAGGCAAGCTCTGTACTTTTTTTTTTTTTTTTTTTGGCTCTGGAGAAGGGTCTCTTTATTTGGGATTCACAGCACTAAGTTCTTGTACTGATTATTATTATTGATTTTTTTTTTTTTTTCAAATACAATTTAGGGATGAATAGATAAAATAGAGCTTTAAATAGTAAAAGTGGTTAAATATTAATTAGAGCTGCTAATTGGTTGGAGATATTTTCTCACATGGGTGGGTATCTAACCGCTTACTCTAGGGTCATATTTGGTTCCCTTTTCTGTCTCTGGTGCAACAAATATATTGATTGTTCCTTGTAAAGCAGAGCATGTTGACCAGGAGGGCATGCAAGTTCCTCTGTGCCATGGTGAGTAGCCAAGGGTTTAGGTCATTATCTGGGCAGTTAGCAGGTGTGAATTCAAAGAGTCTTAAGGAGAACGGGAACAGCCAGGCCCCCGACAGGTCAGGACCGAGCTATTCTCAGGTATGTCCAGAGGCAAAACATAGATCCCTGGGCACCTTCCACATGGAAGCAGGGTCTGCAGGCTTCACACACCTCACCTTCATGCCCTGGGGTTGGACAGCACCTGAGTAGAGAGTTTTAAGGATTTGTATTTGATGCTTAGAGGTCTGCCATGTTTCCTTGGACTATTTCTATACTAGTGAGCTAAACAGAGTGTGAGCTCTACTGTTGTTTAATTTTTATGCCAGTTCTGGCAGAGCTCTGGCCTGCACAGTAGCACAGTTCTTCTAGGCATGCTGTGAGGGATTGCTCAGGTCAGGGGTTGTTTCCAGTAGGTAGTATGGACAAGGCCACTCAGTTTAGAAGCAAGGGCAGTTTAAGTTTCAGTCAGCCTGGTTTACAGACCAACAGACTTAAAATGAGGGTTGATAGACAAAAGAAAAAGAAAAGAAAAAGACAATTTTCATTGTGGTTTTTCAGTAACCTGCAATCCATGTAGGCTACTGTGTTTGAGACTTCCAAACTTTTTGGAACATCCAAGAATTTTTCAAGTTGCTTCTTTCATAGGTGACACATGTCATAAGTGACAAGTTAATACATTTTTAAGAAGGATTTGAGGAGATTTTTTATGAGGTGCTCAGGAAGCGTGGAAATGCTGTGTGATGAGTTACAGAAGGAGTGAGATGCTGTTCAAAGAGAAATTCTCACTGAGACTGGTTCACAAAGTGGACCTTTATGGGCTTTGACTCTGCTGGTATGGCAGATGTCATCATGGATGTATGCAGAGATTAGAAAACTACTGGCATTTGCCAAACACAAAAGAATGATGCCTTTAGGAGGAGAAATACTGCATTTCCTTAGACATTTTCTCATGATTTCTGATAGACATGGAGCCAAATTCATAGCTTATTTAATTGCAGTTCATTTAATTGATTCAAACAGGGTTACAGTCAAGAACCCGTGGGATCCTTCATAACTGGTTGTAATGAGGTACATTAAAAGAAAACAGGAAATGAGGATCTTGATATGCTGGTTGCCTGAAATAACACTTTCCGTGTTACTAGGCTGGAAAATTGTCAGTCAGTACCCAGTTTGGGTTAACAGAAGATGGTGAGTAATAAAGATAAACTCTGCTGGCTACTACTCGAGCCAATCTCAAGTTCAAAAGAACATTTAAGAATGTGCTTAAATGCAGGGCTGCATTAGGGTGGGTCTAATTATTTAATTAAAGTAAGCACACTCCTTTGTGCTTTCCTGAAGCTGAGCCTTGCCCAGGAACATTTTGCTGAATTTCATTGTTTAATACAAGTAAAAGTATAATTTAGAATCTTAAAATAAAACTGTAATGCTGGCAAATACCAGTAGACCCTGGTAATAACCTTCAAAGTGTATGGTGATTCTTAAAAGTCAAACAGTTGACCTAGAACATACGCATATTTTTAGAAACTCTTAAATATTTAAGCTGGAAAATGCTATGCCATAAAAGATGTAAAGAAACAGACTTATAAAATAAAAAGTATCTTCCTGCATTGTCACTTCTACTTAAAATCTGTGGTAATAAAAATTCATCAGAACACTGAAAGTGTTGACAGGGTTTTCTCAATATGTAGTTGTTGTGGAGGGGAAGGAAAAAAAAGAGTGTAACTTTTATTTGCATACAAGGTAGTGCTGCATTAATGGCACTTGAGTGAGCTGCAGTCCGTGCTTAGCAGAGTGCCGTGCAGTGCAATTACTGGCACAGTTGCGGCAAGTTGTTCAAGTGTAGTGTGCTCCGCTCCAAGGCCGAGGTTTGGCATGCCTAATTAGCAGCACTGCTCAAAACACTGCTGCACTGCTTCTCTTTCTCTGTCTGGCTTGTTTAAAGCCAAGCCAGGGACCTCTACTGCCTTACACAGTGCAGCCGTGACCTGGGAGCTCCCTGAGTGCAGTTGAAATAGCTTCCCTGAATGGGCTTTGAGGCAGGTCCTGAGATACTTATCTGACCTACTGGATTGTTCTTACACATGAATACTGCAAACATTGCTGATACGGTGTAATCTACAGAGGAAAAATGAGCACTGTGATAAGTTTGGTTATGTTCTTTCCTCAGCCATCCGATATGATGGAGTGAATGTGTTTGGCTACACAGTCTGGTCCCTCCTGGATGGCTTTGAATGGCACAGGGGATACAGCATTCGCCGTGGATTGTTTTATGTTGATTTTCAAAGCCATGACAAGAAGTTGATGCCGAAATCTTCTGTCTTGTTCTATCAAAAGCTGATAGAAAAAAACGGCTTCCCACCTTTACCTGAAAACCAGCCTATAGAAGGTATTTTTCCCTGTGGCTTTGCCTGGGGAATTGTTGACAACTACATTCAGGTGAGTCCGATGATAAAGCTGACAGACTGTCCAGCCAGATCTGTGCACAAGTTCATATGGATAAATTTGCTGGATAGAGTGTCTTTGCCGGTATGTATTACCACAGTGCTGCAAGGAGATGGGTACAAGGCTTTTGTGCCAGACACGGTGTCTTTCAGTCTTCACTAGATTTTCTGTGTGTGACCAAGGGGATCCAGGGAGATTGAGATACGATAAATAACATTTTAGAAAAACATACGGAAATTGAAAAGGGTCTGATGATCATCTTCCCTGGACATGTTATGTGATCAGTTACTGGAAGTCAGTCCTTTTCAAAAGGAAGTTCATTAGATCTGCTAAAGAGTATTTCCAAATGTCCTAGTTATCAAATGGGAAGTGTTACTGCTTTTTCATGTCCATAATTTTAATTGGTAATATATTTGTCTGCTGTGATAATACATGCTTTAGAAAACTTCCTGAAAGCTCTTAAAACTCCAGTGGCATATATATCCTGGTATTGTTGTTCAAGGGCTTTTGTGTAAAGAAAAAAAAAGTAAACAGTATGAGATTTAGATGAGATTTCTGTGTTCCTTCTTTGTCGTTTTGTGTAGTATTGTGACTGACAGAGGCCTGCAGTGCCCCTGGATAGCACCTAGCTAGATCATGGATCCAGTTTATAGCTCCCGCTCTTTATTGCAACTAAATCTGACACTTGCAGAGAATCTTTCAAATTTTAAGACTTCATAGCATGAGAAAAAACTCAGCGTAGTTATGGTCTCTTTAGCAGTTTGGCTCTGTAATTCTCAGATGCTGTTCTGGCTTGCAGGGCTTCTCTAACTACAGTAAGGAGGTGTAGTTAAACTCAACACTGAGGCTTGATCCAAGAAAAGAATTTTTAATTTAGATTTTCCACAGAGACAGAATCTTTCTTAAGGCCAGAGTACAGGGGGCTTGGTTTTTTTCACTCCAAAAGTAACAGCTGACTTTTTTCTCTTGAAAAATACTGCAGTGTCCTTACCTGGTACACCAATTTCCAAGAAAATTCAACAGTCATTATCCTGCTAGCTCCCAGGCAGATTAGGGATTGAAGATGTAATTGCTGCCTTTGGGATCAATAACAGGTGTAAGGTTGTGGAGTCAGTGAGCCTAAGACAGTTAAAAAATCCCTCCCATCCTCAAAACCTTCAAAGCTGAATATTTCCATTTCAAAAGGCCATTCAAACGTTTTGTGCTGTAAGGCCTAGGTAGTGTGATTTGTAGATGCATCGTAGTGGAAAAACTCTTTTTGACAGCATTCCCACAGTATTAGTGGCAATGCATGCTTTAGTAATCTACAAGGGACAATTCTCCAGAAAAGCAATTTCCCTCAGACATGCTGGTTTTTATTACTTTCTTCTATAAGCACAGTACTGACCTCTCCGGAGAAAACAGCAACTGATTTTCATCAGCTTCTTTATACAGTCTGCAGAGCCTCAGATACAAGCTGAACACTGGTTGTAGGCTGACACCTGCTTTTCAAACAGAGGGCAGGACAAGGAAATCTGAACTTGGGGAAAACCGCGCACAAAAGGAAGAAAAAAAACCCCAAAAAAACAAAAAGGACAAATAACCTTGTAGTTTGGATCTTTCTTGTAAGAGTTATGCTTGAGTATGAATAAGGAGATTTTACACTGTGCATTATTTTCAGTAATTCACTTTTCCATTTTCTAGTTGTTATTGTGTTTGTGATATTGATTTAAAAGTGAAAGTATAATTCTGTGGGTCCCTGAGAAGTTCTTCTACTGTGTCAGTATGTCATAGAGACAATTCTGACATCTGAAGCCCTAAAGACTTACAGGAAATGCATTTAATGTTGGAATGACATACAGTGGGTTTACTTGGAGGCCTGAAAAAAATTGATTCAGACTTCAACAGCCTGCTGAAATAACTTGGAGATGAGTTCAGTATGAGTTAAATAAAAATGACTTCTTTAGCAAGAAGGAAAAATTTTGCTTGTCAACTGAATTCGTGCTAAAAATGAAGTGCAGAGCATTAACTCATCTTTCATCATAGTCAGGAAAAGAACTGAACACAGAAATGATGTTGCATGCATTATTTCTTTTACTCATTCAGGGAGTAGTCTTGAAACTGAATCTAGTGGGTAATTTACAACAGGCAGTCTCTCTGTAGGCCCTTCTTATTCTTGAAAGCAAAATATATTAAAAATTGCTGTGGTCTTTGCAGAAGAGCTGCTTCTCTGGAGATCTGTCGCAGGCTTAGTGCCTTATCCCTGAGCAATCCCTTGTTTCCCATACAGACTGGAGCAATCTGGAGAAGTTATAAACATGGTGACCATTAGCATAAGCTTGTTTGGAAAGTAGGATGAAAATGCTATATAGATTTGGTACTTTCCTGATGTCACTTGTTAACAGATAATTCATTCATATGAGCCAGCTGAGAGCCATATCGTAGCTGAGAGGTGAGACAGCTGCTAAGTGCAGTTTTCACTTATGATATTCTTTCACTTTACTGTGCCCAATGGTTATGATGTTCCCACCTGCCTAGAACAAACAGCTTGAATCTGGTATGTTTCTCATTCTACCTAGGTAGACACGACACCCGCCCAGTTTCTTGACTCTAATGTTTATGTGTGGGATGTTCACCAGACGAAGAAGCTTATAAAAGTGGATGGAGTTTTCACCACGAAACGCGAGCGTCACTGTGTTGACTTCGCTGCTATCAGGCTCCAGATCTCTCTTCTGCAAGAAATGCATGTCACACATTTCCATTTTTCACTGAAATGGTCTTTAATCCTTCCTCTAGGTAACCTTTCTCTAATCAACCACACACTTGTACATTATTATCAGTGTTTTGCTAGTGAACTTCTCAGAGTTAACATAACTCCTGTTGTTGCTTTGTGGCAACCTATGGCTGAGAATCAAGAGCTTCCGGTTTCTGTTGCCAAATACGGAGCTTGGGAAAATCCAGAAACCATTCAGGCTTTTGTTGACTATGCCAAATTCTGCTTTACAAGTCTTGGAGACCATGTCAAATTTTGGATCACAATGAATGAACCGCATGTGAAAAACTTGACATACACTGCAGGGCACAACCTGTTGAAAGCCCACGCGAAAGTGTGGCACCTTTATGACAAAGAATTCAGGAGATCTCAGAAGGGTAAAGTATCTATAGCTCTGCAAGCTGACTGGGTAGAACCAGCTTGTCCCTTTTCCAGGAATGACCAAGAAGTTGCTGACAGAATTTTAGAGTTTGACATTGGCTGGCTTGCAGAGCCCATCTTTGGGAATGGTGAATACCCGCAGGTGATGAGAGCATGGCTTCATCGAAGAAACAGTGTTGACCTCTATAATTTCCACTTGCCTTATTTCTCAGAAGATGAAAAGAAGTTAATCCAGGGCTCATATGATTTTTTTGCCTTGAGTCACTACACTACTACCCTTGTGGGCTGGGAGAAAGAAGATGCACTGAAATATGACCACTATCTTGAAGTTCAAATGATCAATGACATCACATGGCTACACTCCCCCAGCAGAGCTGCGGTAGTGCCTTGGGGATTGCGTAAATTGCTCAAGTGGGTTAAATCAAAGTATGGCAATGTCCCAATTTATGTTATGGCTAATGGAATTGACGATGACCAGAATATGGTGCATGATAAGCTCAGAGTGTATTACATACAGAATTACATCAATGAAGCTTTAAAAGGTAAGGAACCATAGATAGCTTATGTGTCACAAATCCCAGTGTTAGTATGCACTGTGTAATAGAGTTATGTTTAACTTTAAAAAAAAGAAATGCTACACAGAGTACTCCATAAATGAGATGTTATTATGGCATACAGTTTTTCCTTTGATATACAACTGGTGCTACTAAACATCAGGAAGACTGATCGTGCACATATTCTGCATAAGAGAGCAGAAGGACTTTTTTGTGGATTCAAGAAATTTAAGTAGATGTTACGTGAGTAGCTCCACATGTATTTAGTCAGATTTTCTTCTTATTGCACTTCCTCTGTTGTTTCGCCCTATTGCTTCTCTCCACTGATGTGCCTCAGGGCTGGGTATGAGTTCTGTTCCTCATCTGTCTCTGTATCTTATCCAACAGTGATCTTATCCACAGTGATTTTCATAATAATTCAGCTATCTGCCTCATTATGCCATTTCCTGGACTCTTGCCTGCTATTCAGAACCCAAACCAGTCTTTTTCTCTGTCTCAAAGATTCATAAGTTATAAGGCAAAAGGGAGACATTTGAGTCATCCTGTCATACAACACACACTGTGTTTTAAGAAAAGCACAGGACCCAAATGAGATGATTTTACTGATGAAGAATCTTCTCCATCTCACTGTGAGCTGTTGC
Source organism: Bucorvus abyssinicus (assembly GCA_009769605.1). Classification (NCBI taxonomy): domain Eukaryota; kingdom Metazoa; phylum Chordata; class Aves; order Bucerotiformes; family Bucorvidae; genus Bucorvus; species Bucorvus abyssinicus. Next base: position 90,641,500 of record CM020024.1, on the reverse strand, counting down.
AGTGGGTAATTCTTTACTGTTCTTATATATAAGTGTATGTATAGATATATAGAGGTCTTTCTAGTATTAATTTCTTCAGCTTCAGCTTTAAGCCATTTTTTGGTGCATTTCCATGTATTTTACCTGTGTAGGTATTCGCAGACAGAATTATCTCTCTCTCATTTCTCTCTTTGATAAGTAACACAGACAAAGATCTTTGTGTCCCTTACTATAAAACATAATTTAGAACCTTTCAATTATTAAACTTTCTCCTGTTTGCCAGCATTCTTCTTGAGGGGGGTAAACCCAGACCTGGACACGCTGTTCCTACCACAGCCACACCTACTATCTCAGGCAGGTCTAACATAACCTCTTGCCCTGTTACTCCTTTTTCGTACGTCTAAGCAGCCTATTAGCCTTTTTGGCCATGGCAGCAGGTGTGGTTATCTACTGAGATTTCAAACTCGGTTATAGATTCCTGCCCCGCCTCTGCCGACGTATGGTCTGCTTGTTCTTTAACATTCTCACATTTGGTCATATTCAAATGCCAGCTGCTTGCTTGGTGCAGAGCTTGCTACACTAGCTAAATTACGTCCCTAATCTTCGTGTTATTTACAAATTTCGTAAGAAATAGTTTTATTTTTCTTTCAGGTTGCTGATACATTTAAGATCATTAGATATCTTGGGGCTAAAAGCCAATCTCCATGACCACAGCAGAAATACACCTACTGTGACACTTACTTACATGCAGTTACATCTCTAGACTTAGTAGTTCTATTTGAGACCAGTTAAAAATCTGTTTATTATGAGCTCCCCTTGACCTCGTAACATTCTGTTTTCTTGATCCAAATGCCATATAATATCAAGTCAGTTGCCTTGTGAAGTTCTAAGTATATTACATCAAACATCATTACTTTTATTGATCTGCTGATCTCATACAAAAGATGTCAAGTTAGTTTGACAAGATTTATTTTTCATAAAGCTAAGCTGATTGGCATTAATCATATACATCTCCTGTAATTCTTGTGTACCAAGCCTTATATAGAATCACAGAATGCTCTGGGTTGGAAGGGACCTTTAAAGGTCATCTAGTCCAACCCCCCCTGCAGTGAACATCAGGGGACATCTTCAACTAGATCAGGTTGCTCAGAGCCCCATCCAACTTGACCTTGAATGTTTCCAGGGATGGGGCATCTACCACCTCTCTGGGCAACCTGTGCCAGTGTTTCACCCCTCTCATTCTAAAAAATTTCTTCCTTATATCTAGTCTAAATCTTCCCTCTTTTAGTTTAAAACCATTAGCCCTTGTTCTGTCACAACAGACGTTGCTAAAAAGACTGTTCCCACCTCTCTTATAAGCCTCCTTTAAGTTCTGGAAGGCTTATAATCTATTCCTTATAATCTATTCCACTCCTTTGCTAGGCAGTGAATGGCTGGCAGTTCCATAATTTTCTAGGTCATCCTGTCCACTTGTAAAGTATTTTAACTTCCTTCTCTGTAATTTCCACCTCTTTCACAAATTACTGAACATCAAGTGCCAAGAGTTCCTTCTGTAACATTTTGAAGTACTGGCTGCATGTTCTCTGCATCTGGAGATAAAAAAACATATCTTGGCTAAATTTGGGCTTATGGTTTCAATCTGGTTTTTCTGTATTGCTTCTCTCCTGCCTACCACTTCAGACTGTACCAGTTCTTGGCATTTCTGTTTTCAAAGCATGTGTAGATGTGGGCTTTTCTCCTGTTTCCAGAACACCTGCACATCCCTGTTTTTTTACAGAACTTTGTCATTTGTACTTATCTGGTACCAATATCCTCCAATCACTTCCTTCTCTTCTGTCCAGCTATGTTTTTCAACTTAACCATCATAATGTAAGCCATATTTTCATATCTTTCCACCTTCTATGTCATGAATAACAAACTAACTAGCCATACTACTTGCCCTAAAGCTCACTCTCCCACTTCTGACATCATACACTCCTCCATAGTGTTTGGTCTGTCAGTAATACCAGTCTTTTCATTCTCCTTTCTTCTCTCGCTTTGGTATTGCGCTTACACAAGGAGCAAGCTCTTAACCTTGACATCAGATTTCTCCAAAACTTGCATTTTTTATGCAAGACCCTGTGCAGTAACTGAGTTGAATGACAAATCTTGTGTCTTTACCTCGCTGTCACACAGGAGAGGAATGAGAGGGGATATGGTATATATGTGCTCTCACCTTAAAGTTCCTATTCTGCCTTCTTCCTCCAGCTGGTTTCAGGGACTGCACGTGGCAGCATTTATGTGTGTAAATGCTGCTCACCTGCATTATTCTGGGAGTGCCAACAGGTTTGTACAGATAAATGATTCCAGAATACAGTATGGGACCCTTCGGACTGAGGCTATATTTTTTAAGTGCTTTTTACACTGTTTCAGTACATCTTTGCCAACTGAAAACAAAGAACAGCAGTAACCACTCATGTAACACCATTAAATCCACATGCAGTTTTACAAACACAAACTAACTATCCTGGGTAGCAGCTCTGTAAAAGGGCAGGTAAATATTATTTCATTTTACACATGAAAAGTAGGTTAGAGGTGCTAAATGTCTTGCATGTGGCTGCAGAAAGAATTACTTCCACAGGCATATGAAAATTCAGCAATTGTTAGCTTTCAGTCCTGTGTTCATCTGCTAGAAGATGTTGCTTTAATTTGTTTAAAATAGTGGATTTGAGAGATAAAGTATTACAGTTTGCATTTACTACTGTGGATTGATTCGTTTTGTCAAGTGGGACTGGTAGCTCAAGGTTAGTTAAAGCTCCAGCTGCTGGACCTTTTCCAGTGACAAAGTTAGCGGTTGGATTGTGGGCATGTTCTCAGTAAAGACAATACGGGTCATCTTGGATCAGAAACTTGGGTTAATAGTGAGAGGACTATGATTTGCATAACTGTTCCACTTGCACTGGTGATACTGCTGTCCATGACCTTAGCACGGGCACATCTTTTTCTGGTGTGACTGTGCCTTTGCTAGTGAGAAGCGCAGCCTGATGTCTTCCGTTCCTTGGCTGTCCCCATCAGGAGGTGCTCTGCAAGGGAGAAGGAACAATCAGAGAAACGGGTTGCAGAAATCCAGGTGCAGGAAAACCAAAACCTGTGCTCTTTCATACATAAAAAAGAGCCATCTTTTCACAATAGGCTCCATACTGATCATTAAACACAGTCATGCACTCACAGCTGTGTTTACCAAGCACAAGGAAATAAATTGCAGGATCCTCGCAGATCATGCTGTCTGGCAGTGGCTGGAAGATTCTTAGTTTTTATGAGCACCACTTCATAGATGTACGTGTACCTTCCCTTATTTTGGGGAAGAGAAGTGCAGATGTGGGTTTATCGTGCCCCTGCCTCTGCTTCATGTACTGGCATATGCTACTGCTCTTGAATGCCAAAACAGCATTTATTCATTTCTTCAACCCTTTCTTTTCTTTCATAGCTTACACCTTGGATGACGTTAACCTGCAAGGATATTTTGTCTATTCCTTTAATGACAAGACTGCTCCTAAATATGGTCTCTACAGTTACATTGCAAATCAATACGAACCGAAGCCTTCTATGGAACATTACAGAGAAATAATTGACAATAATGGTTTTCCTGGTCCTGAAACTCCTGAATTGCTGTGCCTTGAAGAGATTGCCTCGTGTCCTGAATGCCACTTCTTCCGAACCAGAAAATCATTGCTAGCTTTTATCTCTTTCATATTTGTTGCTTTTATCATTACTATAGTTTTCATTACTTACTACTCCAAGAGGGTAGAAAGAAGGTATAAATAGAGCTGCCCCTTTGAATACATCACTCACTGCCCTTTCTCTTGCATCTCCCTGGGAAATCTGAAATAAGAGCACACAATGTTGTGATTGCTTCAGCAATAGGAAGGCATTTACATTGCCTGATACTGCCGAACATGGACACTGAGAAGAGATTGCTAGCATATGGCTTCCAGAAATCCTTTTCTCTGGTTTACTACTTTTGGCTTATGATTAATCCTTAATTCCTGTCGCTGGAGTTATCTCACAACTTTCCCTGGGACCTTTAGTTGAGCCTGGCACCTTTGTTTTGCCTCGCTGAGCTGGACAGGTGAAATTATGTTTTGAAGACATGGAGTGATGGAAGAGCCTGAATGTCAAATTCTCCAAGAGAAGACTGGAGAGAAACAAAATGGTTTACTTTTCCAAATTAGGGTTTAATGCTGATGTTGCATCATCAGAGCCAGCATCTGCCTGGAACAGGGGACGTGACTCAGCAGAGATGGAGGAAAATTGCACAAAGCAGCACTGGGGGAAATGACACCCCTTTTCCTAAAGCTGATGTGGGGGGAAGAACAGGGAGACACAAATCTGTGCTGCTGGGAGCTCTTGGTAAATCGGTTAACTACTACTCAGGTTGCTGATGGCTGCATCTGACTTCAGGATGTCATTGGGAAACTACAGCTAAAGGAAAGCAGCAGGGGTATGTCCAGGGATGGAGGAATCGTGCCGTCTGATGGGAAGAGATAGAAAGGGTGAAAGGGCTTCCCTTTGATTTTCTCAGTGAAAAAGCAGAGAGCAGGGACTGGCATGTCATTGCTGTCTCAGTTGCCAGAAAGCTGTGTGCCTGACCCTGTGCCCTGTTGCCCTGTACCCTTGGACATGGCAGGACTGGGGCACCCTGTTTCTGCACTTCTCACAACAAGTTGCACACAGCTGCCTCTTGGCTGCTGCCTGGCTACTTACCTGCTGGAAACTTGTGGGTCATTTAGTAAGATGGTCTCTGCATGCCATTTGTGTTGAGTGTGGAGACTTTAAATCCCAGCATTTTGGTGTAATGATCCAACACTTTATTGCTGCTTTTGCCAGGGTCTGAGATCTTGTAACTGTTGCTCCAAGTCTCTTCCAGGTTGGCTGGCGGGTCTCCTTTGAGCAACTGAATCTGTCCCTGTCAGCATTTCATCCCAAAGGATAGCTGAACATCTGAGCACCTCTCATTTTTCTCTCAGCAAGATAAATTAGGAAAATGTTAGCAACATTGTTCATTAGTAGGTATAGAGAGAGAATGGAAAAAAACTCCTATGTTATTTTTCCTGCCTTGTGAATCACTGCATTAGGAGTGTCCTCGGAATAAAGCAGTGAGGTCATTTTTCTCTGCTGCCGTAACTCTAGGCCTGCATCGCCTTCAGCTGTAATTGTATTTTTATTGCTATGAGAATAATGTCACTCACTGGAAAGAATATTTTAAAGGAAATGTGCTCTGTGTTAATCAAGAATTATTTGTCTACTAAAGCTGATTATGCTGTATTAACTGTGATGTTTATCTACTAGATGACTAGTAGATGACTAGATGACCTCCCAGGATTCCTTTCAACCTGAATACTTCTGTGACTCTATACTGTAAATTAAAACTTATCTAGGAAATACTATTTTTGTTTGTAATCTAAGATTATATTTTTTCTTAATTAATCTATAGAAATAGAAAATAATTAGTATCTTATCTTAGTAATTAATTTATCTGTCCTCTAGTCCCAATGTTAAAATGGTTTCTCTTTGCACTAATGTGTATTTTGGTATTGAGATTAAGGTGAAAAATTCAGAATAAGTGATGAAGTATTAAAAATGTATATAAAAATTATTTATAGCCTGATAGGGCTTGCTGAAGAAGAGAAAATTTTAAACTGCTGTATATTTATGCATTGATGCCTGGCGCAGTGTGGATTACAAAGAAATAGCTCTCCCTGAATGTATGAAATGCCAAATGGCGTTATCCATGGCATGGCAACGAATCACCTTGCAATACATGGCCACAGGTACCTTCACAGTATGCAACAAAAAGTGACATTCATTGGATACAAACTGTAGCCAGGTCACGCCTAACTCGTACGTTACGTGTGTGTATGTGTGTACGTTATAATTATTTTGCTGTTGGTAAGACAAAAAGAGTCTGCAGCTGCTCTTTCTGTGCCTCCCCTGGGTTTGAGGGGGTTCAGGGCACCTGGGCAGGGCAAGTCCAGAAGAGCCTGGCTGCTGTACTGGTGGGCACTGGCCCCTCCTGACACTTCACTAGCATTTCACCATCCAGCGACTTGCTGCCTTGTGCTGTGTAATGGCCCAGCCACAGCGCAACACGACAAACAGCAGTCTAAGCACGGAGGAGACACAGCGGGCTCCTCCACAGAGGCTGGGTGATATGTAACCACTGACAGGCAGATGGCACCAGCTGGATATCTAATTTGTAGGTAAATTGGGATTTGTTGCTCTGAAGCTGTATGATAGCATCCACTCACGGTGCCGTGGCCCATAGAAATAATGCAGTCTTTGGCACCGTTCCCTTCAGAAGAGTTTTTAAATATAACTGCAGAGCAGCGACCAGCTTGAGCTGGGCACAGCAGTAGCCAAAGTCTTCTCCTAAGTAGCCTGCCTGCGCCGCTGCCTGTGCACACAACCATGTAGCTCTTGGCAAATAAATTGCACAGTGATGGGCCAGGGAAAATATAGGCTGGTCTGACGGAGATAATGGTACGGTTTTGCTTCGGGCATCTGGTTCATTTTATGTAACCAGGGGCCAGTGCGAGTTTCTTGTCAATCTTCTTAAAAAAAAATCACCCTCCACTAACAGTGAAGCAGCCCTTGAATAGGCAAAGATTGGGTACCTGTCCAAGGAGAATTGCCGTGTGCTCATGCAAACTGATGTGGTAATCACCTCCTGTGACCAGGCTGAGGGCAGTGGGGCTCTTCTTCTGTTTGATCCCCACGTGTGAGCAATGATCTGGCACTTCACCATCACCATCTGTGCATCTGGAGCAGAAAGGCCAATAGTAGCAAGGACTTTGAGCAGAGAGGACTCCATAGTCAGGCTGCAAAGACAGTGTTTTATTTTCTGAAGAGCAACCGGAGTCTGCATGTGATGGATGTTAACATGCAGTATCGTATGTCGATGAGTGTATTAATTTTAACCATGTATCTAGAAAGAAATGTTGTTGCCAGTTTGCTCAATGCTCCAGATTAAACATGTTGTAAAACACAAAATTACATTTTTATTGAAAATATTTTTGTGACATGACTGCAAAGCCTCTGTTTTATTTCTTGAAAAGATTGTGCACAGTGACTGTGGGAAGGATGTCTTTGCTAAATGAAAGAATGAATGTTACATTATTGTTAAAGGTTAGGTCTGGGCTGCCACTAGGCAAATGACAGATGCTCTCTATTAACCCCTCTCCCTCCCCAAAGGGGAAGAGAGAGGGAATAAGGGAGAGAGACTTATGGTTTGGAAAAGAAAACTAAAGCTGCTTTAATGAAACAATAACAATAAAATATATACAAATATATGCAAAACCAATACTGAACTCAACCCCTGTGATGGCAATCACACCACCATCATCAAACATTAAAGAAGAGGTCTTGACCCTTGTGATCCCTCAGCGTTATACCAAATATGATCTATATGGAATGGGATGGAATGGAATGGGATGGAATGGAATGGAATGGAATGGAATGGAATGGAATGGAATGGAATGGAATGGAACACCTTGTTGGTCAGTGTAGGGTCACCTGTCCCATCTGCTCCTCCCCACAGGTGCACCCTCTCACTTACTGCACCCCCACCGTGGCACACAGGATTTAGCAGTGACCTTGGTCTGCACAGGAGCAAGTGTAAGCAAGAGCCTTTCTGCACACCAACTCCTGGTAGTAACTGTAAACATCCAGCATTATCACCTCTCGAGGCAGACACTGTCTGCAGAAATATGCCGTTAACTTCAGCAAGTGCCGTCACTTAGAAGAGACTGAGCTGGAAAGTCACTGAACAGAATGAGTTCTGTTCTAACTCAAACCAGCACAATTATTTTTATAACAATCTCAAAACTGAAATAAAGATAATATATGTAATAAATTGCAGCATGACCTTACTGTTTAATCTGTCCAATTTCTCTCTCTGCCACATGAAGTACAGGGTACCTGAGGAGAGGCCGTTAACAATAACTCTGCAGGGAGCTGGTTTGTTTTCCCAATGTGATATAAATAACTGTAACTCTTGCTGGAGATTGCTGGGGCCTGTGTCTAAACAGTTTTTTCCAGCAGACCTAGGGCTTTGGAGGGGTTTTGGTTCTTTGATGTTTTGTTGTGGGTTGGTTTTGTTTGGGTTTTTTAGAGTGACTACTGCTATTTAAAAAGCATGTGAAAGTAACCGTACCAATATAAGAGTGTTTTGTTGCAATAGCTTATTCCATAGTAACACTGCAGTAAATGTGACAGCTCTTCTATTCCGGTAAAGTTACTCACAGGCTGGAGGGATTTTGTCAGCATACTTGTGGTACTAAGCAGTCAGTCTGTGGCATCCTTGTTAAACACCCCAAGGAAAGCAAATGTCCAGGTTAAAGCAAGTGGGAGCAGAAAGGCACAAGATTAATAAATGAGACAGTGGCCATACAAGTCTAGCATGTTTAAACGCACAACTTGCCCTTCACTTTTTTCCTTGCGTTGTATTTGTTTGCATTTGAGTCACTTAGAAAACTCCATCTGTTCATTCTGCTTGCAAAAACCCCTTGTATGAAAATGCCCTTATTCGGGGCAAAGAAGTCAGTTTTAGGTGCTAGATTTCAGCTTCGGCTGAGAAATTTCACTCTTGTTCCTTCTTCACTCATGAAAGGAGGTGAGGAAAAGAAAGGGGAAGGCTCTTCCCATCTTTGATGTGCCACTTGTGGATTGACAAACCACTCTTCGCCAGGCTACGGCTGGTGCTGGACGGTCAAGCCCACCCTTTTTAAGAGATTGGAAAAAGAAGGAATAATGAGGTGAGATCAAAGAGGCAGATTCCAATGTATCAGAGGCTTTTATTTTGTTTTGTGAGTTGAACAGAAACAGCACTGTCAAGCGGTTCTGAGAAAATTAAGATCGTTAAGAAACCAGAAAGTTGAAATAACAGCAGCCTACAGCCAAGACACTTGAGGGTGCTGACATTTTGCTGGCTATTATTTTGTGATGCTTTGTGTGCTTGGGAAGGAGTGGCAAAAGGGCGAGCGAGGCCGAGAGAAGCCAGGGAAAATACTAATGAAGCAGGGCAGAAAAACCACCAGCACAGGCAGATGCACAAGTTCCTCACCCTGGGAACCAAGGGAGCAGTCCCCTTCCATGGAGATGGGCCATGAGGCTTTGAATATTGTTTGTTAAAAAAATAAGATTTTAAAAAAGAATCCAGTCTGTAAACTCCCTCCCTCCCTCCCTCCCACGTTGTCCCTTAATTTTACTGTCAAAAGCCTTTTCCTCATCGCAAGAGTTACTCACAACACAACATGGTGAAGCATCGTTACCCGGTCCCAGCTCTCCTGAGCTCGTACCAATGTGGCTCTGGCCTGAGTCCCAGCAGGCCCATGGGGGTCTGAGGTGCGAAGGGAACCGGGTCACTGGTGGGTGGGAGAGGTGGTTGCTGTCACTGGCACTGAGCAAAGCAGTGGGAATGACAGCGATGATGCTTTTTAAACACTGCAAATTCACATCAAATTGCATTAGTTTCTACTTTAGTTCTTTTCTGTTAGTGGAGAGTTTCTTCCTTACTAGGAGCATAACACACAAGACTTTGGGGTTTTTTTGGCAGGGAGGGATAAGTTTTAACTCTTTCCCCTTACTTGGGATGTTTAATGTAATTCTCACTTATTTTTTTATGGCATCAGTCCTTGCGGGGAAGGAGAGAACCTGGGCAACACCTTCTCAATCCCACCTGTTTGGCTCTCAGGAGCCAGTGGAGCCGCCAAGCTGGAGCTTCCCCCTGGGGCTGTGTCTTGCTGGGGTGCATGTCCAAGCCGGAGTGGTGCCAGGCCCCAGGCACCTCCCCAGCAGGACATGCGGCGGGGCCCAGAGGAAAAGCAGAGGTGACAGTCCGTCCCAACAGGATGCTGGCTGAAATACCTGCTTGGCTTTCAGCAGCCAGCTGGCTGTTGCATTGTTGCCTTGTGCACTCAAGGCGCTGTAACAGGCTTTCAGCAGTGCTGTAAACCAGCAGGGCTGCACAAACACAACACCTGACCCAAGAAATCTGGTTTTCCTCCTGCCAGAGAGACCTGCGAGTTGGCCAAGTGTTTAGTTCAAGAGGTGTAATGGTACGACCTACCTGTGCTGTAAAGTTTTATGAGGTGACAAAGTTTTGTAGTCTGGCAACAGTGCAGTCAAGCTGGAGGCCATTGGATGCCCTGCCAGGAAGAGGAGGAGAGCAAGCTGGTGAGGAGGGCTTCCTCGCAGGCTGCAGCCTCTTGGGGCAGCCTGGAGGGTGCCCAGAGGGGTGGTGGGACAGGCGTGATCCAGGGGCTTAGTGCTGCGTGAGGAATGGAGCAGGGCCAGCTCCAGCTCTCTCGCTACCTTCTCTTCCCTCTTTGGGCACATGGGTATTTACATTTGGGCTATGAAACGGGGAGCTGAGTACCAAGGTATGACATAGGTATGCCAAGTCGTATGGTTTATTTAGAAGAAAAAGTACTGTTTGCAGGCCTTACAGATTTTTTGTTGATAGTTATTACTTTGCAACAACCCTTCTGCCTCCCTGTCTCTGCTGGGATCAAATGGCTCTTACTTCCAAAAGCTGAGAAAATAAATAAGAAGTAAGTCGCCAGTGTTGCAGTCATCTTTCCCAGCACTGGTCAGCTTCTGGAGGAAGTTTGTGCATTTTATACACGTTTGTAACTCATTTATCTGCCACATTGCTGTGGGATCTGTGAGTGGATATTGCCTTTCCTTGCACCTCACAGCAGGACGTGGTGAGGTCCTGCACTCAGCAGCACGTGGTTGCTCCTGCTTGGTATTCACAGGCACATTCCTCCAGCTGGTGATATATTATTATTATTGGGCTGGAAGAAAAAAAATGCAACCAAGCTCTTATTATTGTCTCCTTTTATCTGTTTGGTCATATTAATGTGGGATAATCATTATATAAATGCACAGGAGACTCAGTCAAGGACACATTCATTTTTAAAGTCCTCCAATGCTCTTGTACTTAAGTCATTCATCTTCTGTCTTTAATTAGAGCAAGTGATCTCAGAGTCACTTAAAAGATTAAATTACCCAATTATTTGAAAAACCCAAATGCAATAACTGTATCTCTTTTTTGATAAATACCGGCGATTGCTGGAAAAGGTTTCCCAAGGCAAGAAGTACAGGGAGGCTGAGGAGGTCATATTGTAACATTCTGGCTGAGCCCAGTGGTACCCATTGAATTTTTCATTACCTGCAGCTATTATTTTTATTTGCATTGATAGTAATCACAAACTTTTCCATTGCTGTCCTGCTGGTTTCAGCAGTGTGATGAATGTCACTGCCCAGATATTTTACAAGTATCCTGGCACCTCGACTGCAGAAAGAATGAGATGTGACCACTGGATGATAACCACAGATCAGAAAGAGATAAGGCCATGGCTGGGCATGAGCACGGCCAGCCAGTAAAACCCATTCAAGGTGATGCTTGTAGATGGGATTTGATCTGTTGTTTGGGAAGTGTATGTGATTAAAACTGTGTGGCGACTCACTCCACCTTGGGGTGAATTCACTGCTGTCAGGACGAGGCGTTCATCGGTGCCATGCTTGTGGGAAGCAGCAAAGGTGGCCTGCCAAAAGCACCATTTAGTGCTTTCACTGTCCCACAGACCCACGAGGGAGCTGTTGGTGTGCCCCACAGGTAGGCATTGCCATCAATTGTCATGGGTTAGGGCTGGGCCGACCACTAGATGAGTGACAGATGCTCTCTATTATCCCTCCTTCCCAAAGCAAAAGAGAGGGAGCAAGGGAGAGAGACTTATGGATTGGAAAAGAAAACTAAAACTGCTTTAATGAGAATAATCATCATAAAATGAAATATATACAAATATATACAATACCAATACTGACCCAATGCCCTGATGTCAACCATGTCACCATCACCACTGATGCTGCAGGGCAGGCACCGGGGAAGTCTCAGACTGGAGTCAGCAGCAGATGGGAACTGGATGCAGGAGCTGGATTCTGGAACTGGATTCAGGAATGCACAGACTGAGATCGAAGGCAGAACGGACAGAATCCTCCTCAGACACCGGCCTTTGAAGAAGAGAGATTGACCCTTGTGATCCCTCAGCTTTATACTGAATATGACATCTATGGGATGGAACACCTTGTGGGTCAGTGTAGGGTCACCTGTCCTGTCCGCTCCTCCCCACAGGTGCAGCCTCTCCCTTACTGCACCCCCACCGTGGCACACAGGATTTAGCAGTGACCTTGGTCTGCACAGGAGCAAGTACAAGCAAGAGCCTTTCTGCACCCCAACCCCTGGCAGTAACTGCAAACATCAAGTGTTGTCACTCTTAGTAGCAGACACTGTCTGCAGAAATATGCCGTTAACTTCAGCAAGTGCAGTTAGTTAGAGGAGACTGAGCTGGAAAGTAAAATCACTGAACAGAATGAGTTCAGTTCTAACTCAAACCCGGACACCAATGCTGTGACAATGCACCTGCAGCAGCAGAGCTCCTCCATTCTCACCAGCAGCCCTATTGCTCACCAGGACTCCCCAAATACAGCCACTGAAGAATGAGAAGTTTTCCCTAAAACTGTTCTTTTACCTCATTTGCAAAGCAGCAGTCATGGGGTGAGCCCAGCGCTGCGAGTCTGGGTAAGGTGTGCAGGCTGCTGTGATCCCTCCTCCCTGAGACAGGAGGAAGGGGACATGACTCTTCAGGGAAAGAGAAATCCAGGCTAAAGACCTAATATCCTGCACTTTCTCTTCATAGGCCCAGTTCCGAGTTCCTGTCCCACTGGGAGCCAGCTGACCTGGGGCAAAACCTGGAGCAGCCGTGGACCCAGGGCGATCTGCACTTACAGCCATGGTGGGCTCCTTGCTCGTACTGGTTAACAAGCGGAGTGGCACGTGGATGGGTGCTTGGTGTTGATGGTATGGCATCAAACAAACTCCCTGCTTTCAGCGACCCCCTTGGCAAGTCTCTAAACTGAAAGATTCTAGAGGGAAAAAAAAAAAGACTCACTGTTTGTGGTTAAGCCAGACCAGCTGTGGTGCTTCTGGTCCTACTGCCACGAAGACCAAGCCTGGCTGGAGTCAGTGAGGTACAGCAGGGTGGCCGAGAGGGCTGGCAGACCCCGGGCTGCTGCCCCGCAGGGGTCTGGGGTCAGGCTGCACACAGGCACCCAGCTAGCACCTGTCCCACGCGGGTGGCGGGGCACTGCTGGCCTGCAGATGCTGCTGAGGGGGTTACTGTTGTCTGCTCCACCACCTGCAGTTCCCACATTTATTTAATTAAATAATTAAAAAAAAAAAGTAATTCGATATGCATCCTCTCAAGGAAAAGGAGTCGTTCAGCATGGAGCAGGGCAGGTCTGGGGAGGGACAGATGCCCCTGCAGCTCATTTGCTCCCATAAATCGCAAGCTGTTGCATATCCTCCCTGTAGCGAGTGCTGGCTCTGTGTTTCAGCCATGCGTCTGCCTCAGAGCTCTACTAGCAGGTGAAAGAGAAAGAGCGGAGTCTGCAGTTTCCCTAGTGCCTTTTGCAGAATCGAGTGTTTTGATTAAGAAATAAGCCATAATCCTCTAGCTGGCTGCCAGCAGAGGTCCATGCAGCTGCTCTGGCCAAGCAGGGCACTCTCCTGCTGGAGCAGAAGCTCTTGCCACAGAACAAGGTTTTTTTCTCATTACAGTGCAGTCACGGCTGGGACTCCATCCTGTCTCCTTGCAAACTGCTGCCAGTGAGCTACACGCTGGCCTAAGGTTAAGGGCAGTTCACTGTGTTCAAACCATGGCTGCCTTTAGCCTCCTCGTCTTGCTGGGCACAACCCCCCTGGGAGAGGATTTAAAGCCCCAACTTGTCATTGTCGTGGGTCTGAGGAGCACCTGTGTGGTGGCACAGGCTTTTGGTTATTTTCCTGCTCTTGCTGTCATGCCTCCTTGGAGGAGACAAGCAGAAACGGTCTCTCCTCACCTTGGACTTTTGTCCCTTGTGTGGGACATGGGACATTTGCAGACTGGCAGGATGGCCATGCCTGACTCTCCCTTTTTGCTGCTGGGGCTGGGACCATTGACCACTTGACCACAATCACCCTGCCCTGAAGGCTGAACCCTGTAGCCTTCTGTGCAGCTGGGCTGGCTGAGCGGGGTGCAGGCTGGAGCCCAGCCTGCAGATAGACATGCAGGCAGTGGAAGGGAACAGTGGAAAACAGCCACCTGTGAGGGGTCCGTAGTGAGGTAGCAGGATAGAGACCCTAGTTTCAGAGTCAAAGGGGTGGAAGGAGATAAGTGTCCAGGTTGCTTTTTCTGCAAGAGGTGCTAACCTTCATCAGAGGCACAGAGGTGTCTGGGTCCTGTTGTGGGTTAGGGAGCGTGTGAGACCTCCCCAACATTACTCTATAAAAGACAGGCAAATAGTTATCTGCAGTGTTGTAACATTTTCCTTGTCGTTTACTCATTAACCCAGACCCACTGCCTCTGCGTTGGCCCTTGAGTTCCACGTGCCCATGTGTTTGCTGAGCTGAGTTTCTTGTACACAAGATAGTCTACAGTCACGCAGTGCTAGGTGGGTTCTGGTCTGCAGCCACTGCTGCTTTGGGGGAAAATCTTTGCTTTCTACAGGGTATAGCTGAGTGACCCGATATTAAGGGTCACAATTTAAACTGTACTTTTTAGGAAAGTCCTAACACGCACCTTATTATGAATCTGGGGTTTCCTGCCCCATGTTCCCGGTCCTGTCACATCCTGATGTGCAACTGCAGTTGTAACAACATGGTCTGCCTGGCCCACCACCCATCCAAATAAAGCCCTTGTGCAGCTGTGACTGACACACATCTGGCAAAGACAGCATGACATGGCCATGCTAAATCCCCAAGGGATCGTGTGTGGGCGATGCCATTTACATGCTGCTTTCTGTCTGGCAATGTCTGTGTGCACTCCCCAGCTCTTCCGTGCCACTGTTGAGCTGGAGCAGCAGTATCAGTTATGATCCTCTCCTATTTGATATGCAGGCCCCAGCATATATCCTTCTGGATATTTCTGCCAATATTTTCATCTCATAAGCATTTCAGTACATTCGGCTTGTGCTGTCATCTAACAACCACCTGCCATTTTGAAGAGCAGCATCTTTCAGGCACGCCACGATTCTCCAAGGCTGACACTGATTCTGCAGAGGAAGGGCATCAGAGGTATGCCTTTCTGGTGACTCCTGCAAGGTCTTGCAAAGAGGATGGACGCCCAAGAATTCAATGTTGTACAGGCTGCACATACCAGGAGTTAAAACATCAGTGCAGTTAGGATTAAGACAATGCCCTGACATTGTTGCAGGTGGATGGGAGGGACAGATGGGAGCGAGAATACATCACATACTATATTTTTTTTGTGAGGAAGGATGGACTTACACCACTGACCATCTCTGCCATGACAGAGATTTGGAGAACAGTGCTTCCCTTCAGTCCAAAGTTGAATACTGATCTTTCCCTGAATGGTGGGACATAAAGGTTTATCCTTTCCTATGATGGTCTCTCAGAGCTGACACCCTGCTCAGCATCCTGTTTCCTGAGACTGCTTCTTTTGTTAATTCAAGAGACAGTGGGAGAGATATAGGCCCATCCAAAGGGACATTTATTCCGTCTGTAGATACATGTAAGACAAACCACAGGAATCACTATCCTGCTGTTGCATCTTTTTCTCTTTTGCAGTGGCTTGATGAATTTGAGATGGCTGAAGTCTGATAATGTGAACCCAACATTCAGCATCGCAGCTCCACAGTGACCCTAGACCAAGATTATTGACAAGAACATAAACACAGAAACATGGTTGAATTCAGTGGGAGTCAGGGGCCTGTACACCGTTGAGGATCTGAGTTTACCTTTCTTAAGCCAGCCTTCCTAGCTCAATGGCTTCTTTGGAAAATAAAATCTTTGCCATGCAGCTCTTGTATACTTAAGGATGCTATAGAATAAGTATAATGGACATCAATATAATTTTGAGCCTAAAATCATTATTGAAGTCCCCTACCAGAACAGTTTAGTGTACGGCAGATTGCAATAAAGAAAGCAAAGGCTTAAATGTAGTGTGTTTCTTGTGCCAATGGATGAAATAAACACACAAAGGAAGTGTGGTTCTTTAGTGTATGCAAATTTATTCAACTCTGCAATTATTTATTTACAACTAATGACTGATACCAACAGATGAGGTAAAAATATGAGGTATTGATATGAGTATAACATTTAAAAATGCAATTATCATAATGTATTCTCAATGGCAATGTAACAATACAAAATACTGCGGTAGCTGAATGGTAGACATGGCATAATGTGCATGTTAAAGAAATCTTATTTCATCGATACATGGCTTAGAGGTGCCAGAAGCACATGACAGAGCTTCTGCATGGGTAGGAGGACAACCCTACCTTGCTAACAGTGGCAGGTGGCACAGGGCCCCTTCCAGCTGAGCGATGACTTGTTAGACAGGATGAAAACACTGTCCAGATTTTCCCTTCATTTCCCTAAGAAATTATTTACTGTCAGGCAACTGCCAATCCCAGGGCCAGAAATTCTGCACCCATTAATACTGAGGCACTGTTGTATTCATTTATGCAAACTAATGTAGCAGAAGTGCTCTAACTGCTCATGTTTTGGAAAACAGCTAGCATGAAACCTTCTGCCATGACTACAGGCATTTGGGGAGGAAGCACCTCTTGCTGGTATGGCAGTCTCACTGGAACCAGGGGACTGGCCGTGCACCACCAGCTCATGAACCACCACTTGCTCCCGGGAAGGCTGGACCTGGGCAGTGGTGGTGCCCTGCCAGACCTCAACATGGCCATGTAAGGGTGTGAGTGCTCTCCTGTCTTTAAGACTTAGAAACACGCAATAGTTGCACATTGCAACTATTGTTGGCCATAAACTCAAGGCAGGAGCTCATGGGCAGCCCACCTTCCTGATCCTATGAGTTGTACAATAAAACGTGTGTGAGACAGCTCATGGGGGAAGACGAAAGTGACTTTTCTGGAGACCTGCTGCTCCACAGGGACACCATGCTGGGTCACCCTGCCTCTGACCACCCCAATCTCCCACCAGCTTATTTCCTCGGATTGAAGGGCTGTCCCCCACCAGCACAGCCCTTATGCATGTGCATGATGGCATGTGGGACCATGCTCTAGCAGCTATGAAGGACCACACATGGTCCACCCCACAGCCCCCATACCTGGGGCAGATTCAAAGCACTGGCTTTGAAGCGACCTCCCTGTTTACTGAACGAGGGCATGAAACTGTAGCTTCATGTAGGAAATGTATCCCGCTTCATTGACCTCATTCTAAATCTTAGTGGATTTTGTTGAAGGACTGAGCTAAAACACTGGCTATGAATGACTCAGCTGGTTTATGCAGCAATAAATAAAGTGAACAAATATGATAAATGAAGAACAGTATTAACAGGCTTGTACATTCTTACTGAATCATAGATATAATATAATTTTTGGTCATAGGTTAGTTAAAAACAAAATGGAACCCTGCCTCGACAAATTATTATTATTACTTTTAAAGCATATTTCCATCAGCAAAACAATAGGTCCCTGAAAATGAAATGATGTAATAGGCTTAAATGGCTCCTACTCCTCATAGTCAGGGGCTAATCCTGCTCCCACCAATGCCTACAGAGGCAGGATCATGCGGATCAGTGCAATATAATACGAAAATGCTTGCTGTTACTATTAAAGCAATCTTTCCAAGCATAGTCTGCATTTAGTCTTTTAAATCTCCAAGATGTGTTTAAAAGCTTAAAAAAGTTTAGTTATCTGTAGAGTAAGAATATTAAAAGGCATGGTATTCATCTGCACATCTTTGTGTCTGCTGGATGTGGAAAATCTGCTTTGGAGTTTCTTAACAGTTAGCCATCTCTACGGGAGAAGGAAAGAACAACACAGAAACACTCAGAACCCAGACAAAATGCTAAAAAACCCACAAGATTTACAGTTTAATAACTTACCAGTCAGATTTCAGACACCTCAGTACACACAGCGTTATCTTGTACTCTCCAAGAATGAGCAATTACTTTGAATGCTGCACATAGTGAGGTTCTCTAGTGGCAGATATACCATTAAGGCAATAGGTAAGTTTTCAACACCTTGTACTAACAGTCACAGTTCTGCAGCTGAATACAGATGGCCTTCAAAATGTCTCTCTCAATTACATTTCCATGTATTTTATTTGGTGAAACTCATCCAAGTCCTCATTATTTTTAAACGTACAGTAACCTTCTCCTTCCTTAGTTCTTTTAATTCTTCCTACATCTATTTCTAGGTACCTTCTCACAGCATACACAAACACAAAACATATTTGAGAACAGGCGTTTCTGTTATCACACGGATTATGGCTGCTAGCCCTGTGATAATAGCCAACAGAGCTTATGCAGCAGTGAAACACTAAGAAACAAGTGACAGATTCACTTAAGGTCCAACTGATGCAAGTGATTTGCACTGAGTTATATACAAAATAATTAATTTATACATATACATATATATAGATATACTATAGATAAATATATACATACTGTACATAATTTATTTACAATTAAAATAAGCTTCTTAGAAGCCCTTTAAATAGCAGAGTTATGAAACACACAAGTAATGGCAATAGTCTGATTTTAAAGTAATAATGATAAAAGCTCTTTGAAGAAATGTTTACTTCAATAATTGAAATTAATACAGAAGGGATGTGGTGGGGGGAGGTGAAGTCTCCAGAATAAAAGAACCTTCCTATAAAACTCCTCTTTCAGCTTTGTACAGACCCAGGTCTCATCAGATTTCTGCAGCTTAAATAAGATCTTTCAGATTCCTGTTCCCTGCCAGACCCCGATTTATGCTCACACGCGCCCAGGAACACTTCCTCAGATTTTTGTTTCTGGTCCCTCAGCAATCAGAGGCTGAAATGAGTTTCTGATCCTGGCAACTTCTGCTGCACACAGATGTCCAAAGCCTTTGTTGTACCACTCTGGGGAATGTCCTCTGAAGAAATGGAAAGAGAATTATTGAGAAACAAATACTCAAGAAACATGCCCTGCAGGAACAGGCTTGCCATGCTTCCTGCTCCCGGCTGCCCACGGTGGTGGTGGTGACTTCAAATACTTGTCATTGTTGGCGTACTCTGAAGTTCTCCATTGCAGTAATAAAATAAACAGATTTCATTTCTATGATTACATCATAACAGCAGTAGACACTGAGTGGAGAAATAAGCTTGGTGGATAAAAAAAGACTGCAGGAAGCCTCCAAAGCAGCAAAGCTACATTGACCTTGTCCTCCATTCCCAACACCTCCCCTCTGTGAGCTGGAGGTTTTTGCCCTGCTGAATGGACATTCTGCTTTTTGCAGGTGGGATACTTACTTTAGGTCAATTCTGCAGATGTGTGTCAGCCTGGATTTCCCTGAGCCACAGGGCTCTATCAGGTACTGAGAGTCCATCACGATGGCTCGCACAGCTCCCATAAGAGCAGCCTCTTCGTGCTCTACAGACGTGGCAACTAGCATGCACATCCCCTTTGGCAAATCCGTCCTCCATGTCCTGCAGCAACACATTCGCGATAGAATCAGTTTAGTAATGAAACTTACAGGGACATGAGTAACAACCAGAATTAAAGTTACAGTTTGCTTGTCTGCCTGTCCTTGTTGCCTGCAACGCCACTGGACTGTCCCAGGAATGCCTGGAGGAGTTTTGTGTTCCCCAGTTGTGAGTCTGACTACGATGTGGAATGGCCACCCTTCTACATTGCTGCAGGCGCCAGGTGGAGAAGTTTTGCTTCTCCACATGAGGGTTTTGTAACCATTATGTATTACAGGGCATGATACAGCCCTTTGCAGACAGACAGAAGTTTTGGAAAGGAGATAAAGTGAGCGTAAGCCATCCAGCAAAGGCTGAAATGCTGCATTGCACCCATGTAGACTTACAGAACCACAAACACAGTTTAGCACAGCGGAAACGCTCACTGCTGCCCACAATGACTTCCGAAACTCCCAGAACACGTTTCAAGGGCATCTGAACTAAAACCAAAATGTCCTTTCATTTTTTCACCTCTCCCAAGTTTCTAGCCTCTCTTATATGTTGCAGAAGTTTTTCCCCAGGTTCAGGAGACTTAGACATGAATACTTAGTTTTGGTTTTTTTTTTTCCTGGTTTTGTAAGCATTCTCTACGTATTCTGGTGTTTCACATCCTTCTCATCTGCCTTGAATCTCCCAGGATAGATCTATGCTCTTTCCTTTGCTGTGGGAAGAAATGAGAAATTCCCACTGTGCTGTGTATTGTGAATCATCTTGCCAAGGAGAGTCTGAGACAGGGGTTATGCTGCCTTGGGAAGTATCATGTTTTAGCAGGTAAGCTGCTTTCAAGGACTGTTGAAGTTTAGATTTCAGCAGGTAATTTTAACATTCTGCATTTTTCTTAAATGGAATTGTGCTGTTATTCAAGACATGGCAGGAAGATACTGACTTCAGGAGGTTTTATGTGTGTCTGTGCATTAATAAAAATGATAAGCTCTCTTGGCAGATGAAATGCATGGAGAGTGAGAAATCACAACTCAGATCTACTGTGAGATGCTGAACCACCTACTGTGAATGCCTGAACAGAGCTTAGATGTGACCATTTAAATTTGGTAACTGCACAGCACTTACTTGGGCCAATTGTGAAGTGGAAAACTATGTATGCCAGAGATTGCAGAAGACTTATGATTTCTATTCCCAGTTTCAAAGATTTAGGCCAGTTTCTGTACTTCTCTAAACATCCTACAGTAGTAAAGATGGGCATGGCACCTAACTCGCAGAGAAGCTGTGATGCTTAATGAACATTAAACATTTGAGGAATCTTTAGTGAAAAGCGATGTCTGTGCAGGGCAGCTGAGAGCTGTGTCAGATCCCAGGCATATGAAACATCGCCCCTATCCTCTTACCGTCAGAGTCTTCTCAAGGGAGCCTAATCCCCTTGTTATGACTGTCAAATTGAAAATAAAAAAGAACAACGAACTTTGTCCTTTCACAGTGAAAAGTTTGATTGGGAAGGAGAAAATTGCCGTCTGTTAAAATATATTTACTCGTGTCCCCAGAGGTGAATTATAATTTCACTGTTCATCACTTCCCACCAATCATAAGGTATCAAATTGACTGCGATATCTCTAGCTAACCTTGCTCTAGACTTAATGATATAAATCAAAAGAGATAAACAACAGAATCTGACATATCTGCCTGACAGCTGTTTTCAGCTCTCTGTATTTCAGTCCTTCGGGGTCATTCTTTCTGGGTTAGTGAAAAGAGTGAGAACTTGATGGCAAGATTTTTCTTTAACTGATGGGACTGCACAGCGGGTCCTTAAAGAACATAAACCACCGTGAAACCTAATAGTGAACTAAATGGCAAATAAGAGGACAGAATTACGGTCGTTAAACCTCCCTGCTGCTCCCAGACAATCTTCTTGGTGCTATGCGGAGGGCCAAATGTATCACTTGGTTTAAGTCAACAATATTATATAAGAAAATCAATTATAAAATTATAAAATTATAATATGAAATACAAAATTATAAAATAATTATACTGTGGGAAGGCAAAGGAAATAGAGTAATGGGAGGACTGGTGTTTTAACATTATAAAGATCTTGCAGAAAACAGTTTTTAAATCTTCTCCTAAGAGTTCCAGTAATTCGTCCCTTATACTGACAATATCTGCATGTTATCAGTTCTCTAAGAGAATACTGAAGTTCATTAAATGGATGTACTATTATAATTATATTTTATTGGGCTCATCTTTTTCCTTCAATCTTTGTTCCCTGTAATACAATTCTGATTCACTGGACTATTTCCTTTGTCAAAACTGCTTAGTATTTCTCTGGCACATCATTTCAATCAAAGACAGCAGAGACCAAGAATGGGAATGCACAAAATCATCCTGAAATAAATGACTGTAAGACTGACCCTGCAGCTCCACAAGAGATCATAGCAAGCAAATGGTCAAGATTTGAAAGGCAGAAGGTGCAGAAGAGGATTTTTTTTTTTTTTTTTTTTTTTTTTTTTTTGGTCTGTTCTGCACAGGCAGATAGAAAATGGCAGAACTGGGATTGAATTTGAGAGATGTCACCCCTTGGAAGACAGTCAAAATACGTATCTACTGCCTCTTTCTGCTCATTTCCACACTAGGATTTTTATGGGTTAAAATTTCTTGGTCTACAAAGACTCCAACTGCAAATCTAAAACAACAACTTATATAGACACCGTAAAACAACCCTAGCTTAAAAGCATCACCATCTTCTCTACTAAACATTTGGCTCTTAAACATCAAACATTCCCCAGAGAACAGCAAAAGTAGTGTAAAAAACAATTGGGTTCTATCTGCACTGTTTTGACAACAAGCAAAGCTAAGAGAGAACAGCAGCTATTATCAGACTTCTGTTCTAAGGAACAAATTATATTTATGGCCTCAGGAGTAAATGCTGCTCAAATTACATCAGAGAAAAGGTCAGCATGCTCTAGGTGTACAATTTTAATTTGGTTTGAGAAACCAACACTGCTGCCCAAGAGTAGAGTTCTCGAAGCACAATTACACAGATGCAAAGGCTGAGATAAGAACAGATCTTCCTTGTATGCACTGCAGGATGCAAAGGTACTGGAGAACTGCCCTTAGCTTACCTTAGAATGACAAAGTCTCGGACAGGGTGAGGAGCCATGCTGTTCAAAACATACTGGTAAACTTCTGTCTGCTTGTCCAGGCTCTCAATCACCTTCCACTGCAAGAAATCCTCATCCCAGAGGTGACGTTCTCTCAGCACTCGGTTCAGGACAACTGATGGCGGGGCTTCAACTTCCACCGAGGCTTTCCAAAGCCTTAGCGGGTTCCCATCCCCAACCTGAAGTAAAGAACATAAACCCCCATGATTTATATGCCTGTGTTCAGCAGAGGACAACTGAGGACAAAATCTTGATATGACTTTAGCTTAAGAGCATGCATATTTCCCTGCTAATCACTACTATTACTGCTATTGCTGCTGCTCTACTGTATGTGAAAACATATACGTACTAGTCCTGGATGGAAAACTGAAGTGATACCTCACTTCTGCCCTCACAACAGTGTATATCTGGACCAGTTCCCATAGTGCCAGTGGAGCTGCTGTATTATTTCTGGCATGACAGACACTTTTTCAACCCTGAACATCCCAAATGTAATGAAGAATATGCACGTGCACAAGTGAAAACAGATAAAAGGAGAGACTAATCCTGGGCTGAAATAAAGCTATGACCTTGGGCAATCTGATGCACTCGCTAGGACTGAGGGTCCATTAACCCTCCTGGTTAATTGGTGGAAGAGAACAACATATGTTGATTCAGCTATGTGTCAGGTACACAGATATTTGCTCCTCAAAATAGCTGCAAGGGAGGTATTGGGAAAATGCATTTCAAAGAATGAACACACAAACTGCTGGTTAACTCTTCCTAGCTTATGGTTCCTGTTACTTGTTACACCTCCTCAGCATGCAATAAGGGGAGTTGAAAGTGCTGGGCTACACCCAAGATGAGTATCCCAAATTCCACACATACAGCTCTTCTGCATGGTTTAAGGGGTCATATTTCAGGCAGCAAACAAGTGAACTATAAGCACTGGATCTTGCAAGCCCTGCTTTTCTAACTCCTCCCTTAGCCTGGCATCCTCACATACTAATGCTAGTGCACCGGAAATCTCCAGCATCTCCCACAGACCCAGGGTTGTGTCGCCAGAAACCCACCTTCCACACCTCCCAGCTTAAATTATTTTATTTTGTTATAATTCCTTCCCCTCAAAGCTCTCAGTTCCCTGGTTTCCCTGCCCTAGTGCCCCAGGGACTCCCAATCCCCTCTGTAGTCTCACACGCCCTTGACCCCACCCCAGACCTGTGCATGCCCCTACTCCCTCCCTCCCCTCTCCCACACCCTACTCCCACCTGAGCCCTGTTACTCCCTCTCAAACATCCTGCAGTCCCTCCCTGTGGAGGTCACTCACAGAAGCTGGCTACCAACCACAGCTAACTCTGATTTCTTTGTCCTGACAGAAGGGTTGCACTTTCCCAAATACAAGTAATGCTGCCTTCTGCCTCCTCACCGTCCAGATCCCACGCTCCTCCCAGTGCCCTTCCCCTGCCTAACTAGTGTTACCCACCCCTAATCCATCCCCTCCTCTTGCTACCTGCTGCTGGTTTGCAGAGCTCTGTTTTGCCATTGCATTTCCAGCAGCCCTGAACTCCACTGTCTGCAGGGACCCTGCAGCACTCTCCTGGCTGCAGCAGTCTGACTTGCCCTGCAGAGGCGACGGAGCCTGGAACTACTTCAGAAATTTTGATAAAAGTTGCGGAAATCAAAAATCCACTGTAACCAAGTAAAGCAGTGGACAGCCTGAAGAGGTTTTTTAATACCTATGTTTTTAATACCTTTGTTCTCCAAACTGCTGGCAAACAACAGGAGATGGTCAGAAACTTTGCCTGTCTCCCAGTCAGAGAGCATACCCAGGTAGTGTTACCAGTTGTTTTCAGGTCTCAATTCACTCTCTGGTTGGATTGTTTGCTGTATCACTTACTTTATCAATTTTGGAGACCTTAGCTTGCTTTGTGAGCCTTCTTCTGGAATCTCATACCTGAATCATTATTATATTACATTTTTAACTGCTTGTATTAGTCTTTTTAAAAACTGTCATGTGCCTCACCAGACAGACAGGTATGTATTTAGCCATTCAACAAGTCAGGGTGTCCCATCGCTAGGCTGTATTTTGCTTTGGTTTCTTTATTGCTTCTTCCACATCTTCCCAAATTACCTTTTTGTAGGCAAGTTCTGTGTTCTCTGGACTGGAACAGGTGACCCATCCTTTGAATTTCTCTTTTGCTTCTTTCTGGAGATTTTGCATGAGACTTTCCAGGTACATCTGATAGTTCCCTCCTTCCTCATCCACTTGTTTCCCAAGCTCATCCAGGGTGGGAGAATGCACTTCTGCATCAACATAGGAGTTTCGGGACTGGGCGACCATCTCATGCGGGACCTGGTCCACAGAAAGGGAAGGAAAACACACAGGGAAAACTTTCTGCTGAGAACTTTTCCTTAAGACAATGTGTTTCTAGGCTGATGGACCATTTGGCACCCAATTGCAATGAGCCCATGATCTGTAAAATCGATACCTATTTCTGTCTTTGCTTCTTAGGCAAGATAAGAAATCGAAGTAGTACAACAAGACAGTCCATGGCTCAGAATAGCACTGCTCATGCAGAACAGTATTAGACTGATCAACTGTGTGTCAATACACCTGTGTTACTCCTGCAGCCCCCAGAAATGTTGCCTTGTGCTTCTGGGGAAGGGAGATATGAGCATTCTCTCTCCTCCACCTACAGTGAAAGTAGCTGCAGGAATGATTGCATCCCTACGTGACTTTAACTTTATTGCATGACACACAGAAATTAAGTGTATCAGCTCTTCCTTCTAAGATGAATAAGTTTTAATCAAGGTGTTAAAAGCATTATAATAAAATGAAATGTTTAAACAGCAGATTTTGATTTTAATGGGACTAAAATTTCCCAATCCAGTAATTTGGGTTGAAAACTGCCACAAAATAATTACCCTGCATTTTTAATATTTGCATCTTTGAATGCTAGAAGGCAAAAGTCATAAAGAAATTAGATAAATAAACTTCAGATGGAGCAAGTTTACAAATATATAAGGTACCATCAATCTCTGAGCTCACACAAGACAGAAAATGTAAGCATAAAAACAAATACTTCAAAGGATGCTGCATTACGTGGCCATGAATAATGCCATTTGAGTCTCTCACCTCAAAAAGTTTGTTGCATTCCATTATCATGTGAGCGAGTCCCTGAGTAGCTGCCAGGTTTTCACTGAGGTCCTTCTGATCTGGCTTCCCTGTTGCATATTTTTTCTGTATTACTCTGTAATTGAATTCAGTGTCTCAGGTAAAAAGAGCCAAATCTTTTTAATGTGAAAGCAAACAGCAGCAAGGATGTTCAGAACACCAGTGAGAAAAGCCTATCTTTAGTTCTTAATTATCACAAAGATTGCTCCGACTGTTGGGCCTTTTTTAAAGGAAAAATGTTTACATAAAATGTTGTTGAGCCAAAGGTAAAAGCAGGACAGATTATGCGTATCCCGCGATAGGTGTTGCACGTTTTGAAATGGATTTCTAACAGACAGGATGTAGAGTGGTTTATGTTGTTACTGCTTTAAGTGCCTGTTCAGACACTGGTTATATGTGTGTATGATGAAGAATCTCAGTGTATTCTGAAGCAGATGAGGAGAAAACACTAGTCAGAAGGGACATCAAATTGGGACCACTAATGTTTAGCAGGGTCTATGCCCTGTTTAGTCTACACTCACCATGTTACCTGCCATCTTAATGTGGACTGAAATAAACTCAGTTTCCCAAGTGGCAGAATGTAGCCAGAAAATAGAGAGTGAAAAAACACTCACTGAAAATCTACGTATTAAAATCCTTTAAAACATGGTCGATCTTTTACTTCAACCAGAGCAAAATGAGGCCCTTTCCCTTCACAGAAGCCAACATTGCTTATGCACAACTCACTAGTGCCCCACTGAAATTTTGCGTGGAAACCAGGCACTGCATACTCACAACAGCCCGACAGAAACGCCTGCTGGGCTTGTGAGCACACCTTCTGTGCATGTACAAGTGTGCTTCTGGCTCAGCAGCACGGGCTTTCCACTCTCGCTGAAGCCATGCCCTCTAACATGTGCCCGAAAGAAGATGTTTTGGAAAAAATTATCCTGCATACCTTCAGAAACACTGAGAGCATCACTTTGTATTAAGGATGTGACTACTTACGGTGTTGAGGAACAACTTACCTTGGTGAACTTTCTTTCTTCACTATATTGAGATGGAAGAGGGAAGGGGCCAGACAAACAGCTATGTTCATAGGAGTCATCTGATTCTCCTCCACAGAGGTGACATCGCTCAAGAAGCACAGCAGAGTCTGCAAAACCTCCCGGTTCTCATCAGACATCAGCATGATGGCTGCCTGCACCGCCTGCAGGCGCTGCTCCTTGGGGACGTCTGAGGAAAAGGAAGTGATGTTCAGAGGGGTCTATTGTAAAATCAGATAAGGAGCCAGCAACAAGATAGAGTTAGCACAGATATTCACACTGTGGAATTGCTTTCTGAAGAGGCGGATGCCAGAGGACGAAGGGGCAAGGACCAGATGGTTGTTGGAGGGCCATGGTATTTGCTCCTCCATCAAGCACAGATCACTTAGCCAGTGATAGACATTTCTCTGTTCGTTTGAAAGGCTGTTCCCCAAGAAAGAGACTGAACTTCATTTAAAGTTTATGAAGGGAGAGTAGTACTCAGTACTCATATCTTTAAATGGTATTTTTCAGGTTTCTTTTGTCCCCTGGGAAGACAGTTCAAAAGTCTTAGGAAATCTTCACAAAAATACTTACACTCGTGTCCTAAACCGTAAAAGAGTTTAATGATAGCAGTAATGGATATGCCTAAATAGCACCTCAGACAGATTCACTACTAAAACCACCGTAAGTTTTCTCACTTTGTACTTGGAGCCCTCCTGTGGGTATTACATTCACTCTATATAGTCGAACAGAAGAAGAACAAAAGCAGATTTACAGTAGAGGGAACAGCCAGCTTTTAAGCTCTGCCTGCTAGCCTTGTACAAGCACTTTATTTTAAAAGCTGTTAGACATGAATGACAAACTGAATACAGCCCAATGCTTCAATTTTCTAGAACTGGCAAGGCCGGGTATATCTGAGAAGTGAGAGGAGCCTTTGCTAAATCCATGCAACGTGTCTTTTCTCCCCACATAGTGTCCTGGTACTCCCTCACCTGTACAGTTGCACTGATGGGTCTGATGCATAAAGAAGATGACCAGCCGGCCCTTCAAATCATAGGTAAACATGAGGCAACTGAGAGTTTTAGGGAAATGGAGAAAGTTTTATCAATGCTATGCTATTTAGACTACGCTAATCTTCTTATCCCTGATCCTGTGTGTTATAGCAAAGCAAACCATTCTAGGTGTATGGAAAATGTCCTGGATGTATGAAAAATGTCCCGGATATATGAAAAAGACCTTCGGTAAGTCCCAGAAAATCAGAAATCCCTTGCCAATACACTAAGAGAGTAAAGATCCTTCCTAATTCCACAGTAATAATTTGTTAAAGAGGATGAAGGGGAAGAAAAACTCCCAGCTACAGATTTATTTAATTGCAGATATTATGAAATACAATTGGTATCCCAGCAATTTTCAACATTTTTCTTTCTGTGAAAGGAGTTTTGTCAGTACTGTCTAAAACAGAAAAATATATGGTTTTGGTCCCATGAAAAAAACCCACTACTACTCATTCCAAACATCTGTCTCCAGTGTCCACAGAGCTTGTATTTTCCTGTTCCCACCTTGGTTTAAAAAGACCCGTCCTCAATTCTTTCAGAAGTCCTTTAAACTACTGATGCAGTTCAAGAAAATTTTTCCTAGCACTTTTTTTTCCCTCCTCCATTCAGTGTAAAGAAGAGTTCTTCAGACTCACCACTGCAGTACAACCCAGGGTTACAGAGTTA
The DNA here is from genome assembly GCA_009769605.1 of Bucorvus abyssinicus. Taxonomy (NCBI): domain Eukaryota; kingdom Metazoa; phylum Chordata; class Aves; order Bucerotiformes; family Bucorvidae; genus Bucorvus; species Bucorvus abyssinicus. The sequence continues at coordinate 90,612,971 of CM020024.1, read as the reverse complement.
GCCCATGCACCTTCTCACAATTTTTTGTTGACTGGTAGCAATGTTTCACCGTTCAGCCTCATGGCTGTTGTGAATCCTAACACCAGGCTCCCAATGTGGAGACAGCGAGTCCTTCTGGCTACAGACCTAATAATGCCAATGACATTGAAATCTGCCATGTCTCTCTTCCTTTGTCAAGGGGGTAGTTTAGTTGCAGTCTCCCCTGTGCCAAGACAGGACATTCCCAATTTTCATCAAGCAATAGTTTAAAGGTGATTTGTTTCCAAGGACATGTACAACAGGTCCTTCTAGTGGATCACCTTCTCCTTGGCCACTTCACTATGCAAACAATCGTGATTGCCATTTTATTAGCACCAAGAATTTCTGTTGCTCTTCTGAACAAGCTCATTGATGCGTGCATAGCAGATGAGATTTCCAACTTGTAAGCAGGAAAGAACACGGGGAAATGATGATCCAGGGCAAGGCACCAACTGCTTCAGTTCATTTGTGTCCCAAGACATCATGTATGACCAAATCCGCTACAATTACTTGCGATGCTGTCTCTCACATTGGGATCATAGCATTTCTCTGCCAGCTACAGACATTGTGATATGAAATACATTAGTGACTATGCAGACAGATTTTTACAGTAAAGGGAGGAGACAAGTAACTTAGATTCTTTAGCACTGGGATTGTACAGTGTTTAAAAATGGCTTTCTATCGCTTTGGCAGCTGAAATGTCTGCAAGTGAAAAGACTAGACACAATTCTCTTTAGTGCTTCCAATTATTTGTCTTAGGCTGGCTGGGTACACTTTCCTTTATCTGCCAGAGCACCAGCTGACTGGCCTTCATAATGGACATTGTCAGGGAAAAAACCTCTAATTCCTCTGGCTTTTCAGTGTTTTCCCCCTCATTTCTCCCTCATTCTGGAGAAGAGATACACAGTCATTTCCTGATTTACAGAGATTTTCTTCATTCTGATGCACTGGAGTCTCAGATTTTGCTGAAAGACTGCTTATGCTGAAATGAAAAGAAGAAATCCTCTGGTTTTTTGCTTTCTCCATGAGATCCTTACATAAAAGCTGAGGATCTAAATGAAGGCAGCTTGTTTCTTCCATGTACATTTTATTAACTGTAATGAAAAGGCAAATAATCAAAAGTCACAGCAAGAAAGGGGACTGCACAGGCACATGTTCTCATGGTCAAGTACCACTTCTCCATGCTCAGGAATCTCATATTAAGCTGTCTGCACGGTTTAAAGAAACCTGACAAAAACTTGAGGCTTTGCACTTTTTATGTCCATGGCAGCCTGTCCTGGTGTCTTTCCAGTTGTGAGACCGATATTTTCAAAGCTTCTCAACATTTGAATGCTGTCTTCCCATTAAAATTGCTAGTATTGTGACACTGAAACCTTTAGGCAGTTCTAAAAGTCTCTTAGCGAAAGATTTTGAGGGCAGAGAGGTTCTTTTACACATCTCAGAGGTGAGCAGAAAGAATCCCACCCAGTGTTAACATGGTGGTTAACAATACATTATTATATATTAAATAACATTTTCTAATTGTTTATAATAATAAAAATATTGCAACTTACATTGGTAGATGTGTAGAAAAGTCTCTCCTAGCTTGCTTGTGAGGAGCGGTTCTGGCAAGTCCCTGAAAAATTGCTTTACCATGTCTGCCACATCATATGCCGACTGGTCTTCATAGTTGACGTTTTCTGGGGAGCTCTCATTCATCTGACGGAGGGCCTGGATTCGGGATTTCACTCCAGATTTTCGAAACAGACCCACCTAAAAAGGCACCATGTTGAATTGGGTAAAAAGAGAAGATTACTTAAAGAATATATATATATATATATATGAAAAAAATCTGTCACAGGGGACTTTGATCATGACCAAAGCTCGGGTTGCTTATTTTACTCTAGGCAAGAACAAGGAAAACGTGCAAATGTGATGACTATGACTTGCCCACCAGTCTTGCAGGCAAGTGCATACTGTCATGGCAGGACTGTAAGAGTTAATAATGCTACTGCTGTGTATCCCATCCGAGAGGGAGAGTTCAGGGCGCAAGTGGTTTCCCTGCTGCCTGAAGAGTTTAAGCAAGATGCTCAGCTGATATAGATCAGCGTGGCTTCCTTGGCTTGGGTGACTGTGGGTTTACTCCAGCTGAGCACCTGGTTCGTCATGTGTATTTGGGCATATATTTGGAAGAATAACAAGAAAAGATTATCCTTAGCTAAGTAATAAATGCTATGGCAAAAGATTTGTACATTGTGGTAGAGCTTTGAAATCAAGACCAAACCTGGTTCTTCCCCTTCCTGCTCTCTGCTTCCAGTAGTTCCCCCAGTCCGACTGAAAACCCCAGTTTGAAAGCGGGACCCACAGAGGGATTAATTGTGCAGTGTCGCTAAAATACATTTTTATCCTGTTTGCTTTCTATTCTAAAGGAAAAGATAATTCTTCAAATGACGCCTTCATGGCAGTGCTGCCCTTTTAAGTTTTTCTCACCAGTGGAATTCCCCCTGGGCGAATTCCTGAGCCTCAACCACATTATTTATTCCCAGCTGAGCTTAAAATGTTTCATTTGGGAAGTGTTAGCACTGTTTTCTTTCAGTTTTGAGGGGCAAAAGGTGAAACATTGCGAAAGACCTATGAAAGAGGTGCATTTCAGGCTTGGAATTATAGACTTCTGTTCCTCTGTGCCTGCTGTCTCGCTGGTGGTCAGTTCAGCTTTCTCCATGGTGTAGTTCACCAACAAAAATGTGTAAAGGGAAGGAAATAATGCCTTCTAGCCTTCTTCCCCTTACTTCTGCCAGCACAGAGTTCACGTAGGATCCTTCTCTTCCTAGAACACCTCCCACGCTCAACTGTATGGTATTTAGGACGTCTGTTAATTCACACTAGTTATATAAATCACACACTCTGCAGCTCTGTGAGGGGATGTATGCATTTATATGGAGATGAACTGCTACACCAGACTGGCTGTGAGGCAGCTGTTCTGCTCTGTCTTCTTGTTGAGGAATTTAGCATCACTTGTGAGCTAAATTCATGTGTAGGAAGTAGAGAATTGAAGTGTGCCCTGTGTACATCCTGGTGTACTGTATGTCTGTTCCCAGGTGAAGCTCTGCTCTTCATTCTGACAAGAGAATACAAGAAAGAGCATCTGGCTCTTTTAATGTGGTTAGCCCTTTCCCTTTCTCTTTTTCTTTTTAAATCCCTTTTTCTCTTAGAAATGTGTGCTGAAGATGCAGAAGGACACATGCTAATTCTGTAAAAAAAACTACCCTTTTGGCATGTGGTAGATAAATGTGAGATCAGGGGCTCAGTTCTCTGCTTTTGATGGAAAGTGTCCTTGCTGGTATAAAGAACCTTTAAAAACATCCAGCTAAATCTGCTTTGAGAGGTCAGACATCAAATCTCACCTGTGCGATCTCCTGCTACTCGTCATTCTCTTACTATCAATCTCTTTTTTTGTTTAATGATATTTATCCAAACTCCTATTTCCCTTTTTCTTGGAAAAAATCATAATTAATCAAAAGAAGACAGTTCACTCGATAGAAAAAGATGGTTCAGGCTCCGTTCTGCAATATTACAGACACATTCTGTAAATAAAATGGGACTATAAATCCAGTGATTTATAAGAGGTTAGTCTGGCCCAATCTCTTTATTATCCTCATGCTGTGGATCATCTGCCCTGCAAGTAGCCATATGATGCATGACAGAAATAAAGATGCGGTTGTCAAAGGCAAAGCAGTTTCTATTTCACAAGTTGAAACTGAATAATATATCCTACAAATAATGGTGAGGTTCCTCATACCATCTTAGACATTTCAGTGCCAGGAGGCAGACCTTACAATGATTTAGAGCAACCTCAACTTTCCCAATTACTGCATGCAGTAGAAGCTCCAATGCCTGTTCAAGACTAGTCTGCCTTCTGCCCTGCATGGGAGACACATAAGCAAGATGCTGGGGGAGACTGGAGGCTGCTCAGATCTCTGGCCAGGCGTTAGGAGACTGAATTAGATGGGAACAAAGTGAGTGCCTGTAAAGCACAGAGGCTGAATTGCCTGGGGATCTTTGGCCTAGAAAGGTTTTTGGTGGAAAGATATTTTAAATGGTCCCAATCTGTACTTCTCCTTCATTTTCTCTTCAGTATTTTCCTGATTCCACTCAGAGTGGAAACTCAAGCTGGGTTGAAATGGCCTTTCACTTAGCTCTGATGCTTCCGAGCAAGTAAAGGCTCCCTCCCGGAGCATATATTCGTCTGAGACTGCCCATGGACACTCCTTTTGACTGCCTCAAATCTCTCAAGAGCTCTTACTTTCTCTTTGGTTTTGCCCTCCATTTTACTTTCTCCTCCATTTATCCCTCCTCTCCTTTCTCCTTCTTCCTAATGCTCTGTTTCTTATCTGACCAGCCCATCCCTAGCCCCACATCTTCTGTTCCTCATACTTGGATTTAGATGTCAAGGTTTGATGGCTACAGGATCTCTTTACAGAGCTAAATGATAGGAAGGATCCGTGTCTTCCCCACTGGTTGTAAAGGGAGATGGTTGCCATTCACAGCAAGGCATTTAATTTTTAGACTTCCATTTTGGAGAAGATGACTGTCACCCAACCAAACAACCCGAAGAGCAACCAGAATGGTGATCGGAAAATGGAAAGATTCAGAACTGACCACTTCCACCCCTTTTGTGCGCTCACAGCTAGGAAAGCAGCAAAGTCTCCAGAGTAAAATGCTAGTTGCTCCTTTTGAACGTAGAGCTATCTAAAAGCAGTTATGAAAGAGGTCATATGACACGAGGTCAACAATAGTAGAGGATGGAACGTAATGAGCCAGGGGGGTTCTTCCAGTCCTATGCTCATAAAGATACATAACTTCATCCTTCGGGGTAGAACAGTAAAAGTATGATTGGTATGTCCCTTCTCTGTAGCTAAAGGGAATCAAAAAATCTGGAATACTTTGAGCATGAGGGTGTCCCAGCTGGCTTGTTGCAGCTAAGAACACTATAAAAGGAAACGTACCGTAATGGCTTTGGCCATGAACCCCTACTGACCTAACTCTATCTGGATATATCCGACTTAGTCAACAGAATACTTTGAATATTTTGCTGAGTATGCTCTCACTCTTGGACTTTTGTTTCTTTGCTAAGTAAATAAAACCTTTTGTACCATATCTTGTGAAACGGTGAATGCAGTTAGCCCTCAGTGGCAACAGTCAAGCATAAACAGTGACGATAAGGGTAGAAGCTGGGAGTCCTGAGCTCTTACTCAATAGACATGAAGCTCTCATGTCATTCTTTGAGGTAGGCTATTGTACACAAATCAGCAGGACTGTTACAACTACAAGAATTCAACAGAGTAGTTGGATACAAATCTCAAAATGGCAAACCATTAGTACTGGCATCAAGCTTCCAATCACCAGATGAGATCTGGGCCCAACATGAGATATAACAATCTTCAAATAATTCTGGTACTTGCTTGCTTAGGGTGACTTTTCAGAAAAAAATCAACTGAATCCCTGGAGTAATGTTCATACCTGATCTAGACAGTTGCTCCGTAAGTAGCGTAGTGCTTGCTGTATGCTCTGGGGAAGAGGCTGTCCTGTTCTCTGGACATGAACTATCAGAGGCACACCAAAGACGTTCTTGTCCTTGTAGTCAGGGACTTTCATCCTCTTCATGAACTTTGGCACGGACCTGAAAGTCGACATGAACAGGCTGCATGAAAATACCTGAGTATTTGCACAGTCTCTCTGGAGTAACACTGCTGGCAGAAATTGGTACCTGGGTCCTTTTCCACAAAGATGCTGAAACAATGTTTAATACACAATATAAGGACACTTTACAATCTGTGTAACTGGTGAATTTCTTGACAACTTTTACAACTAGATGGCCTCTGGCTCTAAGATATAGCATAACAATCTGTTCTAACAAAAAACTTCTACAATGCAGTTGTCATCCAGCTAAAGCCAACATGGTTTAAAGCATCCGTTAGGGACTCAAAGGTATGGCACAACAAAGCATAGTGGAGAGGGTATCTGAGAGAAAAGAATGTTCAGTCCTCTAACATGCTAAATGATTTTTATACTATCAGTTACATGATTTAGTATTTCTATTGACTAATAATTTGCAATAATAAATGACGGTGGGAAATCCCTATGTGCCAGAGTCATCCCAGGTGTTACATGATTTATTCTAGTTGAGTAACTTAAGTGAAGCTGGTGATCTTGCTTTCTTCCAAAAACAATGGTGAAAATGAGAACGAATTGGATTCCCTTTGCGGGAGTCTTGACTGCAGTAGAATTGAAAAAAAAAAAAAAGAAAGAAGAAAGGGATGAATATGACCTGAATGTGACAAAGATTTTTCTCGTCTGTGTGGGAAGGAGATAAAACTTGGATTAAATGACCTACTGAAGGAGTACAGCATGTAACTTTATAGCTATTTAGAGGCTCACTCTTATAAATCCTTAGAGACTGAATATACAAACTGAAGAAACATTTGTCAGGAGGGAAAAACCTCTGCACAAATCCAGAATTTGTTGTATTCTAGTCTGCTTATTTGGAGCTGGTTAAGGTGAGATTCACTTCAGCACAGACGCTGTCAGCTAGCTGCAGGGAGCTGCACCAAAGGAGAATTGCGATCTGGGGGTTCATCTTACTGAATTTTAGCTAACAGAGATTTAGAAAGAGTTAGCAGTCCAGGCTGCCTCTATACCCCCTGTGGAGTGAGGCACCTCTGAAGGGTGACCCAAACCCTCAGCCTTGGACAGAATGAGCTGTCTTTGGAGTTGCCTCTGACCACAGACAGCCAAGCCAACTTGCTCAGATTAGACTTAAAACTTTTCAGAGTGGCTGGTATCAGTGAGGTGGACCTTATATGTAGTCCCTTGTATCTGTTTTTCCATTTCTAAAGGTGAACTTGTCTTATCCAGCTCACAGCTGAATTTAGTGGGATTTTGGTGAAGTGCTTTGAACATAGAAATCACAATGTAAATGTCAAGCTTTTTGGACTTGGTGTCTCTGGGTATTAGGGAGAGTTTCTGTTATCCTTTTGATTACTTCTCAGGTACTTATAATCTCTTATCTATGCCCATTTCCATTCCAGTATACCTCAGTCTGTGTGGCCCATAAGGGTTCGCTTACTATTTATTAACCATGCAAATTTCTGTAGCCAGTTGCTACAGGAGGAGCCACAGTGCCACATTCATGTCCATCTGCCCTTCGCTCACTCTCTGAGTGACCAGGTAGCTGTTACAGCTGCTACAGCTGCAAGCTCCCTCTAATGAAGGTCCAGGACTAGGCTAAAGCTTGCATCTTTTGATCTGCAGAGAAAAGTCTCATAACTGTTCTAATCCTTCTTTTAAAGCACAAACAAACCAATATTGAATACATGGAGTATCATCATCAGCTGTTTCTTTTCGAATCACAAAACAAATTCTGGGGAAGACTTACTCTAAACTTTTCTTACTTTTAATCACTCTCTCCTACTCCTATTTATTCTTCTGGATCTGGAGTTAAAGAGGCCAGGGTTGTCTCCCTGTTAGAGAACAGGAATGAAGTCAGATCTTCAGGGTCTGTTTCTGACTTTGCCACTGAGTCTTTAGGCAGCAATGGATTAAAGGGGACAGTTTCAAATTCTATAGTTGAAGTCAATTGCTTCTCCTAATTGCATTTGCTGACTTTACCATCAGAATAACAGAATTAGGAGAAACTATTTTCTTCTAAAAATACCTCTTTTCCAGCTACTGATGGTACTCACCAGGTCCAGCCATGTTTGTTTGACATGGAGTACTTTTCCATGATGGCAGTAAGACGAAGCAGAGAGAATTTTTGCAGTAGATTCAGTTGGGCTGCTGACTGATTGCTGATGTGAAGTGATGCGATGGAGTGGCTCAGGCGATGTGAGATTTGGAAACTATGCCATCGCAATCGCCTTTAGCAAAAGAAACAATAGAAAAACCAGACAACTGCTTTAACTGGGCAGAAAAAGATGGCATATGGTAAGATAGGGCTGGGCAACAGAAAAAACATAAACACACATTATGGCTTGTGGTGTGTCAACTCAGAGGCAAATAAAATACTTTGCTCAATCTCTTTAATTCTGGAAATGCCCAAGCTTTGATTTTTTTAATGTTAGATTCACAAGTGGGTGTGGGACCTGTCTGTGTACTCAGGGCAGTAGTGCTGCCTGCTATGCCCTTTAGCCCACACATTTCCAACAGGATGTGGGAGATCCAGATTCAAACGTTCTCTCATTCAGAATTGGGATTTGATGCCAAGTCCCTCAGGTCCCAAGGGACTGGCCTGACCACCAAAGTATTTGGAGATGAGGTTCTCCAAATATCTCTATTATTAAATACTGAAGGATTTTTTGGAGAAAGGTTTGAACCCTGTGTCTCCTTGACAAAAGCTGTAACCACCAAGCTATATGGAACCACTCTCTTTACTCCAGTGCACTTTCTTTATATACTGGATACATTGGGAAAAAACTCATTTCAGTTTCTTGTTTTGCTAAACATGAATTCTGGCTCAAAACCTAAAAACTTTGGCACTGCTTATTTACTCAATAGTTTCCTCGAGTTCATTTACGTGTGATGGGGGTGAGCAAGCACGGGCAGCATTAAACCATGGCATGGCAGAATCCTCCATGCCCTCCGGAGGACGTGACAAGACTGACAGCAGATCAGAAAATACCAGGTATTTTCTCACTGCTTTTGCACGTACAAAGCACCCTACACACAGCAGGATGGATCCACAAAGGCCTTCACCCAGGACCATGCTCCCTCGACTCAACAGGAACTCATCCCTCTGACTTAAAACAGGTCTCCTAACTATTAACAAAACCCTGCTTTTCACTTTTATTAAGAAAATCATATACCATCATTTCCTCCCACCGTGTAAGGGACTGAGGGAGGACAGGGAAATTATCTTTGAGTAAAAAGGGATAAATTTTTAAAGCAGACCAGTGCATAAAAAAAGTGCACAAAGGTACTAACAAGTAAATACTGGGGTGCATGACTTAGAAGACAAATTGAAAATATATCCCACAACATGCACAGGGTCCTACTATGTAATCAGTGGATCAAGAGAGAAAAAAATGCTCTGCTTTGCTCTATTAAACCAATTCTCCATGGATTCCACACAGGAATTTCCATAGCAGGATGTCCCTCCTCCCAGGGTCTGACCCTTCCCTGGGTAGTCCTCATCCCCATACAGGATGAGAACAGCAGTAATGATACCCTGCACCTTCTGACTCCCAGGCTGAGTGCCTCTGCTTCACTGTATCTTATTTCACAGTCTATGAATTTGTGTGCAAAATTTTGCTACCTACCTGTTTGGCCTTGTAAGCGATGCTCCTACCCCAGAGTCTCTTCTGTCCCTAACACCGGTAGCTTCGGATTCATTCAGGGATGTTCCATCTCTGTCCATGTCACTTGGTGTGGTCCGGCCATCAGAGACAGAGTTTCCTTCAAAATCAAGTGTGATCTGTGTTGGCAACTGGAAAGGCAATGATGGAGATTCCCTGACAGACACATCATCAACTGGCAGGCCTGGCAACACATTCTTTGACCAGCCATCTACCACCTCCTGGAGTCCATTGACATGTTGCAAAATGTCATCTAAATGAGGAAAAAGGACGTCTTTCTCCAAGTCCAGGAGGTCCCCAGTACTAGCATACAAGTGGGAACCTGGCACATTGTCATAAATACTAATTCTGCTCTCTTTAGGACAGCAAGCCATCAATCCCGCCTCTTTTGGAGTAGAGCAGTTCTGCTTTCCCAGAGAGATGCTGCCTGTCCTCCAGTTTACACTGTTACTGTTGTCTGTAGGTGAGAGGCTTTCAATAGAAAGTGCCTTTGGGAAGGTCCCTGGTTTGTGATCCTTGGGAATATGCACAACCAAATTCTCTTGTGAATGAAACTCATTTTTGCGGTTTTGGTCCACTACTTGCCGTAAGGCCATTCCTGCCAGAACATCCAGGTCCTCCAGGTACATTCCACCTCTCTTGTTTGCTTCATGGCATTTGCGTTCCTTCAAACATGGTGTGCTCACCCCACTGCTGCTGTTTTCGGACTGACTGCTGTCACTGCTGGATTTGGCAGAAAAGGAAAGTCCTCTTTTGACTGAATCTTGTCCTAAGTTTTGGAGATCACCATTGACTATCTGCACACAGTGCATGTCTTTCAAGGATTTTGGCTCATACTGGAGAACAGGTCCACTTATCTCTAAAGGACCTGTTCTTCCTGAGCCTTTTAGTTTCCCATGCACCCCTTTTGCTTTTAGTGTTTCCATGCGTTTTAGAAAGGTTTTTGCTTTGGTTCGTGTTGGTTTCTCATTCTTCAGGCTCTCCTTAGGGGACAGGGTGGTGTTTATTGCAGTGGAGTCTTGCAGCAGTGTGCTTTCTACATCATGCTGGCCAGAGCAGTTGCAGGTCTCCCTGGCAGCGCTGCTGATGCCGGATTGACTCCTGTTGTCACTTCCCCCACTGCTCTCGCTGTGAATTGACGAGACCTCAGGTTCACTCAGATCTGTAAGGACACTCTCACTACTTGTTGTATTTTTCATTTTAATGTCCCCAGAAGATCCATGTCTGTCTGATCGGTGAAGCAAAGCATCAATGTCGTCCACCCGAGACCATCGTCTGCTGGTTCTTTGGAAAGTCCATTTATTACTGATAGCACAGAGGTCTTCTTCATCTGAATCTTCACTCTAGAAAACAGCAAGTGCCACATGTTAAAAGCAGGTGCTTTTTCTCAGTATTTGAATTCATGCGATTGTGCTGCTCCGTGTGAGCAACAGGTGGTAAAATCTCCCCGAGCTTAGTTTATGAAAGATTGGTCATCAGTCCTTTCATAACAGCCTCTTTCATTTAATTGTAAATACTACAGCAAGCATCTTAACAAGGAAGGAACAGTGGTCTGCTATATGTTAGGGAGCTCATGAGTCCCATCAGTGCCTCTCGGCTTCTGCGGGACAGACTACACGCGTACTAAACTATGCCCATAGTGACTGTTTAGAAAAAAAAAGGGAGTTGAAAGTTCCAAGTAGGGGGATCCTGACTTGCAGCGATGGTGTTAAGATTCATAAGGTAAACACCGGAAAGTAGCTGGATACTACAACAATGTGAGCTATTTAAGAACCCAAGACAGCAAATATGTGGTGCTGCACTTAATTTTGCAGTGAGAATTAAGTAAACATCTATAAATTTCACAGACCAGGCACATATAACAAGATTTATGTTTCAGGACATAACTACAGATAAATAGCCAAGACACTTAAAATAACAGTAAAAAATTAATATTTGGAGATATCACTTAGGGTGGGTCTGAGGGCAGGCAAAGGAAGGCAGCAAAGGCAGCCATGGAGGTGCGAAGAGGATGATCCAGGCTCACTCCTGGATGGGGCAGCATCTACAGTTGAAGTGAGTCTCCTACAGTGGCAACCACTATCTTGATTGACTTTGCCATAAAAAGCAACCCAAACTTGATGACCTCCAGCCTGCCCCTTTGTCTCTGCTTTCCCCTGACCTCTCCCAAGGCAGCAGCAGCCCCACAGCCCTTCCTGGTCTCATCCCCCAGCCTGGGGCACGTGGAGTTGTGCTTATGTTTAGGCAGCTCCAGGAGCTACTCTGCAATGCAGGCAAGAAATGCCTCGAAAGAAATTTGGATAAAAAAGCTCTCCCTATGACATTTTTTTCATCTGTTTGCTCAAACAAAAAAGGTACATCTTCAGCATGAGGCACGCAGTCAGTATCGAGCTCGCTGTTCTCTAAGGATGCAAAGCCCACAGCTGCTAATGAGTATCCTTCCCCTGACTTTGAACTGGGTTTATACTGCATTATTCTGGTACATTTGTTTTAAAGCAGAACAAACTAACTTCACCTACATGACATCCAAACAGCTCTTCACATTCTTGGAAGCAGTATGAAGGCAGTAAAATATGACAGGCTGTCAGACTAAAATGAGGTGCTAAGCCAGAAAGACTATTTTGGGACTGGAAAAATTCTCATTTTAAAAGACTATTATTAGAAGTATTTTTCTATGAAGTTTTGATGGTAAGTTATCTCCTATCTCTGACTAGATCTCTTCTGGCCTGTCTAATTGAAAAATTAAAACCAAATTTTACAAGAACGCCCAAAACCTTAAATAATGCAAAACCTCAAAAGATGGAGATTGGGATCAGTTGTGTGCCAGGTCTCACTAATGCCATAAGCTTCTGCCAGTTTACCACTTCAAGTCAGCCAGATGTTTTAGATCATGTCCAAACCAAAAAAAAAAAAAAAAGACAGCGATGAAATTTAAGGTTTAGTCGTTTCTCTTTTATCTGTTGTGGAGGTGTGCAGTGCTCCTGTAGCTGATGTTAGTTTACAGGAATGCATGGAGATCTTAGTTCTTCACCTAGCTAGAGAGAAAAATTAAGAAGCTAGTGGAAGCATCAGGAAAGTGGCTAGAGAAGGCTATTTCATCTCCAGGGAAGAAATGGCATATCAGACAGCTCTACCTTCATTTTAGCTCCATAGTTTGCTGAGGAAAGGACTGCACAGACTCAGGCACTTAAAAATCCATGTATTGTGGACTTAGTAGTGCCCCAAAGTGGATATTTTAAAAACCACAAGGGTATTTAATTTTAAATATTTAGTTGTGTTAATTTTATCTACAAAGCATGCCACTGCTGAAGCATTGATGACACTAGCCAACAGGATAAAAACATATTTTTTTTATTTGTTTTACATCCCAATATGCCAAAGGGACCTTAAAGAAGATTCTTGGCTGACACAAATCCCTGTAGCTGCACTGACATTACTGTATGAACTGACAGGATTTAGCCTGTATTTTCTACAAGCTGGAATCGATTAAACTAGCCAAAGTGGTAAAGACATTGTGAAAAACACCAAGAGAGAAAAATACCAATGCAGAGAACGCAGGGTAGGAGACAGAAATAAACACAAATTCAGTGGTGAATATACTTTAAATCATTTTTAAAGGAAAATAGGTTTTGATATTTTTTCTTTTAGAAAGTAGAGATGAACAGAAGTGGATATTGGTAGTAAACAAGTTTTGCCTCTCAGCACAACAAAGATAGGATTACATTCTGCCCAAGAACCACTCAGAAAGAAAACACAGAGGGTTTTCAGCATTGAAATTTGCAGCTCAATTAAAAAAAAAAAAAGTGTTTTTTTTTTTTTAAATTAGTAATGAAACATGATTGCATTTCATCAGAAGCAAAATCAGATGAAAATGAAATATCTGGATACTGAAATGCTGCCATGATGACTCACTCCAAATTTCTCTGCACTGTGAGTCCTGTGACATAATGTGCTTTTCTTTAGATGGAATCAGTAGAAATGCTGGAAGCCATGAATATCCTGAATGACCCACTGTTCTTGTTAGATATCAGAGTGCCCTGACAAACGAGATTGTCCTAAAAAAAAATGGAGAGAGCACTTTGCCAACTGACATGTCACCAGCTATAGGGACAGTGGATCAAGGGTAGGTCTGAAAGCAACAATTCATCTTACGCAAGCAGAGCAGACATCTTGGAGCAGTGACTGTATACTTCTAGTGACCTAGGGTGAAATCAAGTGCATGGCTTTGGAGCAGATTCAAAAGTCCATTTAATACCATTATGTTTGGGAAGACGAGAAGGGGCAAGTTTCTTGAGGAGTGACTGATAACATTTGCCAAAGAGAAAGAGATTTTGATTCACAGATTTGTCACAGTTGATTTAAAATAGTACAGCTTTTTGACTGAGGGTCTACTTGTCCAAGATACAGAGGGATGCTAACAAAAGGCAAAAAGTGGGTTTATTTGTGGTGGAATTCTGCCACATTTTTCCAGCTGGGGGCAGGAATTCTCATAAATCGACAGCTGCAGAAGGCAGTTAATCCAAAGGCTAATCTCTGTCTGTCGAAATCGCTTACAGACATATTTGCAACACATACACAAAGATTTCTGTATGCACCTCGATTAAGCCAGTGGGAAGACAGCAGCCCACCAAGTGAATGGTTTGGATGGGAGAGAGGGAGGTGGGGAACGCTCATGCCGTGCTGGCTTTCACAGTAACCTTGCCTGGCAGCTCACTTAGCCGTATTTTGATGAATCACTTAAGCAGCTGTGCTAGTCCTGTGCAAACCTGTTATGCTGAACCTCCAAAGCAAGATGGTTTTGCGTTTCATTGTTCAGCTCCCCACAGAGACTATAAGGAAAGGTAGTATCTACAGCAAAAAACTTTACTTGGTTCAGTGCTCGATTCCACACCAAATTTCTAGCTTTAACACTTGCATTTATATTTCCTCCTGTCAGCAGTCTCTCCTCCCTCTTCTCTCCCCCACACTGTCCCTACTTTCAGTTGTTCTGTATCTGTTATCTCAAATCTCCTTCATCCCCTCCTTGTCTACATTTTTCTGTGCTCTGCTTCTTCCTGGCCTCTTGCAGGTATGGACCCAACTAGCTTCTGTCCCCCTGAGAGAGTACCAAGCAAGGCAGTCTCACTTCCACAGCAAATTAATGGTCAGCTGCAAGGAGAGCAGCTAAGGGCTTCAATCCGTTCAGAATAGGGAGGAGTGACAGCAAAAATTAATAAAAACAAAGACAACAAGAAAATCCTCCTTCTTTGTAACCCAGCATAATCAGAAACTTAAAGAAGCAAGCAAACAAGCATACAAAGCTCACACCAAACCCGAAATACTTGTGGAAGAGAAGAAGGGCAGGAACTAAACAAAATTTCCAGAGGGCAATCAGTGTTCACCCATATGTTAGTTCTTGCAATTCTGTCTATTGTGCAGCTCCAATATCTCTGTTTGAATACAAGTACACAAACCAGACACTGCTCCAAGCAGGTCAACAACACAGTTGATTGAGTTAATTTTTGCTGAAGAACTTCAGCCTCTTCCTATATCCCCTATAAAGTTAGTGTGATTTTACTGGGATTTTACTGTTCCCTTTCTCAGGTATGATGAGGATGTTTGATGTGGAAACTGTTGGAACTTATCAAAGACAAGAAAAACCCATCAGGTCTGAAACAGTGAAGAGAAGAAGTCCCTGTGGTTCCAGTGAATGGACAAAATGCAAGATAAAGAGGATACGTACTCAGAGGAACAAATGGGCACGTGCCAAAGGCAGAAAATCTGGACATTAAAACCATTCTTTGTTCAAGTTCCCTCAAACAGTAAATAGAGTATGAATAGACTGAATTTGCAAAGACACCAGAAACGCAACTCTACGGTAGTTTTTAAAAAGCATTAGACAAACATTCAAAGGAAAGAAAAACAGACACCAAGATTTCTCAGTGTCGATGACTACCATTGTACACTACCGAGGGGCTTGGGCGAATTTTGACCAGAAAACCAAACGTTAAACAGTTAGTGCCAGGCAAGTTATAAAACTCTCAGAATCAATAGGCAGTTTCTGCAGTCCACACTGAAACCCTTTAAGCCCCATGTTAAATCCCATGTTACACAGGAGCTTGTAAGGATCACAGAGTTTATTTTCATATTCTTAACCAGGAGTAAATCAGTACAAGCAGCTTCCATTTTTTCCGAGCAGGATTTTTCCATTGTGTACTCACATGGCATTGCCAAACAAGCCAGCCTAATGAAACCGCACTGTCTTTTCACCCGCTAACTAGAACTGCACATATGTAAAGTTTTAAGTACTGTGTGTGCCCTTTTAACACATGTAGTATTGTTCTTGCTGCATTAGTCACAGTTTTTAATTCTATTTTATTTATAATTTCAAGATTCGGTGATTCACATCATCATACTTCCAGATAATGCTGACATGCATGTTCAAACTCAAATACAATTAACTTAGTTTTAAAAGTATTACTGACTTAAACGCTAAATTGGAGAGGTCTTATCACAAAAGCCAGAGCAAAGCCAGCACATTTCATGAAGTTTCCTTACCTTTTTTCTTTGGAAGTTCACATCGAGTTTCATTGAGGCGCACTTGTTCAGTGTGTTCAGTCGTCTACAGGGCAAGAAGCAAATTCAGAAGATTAGCAGCCTCTGATTAAAGTCTATGACTTTTCATAAGTTCAAAAGTTTTTCTCTTATCTACCTGTAGGGTGCCAGCTGCATACAACAGGCTTTGGAAACGATACTGGTCATATTATTCCAGGCTATAAGACCACTGTGTTAAAAGGCAATCTTAGCTTCACATTAGTTGATAGCCACGTTTTTTATACATTGCTTTTTAATTCATAGAAATTTAAGTATTTAGCAGAGGAAACAGGTATAAACAAACATGTCTGATGGACAGGAAATGGCAAGAGAAGAATGAGGTCAGTTGCCTTCTGCAGGACCGTAACATAATTGGTCTAAACCGGGGATTTCAAAGCACTGGTGAAAGCCAAAAAGAAAAGATGCAGTTCCTCACTTGAGGCAGTTAGGAGCTCCTTTAAAAAGTTGAGATAAGGAATAATTTTTAGCAGTTAGTTAAAAATTTCTCCCCAGCCAATAAATAGTTCCTCTCCCATACCTGTGGATCTTATAGACAGGTTATCACACCCAACATCTAACAAATCGAACATAATTGAATAAATATTTTTAGTTCTTTTTGGCCATGTTCATAATGATGTTACCAGGGACTCTGAAAGGCTTCTGGTCCTTAAATCCAAAGCTATCCCATGATGATAGTGGGTTGAAATGACAATCTGATAAAGATGGAAAGTGAATGTCCATGTGTCTGCAAACACGTACCCACGCGCAGAGACAGAGGACAAGAAAACATGCTCTTTCAATAGAGAACAATAGAAAACTAATTATGTTAATCATAATTAGTTTTTATTTATACTTAAAGGTCCTAATTCATGATACCATCCATCTTCTAAAAGCAGAGACTCATAGTTAAATATGTTTGACTTTGAATATTTTCTAGATTTAGGGTTAAATTTCATAAAAAGGAGAGGCAGAGTGAGCGACCCATGTGTGCACAGCAGTCTTCTCTAGGCTGACTCATCTCCTGTGTCTTTGCAGCAAATGGTCCCCCTGTTGCTTCTGCATCTCAGGAAGAGGCTGCAAATCTCCAGAATTGATAACATTTGAAATGTATTTGAAAGTCAGAAGGACACACGAAAAAAAGTATCACATCAATAATATATATATCACATAGCATAAGAACATTATGGCATTAACATATTCCGCCCTGGAACTTCTAATATTAGAAATCCTTTCAAATTGCCACCACTAATAAAGAACCAGCCCACTAAATGTGGATCTTCCTTTAAAAAAATTCCCTCATAAAATACCACCTGCTCTTCTGTAGATAAAATACTCCTCCCTAACTCAAGCCAATAAACCTGTTATGCCATACCAGAAAAGTCCTGTGCTTATCATATTAATGTGAGTATAATGCATGCACAAGCACACCCCGCATGCTTGATAGTAATGTTCTCGAAATAAATTTCAGGGTTTGTGGCTCTGTAGCTATAACTTCAGCCTTCTGCCCACAAATTCTCCTCTGGGATCACATCTACTATTGCAAAACTCATCTTTCGCTCAAACATTGAATTTCTCAACCTGAAGCTGCATTTTCTTGGGGCCCTGGGGCTGTATAATGTTCAGTATTTCTTTCCAGTGCAAAACGTTTAAATTTGTTTATTAATACCAATTCCAAATATACAGAGGCAGAGACACATTTTCAAAGGACTCCAGTCCAACTTTTTGTCCTTGGTGACAGCTTCCTCCAAGAGGTGAACCAGAGACTCTGAGCGGAGTCCCTGCACCTCTGCATTAGCTCTCCTGTGCTGAAGGGACAAGTTTGTAGCCACATTTCCACATGCTGCAGTGTGTCACATGAGTGCTCGTAGCTGAATATTTGAATCAAGCTGCTGCCGTGTCTTCACAACTTTACATGGTGAATGGCCAGACCAGGGATGGGGAAGTGCTCCCTGCTTCCTTGATCTAAATGTGTCCTGCAAGGCTGACCAGGAGACAAGCGACAGCTAAATTAATGCCCAGAGATCCTGAGAAACCACTCCCTCCTTTCAAGCTGCTCATTGCCTTCGAGAACCAAGCCATCAACTCTAGCTCTCTCACCTCCACAAGAACAGGCACTGAAGAAACTCCCCTGAGAAAAAGGTCTGTTTCCACACCAGCCCCTGGCAGGTGACCTCTGCAACTGCTTCCTCCACAGTTTATAAAAACCCTCTATACTTACTGCCTATTTGCAGTTTTAAGGAGAAGATGTAAAAGAAAATATTTTAAATACAGACACTAGGGCTCCTTCCATTCACTGTGGTGTTGCTTGTCTTCCAAAATACAGGGAGCGAGCTGCACACTTCAGGAGTGGGAAGACAAGGAAGAAACAGCCCTTGATGTACCCTTCCTGTTTGCATCCAGGTACCTCTGTATATGTCTGGCCGACTGCAGAAAGTGTCAAGGCATTTCTATTAAGAAGAGCTGCTTCTTCAGCATGCAAGGGGACAGAAAGCTAACAACATCCAAGAGAGATCATTTCAGCAGGGCCTGAGAGGTCATCTCTATAAAAGTGAATATTATTACTGAAACTGGAGCCTTGGGAAGCCACACCATGCCCTGGCTGCATTCTAACCTGGCTTTGCTGTGAAGAACCTGCTCCATCAAAAACAAAACTGCTTTTTACTGGGTGCCAGGAACCCAACCTCAGGTTTTAAATTCACTCATCTACAAAACATTGGCATGCTTTCTGGGGCTCTTCCAGTGCTGTGGAAAGACTTGCCAGTGAAATTAGAGAACTAATGATCATATATGTGAGCTTGCCTGGTACTAACAACTCCAATCAAAGCCAGTCTCTTTCAACTTCTTTTTGCCTTGTTGATGTGCCAGCAGTGGCGGAAAGCTTTTCTCATTTGCTTAAAGCTGTTAGATGACTGACAGCCAAGTCCTCACCAAATCTTTCAGAAAACAAAAAATAGAAGGCTCTGGCTACAAAAGGCTGTCACCAATGTCCCAGTCAAAGTGAAAGGAGCACTGCACTTCCACGTCACTGCTTAAAAACATGGGAAAAGACTGCCTGTTCATACCATTAACAAAACACAAAACCTGGACTTGAGAAAAGGCAGGGAAAAACACACTAAATAAACAAAAGACCGGTGGCTATATAAAAACCAAATCATCTAGGATGCATTTGAGTGCTTGTCTGGAAAGCTCTGCAGTGTTCAGGGGAAGCCTGCAAAATATTTACTACAGCAAGTGCTTCACTGAAGTTAATTTTCTTTCTTGTCCAGGCCATCACAGGTAAACACTACCCCTATGGTTTAACTCCTATCTTGATGGTGAAGCATCCTCTCTGCGCTGAAAAGTGTCCTTTGAAACAATACTTAAACACCAGCAGAGTGATTCAGTTGCCCAAATCTGGTGCTTTTTTAGATCCCCTAGAGTACCAAGCCTGGCCTTCAGCTGCTGCAAGTCCTCTTGGTCGAGCCAGCCCATAGAGATCTCAGACTGAGATATCTTAGGAGATCTAAGATGTCAATAGGCACAGATATTTAGGGCTCTGAATCCCAACTCCAGTGCTGTAATTATGAAGACTTAAGATGGAAGATCTTCAGAAGCAGAAAATCTCTGACTTTTGCATCCTGTACAGCACTAAGTAGTGTTTACAAGTAAGTATAAGCTTGTAGCAATGAAGGATCTGATCAGCTGGAAAACGTTGTGAGGTACCTGTTGTCCTGCTTGAAGAGCCATTCAGATATTAGGAAGACTACTTTGAAGTGACTTGGAGCTCCATGCATTCCCCCAGACCTGT
This sequence comes from Bucorvus abyssinicus, assembly GCA_009769605.1. Lineage (NCBI taxonomy): Eukaryota > Metazoa > Chordata > Aves > Bucerotiformes > Bucorvidae > Bucorvus > Bucorvus abyssinicus. Next base: position 90,593,264 of record CM020024.1, on the reverse strand, counting down.
GCTGCAGCTGCTTCCAAGCAGCTGGTGAGGAATGCAGCCAGGGGCACCAGCTGGTCATGCAGGAGGAGGCACCATGGGGAAGGCTAGCATGGACAGCACAGTGTCTCCTACCTCGGCAGATCTGCAAATGTCCTCTCTTATGGGTCGTGACCAGGGAAACACATTATATGGTTCCATAAACACCCCTCTGAGGGAAACACAACACTGTTTCTTTGTCTTATCATTATTTGTAGCCAAGTTTAAGTGTTGCGTAGACATGTCTAGATGGTTCCTTCTGATGCAGTCGAATTTGGGAAAAGAACATCCAGCTCCTTGTGCTGGGCTATGCTGAGGTCTGAACACTGAATAAGGGTCCTTCCAGTACTGTCAGGTCTGGTGTGCGAAGCTTGCAATGGCACGTTCCTGCTCCACTAGTTTTGTGTGCGAAGACAATACACTGTTTTCCAGTCCTATCTCTTTTTATCATGGTGGCAACTGAGTTACCTTATAGGCTACATGCTCACATGAGGTGAGTCAACTTCTCCTGAGGTCAATGGGAGCCATTCTACTGACTTCAGAGCAGGGCTTTCCATACTCCATTTGGAGAGTTGGGCTTATCTCCTAACAGCACCTAGAGCAATGTAACTGAGCAGGTGGTATTGACTATACAATCATCATTTCCAAACTCTAATGGTAGGGTGTCTCATATACAGTGACCTTTGGATTATTTACAAGCTCTGAAGAGACAATAGCTATGGAAAAATGTCTGCTGGTTGCTTGGCACAGTACAAATTCTAGGAGCTTGGTTTAGGGGCCTATGTATCAAACTTACGTATTTGTTCTTCACATTCTTAGTCACTGTATTTATGTGAATACAAAAAGTACAACATGGCTTGGCTTTTCCTTCTCACCTTCTTATCACAGTGGCCATAAAAGTTCCCAGAGCAGAGTTGGTTGGTGCTATTTTCGAAATGACACAGAGATCCAGCTATAAAATTTTAATGACCAGTTACTATTTTGGCAGGCTGACAGCATCTGCTTGCAGATTGCATGACAATTTTCTATTGTTCGTTACTCAATAAAATCTGAGTGGAATCTCTTGATAGATACGCCTCTAACCCAAAAGCCTCAAATTTGGTCTTTACTCTGCCAAATTTTCAAATGATATTGTAAACAGCAGGAGTGTTAGAATATCTCAGAAAGGTCACTGAAATCTTTTACAACAGGGAGCCTTAGGCTTTCTGACTAAAATACTACCAGCTGCCTTAAAAAAAAAAGAAAAGGTTCCTCTGCTTTTGTGCCTCATGTTGTCTTGTATACTGCAATGCCATTAAGAAAAACTATTATAAAATGACATTGAGAGTCTGACTTCAACGCATAAGAGCAGAGAAATTCAGTGTTTATGCTAGAACTATTACTGTTCAGAGCTAAAACTCTGCTCAAACTGATTATCCACTCTGGCATTCGAGCTTTAAAATTATCCTCTGAATAAAAATGAGAAACCCATTTTGTTCAGAACTGAAGGCTGAATGCGCTATTAGTCAGTGTGAAGGCTTGGTCATGCATAGATTTGAAGGCAGTTTTGGGTGTTTGAAGAATGTAAGTTTGGCTCCTGACCTGGGAATCAGTGCACACAGAAATAATAACCAATATCTTTTTAGCTTTTTCTTTCATGAAAGGGCATCACAGCCTGTGGCTTTTGTATGATATACTGGCATGGGCCTTGTAGTAATGTCACCACAGAGCAAAGCAAGGGTAGAAAACTGGCCACAGTAGGTCAGCCTAGCTGTGAGGAACTCCAGTACACTGGAAAACTTGGAAGACATTGGTTTGATAGCTAATACAGTAACAAAGGTGGTTCTGGGGGCAGTGGCTGACACTGTTTACTGTTTCTGGTGAACACAAATCTTGACATTTGGCACTGTTGCTCATTACAGGTTGGTCTCAGCTAAACGTTTGGAGCTGCTGAGTTACAGCAAATTAAGAGTCTGCAGTCTGAAAACAACCCGTACATAATACTTGTATTTCTACCTGGCTAGTATATCAGGTGTTACTACTTTTTTAGATCTAAACGGTTTTAAAACTGCCAACAAAAATGTAAGTCAACAGGTAATGTCTTTTGAATAAAATCATTTGGAAGGGTCTGTGTCTATGCTTATGTACTACAGGTCTCAGCAGTATCACTTGATGTAGGCTAATATAAGGCATTTTGTCATGAATGCATCTCTCCAGCTGCTAGTTTATTTTCCAAAACCTCATCTTTCATTAAAAGAGGGAAAACCCCTGACTTTAGCTGTTCAGCTCACAAAGAAATCCTCATTAATATAGAAACCTAGTGTAACTGTTGTAGGTGTAGCTGTGAGTCTACAGAGGGGCCGGAGGAGCAAGAAGTGAGCTGTTCCCATTTAGCTGTGTAGGTGTTGGATGCCTGGAGACTGTGATTGAAGTACTACCATTGCCAATTATTTCAGAGAAGAAATATGGGAGAGTCACAGAGCTATGCAGTGACTACACCTCACCGTTTACTCGCACAGGAAAGAGAGAGGGACAATCATCATACTTGCACTTTTCCATGGTCCTTCAGCTTCGCGGGAAAGAGCAGAGGGGAAGAGATCTTTATCTCCTACCACTTCTCAGTTCCAAAATTACAACAAAGTTTGTTTTCCACCATGCCAGACTGAAGCAGGGGGTTGCATGAATGTGTGGAAAGAAAGTTTCTCCAGGCATGGGCATAGAAATCCCTCCCACCAGACCATACTGAACTGCAATAGATCCAGTCTGCAATTATTCCGCTCCCTGGCATCCCTGAGTGCTATCACTGAAGGATCAAGGTCTGGATAAGTAGGACAAATCCTACTGATTTGTCTTCAGACAAAAAGGCTACTACACAGAGAAAATATTCTATTCCCCGTATCTGTAAGAGACAAAATGAGAAGCAATAGGTCTGGCTTGCAGCAAGGCAGTTTTAGGAAAGCGTTCTGACAGCTACACCCAGGAACTACCTGGATCCTCCAGGAAGGAGGGTATCTCCCGGGATGGAGAGATGGACTAAGATGAACTCTGTGCCAGCCCTAGTTTCTATGGTTCTCAGAAACCCTCTCCACAGTTCTCCATCTCCATCCACTGATGAATCCCTGCAATGCACAGTATGATATGTGCTGCTACAGCATATACTCTCTGATGACTTTGGCTACAGTTGCAGAAGGGGAAATAGAGTTTTGTCCAATTATCTTGATGCTGGTGTTGTGAAAGTTTCCATAACATGTAATAAAGCCTGCTTGGTTAGGGGCCAAGATGCTCCTTTGTCCTTGCTGAAGAGGAGAGGAGCAGAATCCAGCTTGAGCTAAGCACACGAGAAAAGAAGAGGGGAACAATGCTTCTGCAATGTGGTTTTGCAAACCTACCATGGAATTGCTGCTTCTTGAGTCCTGGGGGACAGTACTTGAGTAATGCAATACGATATATTCATCACAAGCAGAGTGTAAAAAGCTAGATAAACAGCAAACACAAGCCCTCTGGGAGGGGCAAACCAGTGTAAGTTGTAGCAGCTGTAGTGCTGTGGGGTTCTGGTCCCACTTCTGTGACTGGGGCCAAAAGGAGAGTACCAAGGGTATCACAGCAGCATGAAAACCACGTTTGCTGCCAGGAAAAATACTTGTTGAATTCTGTGTAATGAAGTTTCATGTTTTCTGCTGTGCTTGGATATAAGTGTCATTAATGTGCAACTCAAATGTGACTCTCATTTATTCAGGGATTGGTTGTACTACTGCTAGTTCTTTCTTAAAAGGCAGGTGTTTTAAATCCACTGTATTTGGGTCTTCTCAAATCATGTAATGTTTTCTATGAGTGTAGTGGGGTCCTACTCCAGGATTTTCCATAAGAGAAATGAATTTAGAATGGTCGCATTATAGATGCCATTGCTTAATTCACATGGACAAGCAAACATCTCAACTGCTGCTGCTTCCACTGCTATGCTAACAATAACAAATCGGCTTATGTTTTTAAACTACCAGAAAAGAAACTTCAGGTGTTCCTTACCTGCAAAGAGGTTCTACAAGGTCCTTGTCAAGAAAATCATGATCTTTCTTTACTGCAGCAATGTCAATGGGAAACTGGGAATCTGTAAGAGGAGACACAATATTAAGATGACTGCTTGTTTTTCAAATGACAATACATTGTCTGCATCTAAAATGGTTTGCATGTGCTTGTTCACTGAAATCTACTGTGGCTGATTTCTCTCAGCTCTGGTTCTGTTCCAGCTGTGTCTGTGACCCCTTCACTCCCTTTCAGTCAGTTTTTTTATTTTTCTTTTATGTTAAAGGTATAGTTGAATGTCCTGTGCACCAGAGAGAGCAAGATTATTTCGTTTTGGCTTTAACAAGATACGCACCGTTGTTAGATGTTCTTTCTATCGCCTAGCACAAATTAATGAGATCAGGGAATTACCAACACACTTTCTTCTTTCACATGAGCAACAAGGTTCTCCATTGCCATCACAGTGACTTAATGAGTTACTTGCTAGACAAACTTTTCCTATGGAACAGAAATGTTCTGCGCTTTTTGCTTTTAATACAGTTCCCAATAACAATGATTTCAGACAAAGGGTTACTCAAGTAACAGAGACAAAAAAAATGAGCTGAATTATAAGCCCCAATATTAGCTAAAATGCCAGACTAGTGTGCTGGAAGCTGCCATTTGTAATGAAAAGTGACATGTCTGCAACACATTAGTGGGCTCTGTAACAGTGGGATGGGTTCCAGCACTGTGGCTGCTCTCCAGACTGCTCTGCCATGCTTAGGTACCACAGCAGGAAGCTGGGATACAGGAACTGCAGCCAGCATTTTCAGACACTAGTGCTTAACACTGACATAATAGATGCCTGTGAAAAGAATCTTGTTTTTAGAGATGCAGACTGTCTAGGGTCTGTGTTGACTGTATGGAAACTGTGGGAGCCCAGCACAGGTTCTTTTTGGAGAGAACATCCCTTTGAGTTTGGCAGGTAGTGGGCTCTCCTTTCTCTGGGCAAGTTGGTACCTGAGATACTCGGATTACAAGGCAGTCACAAAAGTACTACTGGGCACCCAGGTATTGTGGTAGACACGTATCTGTCAGCTTTGGTCTGGCAGATCTTATTAGTCCTAGTACCTTGCTGGGATCCCGCAGAGCCAGCTAAGCATCACTGCATGGTGCTCCTAGTCCCTGGTCACCTGAGTAGCTCATCAGGAGCCAGCCAGCACCTGAGTATGGAGGGACCTCAGCTGGCCATCAGAAGCTGTGGAGGTGTCCTCGGCAACTTGGTCCCCACTGCTCTCAGCCCCATGTGAGGGGATGGATGGCATCTGAGCAGGCTCTCTGCAGAGCTAGCTCTGATCTGCAAGGTTTCTTGGCCGTTGCTATATGCATGGAGCCATGCTGCCTCCAGACCCAAGCTGGCCCTGGAAGGTGTCCAGTGGCATTTGGCGGAGCTGCGCTTCAGCTAGTAAGCCCAAGAGCGCCTGAGCTGGCTCCGTGTCTCTGGCAGACAGAATATTCAGTCTGGGAAAAATGAGGATCAGCTGCAGTTTCCCTCTCAGCATAGAGCTAGGGAGAGCAGGAAAAACCCAGCCCCAGTCCCCAAATGGCTCCTGAATGCAGCAGCAGTGCAACCACTTGCTCTGCCCTCCGGGACAGCTTCCCTGAGCATGAACTTTACAGCTAGGAAGGGGACATGGCCATTTGCCTAGAGTTAGCACCAAAATACTGTCTTTTCTTTCTTCGCAACTGGTCAAAGATACAGTTCAAATTATTCACTTTTGGTAACTTTGCAGAGTTTTCAATCTTATTTTCAGTAAGATTGTAATTTTCAGCAACTTTCAGTGCTTTCAATCTTAATTTAGACACAGTTCAGGAAGTTTAAAAAAAAAAAGAGACCTATATATTTGGATTCTTTGTACTTGTTCTTGTTAACCTTTGAGATTTACACAAACTACATCCCTCTGTTTTCTCATTTCCTATGGCTATGAGGGCAAGAACCTTACTTTTCTTTAGGCACTGGTATGACTCCAGCAGCTGAGGCTTTGTGAAGCAGCCAGCCATGGCCATAACTCAGTCAAATGTCGAGCTGGCCAACTGCAAGCTCTCCTGGCATGGGCCCAGTGCACTTTCAGTACCGCGCAAAGAGGAGAAAAACCTACTTACCCTCATAGAACTGAGCATATTGGGGAAATCCAGCTGCACGTAACCAGTCACACGCTTCCTTTGCTTCGATTTCTGAGCAGAAAGAGAAAAGACAAAAGTTCACACTTTGTTATTAGAAGTTCTTTTAATTATAAGGAAATAGCAAAGAGACTTAGTAGTAGCTGTTTGTGGCTTAAAAGTACTGTCATCACTCTGATATATCTTTTTATAGCAACAGAAAATAAAAGAGTCCCTCAAAGAAATCTATCTGCCTCCACAGGACCCTGGGGTTTGTATAGACGCTCGGTGACTGGGATGAAGTGTTTAATCATCTCCATGAAGCAGCTGATGTTGGTCAGCCAGGTTTGTTGTCCTGTGTCCTATCCTTCCCCGAGGGTAAGTTCTTGGGGAGAGGTGAAGATGAAGCAAGGTGGAAATGGGGTGACAGGGAGCATGCACTGTTTTTTCTTCTGCTCTGACATCTCTTGCAGAGGAAAGCGCCATGTTAAAGACACTGAAAGCTCTGCCAGGAAAACCCCACTGCAGGTCTAACATTACTGAAGGGACAATTGCATAGGTAGGATGCACCCTCCCTACCTTCAGCCATTTGAACTCCATTATATAGACTCACTCCACAGTCAATAGAGAGGCAGTTACTTCCAAAAGGTGATTCACTTCACCTTAAAGTAGTGTCTAAAATAGGTGGGATAAATCAACTCCTGACAAAGCTTTTCTCTTGGGGCTGCTAACAGAGAGAGGATAAACACCTACAAATATGTCTGTGCAGCTAAATAAAATAGACACAGGCAGTAGCTTCAAGCACTGGACCCCAGACTGTTCAGCCTGTAATTTTAATCCACTTCCAGGCCTGTTTTGGACTGTTTCAGTTATCTAGCAAGACAAATCTTTTCTTGAGAAGGCTAGTACTAAGCAGTGAGGAGAGGAATCAGTCTGTGTCATCTCATCCTTGGCCTTCCACTGTTTTGAAGTATGGACACAGCTGATGCTGGACAAGGTTTCCCCTTTCAAACGGCTTTCACTGCATAAGATATATCTGACCCCTATGGAAGAGGTGGGGGAACCATCAGCTGGACAAAGGACTAGTCCCTCCTTATTTTGGGGGTGACAGTAGGGATAGGTGAGCATAAGAGAATGGAAAAAGACAATTTAAGAGGGGGGCTACACAAGACCTAAGGCTTTTTGCACAGGAGAGGCAGATCCACCCTGTGCAATTACTAAAGCAGCAGAAAGTAAATGTCAGCTACACAAAAGCAGAAGGTAAATTTTTAAGTGTCTCCAGTGAAACAGACTTTCTGAACTCCAGCAGTCGCACACATGGTTTTGCACCCAATCTCTGAGATGACTGATGCAGGTTCACAGTAGGCTGCCTCAATATTTACCAAGCTCCACGGGCTCCTTCTATGGAAAGCTGTGTGCCAGGTCCAGCTCTGCCCAGCAGCTGCACCGCCTGCATGTGCAGCTGCTCCCAGAGCAACTGGAGGAACAACTGAAAACAGAGGCTCACCCAGATAAATGTGGGTTTCTGGGGAAGCCTGGGCAACATCTCCTTGCTGCCCAGATCTAGATCAGGATCTACCACTTGAACAGATTCGGTTTACAAGATTGAAGTCAAAACACGTATCTGCACCTCTTACATTTGCAAAACACGAAGGAATGGAGTTTGCAGGTGTTGAAGAAAGTAGACACTTTATCTTGCTTATTATTCAACCTGAATGAACCAGTCAAGGCTTTTGGCACATTTGTGGTTGTAAAATTGAGACAGCCATAATACAAAACCGTAAATATAAAACAAGCAATGGAACTGGAAAAAGAAAATCAGTCTCATTTCACCTTCTGCATGCTCTACCTTGCATGCAAAAAGAAAAAAAAAATCCAGTTGTAAATCTGTTTTCTACTAAAGCGATTTTTACAGAATGGAGTTGCTGGTGTGTATTTTTCCGCATGTAATCTTGTTCACTCTTTATACCCCTAATAACTTTACCCACTGAAGCTCACCATAAAACCTACTTTGAATATACTCTGCAGTATGTGACCCACACACCTTTCTGTTCCTCTAAATACCGAGTCATGCCAGCATATTTTGTTGCAGTACTCAAAATTCAGAATATGAGGTCTACGTATCAAAAGCCCAATTACCAAAGATGATTAGACAACCAGTAACAGCTCTGCAATGGCCGCAACCATTAGCAGTGCTGAAAAGGATTTACCACTGGGTCTTCATTTGCTTTGACATCAGTTCATGTCAAGGCCAGAAAAGGAGTATGAAAGTACATTCAGTTCTTTACACTGAACAAAAGAACGAGCAGCTTACAGAAAACGTGGCTCACTACTGCACATCTGTGTGCTGAAAGCACATCTCTATTATGTTCCAGTGAGACTGAATACTTTTATGAAATGCTTGGAAAAAAGACAAGTCTTTATACTTTTTTCTTTTGCTTAATTTAATCTCATGAAACACAGACGAATCAATCCCATTTCAGAATGTATTTTACAACTCAGAACAGCTGTATGTATATTCTAGCTTCATCTGGCCTAGAAGCACAACTAACACAGCCTGTGGGTGATAGAGAATGCTACCATTTAATGCTCTGATACGCTTATCATATTTCAGTGGTTTTTGCAGTTGGCTGCTCAGAGGAGCTTGCTGAGGAATCTTCCTACAGCCCAAGTGAGATCTAAAAAATCTCAAGTTGCAATGGGTGAATAATTTCAGGGAACAACCAAGGAAGTAAATCTCACCCTTTTTTGAGGTTTGATTTTGTTGGGGTTGTTTTGTTTTGTTTTGTTTTGTTTTGTTTTGTCTTTTTTGCAACAAACTGCAACCAGTCAAAAATGATTGACTGATTAACTTCTGCCTTCAAAACTTTGACTGTATCTCCTCTGTGAAGGTATGTTTGAGGAATATTCTCATTTTCTGAATGATGACCTCAAACAAACAGTTTCAGCCTTGAAGAAGGTTTGGTAAGTCAGCTTCCAGGGTACTAGGTCTTGGACACGTATCGGCAATCAGTTCCCTTGCACATCTCTCTTTCCTTTTTGGTCTTGTTCAGAAGACAGCAGAAGGGGACAAGTTCAGTGTGCTGCTGGCTCAGCCAGAAATACGACTTTGCTCATATGAGTATACTTCCACTGGCTAAAGGCACCTGTTCTAGCCATTCCCCTCTTGGCTGCTCTTACAGTTTAGGTGAAAAGGCACAACTAAGAATTCACTCGTCAGCAGACACCAAAGGTGATTTCTATTATCTCACTCTGGGCATGTAATCCAAGTGATAGTTCAGAATGCAACACAGATGCTTTCATTACTGGATATCATAATGATTAAAACATAATTTGAGATGCTCAGTTTAACCTCTTTTTCCTGTGCACATACTCTAATATTTGCTTTTTATTACTTGCTAGTTAAACATCAATGAAGACTTCCTTGAGAACGGATGAGTACAGCGCCATGCCTAAGCTGTCAATGAAGGGCTGCAGAAATACTTTTGGAAGTGTTGGTCCAGGTCTGTTCCCACGTTCAGGCTACTGCAGGAGGTCTGAACCAGCCTGCAGCAGCTGCACTGTCTTGAAGGACCTCAAAACCACATGTGCTCAATGGTGGCTCCAAGGCAGCTTGTCAACTGCACAGAGAAGGTATCCCATGCTGAGAAGAGTGCTTTTTAGAGAGGACATGGCTTGTAGTTTTGTTCTCAAGGCTGGCAGGAGCCATAGCTCCTCCCAGAAGTACATGAGCCACCACAAACCCACAAGCAGCATCTCTCTTGGCATGACCAAAATTCTGCTCACCCCAGCACACCTGATGGTGGGTTTGTCCTTATGCACTACTGTTCTGCTCTGCTGATGGAAATAAAATCAGGAATGATTTACCTACGGCTTTCCGCTTGCTTGGACAGCAATTCAGTCACAAATATTGACAAGCATCAGTATGTCTCATGGTATTTGAATTCTCAGGGTTTTTTTTTCAACTTCTAGTTGAAGCTTGACAAGAAACAAATCTCCTTTTCCATTTCACTTTTCTACCAGTAGAATTACAATTGAGATCCACACACACAAAAGCCACATTTCTGGGGAGATTAGGGTGATGATCTCCTCATGGCCTCCATATCACCCTCATCTACCAGCTCTTCCCAGGAGCTATGTCCGCAGATCCCTGTGCACAAATGCTGCTGGCTGACCTTCCTCACAGCTCAACCGAGAGGCCCCCCAGAAAAACTGATATGGTAGCCCAAAGCATATATCACACAATAGAGATTGAAGTTCAAATCTCTGATCCATTTATTTATTTACTTCAGATGTAAGTAGGGTGAAATAAGGGAGAGAGGTTCACCCAGGAACATGACAGATGTTCAGAGCACAGCTGGGACCTGGCTTTAAGCCCACCTCTAGTATTAAGCAGGTTTTACCTTGTCTCCCACAGACCATGTGGATGCTCTGGCTATTCTGGGGCTGAAATGGAGACAGTTGCTTGCAGCCTTTCTCTCTTTTTCAACACTTTCTCCGATTCTTCACAAACTTCTGTGATGGTGCCCAACACCAGAGGAAGACTCTAGCAGCTAGCTGCCACCAAATGGGCACATCCTGACTTGCCTACTCTATGCCACCTGGCTCCTTCTCCTTCCCTTCATGCCATACTGCCATGCTCCTGGCTAACCCTTCAGAGATGTAGCTCAACCCTATAAGCTGGCAGAAAATGAACCCTCCCAAACTGGAAACGGTTTGCTGTGGGATTAGCAAACTGACCACGACCCTCTAAGGGTCCTGTTTAGTTCACATTAGCTGCATTTTAACAAGCCCAAGCAAACCAAACCACTGGAACAGTCCTTCCTCAAGCAGGAGAACTGTCCAGAAGTAGTTTGAAGAAAATTGTTCTGTCAAAAAAAAATCATTCAAGGAAATTAATTGTCTAGCTTGGGACCTTATCACTGTCCATCAATATCAGTGCTAAAACCTAGCTAATACAGTTCTTTCTCTTTTCCTGTCTAGACATCAGCATTTAAATTTTTTTCTGCCTTTCTGTCACTCTCCTCTGTCTCTTCTATCTTCTGTTTCGATGTTTCTCCCTTTTTTAAAACTATATTTTTTATTTAAGATTCAGATATCCCTTTGCACAATGCAGTGAAAAAAACAGCAACTACAATAAGTAAGGTTCATAATTACCGTATCTATTGTGTTTATGTCAACTTTATGTAATAACCTTTATTATTCATCTGCCTGTAACATATCACTGATTATGCTCACTTTTTTACTCCCCCTATGTTGCTCACCACTTAAATCTAATTTACTAGACTTAAGATAAAATATCTATGTGTGTTAGAGAAAATGATTAATCAAGTCCTTGGAAAGGGGTGCATTTTACTGTGCAGCCACAACAGTGAGCTCAGTAGCCATCCCAAGCCAGCCTGTTATGTAGAAGAGGTCTCTCGGAAGAGTTGCTTGGGAGTAGATTAACAGCTTAGTTACAGCTCACAGGGTTTGCAGGTGGTTAGTCTGGTGCTATGCCTTACATGAACTTTTGCTCTTTATCTTACTCTCTCCTTCAAAAGGAGGAAAACTGTTGGGATGACAGTTTGTACTGCATCTTCTAGATCAACACCTATCTGGCATTTTAAGGTCAGTTTGGGGGCCCAGCTCAGCCTTGGGTTTAATTACACCTTTTATGCTCAGGAGCTGCTGCAGACCTGTGTGAAAGGTGAACTAGAGAATACTTCTGGGGAGGAAACATTGATCATATCTTACACCTGAGGCAAGCTCAAGGCAGCTGTAGACACTGTGTGGGAGAGCTTCAGCCTTGCCTGGCTGTCTTGATGCACCCCTTGTGCCCCATACACCTGCCATGTCACCAGTAAGCCATATCACCACCCTGATGTCTTCTCAGAAGAGCACTCATGAGGGCAGATGGAATCTGTAGGAAAGTTCAGTTCAGACTGAAGCTGTGTGAGAACACGTTTAGCGTGTTTTAGCTTCTTGCAGCACAGTCTGAGACACTTCAATGGCTGCCATTACTCTCCTGCCCCTATATCATCTCATAGTCTTTAGGATAATTATCTGTGTAACTCTTATTTTACAGATGGGGATTTAAAGCACTTCAGAAGTACCTAAGCAGGTTAGAGATAAGGTTGGTGGGAATCAGGTGCCTGGCTCCTTTAACTGTCCGTAAAAATGAGACTATGTGACTCCTCCGTTACTAATACTCTTAGAAATCTAATCTGGACAGACAAAATTCCTAATTTCTGATACCTAAACCCATCGCCCCATTGTCACTCAGCTACTACATAACACTAAAGGCTGCTAGGTTTTCACTGAATGGCATTTGCAAAGTGGCTTTGGAGCTAAGAAATTAGACTGCAGTAGGGTAAAGGTGCTAAATTCTAAAGAACAGGGAAATATCCATAAATATGAGAAAAGATAACTTTCCAAAGTCACATAGGAAATTCACAGCAAAACAGAGGCTCACATCTCTAGCTTGCAAGGAGCCGGTTAATACCTTTACCTACTAGATTATCATCTCGCTTCACTACTGCAAGCAGGTTGGTGTAGATCATGAAAAAATACAAAACTTCTCATATTCCCTAAGGAAAAAGTCCCATGCAATTTAATAAAGACAGATACAATTTTCTGTAACATTTCAGGTTGCAGTGTACCCACCAGAATTCTTTAAAAGGGAAAATTCTAAAGTTTTATTTATAGGATGGCATAAATTTTTGTGCAAAGGATATCGGTGTCTCTGAAATTATTTAGGCTTTTAGCATAATTTCCTGAGAACTCCATTTGAGAGAATGGTTTACCCCATTCCCTTTCACTCTGTAGGACTTTTCCAGAAGAATTCCAATAATGGAAAGGTAATTGCATCAGGCACCTGTAAAGTTCCTATTTATACTACAAATATATCATAAATAAAATATACCATAAGTATATAATGAATGTATATGACTTCAATACACTATGGAGCATACTCTTCAATAAATCCTGATAATAAGGTTTTCAAAAGTGGAATTTCATTGGCATTATTTTATATCATGCCATATAATTACTATTAGAGGCAACGTTATGTTTTGCAAGCAAGGAACAAATAAAGCTGTCAAAGTGTTATTTTAATAGACCTTAAGCTTTTGCAGAATATTGTGGTACTAGTAATAATACAATAAAATATGGACCCTTTAAACTACTTTGGCTAAATATAATTCAAATGTAAATAGAAAAATATCCTTTCAAGCTCATGAGTAGTTTCTTTATGTGTCATTCGTTACACTTGGTGAATAATAGTCAGATGATGTCCATTCATGCTCATGACTTCTTAGAAAGGTTCAAAGTGAGAAGCATGATTATTGATGGACATGAAAATAATCTCATATACTGAGAGATTAAAAGATTGGGACTGTTTACCTTGGAGAGCAGATGAATAAGGAAGGGTTATCATAAAAGGGTACAAAATCAGGGGTAATACAAAAATAGGAAATAGGGGATTTCTATTCACTCTACCTTGCAGCACAAGGACAGGGAGATTAATGAAAGGGGAGGAATAAAAAACAAGGAAGGAGATCTGAACTGTATTTTTTTTTAATACAATTTATAAAATTCATTGCCAAAGGACGCTGGGATTAGGAGATGAGCGGGCTCAAAACTGAGCTGAAGTTTTATCTGACTATTCACTGCTACCACCACTGATTTGGAAAAGGATTCTCCAGAATGGAAAAAATGAAACCAATCTAAAGATGGTGTTACAAAATTATTTTTTCCCAGTTAGATGACCCCTTATATAGCTTTTCCTTCTGGGCTACTGACATTTCTATTGCTCAGACATAGTCTGGGACCATATAAAAATGTTCCTTTCAACCACTAGGACAATTGTTTTGTTCCCTACTGCAACCAAATTCTGCACAGCCCAGCTGGGATACTTCTTGTCAGCCTTTTATCTTGAGCAAGGCTGCACTTTCCAAGAAGAAAGGTGTGTTATTCCAGCAAGCAGTTAGGAACCTACGTCCCGTTTGGGAGAAAGGATTATGCTGAATTCCTTTCCTAAATTCATGGATTACTGGTAAAACTCATAGGCTTGAGATTTATAGCAGGTTCATCAGGCATGAAACTTGACAGGTCTGGGAACAGTGTCTATATTAATATTTTTTATGTCTAGGTCTTATCAGAGCTAGCTGATACAACAAAATAGTTTCCCTCATGCTAATAACATGAAGGCAGCTATACAAAGAGCATCACAACTACAGGGAAAACACTAACAGTTTGCAGTGTAGGAGAGACCTTTCTACAATGTGCTTCACCCCACAAGCTCTTTAAACTGAGAGGTGACTCACAGGGGCCATTGAAGCAGCCCTAAAAACCAAGCCAGCAGGGACACAGGAACACATAAAGACCTCAGGAGCAAGAAATAACCCGAGGGACTCCCAATTCACAGTAATTAGCCTTCTAGGCAGCCATCACCATCCCTAAGAGTCTTTAGCATAAACTTGGTTCCCCAGGGAATTCTCCCTAGCAACTCCCTCTGCTGAGGTGCAGGGTGTTCAGCACAATCAGGTGCATAAACATGAGAATCCAATGAGATCTGGACACAAAGTTGTCTTAACGTTTGAAAGTCTCAGACAGAACAACTGATGCTGAAAAGTCACAACTATGTTATATGTGATAAAAATGAGATTCATGTCTTCCTTTGGGTGTTCTCTCGAGGTTTTTGGTTGCTGCTTATCATGATAATTTCTATTTACTGCTGGTTTCCCTTTCTCCTCTTCTTTCCCTGTCTTACACTCTGAAGTCACTTAAAATTAACTCTGCCATTCATTTCTCTGACATCTTTGCTACCCACTGTCTCACATGTCCACTTTGTTTTACAACCTTACCCCATGCTAAATTTTTCCTTTTTTTTTTTGTCATCTTCCTCTTAAATTCCTGAAACAGGATTTTAAATCCCTTCTAACCCCCAAAATCTCTCACTTCAAAACGATTTTTCTTCTTAGCTTACAACTGATTTGTACAATGCAGCACTTTGTGATGACACTAATAAAACGATAGCTTGCATCCCACATCTGATCTTGAGGCACTTTAAATGGTTATAAAAACTGATGTGAAAGTTATATATAGGGATCACTTCATCCCTGGGTGAAATGCAGCTGCATTAGGATGAAATGTGGCGGCTGCATAAAAGAACACTGGAGCAGTTTATGACAAGAAACAAGGAGAATACTTTACCCAGCTGAAACTACTAATGGGATTTATGAGATAGATAAAATTCAAACCATATATATTTATATTGGGAGCTGACAAGGACATCAGGCTCTCCTCCCTTTAGTCTCAGGAAAAATATTCTGGTATTGCTAATGGGCAGAAGTGATTAAGAGCTTGGTTCCTTCTACATCCTTCCCCTTTCCTATTAGGATTTATATTCCTTTTCTTGCCTTCCAACAGCTCCCATGAGGCTTGGCTCAGCACAGACTCAGAGGACAAAAGTACCACCCACCCATTCTTCAGTACCACACTGCCCTTCCCACCTATTTGGCCTGCCGTTCAAAAGCTGAGCACTACTGACTTGAGAATTAAGAGGGCTTTGATACATGAGCACTGTATGTCCACTGAAAAATGTGTTTGGATAAAGGTCCAGAAAATGTGACTCTTTAAGGGCTTTAACATAAAACATATTGTATCTTTAATGGGAAAAGAAAATAATCAAACAGGTAAAGGCATAACAATCCCAAAACTTCTGGTGACTCTTAGAGTTACTATGGGCCAAATTTTGAAAACAGACTCTTATTTTATGAGTTTCTACCTTTGGGTTCCCATGTTAAGAGATCTAGGCAGCATCTAAACGTCTACGTATCATGGACTGAAGAGTGACCTGAAGACCAAAAGATCATATTGAAAAGGGAAATGTTCAGTCCAGCTGGTATTTAGAAAACCTTCAAGTGTACGCTCTCTTGCCACCCAGATGTGCTACGAAGTGATTTTTACAATGTACCATTGACAGATCCATAACTAACAGATATTATTAATAAGCAGTCATTGAAATGTAGCTGTATGTACCTATTCATGTTATATGTTCATGTTATATATTCATGTTGTATCCATCATGTTGGGTCACTATTTTTGAAGAGTGAAAGAGCAGGTGAGTGGCCCACAGGCTGCAAAGGAGCTTTGCAGAAAAGGATCTGGGGTTTGGTGGACACCAATTTGAACATAAGGTAGCAGTGTGCCCTTCTGGCAAGAAGGCAGACAGCATGCTGATCAGCATTAGGAGAAGTGTTGCCAGCAAGTCAAGGGAGGTGATTCTACCCCTCTTCTCAGCGCTGGTGAGGCCACACCTGCTGTGCTGGGTCCAGTTCTGTGCTCCTCAGTAAAAGGAAGATACAGATTTACTGGAGTGAGTCCAGCACAGGGCTATGAAGATGATTAAGGGACTGGAGCATCTGACAGATGAGAAGAGGCTGAGAGAGCTGAGACTGTTTAGCCTGGGGAAAAGAAACGTCAGAGGATTCTCATCTATTAGTATGAATATCTGAAGGGAGGATCCAAAGAAGGCAGATCCAGGATCTTCTCAGTGGTGCCCAGTGACAGGCAAGGGGCACACAACGAAACACAGGAGGCTTTGTCTGAACATCAGGAAACACTTTTTTA
Organism: Bucorvus abyssinicus; assembly: GCA_009769605.1. Classification (NCBI taxonomy): domain Eukaryota; kingdom Metazoa; phylum Chordata; class Aves; order Bucerotiformes; family Bucorvidae; genus Bucorvus; species Bucorvus abyssinicus. The sequence goes on along the minus strand of CM020024.1, from coordinate 90,576,497 downwards.
CTGTGAGCATGACCAAGCTGGTCACATATTGTTCAGGGAGGTGGTGGAGGCTTCATCCTTGGAGATATTAAAAAGCCATCTGCACATGGTCCTGGGCAGCTGGCTGTAGGTTGCCTTGCTTGAGGGTCTGTACAAAATGACCTCCAGACAGACCTTCCTACCACAACCATTCTGTGATTCTGTGACTATTTAAGGAAATGTGTAAAAATAACCATAAAGAGACCCAACAGTGAGGAGGAAAATATCTCCACCACTAACCTCATACTTCTCCTAGTGGAGAATTTCAGATGCAGACTCTCTGTAACTCCTCTACATCCCTTTTCTTCTTGAGGAAGACTAGCACCATTGATTTTACGACCCAAAGAGTCACAGGAAGGGTAACCATAACACCAGGGAGAGGTGTAGCTAACAGGAAGTACATATGTATCAATTCCAACTGCACCATTCCTGGAAGCTTGCCATAACTTTATACTCGGAATTATAAGTGTTATTATCTTTGTACCTGGACTAAGTCTTTGATTAGATTGCTACTGCTTTAATTAAAGGAGCAGTACACTCTTCAATCTGTACACAAGGTATGTTTCTTCGGCACACATCAATTGCACGAGGTATTTTGTCTGGTACTCTGCCCTTGAGATCTGGTTTGAATCTGGATGCAGCATACAAACCCCACTGCATTCAGCTTGCAGCTACGCTCCATCCTTGCAAGGTTTTGAAAAATGTCATCTCTTGCAAAGCTTGGGGAGATTTGCAGACAGCTTGAATTCAAGCAGCATACAAGATGCATAAGGTCTCTGGAACGGCCTGACACTCAGAGGGCTCCCAAGAGGGTGTAGTGCTGGTCTGAGCATTCATTTCAGCTCTTATGGGTACTTGTAACTTCAATTAAAGACAGAGATTTAATGTCTCTGGAAGTCAGGGGTTTCAAACATCAGTGTCTTAAACTGGAGGTCAGGTTTCACACTTCAATGCCTCACTTAGTTTTTCCACAATACCCAACGTGGTTTGCATGTGTGCGGTAATGAAGTTAATTGGTCAGGCAGTAATAGGAGCTCATCAGATGAAAGACACTATGGAATGTAGGAGAATGCTTTGTGTTATAAGTTGAGTGCAAATGTAAACAATAACCCAAAAGATAGATGTCATTGTAAACTTTCTCTCTGAATTATGCAGATAAGTAGAACAAAACATAATTCCTTATCAACATATTAATTATTCTTTGATTATACACTTCATGTGCTGTAGATGTTCAAATTACATGTGGGCAATCAGATATACATCAGAGAATCTCTACCCATGCGAGGTGGTCTTCATGCTGTGAATTTCTATCAAACAATGAACATTAACATGAACGTAACTCCCCTTGGAGATAATACTTTGATGTATTACTAAAAAAGACTTCTCGGTTCATGTTTATCATAAATTAAGATTAAAGCGCTTTCTTATGGAGTTCTGTGTGAGGTGAGTAATTTGTAGTGCAAGAAACATTGATAAGATATAGCACATACTGAAGAGCTCAAGTGTTCAAACAGAAGTCCAAATCCGTGGCTTGTGCCCAGAGAATGCACTGCAAAGTGCTGAGCTCCCACCTGGTTTTACCAGTATTATCAGCTGCTATCAGCAGTGTTCTACAAGCAGACCTGCACTTAGATCCCATTGCTTCCTTATTAGCTCTTTCCATGAAAGGGCCATTGAGAAAGATGCCCTGTCTATTTCTTCTGAAAAAACTAAACCCCAAACAGCAGAATACCACTTGTTCACACAGTTTGGAAGAAGTTGTTATCTACGTACAATCCAGTAACAGAAGGGCTGGCTTTATTCTGAAAGTACAGGCAAGCGCCTTCTGATTCACAACCACAACATAATTATTATAATTGAAGTATATCAACATTATTAACATTTCATCATGCCTTGAGACTGTACTGAAAAATCATTTATAAAATGAAGGTTAACATAATTCGTAGATATCTACTTTTTATTATTATCATTATTTCTGAGAGGATTAAATGTCAAATACTCATTATCTGTTTAATGCTTCTTTCCAGCTGCTATTTACTACAGGAATATTAATAATGACAGTTGCCAGGATGTCTTCTTATGACTGTATGAAGAAATGAAAAATCAGTAAATTAATACTACGCACAAATATTATTTTCTTTAAGGGGATATTCTGAACTTGGTCCATCTTCCTTTTTGGAGTTGAATTGATCCTATGTCAGTGCCAGATGTGATGTGACCAGCTGGCTCTGCCATGAGCAGGAGTCGGACCAGACGACCACTGTTGTTTGATGGTTCTACTACTTATTGACATTATTTCAGGGACTGAAGAAATAGCATATAGGTAAATAAGTTATTGTGAACTAAATTTTACCTTCTGCTTTCACCGTGCAGTGCTGTAAAAACAGTGGAGTCACAATGTGTCTTAGCATGACCTAGTGCAGAGCCACTAATTACATGGCTGCATGCTGATCCTTATAGAGTCATGAGAAAAACAAAGAGATTAAACAGTTACTCACTTACTGAAAAAAGACAACCTTTCCCCACTCTGTTTTCACAAAGGAACCCATTTTTACGAAAGTGCCTTCCAAACACTTCTCACCAACACAAAAACAGTACTAAAGGTGGGAAAGTCAAATTAAAGGTTCTTTCTTACAGCAGCAGTGGAGCTACTGTTCGGACAGCTGTTCAGACAGTTTCCATCACCCATTACGATGGGAATTCTGTTTAGTTTTACTGAATAGATACAGATAACTTTCTACATCAGTAGAGTACACAGTGATGTACTCAAAGGCCAGAATTTTAAGGATATTTAAATTTCCTAGTTGGTAGGGTGCAGATATTTGAAGTATTTAACTCTCATTTGCCTCCTCAAGCACCTTGGATTCTGATTCACCTGATCGTGCCTTCTACTACCAGGTGGCTGCAGACATTTTCTATACACTTTGACACATATACATCTAAACGCACTTTGAAAACCCAAAGGGAAGATTACCAAGTTTTACCGATGAACTGAAATGTTTTGGATATCTGAACTAAAACATTCCCAGGACTTTTCTTCACACAAATCATCGGAGTTTTTGGTTCAGACCCCTTTGCAATGAAAGCCACAGTCCACACAGCTACAGAGCAGCGTGCAGAAATCAGGCTAAAGCAATTCCTACATGATAGCTGTACATAAACATTTATTCATTTCTACTGGAGGGAGGAAGGAACAGACAACTTGGCTATGTTGGTATAGTTATTATTTTTATCATTTTGGCTGAAGTCTCTAGTTTCCTTTCCACACGTTTTTTTATAGAAGGCCGTGGGTGTTCTATGTGCTCCTTCAAGGAGAGAACAGACTTTCAATGTACTGAAAATACCAGTTTTCCATTCTGCAGCTCACATAGGTTTGTTTCCAACTCTGAAAACCATTGTGCAAAATAACTGCTCCCTGTAACACAAAATTCTGCTGCGGCAGAAATTACACTGGGTATCCATAGTACCGACACTTCTCATTTCCTTACCCTTGTTACACTACAGAGCAAATGGAAGCCAGATTCACAGGAAACTTGTAATTACTCAACAATAATCATTGCCAGCAATAAAGCGGAGTTAGCAAAGAACTAATTAGCGCACTACCCAGGACTAATAACACTACACTTTTTTACTACTATTTTTAGCTAGCTGCTACAAGCAGGAAAGACATAAATTGCTCTTTTATCAAATAGCAAAAAAGAGCTTAGGTAAGTTAGGTGTTTGCAGTTATCACTCTATAAAGCTGGAGGCTGCCCTTCGGCTATGTGGCATATATTACTCTGGAAGAAGACAACAGGAAGGCTGGAGACCTACCAGTGCCTGCTCCCTGCCAGTCCAGGAGAATGGGTCTGTGGGGAAGACAGCGTGAGACAACAAACCCACCAAAGCGTGAACCTACAGTTTTCACGTTGATGTCTCTAGCTGGATGACAGGAGGGTTGACTCTGTCGGTGTCAGTCAAATACAGTCCCTTTCACTTTTTAACTTTCTGGCTGAATTTCAATTATTTCTTAATCTTCTAATAGTTGGTGGGAAATCAGTTGGACAGTTCCAGTTGCCATCTCACAGACGGAGTCCCTTTGCTCTGATTGCTGGAGAGCACATTCCCACTCATCTGCATTATTACTTGCCTGACTGGGTAAAGATGATTTGGTCACTAGAGAGTGCTACCAGCTAGATATTTGGAAGGCAAATGACTAATTCCTTGCTTGGCTAGACTTCTGGTGGGAAATAAGACTTAACACTTACACTTCAGTTAAAAAAAGGGAAAAATGTTCTTGCTTCCTTAGGAAGGAAAACTGTGAGACTTGATATACTGAAGTGTGGGTACTATGCTCAAAAATATGCTCCAAGTACATGAGGACCACATAGCTGCCCTGCATGAGGTGGTTTTCCTTCCTTTAGGACTTCAACAATCAGGTGGCCTGGATATCAAATAGAGAGTTTTTTAAGTGCTATTAAGGATTCGGTCCAACCCTCAGCTGAGTTCTAGACTTATTTATTTCCCAGGAGCATCCGGCCATAGACAGACACAAGACACTTGTACCTCCAGCAAACATTTCCCACTTGGGAGTTACGAGTTGTCCTAAGCCATGACCGGAGCATTCACCAGGAGATCGATGAATGTACCTCCATGCTATAGTTTGAGGTCAGTTTAGTCCAAGAGAGATGCTAGTGAAGCAAAAATAAACAAATAAAGATCATGGGTTTTTATAAAAACCAAGAAGAGTGTTGAAGTGCATGCTTGAAATATTTCCTCTGAACTCTGCTGGCACACCATTGGTTTAGCACTTGGTTGGTTGTTAACGTGTGCTACATGGATGCACCAAGGTCTGCGTATATACATTTGCCAAGCAGAATGACAGAAGCAATGTGACTATTTCTGGAAAATGAAGCGTTGCTCAGTTTCAGAATATGCTTCATAATCTTCAGCCCTCACAATGTGTCACTCATGGGCTTGCAACATATCCCCTCTGAACAGAAGCTGCTTTGTGCTCACCACTGAAGAAGCATGTGCTGTGCGAGTGCCATACTGTATTTTGGCAGAAGCTGTTAAGAAGTAAATTTACAGAGGATTAAGGAGATGGAAGGCAGCATGCCTCGCACTGTAATTCTGCAGAACATTAAAATACCCTGTTTCAAGAAGAGATGAGAGACAGCTGCTATCAAAATCTTGGGGCCTCAGGTTCAATTTGTTGGGCAAAATTTCCTTTGGGTCTTAGGGAAAGCAAACAGCATCTGCCCTTGTCAAGAAGGAGAGTGTTAGGACACCTCCCTCCTTCAGTGCCAGATGGGAGCCATCCCCATGGGCACTGGGCCACCCAGAACCACTCCAGCTGGAAACTCCCCACCGGCTGCTATGCTGCCTTCTGGATCAGCTTGGGGCCCTTCCCCGTCACCAGGTTTGCTCCACAAAGAGCACAATCCAGGGGTTGCTCTGGCTTTATGTTCCCTCAAGGCCAGGAGAATGAATGTATGTGTTGAGGACATGAGCCATTTTTGGTATAGTAATGGGATATACAGATAAACACAAAGATTGAAAATTGGTTGTGTATGCTTTGAAGGAAAAGGCAAAGTACTTTATTTTCCAAGTCTAGCCTTTTTCTAGACTTGACCTTGGTTTGCACTTTTAAGAATCTGACATTTTTTGATGGTTTTTTTTTCACTTTCAGATTTTGGCAGGGTCTATCCTCAGATATGCCAGAAGTATGATAAGTGGTTCTCCAGACAGAAACAGAAGGAAAAAGCAGGCATTTGTCTACAAAAGATGGTCTCTCCTATAGATTTCACTGTAAAAATGCCTGACTCAGTTTTCAACAGGAGAAGCCTAAATCTGACAATGAAATCTCAGCAAAACGGAAGTTAGAGATTTTAAACAACCACCTTAAGAAACCACATGTTGCTCTGAAACCACTGGCTAAAACTGAACACATGATAAAGGTATGTTGATTTAGGGCATGGGCTGTATTTTGCAGAACTTTTTTACAGTTAGAAACCCAGGACCCATGGTATCTTGTGGCCATTGCGTTACAATCTGAAAGCTCACTTACGACTGACGAATCACACTGGTGTACTGATAATTACAGTTCCTTATTTTCTGGTAGACCTTCATCTTTAAACACAAACAATAACCCAAACAAGTCAGCCTGGACTCCACAGTTTTACTTGTGCTGGAGAATATGCAGGGAAGTCAACACTGCCAAAAGGTGAAAATTATAGCTGTGATGCTCCACTGGCTCAAAACTGAGTCTACAAAGCTACTATTTGTTGAATGTATTTCGAAGTATTTCCTTCATTCATTGTTTACCGAGCTGGCCTTTCCTCATCAGGGGTAGAAAAACATAATGAATGCTTATCACCTGCAAGCTCAAATCCCCCTGGAAAGAACTTTTTCAGGAAAATGTTATTGTGGTGAGGACTTTCAGGGCATGCTGGAGTTTTCAAGTTTCTCATGATGGTTTTCATTTTTGTTCTAAATGAACAGGAAAAAACTCATCTGTCTCTCATTTGAATTCTCAGCAGACTTTAGAAAGGAAATTCCAAGCAGAAGTGTATTTCTACACCTAAAAATCCATGTGGGAACGATGCTGTATGCTTGTCTCAAACCAACAGCAATCAGGAGAACCAGAGCTAAGGCTGTGTCAGCAGCAGACCTGTTTGTCCCACACAACAGTAAGAGTCTCAGCAGAGGGACTGGTTTTATAAACCAGGCTTCCATAGGACATACCAGAAACTTGGCATTAAGCATATCATTAAATATTTAGTTGACTTATCTTCACAGCAGCCGTTTTGTCATCCATGTAGAATATTTATTTATATACATGGGGATTTCTGGATATAAAAGGTGGGTATCATCTCACCTTGAAACTATCCATCCCAGGTGCTCCTGAAGGCTATGCAGAGAAAGAGGTACTTCTGTGAAAATATTTATCTTCTCTTACAGTTAGTGCCTAAAAGAGGTAAAAAGACTTGTACCCAGAAAATGCTCATTCTTTTCTAGGGACTATACAGAGAATTGGGAAGAACAGGCATGTCAAGCTAGTGATATTTCCAGTGAGATGAAATAAATACTTTGAGGCATCTCCTGTTAATGCCCTGTGTGACTTAAGGTCACCTGTCTGCACCTGATTTTCTCCATTTGCAGTGATGGCATAAATGATCTGTATGCATGTTTGGAAAGGGATTTGAGATTTCTGCAGGAATATTCCTGTGTAGGTGCTCAGTGTTTACCACAAACAGCATGTATTGCCTCCACAAATGAATTAGCTACTTGACCTCCAAATTCACTAATCCCAAACATAAGCAAGGCAGTATGTACTTGAGTTGTTCACCCCATCTGTGTCTTATTCATCAGTTCGCCACATATCCAGAGGATATATGTATATCTCACTTACCAGAATTAAGCTACACTTACCAAGATTTCCCCTGCAGTTGATACTATACATTCTTGGTATTCAGGTTTTCTTTAAGTATCTTAAGCTTACAAAGAACTCCATGTACTTCTAATTTTTATAATTTGCTCAAAAAAATGCTTTTCTTTCCCTAAAAATGCAGGCTGTCTCTGGAGAAAGATGTTAGCTCAAAGGAAAGGGCTAGCACAGCTAGTTCTAAGTCAGATTGAGGGCTGTTCTTCCCAGACCTTCCGGGGAGGTAAGCATCTCCACTTTCCAGTGCCCTAAGAGCTCTGTTCCTAGCTCTCCTTAAACGTATCAAGTTAACTGCTTGCTCAATGCACAGCGGAGACTAATGTGAGAACTCAATGCTGGCAAAGCCTCACCAGAGGATACTTGGAATTGATGTGAAGACAATATAACTGATTTGTAGACAGACAGCTCTGCACTGTGCTCGCTGTATCAGTTTCCTACAACTGTTGCTGATTGCCTTCTTCCCTGGGCTTTTCTTCTCTTTCAGTTTAGAAACTGGGAAGAAACTTCCAATAGCAATTCATTTGTGCCATGCCTACTTGCCATGCCATGCCACATTACTACACAAATAAACAGGGAACACGATGTAACACCACAGCAGCAGATTTAACTAAGATCCAGTTGTGCTTGATGCCATCTGAATGTTCCCTTAAATGAAAATTCTTCAACAGAAAAACAAGCTCTCCCTTCACAAGTACGTACCATAACATAGGACAATGGACCATCTTTGACTTAGGACTTTGTCAGTGAGAAAGTGGCTTAGCAATGGCATTTCTCCTCCAACAGGCAGATATGCTCTCTATTATACTGTTCCTTCTGCACGGATCTGAATTTTGGGTATCCTTTAGAGATAGTATGGAGCCACTGTTTGCTAGGAACTGGTAACTTGTCCCATATCACCTCTCAAATAAATTACCTCTGCCTGAACCACCAGTGTTAGGATGAGGGGAGGATACTGGCTCTTGATTTAGATTATGGGATTGTAAGCAACTAAAATAAATAGTTCATATTTCAAGGTGCAATTTTTGAATTTAACTGTCTCACTGTTACTGTGTTCATCACAGAAGAAACTCAGTGACAGCCTGAGTAAATGCTTTGACTTGTAATACACAGTCACCTAAAAAATTAACGATGAGTTCTTTTCCCAAAAGACTTAAGGACAAACACATTTCCAACACCAGGGCCTCTGAAGAGGAAATACCTTAGGGAGAATATTGTTATTAGGTGACACTGAGCAAATGCTTAAGCAGGAGTGATTGAAGCACACTGTGTATCCTAAGGATTTAATGAGCAGCTTGAAGGAGTTGATGGCCTGAGGCATAGCCTCAGGTCATTAAACCTCAAATGGTTATTAATCCCCAGGAAATGCTTTCTGTCAAGGTCATTAATGCTATTATACAGTGAAAACTGAGGATGTATTGAGAAATTAGCATGTAGTCTGCAGGAGAAATGCTCTCAATAACCATGGGCAGGTCATTCCCAGGAGGATGCTGCAGAGTCCATGAGTCACCCAATTTTCCTGAACTTCCATGTCACTCTCTGCATCATTTCTAAGCTAAGTCGCTTTTTTGCAATGTCACTACAGGAACTTTATCATGCATTGAACACTTATATTAGCAGCTCGGGATAACTCCAAGGGATAACACTAGCTGAAGACCTTCCTGCTGAGTAGAGATATCTTAGCATATGTTTTTAGGTCAAAGTCCTGCCCTGCCATTGCCTCTTTTTTGGACAAAAATAGGAAACCTGATAGAGCTGATGTGTACACTGGTGACCATGGCATTTGACTGAAGGGTGAAACTGTACAGGTGTTAGGATCATTATCCATTTCTGAGACAAAGTATCCCTCCACCTTGCTGGCTTCAAGCAGAAATACCTGGAACCAGACCAAATATATCCACTGGTGACTGTGGGGTTAAAGACAAAAGCCTGACCAGAAGGCAGGGAAGGGCAGTAGTAGTGAGATTCCAGACTGGAGCTTGGACCCCTTCTCTGCACTGGGCACCTCATGAAGAAGGAAGCCTCAGTTTCACAGTCACTGCTATTACCTTCCCATCGAGTATGGAAAATGCTGGTGCACAGATCCCATAAATTTTTATAAGTAGAATCTACAGTTAGGCAGTTCTTTGGTGCATTTTGTGTAGTTAACAATCATGATTTGAAGTGAGACTTAGTGATTGTTTTATTTCCAGATTCTGCTGCTGGTTTATGATTTGAATTGGGCAAATCAAAGACTGTAATTCTGTTAAATTATCTCCGTGCATCAGATTTTCCGACATTAAAAGGGCTATAACCACACCTACCACGAGAGATATTTTAAACTTTGAATTAAATCTATTTAAAAGGGACCTGGAGATCTTTGGTTTCAAAACTATTATATTATAATGATCAATGCTTGAATTTTAAGGAAATGCAACCTATTGCAATCACCTAAATCTGTTCCTTCTGCTCTAAGCCAAGCAGGAAAACCAGAAAATTGTTACACAGTAGGATCATTTTGATTACATCTCTGAGGATGATTTAGCACCCCAATTATGCAGCTGTCCAAATTAAGAGAAGAACTCTTTCTTTATTAAAGAGCTTAAGGAGATTCAGAAAGCAACAGTATATTACAATAAGTAAAAAGAAAGAACAAAAGGACATCATGATCTATTTAATTCTTCTGACAATGACTGCATTAAATGATCAATGCTTAGACACACATTGCCCTTTACTGTTTGATTAAGTACCCTAACATTGACTAGCATCAGCCATGGCAACCCCACTAAATGGAATTTATGCAAATATTATTTCAATTACATGTTTCTATATAGGTGTCAGGAACACACCAATCTATCAGGAATCAGAGGGCAAATTCACTGTTATTCTTTTGTCTGACTGGCTTCCTGACAGATACGCATTGAATGAAATTGGTAAATTATTGGAGAACAGAAAAGTACTTTTACAATGTTATTAAGAAAAAACACCTTCGTATGATATGACTACAAATTTTTTGCATGTATTTGGGTCCTTGATTCCATGAAGTGCATCATATACATGTTTAGTCACTGATAGTGTAAACAATGAAGTTACAATTTTAAAATATAAAAAATGAAGTTGTACTTTAAAAATATAAATATAGCTAATATTCCTAGAAGAAAACTTTTGCTTAATTTATATGTTAAGACATCATTCCAAATACCTGAAGAAGAACTGCAGACATGTCACAGGAAAGAAAATTTTATTTGGCAATACTGGCTTAAATATGGCTGTGAATCCATAAATCAGATAAACTAAGTATTTGGGCACTAAATTATTTTTGGACTTGGAAAATTCCACCAATGCTATATTTTTATAGCAGTATGTTCCTGTAACCTAGATCACAATCAAGCTATACATTTAAAGTCGTTTTCTTCTGAAGAAAAGACAAATTTAAACTCCTGCTGTAAGGGGTCCAACTGTACGGTTTTGTGCTGTCTTGAATAAGACTACTTTCCTGAAGAGGATTTTCAACAGGTTTGTCAAAATTTTTGTGTCATCGAAATCACTGTGCCTAAGGACGCCTAACATTTATTTCCTTCCTTGCCTTGTTGGATTGTGCCATCAGGCACGCATTGTACTATTTACGTAAGAAACAGATTTGAAAAAGAACCACACATCCTTGATCTTGCCTGTAGTTTCAACAAAACAGACAATTCCCTACTGCTGGGCTCCTTTTGTCTTTCTTTTACTTGCATAAGTATACCTCTTTTTTCTGACTCTCCAACTGTTTTTTTATTGTCTTGGTTTCCACACCTATCCCACTAATGCTCAGGACACATCAGTGAGTCTCTGTCAAGTTTCACAAAATCATAGAATCGTTTTGGTTGGAAGAGACCTTTAAGATCATCGAGTCCAACCGTTCACCCTGCACTGCCACATCACCACTAAACCATGTCCCTAAGCACAACATCTACATGTCTTTTAAATACCTCCAGGGACAGGGACTCCACCACCTCCTTGTGCTCATTCCTTCATGTCCTCTGGTTACTGAGCTTAGGAAAATGTTGAACTCCACTGCCCAAGAAGGCAGTCACATTTCCTTCAGTGGATCTTATGCAAACATAGAGTGAGGTATAACTTGATAATACCACCATCTGACTCATGTACTTAGGACTGACAATAACTGTAGTCACATCCTGTAAAATGACCAGTTTAAAAAACCCAAACAAAACACTGACTTGTCTTTTTCTCCTTCCAAGAATGACCATGATAATTTTTATCTTAAAAAACCTTAATTTAAGAAGTTTAAAGTAACGATAGGAAATAAGGCCAAAGAAGAGAGTGAAAGATCATCCAATCCACTCTCTGAAAAGCTGCAGGACTAATATTTATTCTTCCTTAGAGGAATCTTGGATTTACAACAACTCTGAAAAATATATACTCCGAGATACACCCGACCAAACAGGTTGTTTTGGTCTCAGACCTGGCTAGGTGGCAAATTTACTACTCTTTGGTTAAGTAGGTGTTTTGATGATACAGTTCCAGCTCTGTTCTCACATGAAGACATTAACTCAAGCAGTGTTCAGCTGCTGTGGCTGGAATGCACTGCTTGCTTTTCCAGCCCTTGCATTTAACTACCTCTGGGTTGCCACACCTGTAGGTATTCAGCAGAAACTCAGTAAACTTCTCTTCCTGCAAACAGTATCTTATATTCCTGCTGTGCTGGCATCTCAGCATCATTTGCATCCCTGCTTTCAGAAATTATGCCATTTCATACAATGCTGCTTTCCACGGTTTTTAAGGGGTGCTGGATGAGAACCTCAGCTGCAGTGCCCAGACTGGTTAACGCTCACATCTTCTGGTGAATACAAAAGAACAGGTCTCTCCAAACTATCACAAATTTGTCTGGATGTGACACCTGCACACCTGTAAGTTTCAGAAGGCAGAAGAGCAGATTCTAGGAAAGCAAAAATACCTGTAAATGAAAAGTTAAGAATATACTTTGGGTGAAGCATGGGAGCGAGAATTGCCAACTCCATAAATAGCATTATTTATTTAACAGTATCCTGTTGGGGGGAACTATGTAACTGCAGTGACTATGAGTAACTCTGCATACTCATGTCATGATAATGTGATGGATCGTCATGAAAGTCTGCTCTTAAGAGAACAGTATTTGTGTCAGGCAAATACTGCTCTTCCAAATAGCCCAGGTTATCCTGTACATGGCACAATGAACAAAAAGAGTGTCTGACCAGCCAGGAGTATATTCTTTCAAATAAAGAAAATGCCCAAATTATAATCTTTATAAACCTCCCCAAAACAATATTTCACGGTGAACACACTCTCACTACTAATAAATAACCTGAAAAGTACATTCCTGTTTAGTATGAACGAAAATATCAGAATTTAGCCCTAAAAACTTTTGTATACAAAGCCTTATGACTACTTCACAGATAACAATGACTGCTCTTTCTCTGCTTCTGAGAAGAAATAGGCTTAAATATATATATAGCGGTTCAAAAAGATTGACAGGATTTGAAGAATCGAATCTTTCTATTTATAAACAAGACCCTACATTTAGCTGGTGTCTCTGCAATGCTCAGCATATGCAAAGTAGCAAAGAAGCATTAATTAGTATTACTTTGCTGTCGTGTTATTGTTTTTCATCAGTCTCAGAGCCTGAGCAGTAACGCTCCCCAATGACCTCATAAAGCAGCAACGGAGAGATCACACGTCTCCCAATGGCCTGCTTTTTTTCTGCTTCCTTTCCTTTAAAATATTTTAATGCTGAGGTAATAGCACAAAGAAAAGATGCTAGACAGGCTTTGAAGCAAGGCCTATCCCAAAAAACCCCCAGTGTGCAACATTTCCATTTGTATACATTGAGTGCGAGCGTTACTGAAGGCAATTCCTGTACCACTAAAGAGAGGCATATCTCCTTCCCCATTTAATACCTGTTGACTCAGTTTTATGCTTCCGTTTACAGTCTATCTTGATAGTTCACCCTATGTGCAATCAACAGAATCCGACTAGATTTTCCAGGGAATTGCATGAGAAAGATCCCCAGATGTCCTCTACTATTGTTTTCCTCTTTTTATGGTAAGGAAGGTGTCATTGTGGTCAGAAAGGAGAGAAATACAGACGCAAAAAGAACCATTTCAAAAGGCAGTCTTAGGAAAAGCTGCTATTCATCTGTCTGTCAGGGGGATCAGGTACAATTGCTCTGCTTCATTAATTTTTAATCGTATCTGGCAACCGGCCTCAAAAGTCTCCAAGACTTTATGATGCCTTGAAATGAAAAGGGCAAAACATTCTCCTCTGTCATTTTGGAAGACATCAGGGCAGTAGCAACTGTAGTAAGTGTAAAGACCCTTCCAAAGGAACCTTTAAGATCTTTGTGCTAACGGAGCTGCTCAAAGTACGGCAGTCAATCGTGAGACCAGCAGCACCAGCTCATTTTTATCACAATGATACCATACCCCTAAGGCAAATATGGCTTTCAGGAGATGAGAAAATGAGAAAGGACAGCATCACAAATGAGTCTCCAGGAAAGTTAAGATGGAAGGGTATCCTTAACTGACATATAATACGTAGCTTTACTGGTGGTTTTTACCTTGGAATTACCTAGGAATTTATTTCATAATTGTTTCATCCATAACTATACAAAATTTGTATGATATTTAAATCCCTCCTGCCAGTGTCCACCCCCTTCCTCCATCCCCCCTCCCCCCCCAATAATTTTCTACTAGAAATAGCTATAATAGGCACCAAGAATTAAAAGCACACAGTACTGGGCATTTATCTTGACTCCAAGCTGTGATATATGTAGCTTGTTGCTGTGTACATCAGAGGTGCATGCTTTCACAGTACTCATAGGGACTTCGAATAGGGACAATTCCCTTTAATAAAAAGCACAACTTGGTATATTTAGATATATTTTTAGTTTCTGACCTTATGTTTCTCCTAAAATGCTATATCCTAACCAGTCAGAATCTTTTTCTAAAAAGCAGTCTCTAGACTGCCAAATCTTACTTCCAGTAATTACTTTTCTAATATCATTGCTGCCTCCTGTCTCTGCCATTGTTTACTCAGATATGTGAATTTGACCATCTACGTTACAAAAGCTTCCAGAAGCTCGCTCACTACAGTGACCTTACAGTCATTTCTTCCTTTGTCCATTTTTGACATTTGCACTAAAATACCTAAGTAGGGAGAGTAAATAATTCATCTCAACGAGCATGTGCTACCTTGAATCAAGACTCTTCCTCTAATAATCTCCTAGAGATGATATGTTGATTCAAATAGGAAAATGTATACAAGCAATCAAATATTAAAGATGTCCTGAAAGAATTATCCCACTATAAAGACAAGTGGGCTAAGGGGGAGACACATCAGAAATATTCAAATTTTGGCTCATATTGAATATGTCCCCAACCCAAAGACATTTTGATTCAAGGTAGGTACTTGTTCATGACATCCCTTTTCAAAATCTCCTTCTCTCCTTAGGTTATGAGAGAATCTTCCTGAACTATTTTGTGACTTCAGGTGAAAACATATTACCTGTTAAATTCTCCACTCGCCCGTATTTCTTTCTGGATGAACACTCTGTACTTTGGAAACCCCTCATATCCTGACCCACACCCAGAGAAGTCACATTTTCAAAAACAACGTTTAACTTCTATCAAGTTTCTGCAGGAATAACATTAGCATTGCCTTTTTAATACTGTGATCCCTTATTCAGGAGGGTAATTTTTCTGCCAGTCTGGAAGATAAGCACTGAAGGGCTTTCAGATTAATGCTCAGGGCCTGCAGGTTAGATGTTTCTCCAGGAGCGCTCTGCTCCCTGAGGGCATGCTGTGAGATAAGGATACAGCTCTGAAAGCCCAAGATGTTGCCTTTTATTTTCTCCTTGAGAAGACCCAGTATCACTCCAGACAGACTCTGCAGTGATATCCAACAGTGCGAAAACACACTAGAAGTCTAATCTGATAAATAATAAATATGAGTATATTTTTATTACTGTTCTCACATGTCCTGCTGGGCAAAAAGCAGAGTACGCTCTCTCTCAGATTAACATTTGGGTCAAGCTCTTCAAGCAGAGATTTCTCTCCTGAAGTGTACATATTTGTACACAAATCCTACTTGGTC
The DNA here is from genome assembly GCA_009769605.1 of Bucorvus abyssinicus. Classification (NCBI taxonomy): domain Eukaryota; kingdom Metazoa; phylum Chordata; class Aves; order Bucerotiformes; family Bucorvidae; genus Bucorvus; species Bucorvus abyssinicus. The sequence continues at coordinate 90,560,947 of CM020024.1, read as the reverse complement.
CAGGAGTTGGTGCATATCAGTTGGCATGATCTGAGAACTGAGAACCGTTTTGTACAAGGACAAAGTTCCCCTCTCCAGCACAGTCTAATTCAGAACAGTCTTTGTAGACTAGACACATCATACATCAGGGTTAAAAACTTCAAGGCAATGGTGCATTTTAGGAAACTAAAACAATGTGGTTGGGTTCCTACACTGAACAGCTTCTCCCCACTGAATACTGGAGGAACTGGGGAGACCTGTCTTGACAGGCTGAAGCCAGTCTCTGGCCACTACTGTCCTAACTCCCTCTTGCAGAAGTAGTGATAGCATGAGAAGATCTAAGCCAAGACACTCTGAAGGTTTATCCAAGAGTATTATGGTGGATCACCACAGACTAAAACAGAGAAATGATTATGCAGATTCAGACTGATAAAAAAATACTAGAACAGCTTTAGGAGGAAGTTGCCTGAGGTCTGAAAGCAAAAGATAAATCCTAAACTATAAACACTTTGGTAAATACTATATAAATACTAAATAAATACGAAATACTTTTGGCACTGTAATACATTCAATTTCTGTGACTTTTTCTGAACAACTTTTGTCTATCTGATTTTCAAGAGGAAAATTAGTTTTCAAGAATAGTTGGTAGCACCTGTGGATGCCTTTCTTGAACTGTCAGTAGCTGAGTTGTCCTTGGATAGTTCAAGACAAGCTCCAAATCAATGGAAAAAACTCCTGCCCATTCATAGTTAACATTTTTTTAATTATTCTGAAGAACAAACCACATGTGTGAGCCATGATATTTTTGTAACTGTGGATTGTGAGACGCAGAAGGAGATGGGAGGCTAAACACAGCATTTATGAACTTCTGAAACTCTTTTTGACTGTACATATCCTTTAATATAGTTTGAGATGTATATGCAAGATTATTTCTCTTTTAAATGTTATTTAATAGAAGGTACATAGAGCTAATAGTACTTTTAAAGGTGCCAAAGTAGGAGATGACCAAAATAATGGTCACTTTATAGATGCAATGTGCTGATATAACATTAGCCATTTATACGCTGTATATTGTTTACTGTAACTCTTTATTTAAGCTTGATAAGCTCAGACCAAATTCATCTCTGGCTATTCATCTGCTGGGCTGAAATACATTAGAGATGAACTGCCAGGGTGAGTCCCATATTTTCCTTATGATGAGTTGCTCAACAGTTTTTCGCTATAATAATTTGAAAGATTTTATGGCAAACCTAAAAACGTATTCCTTTTACATCTGTATCCACAACACAACTCACAGAGCTCCACCTACTAATTTCCTTTTAATTTCTGCTTGTGTGACAGTATATTTGTACTATTGCTTCCTAAGGAAATAATATTCATACTACTTGTCTCTCTGAAACACCTCCCTGCACCCCAATATAATTTCATAATCTATTGTCCGGTTTCAGTCAAAGCTGACAGGAGGAGGTGGGTCTTAAAGATAGTATGTTTAGAAAAGCTGGTGTTGGGTAGAGAAAAGCAAACAAATTAGTATTCTAGTAAGGGAAAGGCATTTGTGGGGTGACCCACTTTCCATGCTGAGAAGCATCAGACAGTTGGCTAAAGAGTACATAGCACTCTGCATCAGCCACAGTGTACTTACCATTTTCCTGACAAATATTTAAGGGATGGGTGAGAGATCTGGGGAGTGGCATGGAAGAGAGGAAGAGGGAAAGTAAGGACTTGGTTTCATGAGGTGAGGGGAAGGAATCCAAATCTGTAGGGAACTAGGCTGCACTAGTGCTCAGAAAGCAATTACTTTGGCTCAGTATTACAATATTCTCAAAGATGGGAGTAAAGGTCAACCACTACTAATCACAGCAATGGGCTGCTCCAACTTTTGACAGCTCCAGACTGACTCATAGGAGGAACAAATCACTGCTGCATTCTTCGACAGTGTTGCAGGAGGAGTGACTGCATAATGTCCTCACAGCACAATGCCCTCACATTCTGCGCACAGCCCCATCCCTCCCACCCCTTCTTTCTTTAGAAACTCCAAGAGAAGAAAATGCTGAGGGGATGTGGCACAGAGCAGGAGCTCTGCAGCCTACCTCTGCCCTGAGCTATGTACTTGCCTAGGTCCAAAAAAGTTCCTAAAAGAGTCATTTGCAAGAAAGGACCTGGATACACCATGTTTCCCAGTGCTACAGTTCTATTAAGCTCCAGCACAAGTGTCCCTAGAAGAGACAACCAAACATGAGGAATTAATTACGCCCATAGAAAGCCAACAAGCAGCCAGCCATTTGCTAAGTACACATCAAGTCCAACACCACTGGAGACTCATCCCCTGTTCCACAAACCATGTCACAAACAAAGGCTGTACAAAGCCCACCTTCTACCAATACCAGCCAAAACCACGTAATGCATATACCAGGACAAAGCTTTTACTCAGCATTTTTTGTGGTGCAAAGGGAGAAACTTGTGCAAGCGTTACCATTATTCGTATTTCATTATAAACCTCAGACAAAATCAGAACCTTATAGCAGTCAGTGCTGCTCAAAAGTTCAATGACAAACAAGCTGGCGCCTTACAGAGTTAACAGTCCTCACAGACAGGCAGAAAACGAAAGGATAGGAAACAAAAGCACAGAGACTTACGGATGGTCATCCTATGAAGGGAGGAATTTCGCTCCTCTGAGTTAAATGTAGAAGATGCAATGCACTCAGACCTCCCCGCTCTGGGGTGAGTGGGTTGTTATGCAAGAGGAAGATAAGTCACATCCATCTTCAAATGAGTAAATGAACCCCAACTGCATGGAGGTGCCAGCATTTATTTCCTATTGTTTCTCTATATTCCCAATGGAAGAGATATTTACTTGAATGAGGCAGACTGAATCATCCTCGGGGGGGTGGATGGATCGAGAGGAGGGATGGATCTCCCTCCACAGGTCTTCAGTAAGCAACTGCTGCTCTCCTTAGACTGTACAAGGAATTTAAGCATCTATGACAAATGGACTGAACCATCTGCTTAACCCCAGGCACCTAAAAGCCTGAATTCAATGGACTGGATTCTCCACAAGACACACGGCCTCTCTAGCAAATGCCTGCATTTCTTGATTTTTCAGACAAATACCACGGTATTCCTAATTATAGTGGGTCTGACTTCCATCTGGAATAAATTAATGGTTTTGCTGCCAAAGACTGCTCCAGAAAACCCATGTAAAACTGCAGGATCCTTGCAAGAAAACGAGGCTCTGTGTTAGGTGGAGCCTTATTGCTAGGAAGGCCTGGAGTTGAATGTTTTAATCCGAAAGATTAAAAACATGATTTCACTTGATGGTCTCTTAACTAAGCATGGTAAACAGCCTTTAAAACCACAATCTAGTAACAGTGCCTTTGTCCCTGCTTGGCATCAATGGCAGATTCTTTCTTTTTTTTCAGAGGTATCCACAAAAATAAAACAGGATAAAACCAAAAACCAAGGGCTTTTTCAAGAGTATAACAGTTTAAGACAGAGAACAGAAGAGTGTGGGTTTTCTCTGACTGTGGACTTCTTGTGATTTCGCTGAAGATAAATATTTAGATAACAACCAATGGGATATTTAATTGTCAGGAACTATTATATTCAAAGAAAGTGCTAGATATCTTCAGACTTGTTTTTCTATGTGTGTTGACAACCCATTCCCATAATTTACACTCTGTACGACATATAAATACAATCACTGCTATAATTTGTAGATTGTTAATATTAGGACTGTAGGGATGCCTATGCTTTGAGATCTACATAAAAACAACAGCTTTTACATCAACATCTGGCTGAACTTCCATTACTTTCCCATCATTATTTATACTGCTCCTTCTCCTTGGCCTCCCTACTTTTTTCTTGTTGCTCCCCTGCTTAATTTGATCCGGGAAGCTGCACACCCTGCCTGCTCTTGGCTCCTGTGACACTCATAAAACATGAAACAAATAAACACAGGGGGAAAGGACAAAACCAAAAGCAGGAGGATAATTGGTAAATCTAACTATGTGGATCTCTCCAGCTGTGCCTGTAATCAGGCAATAGCACCATCAGAATCAAGACACGGCATCCTACATACCCTTTCCATCTTCTCACCTTGCTTGGCTTGCGTGAAAATGAAGGGTCTTCAGGTCAGGACCATGACTTCTTATGAATGTGACCAGCATTCACAGAAATAGGACTGACAATGGCACAATTGGTTCGTTAGATGCTATTGTCCTAAGCCAGAAACTAACCCTTAGACCTGACAAACCCACACTGGGTAGGACAAGAGTAAAAGATTCTTGAGTTTCAGGATCCACTCTCAGTACTATTTCAGATTTACTCTTATTTGAGGGTATGTATGTTTTCCATATCTGTTTATCTAAGTGTAAAATAAATTCTATAATAATGCTTAGTTCACAGAGATCCTGCGAAGTATTCCTAACTGGAATTTGAAATCTCTGGAGGAAATCCACCATGAAGTATCTGATAACCGGAACTGCATGGACAAAGCCTCTAGTTGGTTACCAGTGAAGCTACAGACAAAATACTAGGTTAACAGATATGGCAAAAGAACTTTAACAAGAAATGCATGTATCAGTAGATAAAATTTTTAATGACTTTATCACCACACATTTGTAAAACTTTGTTGGGTTTTGTGTACAGCCACAGAAATACCTGCAAAAGGATCAAAAGAATGTTATTTCTCATATCAGAAAAAATAATTTTACTCAGAGAATAAGAAAATGAAACCACTTCTCACAAAGAAAAATGAACTTGTAAGATGATGCAGCTCGGAAACAAATTACATATATTCTACTAATCAATAAAATACAGTTGCCAAGGCAACACTGACATCAGAAAGTGAAATACAGAGGTCCGTCTTACATAAACACATACACATACCAATACGTTATGTGAACTTTTGCAATCTAGCAGTGACTTCAAGGAAAAATATGTTTTTACAAAAGAACACATATTTTCCCAGGCTTGATAGATTCTTGTGTAAGAGCTTTTATGAGATTTTAGACAAGCTGTATTTTGTTTGGTAGTCTTTGTTCTTGTTCTTTTCTTACTGGAAACAAAGAAATGTTAGGAAAAAATTGTTTTCAATGAAAATTAATTCTCACTATTAAAGTGATTTAAAGCAGTGACAACTGGATGAGGGAAGAAACCTCTACCAAAGCATTTGAATACTGACCCTGAACATAGTTAAGGCTGAAAAGTTTGAATTTGTAGATCCTATTTGTATTATATTATGCAGATCTCAAGGGACAAATTCTGAGTACCAAGACTGTAAGCAAGAAAGGATTTTTTTTTGCACAGTACTTAAAATTCTCATGATACGTATCTTTAACTTGAAGGCTCAGTTCTGCTGCTTTATTAAACAACTATTATAATCCCACTGAGCTGAGTGGAATGAATCACAGAGCAGGATGCTATTGAGCATGACTGTAGGTAATACCAGCCAGCCCCTTCTAATCTTAATTTCACATTTAATTTGAACAGTTTGTTAAATTATTTTATAGCTCACTTACCAGACCCTCTAAGTACAAATTTAGGTTGCTGGTACAGGCTGCCTCTTTCACCATAGCTAAATAAAGCCTAGGTTTCCCAGTGATCTTCACAACTCGTTGCCCTTTTTCGCAAAAACATTGTCAATACCTGCTGGTCATAGGATACCACCTCATGGCTCCCTAAATCACTGCTCATGTTTCACCCATCTGCATGCTCAGCCACCTGGAGCTGGCAGATATTTTCCTAACTTGGACGCCATAGCAACCAGGGCTGAGGAATTAAGGCAGAACTATAGCTGTCTATTGAATTTGCTCAGGAAGCTTGGGTGGGCAACATAAATGTAATATAAATAACTAATATGAGGCATGAGGGTGTTTGACTGCTTCCTTAAAGGTCTGCCAGCATGGTCATTATCAGTTCCAGGCATTCAAGACCCTGTTTTCTGAAAGATGATTTTCAAACAATTTTTTTAATACGAACTGGTTTAGCTTTTTCAGCACATAGGTTTCCTGAAAAACTCTGATGGAGATATCCCACTGAGATCTCGGTCAGCCTGCTAATGTTCAGTTTAGTTAAAAAGTGAAGTTAACTCATTATGCAGTTGTCTGGAATGTTCTTGTAACGATAAACTTGGGGTGTTTTTACAATGAACTGAGAATATGGGCTGGTATTTTCAGCTATGTATAAGCAATTACAGTCCAAACAAAAGAGTCTTCATTCTTCATTGGGTTAAGTGATGCAAAGAGGGACTGTTATGTGTGATTACCTCTTCTATTAACTTGCATGTATAAATTAGACACGTTCCTAGAGGCCTGTGGAGATTCAATGCACTATGTAAGCACTAAATATTAACATACGTCTATATTTTGAACTCAGTGGCTCAGAAGCACAAGGGAGGTACAGGTCATTGCAGCTCTATCTACCACATTCACTCCTGGTCATGTGTGTTCCTGCAAACCAAATTAACACAACAGGTCATTAGCCACTAGTGGAGGGATGTGACAAATTAACATCTCCTGAACAATTTGCTAAACCATTCTTATGGGACAAGCGAGGGCCCATGCCCTGCTCTAGGTGTACACAAAGACACAGGAGAGACACAGAGGGAAGGAGTAATGCCTGGATGCTATGCTCCACTGTGCTGAAAAAGAAGATGCAGAGGTGCTTTTGGAGTTGGGGATTAGGGTGCAGGTATGGGGGCCTCAGGGAAACGGGCAGCAGAGAGTAGGTGCAAGCCAAAACTAAGCCAGGTGGAAACATGTTGTCTCTTTTCAACTGTACATCAGTGCTCACGACTGGCAGTTTTCATCCCTCTTCAAAGCCTGTGTTAACAAGTGCTAAAGCAAATAGTACTATTTGCCCCAAGTGACCCCAAATGGAAGAGCCATTTCCTACAGAATAGGTAAATCTAGCCTTCAATGCTCCCAGCAGTGCTCCATGAAGATGGTCCATCCACCAACCCCTTCTGCAGGACCACTAGTTCCCATTCTCCTTCTGCCCAAATTGGTGGCAGATTTCAAGAACTGAGACAGCCCTAACCAGTGATTTCACAAGACCTTCCATTTAATTTGCAATTCAGTAACACAATTCCACCTTTAAAAGACAGCGACCACTGTTTTTACCTGTAGGTGGAAGACCATCTCCACAAAAGTTCCCTTAATCAATCTTTTCTTTTTTTCTATAACATCCAGCAATTTAACAGGAGCTTTTATGTGACACAGGATGGTTATGTTTTACTGAGTCCACTTGCCTTCAGAAACAACAATACATAAACAAACCAGAGGTAATTAAGAAACAAAACAATGCTAAGGGCTTGATTTAAATATGGAAACCCCAGAATATTCAGGACTCAACCTCAGCCCATCCTGTCTGTTCCTCTGTGTAAAAATGTTCTTCAAACAGTGACTGAACTTAGCTCATCTGGATGTATTTGGTGGACGGAAACTGAGTTTTATGTAGCTCCCTTGGCTTTTATCTGCCTTCTTCAGAATCCTATTATTATTTTAACTTCACAATCACTTAATTAAAGCAATGAACTTGCCAAAAAAAAAAAAAAATTGCCTGGGTGGCCTGAATATTATACCCCCATATTCTTTATGAAGTGACCTTTCTGCTGAGTTCAAGAAACCATGCTTGATCACTAGATTTGTGTGGGAGTTTTACTTATGAGGATTATGAGTACATTACAAGCAAAGCCTATTTGATTTAAGCGTAATTTTTCACTGAAGGTACAAAACAAGCAGCCATCAACTTAATGTCACTTAATGCTGAAGGCTTTAAAGGGTCACATACAGTCATCCTTTTTATGGGACAGCTAAAATTCATGATTCTAGGTTAGGGTTATAAATGAATAAGTAAATCACTTATGCATTGCATTCAGTTGGCTCCTACTCCAAACTCATTTAGTACATAACAGCTTTACTGTTGCTGTATGTCCTGCACAGACATTCAGTGGGAGGTTTTATAATGTTCCACAGCCTACAGAGATCCCTTCTTTTTTTTTTTTTTAAAATCTAATTTTCTGTTTTTAACAATATCTGATAAGAAAACAACAGGCAGCTGTAGCTCTACCATCTGGCCTATGCTTGTCATGTACTATATGGCAAAGTAAAACAGGACAAAATTTATTAAAAAATGGGATAATGTGCAATTGTGTGTAAAATATGTTCTGAAATATTCTACCTGTAAGAAGTAGTGCTTTCAGGAAGGCACCTTTGTGGTGGCCACATAAGGATGTTTCCAGGTAATAAGACAGACTTAAGAATTGACTAATAAAAATATAAGGACTGTGTGGGCAGTAGCTGAAATGGCTGGAACCTGAGCACACTATCCCACAGAACCTTACAGAAGACAAAGGGTCAGCGGCTGGCAGTCCCCAAACGTGGTCCAAATTACCAGGCGAATGCAGTCCCACTGGATGGAAGAACACTTTTTTCCCATCGTGCCCAAATGTAAGATTAAAGGAAGACACTGGACTTAATACTGGATCTGTTTACCAGCACAATCTCATTAAGAGTCATCTCAATGAGGAATACCGTCCCCCTCAAGGCCCCATGATTAAGGCAGATCTAAAAAAGTTATCAGGGCTCTAGATTCGTTCTGTGTCTTAAGGCAGCTCAAAGGCATACCCAAGGAAAAGAACTGGTACCTTCACCTGGAACTGCCCTCCTGAATTAGATCTACCAGAAAGCACGAAAGGCTCAAACTCAATTAATCAAGAGCAAAACCAGTTATCCCTCTGGGAGAGTCCCAACAAGAAACTGTTCTGTGGGAGGATAACCAAAACATGTAGTGGCTAAAAAGGAGGCTAAGAAAATTAAGAAAGTAGAAAAGATTATGATTAATCTAAATTCCTGTAAACTTACAAATCAGAGGTCAACACGTGAGTAACAAAGAGGTGTCTGATAGCCATAAGCACATCCTCAACAAATAGACACAGAAAATGAGCGTGCATCAAGACAACACAACGAGCAGCGAAGCCAAAGAACCTGAGCGGGCTGAACAACACCGCAGGGCCATAGTACAGGATGCTGTTCAGAAGGAGGGAGATGTTGGGTTTATTTTTGGGCTACTGTTCCAAGTGCCATGTTTAATAGCTCCTACCGATCTGATAAAAATACTTGATAAACATGTGAAGCTCCCTTTGCAGTTGGGGTAAAATAGAAGATCTTTCTTTCTTTCCCACTCTGTCAGTGAAAAATGTCTTGCCTGTACTATATGGTTATGTCTGGGAACCTGGACGTCACGGGAGAGACACAATAGTTTTCCCTTTCTCCAGGTTTGTTATGTGACCCCGCATTGGACTTGTCATTGTAACTATTAGTAGAAGACCCTGCGAAGATATTGAAGGGTCAACTGAAAAATCCATTTTCTCCCATTTTTGTAAACCTTAACACAGTAGCAGCGTACTGACTAGGGAATGTATCCCCCACTCTTGTTTCATCATATGAAAATGTTGGCACTGATTCCCAGCAACATAAAAGAAAATGTCTGTAGATATGCCTGGTATATAACAAGAGACTGTCATGCCATGACGTGCGACTAATTGATTTGAAGACAAACACCTTGACAGACAGGCAGGCAGAGCACACACAAAAATAATAGTAAGGTAAAGACAAGACACTGATCCCTGTTGTATCTACTATGTTTGACAAGCTCTTTATTCCTTACAAATAAAGAAACACCAGGAATTGTGACTATTTTAGTAACAAATGTCAGAAGAAAACTATTTCATCATCCTAGTATACAGACCTTATGCGTGAAAGAAGGATGAGTTATTTCAGCAAGACTTTTCCCCCAGAACTTTCACAAATTCTTTCCTCCCTCTTCAATAACAGCACCCACCATCAGCCAAGCTATCGGCAGGCTACCGAGACCTGTACCCATTTCTGTACCCTTCAGACCTCTGTAAATCATAATTTTCAATATGTGCCTGGTGCTACTGGAAGCAGAATCCACAATTTGCAGTTCACAGAGCCAGAAAGAAGCAGCAAACCTTTGTCTGTGAGAGTAGTAGCAAAAAAGCTAAAGCAGTAATAGGACATATCAGGCTGCCCAGCCCTCTCAGAAGGTGCCAACAACCCTCAACAGACCAGGATGTCAGGATAACATATAAAAATCCACTTTTTTTTTTCCAGTTGTCCCCTCCATCAGTCACCGTGCCCCCTTTCTCTAAGTAAATGAAATCAATCAGCAGGGATTTCTGTAAAATACATAAAACAGTCATCTTCCAGACTCTACCAGAAGATAAATGGTTCCAGACATTGGACTGCAGCCATTTTCCCACACATGCTACAGTGTTTTGTCATCCATATTGGGCCATAATAGTGAGTGGGTCTTGGTTTTGTGTTTTTTTTTCTCAGTCAGCAGCCAATGCTTCTGCTTCTAACTCGTATATTAAAACCACTGCAACAAGAGTAATTTTTCTGTACAATTTGTAATAGAAGAGTTTCGTTCCCAATAATACAGTCTGGAGTCTTGTACAGAACTTTGACCGTTTTCTGCTACAACTAATATTGCCTTATTGCTCCCTGCTGGATCTTCACAAACCTTTTGGGGATTAAAGCATATCACCCCAAATACAAGCCACTGAACTGAAATAAGCATGAAACGATGAGAACTGTAAACCTCATCTGAGAACCTGCTCACAAGAAATAATAGGATTGCTTACAACATCTCACACTGGATTTTGTGCTAGTTCCAAAGAAGGATACAAATACATGACAAAAGATGCATCACAATGTGAGTTTACAATTAATTTTAACGTATTTTAAAGCATGTCTTTAATAATCTGTTAACATAAAATGCACTTTGGAAAGAACCATGAGGCTTTTTCATTATTAAGAAATGTGCAACCAAATTCTATCCTTAATTAAATCAGGAGTAATTTTATTAACTGCAGTACGCTTAAACCTGACTTACATCAGTGTAAGTGAGGGTAGGATTTAGCCCCAGGGTGTTTATATACTGTAGTTCCAGTTAGTTTAGATCTATTTGGGTGGGAACTCCTTTCCCCTTTCCAGAAAAAATATTCTTGCCTACCCTTTTTCACCTTGCAACTGGGGCCAAAGCAGTATTTTCTTCTAAAATATTTTTCAGAAAGTTTATGAACAAATCTTATCCTCAACAGGAGATGACCTTATTAAACAAAACCACCCTCTGAAGTGATGGACACCAGCAGTTTTAAAGTTTGTTCACAAGTTTTTAAACAAGCCACCTCAAACAGATAAGGTTATTCACATCTTAAAAATAAACAGAAAACCTTTAAGTAAAAGCTATTTTATAAAGGACCTACTTAATGTCTGTTTTCAAAGCTAAAAGTCCTTCCAAACACTGCTAACTGCTGTATTAAACATCCCTGCTACAGAATAGAAACTTACTGTCCACAGATATCCTTGGGCTTCACTGTATCTTTGAACCAAAATCACTTTCTTCTGTACTTCATCTTCTGCTCTCTTGAAATCGGATTCCCAGTTCCTGACAGATGGCTCCTCTGTCACCGAGTGCTGCTTCCGCCTCCTTATTGCTGCCAGCTAATACTTCCACGATGCTTAGCTGTTGTCTGCGGAGCTGTGCTCTACATCATTTCTACTCTGATCAATGTTCTGCTTGGTTTTAGGTTGGTTTCTAGTCCCGCCTCCTGCTCTTGAAGAAACGAAAACTCACAGCTGGATTTTCTATAAATCATCCCTTTTAACAGTGGCTGAGCAAGTATGGCAAATACTACAGCTAAGACCTGCTGCTCTATTTGAAACTTCAAAAACAATTCCTCATCTTAATGATGCACACATGAAAGTTAATCATGTACTAAAATCACTAATACTGAAATATAGTGGCCAGATAATTGTGACCTTCAGGGCTTAGAAGCTGATTAATGTAATACAAAACTCCCCTCTGTTCCAGAGGGGGAATATGGTAAAACATACTGCCTCAGCGAACTCCTTTATACAGGGTTTTGCTTTGAACAGGAGCTTGTCATTCTTACAAAGATAAATTTACATTCGCAATACAGAGCTTTTTGACAGACTAACCCAGCGTACATACTGTTTAGGCTAGCAGCCCTAAGCTTGAAAGAGCGTTTACCTCTGTAGCAGCTCTTTTGAAGTGTGGGCAGGAAATACTTTTATTTTCTGCACAGCACTAAGTGCACTATATAGCGCTGAATTCATTATCATGTTTAACAAAGCGTGGAGTACAAAAGCAAGGTGGTACCATAAAACCAGCACTATGAACTTTGTTCCCATGAATAGAGCAAAACAGAGCCGAGTTTCTGTAAACTGTAAATTGTTTTAATCCTCCACCCCCCAGATCTTCTTAAGAAACTGTGCTGTGGAAATTAGAAATGACTGGGCAGATCTGGATACAATCTGAATGGGCTGCAAAATCCTGTGGTTCTTGGGTTTTTCTATGGTGAGAGACGCAACCCAGCTGAAAGTGTCAGCAGGGCAAAAACTGACTCCTTTCTCACTAACGGTTGATCATGTCCTGGTGGCAGACATGGTCCCCTGACTGCTGCTCATGCTGCACTACAGCCAAGCTGCTGCCTTAGGCTCCCTGAAGCCCCCCCTCACATTTCAGCTCTGCCAGCAGCTCAAAGAAGGGTGCAAGAGCAGCGTGTGCCTGGAGTGGCTTTTCCCCAGTTGTGCCACTCAGCTTCCAGCAAGGAGGAACCTGGGGGCTTCCCTGGCCAGCTGCTGGAGCTGGACTACTGCATCACTAGTCTTGTATGAGTGGATCGCATCCCCTTTTGAAGTCTCTTCAACCCAACCCTAAAGCGTTCCCAAAGCATAGTGGAAAAACACCAAAAAAAGCACTTCTGTCTGCTTACACCAACTTTCTAACCACTTCATTACATGCCCTGCAGTTCACCCAAGTTCCACACGATAGATGACTTCATGGGCTTCGTCAGATCCCATTTAACCCTCTTTTTTTCCTAAGCTGAAGAATCTCATCTGTTTCATGCCAGGGTTTTTTTTTTTTTTTATGTTTTTGTTAGCTTTGCTGCCCATCCCTGTATGTACTACTGCTCCCATAAGCAATGCAGTTAGCCCTTCAGTTCACATGGCAGAAGCTGCTGTTCCAGCATCTGAGCTCAAGCCTTGCTCCCAGTCTGTGACTGTTATTTGTGAAAATGGGAAAATAGCCTCATTTTCTTTGCTTACAGTTTTGCAGACAGTAACTGAGGACATCATCTTGCCATCTGAAAGCTCTCCGTAACTACCACACAACTGGCCTCCATGCAAGAATTTGAGAACAACTACAACAGACTAATTTCCAAATGCTTACTAGCCAGGCAGCCTAGGAGAAAGCGTCAATGGATTAAGTAGCCAGGAATGGTCTGAGCTGAGGGCAGTGCTGATCTGATGCAGCTACTACTTTCCTAACCAGCAGCTGTAAAGCTCAGGTCCTGGGCTTCCATCCAAGCAACTGTGACTCAGATTTGAAGTGCTGCAACGACAGTGCTCTCCTGCGGATGCACTGGTTGATCACTGCCAGTAACTCGATGATGGAGAGTGAAACGAGCAGGGGAGAAGCACCATCCCTGCACACGATCCAAACATGTAATAGCAAATATAATAAATCTGCTTTCCAGGTGCTGCTCTACATTCAATACTTATCAGCTGTCAAAAAACTCATGACTGATTAAAATTGCTTGCTTGACCTTTAAAATGTACTTGAAAATCCATAAATAAGACCAATCGGTAAGTAGTACATACCTATTTGAATAATGACATAATTCTGAATCTCTAGCAAAGGCTGTTAAGAGGAGATTAAAGGCTCAGTACCACAGTGTGTCATGCACTGTATGAACCCAGGACAGTGATCTTCCAAGGACTTTTACGCAGCATTTTGTCTCCTGCTTGGAGTAATGTTTATGGCACATAGGGCAAGATGTGCTTTTTCTCTTCCCTGAGACTGTTGACCATCACCTGAATAACAAGGGTAAAAAGCCTGCTGCAGGTGAAAAGAAAAATATTTACTCTGCTTCATCCTCCGTGTGCTTCGGTTCCACACAGTGCACTGAGTTCCTTGGGGATGAATGGGAAGATCTGCTCCCACCACTAGTGAGCATTCAATTCACAAGCTCAAACTAGAGTAAATCCACAATAAAGCTTCAAAATGTGGTAGCATAGAAGTTGGTTTATGAGGACTGTTTCTTCCTGCAAACCTTCTCCTGTTGGGCCACACTATTTGTTTTGTATTGTGAAGACAGCCCTACAGTAGCCCAGTATGGCTGAAAACAAGACAACCATGAAATGAGCTCAGGGCCTGGAAACCAGATCATCCGCACTGCTTGTTCTCTCTAGCTCTGGTTTGGACCACTCCTATCTGTCTTCTCCTAAGCAGTGTGAACATGATTCAGTCTATGTTCCCTGGCTGTGGGATCCCTGACCCTACCTTGTTTGGTAGTACAGATGTCGTCCAGTTGTACAGAAGTTGTACAGAAGGACCGATGTACAGATACTGCAGTCCTCACTTCCTCCTCACCTAGAGATAGTTGTGAGATCTACTGAGACTGGATACCAAACTGTGGCTCCACAGGTCAAATGGCTCATTATCATTTAAAAAGAGGTTAGAAAACATCATATGAAGTGAAAGACTTGGAGATACACTGATTTATTCGTTGGATAGGATGACTCCTTGCCCAGAAGTTCAACAGGCTCGAACGCTCTGCTGGGGAAGAGCTTAGGGTGCCACACAGTTCCTCATTTGGGCGTTCTGACCTGTAGCATCTCCGTCTGCTGACACTTGGGGAATCTCCAGAAGAAACATGGACAAACATTTTGGTGAGTGAACTTTTGTAAGAGAAAGACCCTTCACCTTGATGTACAGAGCTGCTCTGCAAGGAGCTAGGACTCCATCCAAGGACCTTCAGCACTCACAGATCCTGTAATGAAAGTATGGCAGAGGGAGCAATCACAGAACTCCATGTGAAAGCTCTGGTGAAAGTCTGCCCTGCCTTCTCCTTGAAAATGCTGGATCATAAAACCACAGGGCCCTGGTGTAATTCAGGTTGGAAAGGACCTCAGGAGGTCTCAAGTCCAACAATCCCTTTGTTTTTCTGACCCTGCTGAAACACCAAGTTCACAAATAGTTTCAGTTCCCCACAACCGCACTGTGGGGGGTGGGTGAGGGGGCATGAGGAAAGGAGGAGGAGTAAATTACTTGACATTTTCCCCAGCGACTTGTAAATAGAAAAGCTCTGCCTTCTCTGTGCAACCAGGATGACTACACCTGCTTGGCCTTGGACTGTTTTTGGGAGCTGAATAAACTTAACATGTCAAGTCTTCTACCATGAGGCTGTCAGGTGAAAAGTTTTAATAGTTTAAAGGCACTCTGACTGCAGTGTATGTGCTTATAATGCGATAAACAGAATTATTAACAACCTTGTATTTTGCATCTTAAAACTCCGGGATACTGAAGAACACATTATTTCTTCTTACTGTCAGATTTTGCTTTGCATGATCATGCAAGATAGATTTGGAAATGCCTCACCCTTGAGAAGAAACAACAGTTATGAGGACACTGGAGGAAAGATGAGCAAGACGAAGACGAAGATGCTCATCTATGAAGATGAGCACTCACCTCTCCCTACATCTCCTCCCCACTATTGCTCTGAAGCCTTCCTCCTCTGATAGTCAGGATATCCATTTTCATCTGAAACTTCCTCACAGCTGGGCCACACAGTCCTCCAGCTCAAAGGCATTTTTCCCCTTACTGGTGTTTACCATCCAGTTGCAGTCAACGAGAGCAGCCTTGTCCTGGAGACTAAAACACAGCCCTGTTTTAGTCTCCTTTGATAAAATAAGCCATTTCCCCTCTAACAGCTTTTCTGAATCTACTGACACAATTTGAATGGGGGCTGGATCATGGGGAACAAGAACCAAGTGCAGTGTTGCAGACGGGTCCTCATGGTGCCACGTACTCGCCTCTCCTGTGGAAATACATTGCCAGACAGAGCCAACAGCCGCGCTGCCTTGCCAGGGCGCATTTCAGGAGTGACTTGCAATTGTTCTCCAGTCTGCAAACACATTCAAGCCTTTGATCTCCTCCGTCGCTCCCAACTGCCAGCCTCCCAGACGATGCCAGTATTTCCTGCTGCTATCCTCTAATCACGCTACACACCACTGATAACCACCGTACGACAGCAAACCAAGCCGCCTACAGAGGAAAGGCGCACGGAGCCAGTGCCCCACTGCTTGCCGCTCCCCTTTCATCCTGTTTTATTTTCACATGTCCTGTGCTAACCCTGGCAGACTCTGGAGGAGTACTCGAGGCAAAGGTTTTATTTTGTGCTACCAGGGCCAGGAGAACCCTGTCTTCAGGTTTCCGCTACAAACACACTCATATTTTTTCCTAAAGATTATGAAATTTTGAGAAGTTGCAGAGATGAAGGGGCTTGAAGTGCTGTGTAACACAGATATGCTTTCATCAGAAAATGACAAGTGGAAAGGAAAAAATAATACCCAGGTTATTACTATTCAGAACTCTGCATCAAAATGGATGTTTCAAGACAAAATCAAAAGAAAAAAATTATTTAAGAACTTCCCATCTAAAGTAGAAGATTGTAACGATGATACGTTGAGTGTGGATCCTTTTCCTGGGCAGTTTTCATGCAGTAGATGATCTTACCTAAGATTACCATTTCCCAATGGGATCCTGAACTATTTGTCATTCATTTACTATTGTAGTGGTTATGTAAAGTAGGACAGTTGTACTGTCTCTACCTGATGAGAAAGCCATACACTTTTCTATTTTAATATAATACTCATTCTTTAAAGGATCAAAATATGTATTATCTAACTTATTTTTTCAGGAAAACCTCTCTTATTTATATTTGGTACTCATTTAGCATTTAAGAGTCTTTCTCTAGCTGAAAAATCTCTGGACTTTGCATGGCATATCTCTGCGTCACAGGTGTTCCCCGTAATAGCCAGTATAAATGTTTTTAAACTCTAAACTCTACAGCTTTAGTCTCACTCATGAAAGTCAAGCAGCACCTCTGTTTGGTTCACCACATGACAGAATGATTGCTGATCTACCCGCTTGCCCTGCTGCAAAGCAGGGGCTCCCAGAGTCCAGCCCAAAGCAGTTTGCTTTGGTTTAATCAAACCAGGTGATAATCCCATTCTGATTCCCAACGCTCTTCATCAAGCTCTATTCCCTGATATCTTTCCCTTCCCGGGGACCAGTGGTGCCATGCTGGATTCAGCGGCATCTCTTCCTTGCCCCTCCACTCCCACAGACTGAGACCTGGGATAGCATGGTCATAAGCTCCTCTTAAGGTGATCCTATGGGACAAAGCATCTCCAGGGGCCTGAAAATGGCACTTACTGCACTCTAATGACAGGAGCCCTGAGTAACATGAGGTTCAGTTTGTGCGCAGCAGAGGCACGGTATTTCATTAGTTTGTTCAAATCCTTCAAAGAGCTCAGAAATAAAAATTCTTGCAATTGCTGCATGAGTCAAACTTTTTTTTAAGTTTATATTAAAATGTGAATCACTGGCCTCAGGGAAGGAAAAAAAATCTTGTTTTCAGCAAAAACTTAATTGGGTGTCCTGAAAATCAGTAATTAAAAACACCACTAACGGACAATAATCATCTGGAGTGCTTATTTCCTTCTGTACATAAAAGGATTAAAAAGGACAGAGCATGAGAGAAAAGTTTCACATCAGCATTTGCCTCAAGGCCCAATGCACCCAGGTTCTGGCTCAGGATCCCTCCTGCGGGGAAACAAGAGCTAGAAAAGTTATTTTTATTGCTGTGAAGAAAAGTTGGATTTCTGAATCTATACACCTGCATCATTTAAAACTATCTCAGTCTCAAGCAAACCTGAAATGTGATCCTGAGGGATGTCATTGCCATCAATATCATCCCCCATGCTTATGTCAGAGAGAATTGCCACCACCCTGGGCAGAAAACGCAGCTGCTATTTGCAGTGCAACATTACGAGGCTGGAAGCAAAGATTATGGTTTCCAAATTAAACAGTGGAAGTAATTTCTGCCGACAGGATGTAATTACTCCTCTTATAAAAGAGCTGTGGAACACTTTCAAGCACCAACACCTATGGAAACAGACCCTTCTCCAAATGCCCAGGCAAGTGCTAGCTTACCATTGTCTTGGGGAACAGTAAATGGCTGAGAACACATCCCATACTGCTTAAAACTTCAAGAGCCTCCTTCCAAATACTGCTCTAGCTTGACTGATGAAGTTTCTGAAATCAGGTGCCCAGGGTGAAATTTCTTCCGTCTCTCACAGGAGCTGTAGTTAACGCACTGACTATGCCATAGCCCTAAGTATAAATTTTCCACCATCGCATTTCAGTGCCAGGTCTGTGACTATTTCAGGTAATTTATTTGACAAGACTACTGTATTCCCAAACCCCCTGTTTATGAGCAGGCAGGATCTGAGACTATGTAAAATATATCAAAGTAAATGCAGTAGGATATATGGCATCTCAAAGGTGACATGCTTCTGATATAAATTTTCTTCAGATCTGACCAAAATACATTTCCAGATTAGAAATAAGAAGCAGCATCTAAATGCAGAAATGTTTTAATTATGGCCAGAACCCTCCCAGCATCCGAATGCCCTTCATAGAAAGCGCATTGTGTGAAGTGTGCCAGGTCTTAAATACCCTATGGCAACTTCTCACTCCTATTTATATGCAAAAATTCATAACCATACTTACAAAACCAGATAAGCAGAAATTTCCACAACGCAAGATTTGAAATCTCCTATTACAGGACTTTTAATAGCTATACTAGTGAAGCTTGGGAGGAAACAAGTGTCCCAGCAACTCCTCTTTCATTTCTACCAAAAATATGAGGTTTTCACAGCACGTCTATATACCTAAGACCTCTAGCCTTCCTCAACAAAACCAGCTCCAAACAAGGCTAGAAGGCTTACCTCACCTCTTGCAGAGTATCATGCATTTCTCAGAGATTTTAAGGTGAGAATCGTTAAAATAAAGGTGCTGCTTATAACAGGAGGAGATTGTCTCTAAGCAACAGGAAGAGGCAAAGTTTTTCTGCACAGCCCTGCATCAAACATCAACAGGAAAAAATGCTTACATGCTGACAATTCATCTGAGGAACTGCTCTGGAGCTTAACTGGCTGTAATGAAGATATTAGAGCTTTATTTTGAACAAGCACTTAACGGGAACAGGCATGATTTCTCGATGTTAGCGGTGCCAGTCAGTGTGCGGTTCTTCCATCCTCACACCGATGGAACAGAAAGCAAGGGATTCTTGTTTGTGAATATTTCACAGCATAAAATCTGTCTTTTAAATATGCAAAGACTCCTTTTGAGCAAAATTCAGCATGCTTCAGGTATGAAACATTATCTCCCTGACCGTTCAGAAACCCAAAGAACTAACATCTTCATTTTTCGCAGAAAATCTGACAAATCTGTTCTCTTTCATCACAGACGTCCACAAAAATCTTTGCTAATCATATTTTTATCACCATCGTCCTTCAGATCTTTCAGCATGATTTACAGAGAGGGAAGAAATGAAACCAAAATAAAAACTGACAGTACATTAGGCATCTTTGGGCAAAGAAAATGATGGATTCTCCCTAAGTAATTTCCTGGAAAATGAGATTCTCTTTAAGGATCTTGATTACATATATATTAGCTAAGAAGCTACTCAGGCATGTGAGACAATCAGTTACAGCCAATGCAGCCAAGACAGAGGCCACTACTGGGTTTCAGAAATGAAGAGCCCAAAAACAAGGGAGCAGAGAGAAGGGATTTTTCTGAAGAGTTGAAGACAGTGAGATTTGGTTTCATTTACATCGCTCTAGTACATCCTAAGATGGTCCCAATTAGACATACTCTTTTCTTATACCAAAAGCATATGATGCTGCACTTGACCTTGTTCTCCTCCTAACTCTCTTGGCAAAAGCAACAAAGGCTTCCTAGCACAAAAAGGCCACACTGTGGTTTTGTTCTCAAACATCACTTCTAGGAAAAATGAGGGAAAAAAACCCAAACCAACCCTCTGTAAGATATTCTGCACCCAAGGACAAAGCGGAATGTTTTCATGTGAGTTATTTTCAGTCTTCGCAGGATTGGCATTTGTGGTATGAACTCTGAAAAGTCATTACCAGTAATTTTGTCATTTCAAGTGTTTGTAACACACGAGAAATAAGTG
This sequence comes from Bucorvus abyssinicus, assembly GCA_009769605.1. NCBI lineage: Eukaryota > Metazoa > Chordata > Aves > Bucerotiformes > Bucorvidae > Bucorvus > Bucorvus abyssinicus. The sequence goes on along the minus strand of CM020024.1, from coordinate 90,540,810 downwards.
CTTTTAAAATGAGAAGTCAGATCCCAACCACTTGAGGTTCGCTTACAGATCACCTTCCTACAACTTCAACCTAAAACTGTTTCACTGTGTTCAAAAAACACTTTCAGATGCTCTAAGTAAAGCAAGGCATCCTACATCTGACTTGAGAAAGAGGTTTTGAAGCAAAAATGAAATGCTACAAGATGTGAGACATGATGAAGGAGTGAAGACGCTTCCCTCTTGTTCTCTTGAAGTACTGCCTGTTTTTACGGATTAACTCAAAGTGAGCCTGCGCTCCAGTCATACCTTTTCTCTCTTCTTTCCTATAGCCAAGCAAAACCAAGGAGAAAAGGTATCACGCATGAAACCATTTTTCAGGAAAGTGTTTCTTCATTCTAAGTAACCTAAAGCATTTATCCCATATAATTCCACAGTCAAATAAATACTCATACCAGTGTTCTCACTGACGTATAGGAATACCTTGTCTGAACTCTGACGAAGAGCCTATCTATGAGCTTCGTTTTTATTTGCTGTATTTTAATGGCTGCTGTTATAAAACAATCTGAATACAGAAGCTAAAAACAGAAAGAAAGAATTGGGGCATCTTTCAAGCACCCATTTAGATTTATAATCTGGCAGTGTGCTGTGATGATCTGGGCAGTACCAGCAATCTGGAGTGTCCCCCCTCTCACTTCCCAGCAGGACTGACAGTGCCATGGAAGATACATGATGTTCTTTGAGTCTACACTAACCAAATTATGAAATGAAATTGAAGTCACAACTTCTGTGTGATCATGTGAAGAAATGCGGCTGATTCACAACGGATTGCCAAGCAGTTTTTTTTCCATACATGGAATCTCTCTCTGATGTCAATGTTTTGGCATCTTGCACTGTGTGAAGCTGCACAATAACGGCCTTTCTGTTAGAAAGAGTGTTAAAACTTTCTCCTTGACACAAGCACATCTATTGACACAAAGCCTATAGGCACCGGTTGTGAAATCTGCACCTCTGTCAAATTAACCTGAAATCAAGGCTCCAGATTTACTGAGGGTGTGAAGTGGAGAGAGTGCACACAGAGGGAGTGTTTGCATAAGCCTTGTTTCCATAGGGAACTGAGGAAAACATCTACTGATTAAAAAAAAAAAATAGTTTTCCATGGTTTTATGTAGTGGCTGGGAAGTCCTGCAGCTCTGGCCGTTGCCCACTAGAGGATGTGAAGCCCTTATGCCTGCTCTGGCCTGGGCTGTCCAAACCCAGGGAAAATGAGATGAGGAATGGGAAACACCAGAAATGAGGAATTTTTTTCTTCTGGCATTAAAATCTTAAAATCTCATTTGTGGAGTAAGGCACCCCAGCCCTGGCAGGCTGGTGGGAGCAACAGGACCTGCTATGGGCAGCCAGCTCTGATCACCTGCAATTGGAAACCCGAGAGGAGAAGGAGGAGGTGGAGGAGGAGGACGATGAGGAGGATGATGATGAGGAGGAGCATGTTGTGCAGCTGGCTGGGGGGAAGCTACTCCTCTGTGGCAAGCCCAAGGTAAACAATGAATAGTCAAACATAATTTGTCACTTTTTAAACCAATTCTTCTTTTTGAACATCACTTATCAGAGCCTGGCAAGCTGCAGCAGTAAACAGAATAGATGTCAAGTGTGAGCAGGATTTAACAAGCAGAGTTCACTGGAGAACTAAAGCAACAAACAAGTCTGCATAGAAAACCACCGCGAAGGCTTATGTATGGGGAAGAAACCTGAGGATGCTTCTCCGCACGCCAAGAAACACAGAGGGATACTGTAAGCAATATTGGCAAAAGATCAGTTCCTCCAGTTCTAACTGTCGAAAGAGGTTCACTGGGTTATTCAGAGATCATACCTTATGACACCCCTGTGTGAGAGACACAGTGAAATCGGCAAAACTTTGAAGAAACGACTTGTACAGAGCTGTGCTCTAAGAGAGAACATTAAACCCTGACTTCCAAGGGAGGTGAAGGAACACGACCCCTGCAAATTCTAGGGCTGGAAATCAGATCTAAATGTCTTCTTGCAAACTTAATTTGTGACAAGTTATCTAGAAACCTGCAAAGGGTCAATGTAGATCAGATTATTCCTCACAGTTATTGATTGACCTGCTTTCCGCAATGTTGAATTTCATCTGCCACTGTGCTTTTCATATACATAGTTTAATCATGTCCTGCTTAAGACCCTTTATCTTCCGCCATCTGGATTCATTAAATACTCTTGCAACTTCTGCAACTTCTGACAGCATAACTATGTCCACTATTCCTAAAATGAAATTTCAGGGCAGCCCAATATAAAACAATGACCTTAGTGAAAATGTATATTATTTCTCTTCTTGTATTGCCGTCAAGTACTTGACAACCTTGTGTCAAATATTCCATTAAAATCTGGGGACTGTGGGTTTAAGTCCCTTCTGTTGGTGCCTCAAAGAATTAAGGTATTATGCAAAATGTGAGTGTCACTTTGTCCTTTGACAGCTGTTTTGCAAGCAACTAGAGATCAGGTAAGCACCGCACAAAACAGTGCCTTGAGCTCTTCCTGGGACTGGTCCTTTATCAAAGCAGGCTAAATAAATACAAGACAGATGTGACTGTGTTTGCAAAGAAAAGAGGTTTTTTCTTGCCAGGACTGTTGATTTGCTAGCAAAAGAAAAATGTGGGAAGGGGCATGAGCATCCTTCCACATTAGGAAGGAGGCAGGGAGGGAGTGGTGTGCCTGGAGATGAGGAGGCAGATCCCCACCTCACACTTCTAGCCCCAGCTCTGCTGGACATTACTGAGCTTCTCCAGCCAACTCTCAAGGAGAAGTCAGGTCCTTATCTCTAACACGTTCCAGTTAGTAGGCGGCCCTGAGAACAACCCCAGGTGTTCACACACTCTCTAATCCCATTAGGGCTCTTTTAAAGCAAGTGGGTTTTTTTCTGGTGTCACAGAAGTTACACTTAATAGGTTTGCAGTTATTAGGCAGTTAGAAAAGTTATTTGCACTTTGCGATTCGCTGCCAGAAGTGTAGCAAGAGACAAGCACTGAAGTCCTTGTGAATTCCACAGCTGCTGTGATTTTTCCATGTGAGGAAGGAACAGTTGCTTGAGGCATTTTTGAGACATGCAAGAACACAGGAACAGTTTATTAACACTGGAAGTGAGTTTGCAATTACTGAGAGCAGATGGTCAGCTCTCACAGTGAATGAACCTTAAAACATCCAGACTTGGAGGACTACTGCAAACATTGAAACAGTACCAAATTCACAAGAAATCCTACATGCTCACAGTCAGAGGTCGTCTAGGATTTGGATCCCGTATATGGTGGCTTAAATCCAGATAAAGCTGTCAATATTAAACTGAGTCGGTGGATTTACCCCAGAGTAAATGCCCCTTCTTTTTACTTTCATACATAACTCCCAGAGCAGTCAAAGCTAAGCTAAAATAATGACTTCAATAAAACAATCATATCAGCATCATTAATAACGGCAGGAATCAAGCAAATCCTCCCTTGTATCACTCCAACTCTGCTGTATCAGAGATGTGGTAGCAGCATTAAAAAGAATGGAAATATAGAGATGAAGTTACATGACTAAGTTTTTCATTACTCTGTAGTCTGTTAACAAAAATACCCATACTTTACTGTTAAATGTTAAAGCCATTGCTTTAACAACTGTATCTCTGATGTACTCCAGAGCTTTTGAATTCTTTCCATACACACGTTGCTTGTAAAGATTCTGTGAAAGAGCTTAAGAGATGTGTATCTTGAAAGTACTCTTCAGTGCAGCTCATGGACAAATTAGAATTATTATTGCTATAGGCATGTAATACTATGTATGTGCAAAGGGAAGGGCTTCCTTAGCACTACGTGCCTTTCAGCCTACATTTCAGCCTGCCAGCTCTCCATTTGCCTAAGCAAATAGGACTATAATTATGGGCGTGAAGAGGCTTTAAGCAAAGAGCTCTGATGTGTGGCTCTTTCTGTGTCCAAGGAGTGAACTCCCAAGGGCTGACCAACCCCAAGAGGGCCATGCAGTCATCCTCCAAAATCTTCCTCCTTGGGACTCCCAGCTGAGTACCTCTGGACTGCAAATGGCGAAGGTTAACGTGACCTCAAGTTTACAAGTCTTTGTGAATGGGTAAACAAGTGCTTAAATGTTGTCTGGCAGCCAAAGGTAGTTGTCAGGGAGATTTGGCACACTCAAGATTTGCCGGTGCCTTGAGTAAGAAGGTAATTGCACACTGACAAAAGGCTGCCACAACATGGCTATCAGAGACAAGACATACCTGATGGAAAAAAGGATGGCAATTGTATTTTCAACAGGGGAAAGGATGTTGGTTTGGTGGCACTCCTGACCAGTGCAACTTTCTGACCAAGGAACAGTGATAATTTAAGACAGATCCCTCCAATCCGGATCAACTGCTAACAAAGCACCTAAAGACTTTGCCTGGTTTTCCCTCACCTAGCTGTGAGTGCATAAACTTTCACTTGCAAGGAGGATAGAATTTAAATTTTCAGTTATATACTTATGGCAGAAAAGCTCATGTGTAGGTCACACAATCAACTTTATTCCCTCCTAAGCCAGAAATCTGCATAGCGGGCCAGTTTGTTTCCAAATCACTATATAATTCAGCAATTTCACGGTCTGGCTTCATGGCATAATATACAAAATTACGTTGATGCATGTGACAAGTTTATACTGCCAAAAGGCTATTCCTATATCTGCAGCAAGGGAAAGTGTGAAGTGTTGTAGCCATTTTCAGAATCCTTTCCTTCACACGTCCTTTTCTAACACTCAAGCTGGAAATCACAGGAAAAGTCCCGCAGTGCTGCCTGTTAACATTGTTAAGACATTGGTATGTTGACTCTATACCTCAGAACTGCTTTAAAGTTCTCCAAACCCTTAAGAAAGTGAAACAAAGTTTATACAAGAAGTTATTTTGACAGAATGTGATTTACATGTGCATCTACTTAGTATGTTGAAATTTAGTATTAAAAAAACCTGTGGACTATAAAAGAATATTTCTAGCAGTATCTAAATAACCTTGGTTATTCTTGGAAACATTTGGTATTTCCCTGAAATTTATGTAATCCCACAACCATTTTAGTAGCCTATGCTATTGTGTATGCCACTCAGTGTTGTGCAGAGACCTCCTAACGTTCTAAAAACCTTTGGGTCCAATTCTGCAGCTGGTTTTGGCCACTCAAAATTAAACTGAAATTCTTTTTCTTCAGCCAGTACTCATCCCAGTGTAGATTGACTAAATATATGGTAGCATTTGAAAACTGCTGTGATCATACAACACTCAGACCTCCTCCCATTACCAGAGAGAGATCTGGAGCGGATGCCAGACTACATACTCAAGGATTTCAGATTTCCAGACATATTTCCAATTTTATGTAAACCTTTTTTTTTTTTTTTTTTTGGCCTTTCTAAATCTGACATTGGTCTTTATTAAGAGCTGGGATTTGGGAAAAAAAATAAAGCAGAAAATCCCATGGGACTGAAAACAACAGATGTTGTCTGTTTTAAGCTTCCTTTATTCCAAATCGCTGAATTTAGTGCTTTTAAGATTTTTTTGCCTCTCTTTTCAGAGGCCTGTGATTTACTCTTTAAATGGATTTTCAAGAGACTGACTCTGACTGTAACGTATGCAAAAAGAGATTTTCAAGTTAAAACATACCAGTTTTCAGGGAAGTTACTAGAAACATACTAAAAATGTGACAGAACCAATATCAGGGCATTATCATTGTGTATCCACACTGCGAGCAATAAACCTGACATATTACTGTCCCAGCAAATGGGAGGCACAAGCTATTCACTTCCCACCCGAATGCTTTCATGTTTCCTGCTCCTCCATTTCAACACTGCTGAACTCTCAGGCTCAAAACATGGCACGTGCCCCATGACTAGCACAACGTGATGTTCAAGCTTTCCTTAGAAACACAGTTACTTTTTTTTCCCATAATCTGTAACTTTCCCACCTCTCCTCACCTACCCTCCATCACAGCAGACACGGCCAAAGAGCCCCTGCCCTTAAGAGGTAAAACTCATTCCTTCTTCAGATGAGTGACTGCATCCTTTGAAAAGTGATGTCAGATTTTAGTGATTCCAAAAAGGAGTGAGTGGAGAAATAGCTGTGTAATGCTGTGGAAAACATAACTGAGTAATTTGATCCTTAGGGATATGTCAGGGAAATAATAATTAGGGATGAATGCTGGGGACAGCTTTGATATCCTTTCTGAAAAAATTGAGAAGTTTCAAAGACCAGCCATAGGCATTATTTAAGTATTCGATAAAGTAACAGCATAGTGAGAAGCAGTAATTTTGCCTATCCAAAAAATAAGTTTGAGAAATAGTTTTATCAGAGTGCAGTGATACCTGACAGTGAAGATCTCTTCACTCCAGGAAGAGAACACAACAAGAACGTCTGGAATGTGAGGACTGAGAAATTCAAACTAAAAGTTAAGCGCATGGTTTTCACACAAGAGAAGTTAACTCTAGGCCAAACTACCAAGGAATGTGGTAGATTTTCCTTTTGCCTTTTTTTGTTTAATTTTTTGTCTTCAAGGCAAGATGGGAAGAGTTTCGGGGGACGATGTTGAAGCTAAAAAACCAAATCCTGTTTTCAACAGAAGCCATGGAATAGACAGGAGGCCAGGCCAAATGAATTTAAGCCTTATGAGGTCAAATCTTTCTATTAAGTGTCAGAAACTCTATGCTTACAGTGATTATAGCTGTGGTCATTAAAAAAAAGTAATTGGAACTGACTACGCCTTTGATTTAATCAGATTTGCATTGGTGCAAGTTCGTTGAATTGCAAATGGAAGAAATATTAAACTTTGTCTCTTCAAAGATGGCAAGATTTTAACAACACCTTCATGAAGCCTTGATTCATATTTCATGCCTTGATTTCCTCTTGTATTCCTTTTTTGTACAACAGCAAATGTACTACAGAAGGAATAGAAGTTAAGCTCTAATACATTTTTGCTGTTTGCCAAGCCTGAATGGATGCAAACATCAGTCCTTGGGGAATTAGTATGCCATTTATGTTCTTTTAGAAATAAAAATCTATTTTCAGGTTAGGAAAGAGAAAAAAAATACAGATTTTCTGGTCTTCAGTAAGGCCATCTCTGCTTCATATTCTGTCAAGCTTTTGTTCCTCCTGAAACTCATGAATATTGCCATTATTTCTCATATTTTTCCATTTGCTCTGGGGCTGCTGGGAAGGGATGTGTCTGTGGTATTTGCCACATGCAGGAGATGTAGAAGTCCAGTTTAATTTTCAGCAGGATCAAAAGTGCTTTTTCTAAATTTTCTTCCAAAATGAAATTCAAACTTATTCACCTTTCAGAAATACCAGGGAAAAAAAATGTTTGGCTCCAGCCTTTGCCAATGCCTCTTGATTTCCCATCTGAAGGACAAGGATGCAATGACATATTCTTTGATATGAAATCAAGAGCCAAGTCATCAACAACAGCAACACCAGGAGCAGCCAGCACCTGTCATGAACTCCAAGCTTGACAGTTTGGAGGTGTTTTGAGGTCACCTGTCTTGAGTCCATGGACTCAGAAGGCTCACATGTAAACAGAAGTGCTCTGAGCTGCACGTAGGAAAGTCTGTGCCGTGATTTCTTGACTAGGGTATGCCAGATCTGGAAACTCAGTCCTGTACCAGCCCAGGGGACCCTGAAAGCTCTGGCTCCCCCCCGCAGGCCACCAGCTGAACTACTGACACCTTTGTTCACCAGAAGTTTGTAAAATCTGGCACGCTTTTACTAAATGTTTCAAACCCATCACGCCACCATAAAAGGCCCAAGAAAGTTTAAGTTTGAGTGATTAAAAGACCAGTATGCCCAGTAATACTTCAATGTGTGTGTTTGGACTGAGGCAGCTGAGATGGCTGAGATGTTGAGTAGCAGAGCAGAGGGGAAAAAGATTTCAAACTTGTGTCGAGGGTGTGTAAGCTTGTGTTTAGTGAGGAAGGAGAAGCATGCATCCAGGGACATGGAGGAACAGTACTGTCAATGGAACAGCAGCAGATGAGGAGTCAGGAGAAAGAGGTGCACAAAATTACCTGGGGGATCTGCTGACAAGGGACTTCAGCTAACCTGTCTGTTTCCAACTTTCATTAAAGCCTGGGGAAATCATCAAATACATGGCAGTTCAGCCAGTGGCTGCTATCTTGTTACTCAAAAGTGCCTGTTAAACATGGGGTACCAGGTAAATTGAAATCTGGAAAATTGTACAAAATTCAAAAATATTGAAGTTCAGCACTTGTTAGTGCATTCATTCCTGATGGCCCTTCAGGAAGGATGTGTGAGCTTTGACACATTCCTTCTTTTAAGCCTTTTGTTCTTAAATATAAAATTCATCACCGTAGCTTTGAAAATTTATTGACATCTCTGACCTGTAAATCACAAGCTGCTGCAGCTCTGAAATTCGTGGTTTACCTCTTGGTCTGGACTATTTTATGCTCGGTCGAGTATGGGACAGTTTTGGAAACAGCAATGTGGCAATGGGGATTTTGATTCTCTGACACTAGCTCCCAAGAAACCATATTTTTGTCTGACAATCCAAGTGGGCAAAACATGTCCTGAAAATGTTTGTAATTTAGCTTTATGAAAAATATGCAAAGATTTCATAAACAGTAAGGGGAAAGTGTAGTTGCAAAGAAATGGAATAAAAAATTATATCCATTGGTTTTAGCATGCTCATCTGTAGAAGTCAGCTACTGTGAGAAAATACATAAAGATAACATGTTTTCAAGAAGGAGCAGCAAGTTGTATCCTTACAGTGTGTTCCTGGGAAAACCCTGATGAGTGCAAAGAGAACAACTGTGAAACACTAAACATGCTGCTAATGAGTGACGCCCTACGTTCTGGGGAGAGAAGAGCATTCAGCAATAATTGAATCATCCAGGGCTGTGCTCAGTGGATACCCTAAGGTGATTATGTTCAGAATAGAAGCTTTCAGAATGTCATTTAGTAAATGAAAACAGAGTTGGATACCAGTAATAAAGCAGTGCCCTCAAGCTACTCATTTTTTACAGCAACTTAATTGAAACATACAAATCATTGCATGCCTCCTGCCTAGGAAAGGGGGCAGCACTGAGACCAGAACCACAGACACTCAAATCAAGCAACAAAGCATGATTTTGCTTTCAGTAAAGAACAGTTTACGGACACAATTTTCTTTCTCTGGTGATAAATAGGAGTTTGTGATAGTCTGAGTGCTCAGTTGTATTCCCAGGATGGGTATAGAGCTGAGTACCAGCTTGTTTTCAACTTTCCAATTGCTGATGAAACCAGTAAAGTGAAACCAAGAGCAAAATTTAGTTTTCTCTTTCTTATTGCAGCAAGAAAGCTGTTTTAAACTGCATTAGCTCCTTAATCACATGATCTCTATTAGCTACTTTGCAAGAAGCAGACTCTATTATCTTTAAAAAGCAAGCACACATTTAGTCGTACTATTGTCATTTAAATGACATATAACTATCTCATTTTATATTCCTGCCTTTTTATATACATTTAGTACTCAAAGAAAACTTCAGCAAGATTTATTCAAAGTTTTTCAGATTATTAGTGCTTCTTGAAGAGAGATGTCCCTAACGCAGCTGTTCTATTAAACTGCGAACCACAAGAACTAAATTGGCTTGGGAAATGAAGGATTTTAATATTCTGAAGCTGAAGCTTAAGAAGAAAAAGCATTTCTTTCAATGTAATAAATCATCAGTGAGAGTAAAACGCAAAGAAAGCCTGTCTTGAGAACAGAGGACACTCCCTTCCTTTCTAATAACGTACCGCAAGACAGAAATCCCAGCCTGTCATTTTACATGCTAGCAGAGTGGTTGAGAAAGATTTGGACCTGAGACTGAACACTGAGTTTGGGCACTGACACGACTTGCTCAAACCTGAATGAAATCATCCTGGGAGGGGCAAAGGTGTTGGAGAACAGCATCCTCAGCCTCCAAAGGCAAAGATCCACCCCTAGCCTGCCTGTGCAGCCCTGTCTACCAGGCGTTGCTTCACTCCACAGTTTTGGCTGCAAGTTTTCTACAGTCAGAGTCTCCAGCCAGTGTCCCACTCTCTCATGCTGCCTGTTCTCAGCCTTTTTTTCCATTGCTGAAGACTGAGCATATCACACAACCGCAGCTGCCAGAGGATTTTTGCTGACTGTCCCTCCCATGCAGGAGAACATCATCATTTCGTGCAGATTAGTTAGTATTAGTTGCTTTGAAGATAATAGCTCATCAACAAATTCAGTTCTTAACTCTCATTTACATTTCCTAAAAGTTGTGTCAAACTAATGCCTTTGGGGCTGACACTTTCTGGGCTTAATCTCAGCCCAGAGGCGATTTCCATGCACGTAAACATGAATTCAAACAGCTTACCTGTTCTCAGATCAGACACACATATGAGATGATTTAAACTGGGAGCTGCATCCAAAAAACGCCATAATTTCTCAGTATTATAAAAATTTTCCACAGATCTCACTGAGCTCTAAGGAATATGCCAAGTTAGAAGAAAATCCGGTTTCAGAGACGTGAAGAAATGAAAGGGGAAATATAATTAATGCAGAATGGCATTGAGTCACCTGACTTTCTCTCTGGGGTCAGTGTGGGAAACTCCAGTGACACAGGGTACCCAGAGCAAGTAACTAATGTAAAGTCAGAGACACTCAGTTTTGTCCCTGGCCTCTCTACTAGAGCTGCTACTGCCTCTGGTTCTGCTGAGAAGCTCATGAGTACTTGCATCTGTCCCAGTGTGCAGATGGCCTGAGCAGCATCTGGATCCTGGCAACACAAGTCCCATAAAGGTGCTCAGTCACCACATCATGTCAGACAGTATTAATTACCCAAGTTTTCAACAATTCAGATCCCATCCTGATATATCCTATATATATATATAACATATATATATATATGAAGACAGTGAAGAGTTATAGGGCAAGTCTTTGCTTTCCCTAAAAAGTGGGAGCTGGGCTGAAAAATCTGGTTTTACTCATTGCATATCAAACCCCTGGTTGTATGATATGTTATCATTTGTTCACACCCAGGAGGGAGAGCCTTAACTTAATTATGGGAACTGGTGTGGGGAAATTAATGATCACTGAACACTGTAAAACAGAAAACAATATTGTTGTGTCTTTCCCAAATGGTCTACTGCTGGGTGGATATTCATGGTTATTATTCCTCTCATCCTGTGAATATTAATAAGGTAGCAAAGTCTGACATATATATATATATATATCTCAAAGCCTTGAAAACAAGGCTATTGCTAATGCAGGTCCTCAGCGATAACATGTTATACCTACCAACCAACTGATTTATGGGATGCTAAGTAATAGCTGTGGTATAATACAATCCCTCATTTTCTATCCTGATGCTTGTTTACTTCTGTCATTTATTAAAATCCTATCCTGCTATAATTAAAAAAGACAGGACAACAATAACCTTTAGTACCTCCTTGCTGTGATAAGCAAGATGCTGAAACAAGAGCTCAGACACTTGACAGATGAGTACAAATGGGGCTAAATTCACTCTGATGAGCTGTGTGACAGCTTCTTGCACGAATGAGGCACAACAGAGACTCAGGTCATTAGAAACTACCCAACAGTGGGATGACTGGCATGTACAGCTTGCAATCCTATTAAGCTCTTGCCACCAAATGAAAGAATGTGCTCACTGCAGGGGTAGGGAAAAGATGTTGTGTGTACCTGATGTGGTGGGCCACGTGTGCCTGAGACACTGCACTTGGGTAAACAGACCCAGTATCCGGTACCTCTGGTTCTCGTTCAGCCTCAGTGGTGATACAGATCTTAAATGAATTTCCAGGCACTGAACTATCACAAAATTGATTTAATGATGAAAGCCTGTATCACTGCAACTGTTCCACTATGGCGTATCATTACTTAATAAGGTGCCACCTAATGCATGGGCCCCTCAGGTCCTGACACAGGACGCTGATGGGAAAGAAGCCCCAGCTTGCTTCAGCCTCTGACCGGAGACATCAGATGCTCTACATACAGGCTATTTGCTATGGTAGCTGCATCCCATATGAGAAGCATACAGGACATAACTTCTGATTTTTTGCAGCAATAGGCTGTTTTTCAGATGCTCAAGAGCCCCTATAGTGCTGCTTGGTGACCTGTGTGTGTGGGATTATCAGTCCAGGACTAGGCACTCCCAGTCAGCCCTGGGTCACGAAGACTATCCTTACGCATTACAGTAACACAATGAAGCAACTATATGATTATGACTAAGGTATTTTTGACCTAAGAATATTTTTGTCCCTATTATAGGGCAAAGTAGAGACAAAGGTTATATGACAGTGCGGCTTACCATCTAATGCAATTGTATACCACTTTTTAACATGAGAACCCCAAATTTCCCACTGGACAATGTTTTAAATTTTTTAATTAGTGAGTGGGGAAGAAACATTGTATATGTACGCATCATAAGCCGTATGTACATATCATGTGCCTCTGGCCTTGCTATGTCTTCAATTGCCAATAGTCATATCTTTCTTAGCATGTGCTCCTCCCGTTTGTTGTAACCAACTGTTATCCCTGAGCCTACACTCAACTTTGATCCTACAATGACTCACACAGTTGCTCAACATAAACTCCTTTGTTTAGGTGGAACTAAATGCGGTGCATAAAGATAAGGTTAGAGATATGACTGTAAGCTTTTTGAAGCAGTAAATTTATGTCTTCAAATGTCCGTTGAAAGCCTGAAGCAATGGGGCTGTGACTGTGGCTGCAATGCAAATAGCACTGTACCCTGAGCTGACATGAGCTGATTTAAGAGACTTAGTCACTATGAGCAGATTAGAACTCCACAAGTAATGCCAGAGCTCCTGGACAGATATGACACCATGCAATGTAAGTAATGGCACTGCAAAAGAGGTCTGTGAACTGGCAAGTCAGATGTCCGTGTCCATTAGGTGCAGGTTTCTAAGCAGATCCCACTGTCACAGCTGGATGGTTCCCTTAACTGAGTTGGTTCTTCTTGAACAAATACCATTACTGGGTTTCAGGCTTTGTTTTGGGCTTTCTCTCATGCTGCATTTGAAAACTAGGGGAAAGTCCCATTTGTAAGCTGAAACTCTCTTCTACCTATTATTATAAGCCAATTTTTAATTAAAAACTTGCAGAAAATTATATGAAAGAGAAATAGTCTACAAAGACTTCTTCTAAGAATTTGTTTGCGCAATGTATATTTAGCCTGATCTCCAAAGGAAATGCTGCTCACATGATCATGCTTTGTGTGTTAGTCTGTCTGTCTGTCAGGCTCCTCATCACGTCCCCCAATAACTTTTGAACGAATTGGCTGATTTGAAAGAGAGACAGATGGCTTAAAGATATTAAACTTGTTAAAGTTTTGTGAAAATAAGCAGCAGGGTAATGGAAAGAGAGCCTCTTAGTGGCTCACGAAAGAAAAGGCTTTGGCACAAATTCGATCCTTATTAAGCCAAAGAAAATCCGCACAAAGCTCAACCCTGCCGTGCAAACTCGCCACAAAGAACCCTTCACTGGGTCTGGTGTTCATGAACTATTTCTTGTTATCTATTGCTAAGAAACATCATCATGTTTACTGTAGAAATAGCAAGTTAAATTTTTAATACGGACACTGCTGCTGCAGTTAATACACAATGCAATGATATTCATTAATAAGATCCCCTAAGCCACAAGCCTTGCCGAACTTAGACACTGCCTAACTTCGACATTGCATCTAAGAAAAGTATTATCTCAGCATTTAGGGCTCAGATTAAGATATTTGACATTGGCAAGTACATCTAACTCCACTCAGGAGGTTTGGCATTAAACAAATAGCACTCAGCACTCATTGAACAGGCCACTTGAATGCTCCCCCCACAACACACACATTGCCCTACAAAGAGCCTAGGTGGAGGAAGTCTGCACTTGAATCTGACAAGAAGCTTTGATCAGACAAATTAGGCCAGGCTTTTATGCAGAGTTCCTGGCTCTACAGACAGTGTGTTTGATGGCAGTGTCCCTGTTGGACACTCCACTTCCATTATCGCTCACCGCTTGACGCTCATCTTACAAAGGACACTGCAGTTCCCAATTTTCTTGCCTATTCCACACCACTCAATTGCCACGAGAACACTTGAAATGTTGGTATTTAAATGCTTACTTAATTTTTAATCAAATGTTATGACCCAGAACTACACCAGTCTCTGGGAGCTTAGTTAAGAAAGAAGAGGCACAAACCTGTATCTAGAGCTTTTAGTTGTATTCCAGTCTCACACATGGACATGTAAGCAGTGTCAGAATAAACAACTGCAACATTGCACAGCACTGCACTCCCTGCCATAGTGGTACTGAGTAGCTACAGTGATGAAATGGCACTTCCTGGGCGCATTTGAAGGCACTGAGCACACTTTTCACCTAACAGGCTTTGTAGGCACCACCATCTGGCCTTCAGTCAGCTAAATGTGCACTCTACCAACCAAACCAGTGATGTGATTTTCTTCCCCTGGTTGCTATCATCCCAGGATACGGTCTCATACACAACAGCAGCAGGTAAGCGCAAACACTGACACTGGAAAGGTAATTATTCTCTGCAGAGAAAAAGGAGATTCCTTCTCTTCAAGCAGGTATATGCCAGACCTCCTGGTCATGTCAGTACTATGCACATTGTCAGCCAATCCTCTCCTACCTGCTTTTGGGGCCACCTTACGCCTGCAATCCTTTCTATTGATGTGCCCCTCAAGGCAATCAAACAATGCCACCACCAGCCCAACTCAGCTAAACTAACTCTTCTTGAGGCAAATACTATCATACATACTAGCCATGTTCATCCTCCCTGGATCCTCTCTCAGATCACCACAGGGACACTGCTTATTGACTTTTAGCACCAAGACAGCCACTCATTAAAGCCACTATTTAAATGTGTCACAGTTTAGTGGCGGCTCTTAACTTGGGAGCTGGGGTGATGTTCAAAACCTGCATCTGCACAGTTGCCTCTAGCTAACCTCAAGAGTCTTATGTAAAATTACTTGATGCATTCCTGGTTGTCTTAATGGTCTCCACGACCGTGTAATCCCCTTACGGGTGTACTCCGTCTGTGCCAGACATTCCTGTCTGCATGCAGCTGTGCCACATGGATTGCAACAGGCAACAGCTGCCACTCTGGTGTTCCCATCAGTATTCAGTGCTCATGATCTCACCATTCCTGTCTTGGGTCAGAAGCCATTTTGTAATACTCCTCAAGTAACTCCTACACCATGCTGCAAGGATGGCACACTGCAGAACAATACATCTCCACAGGCTGGCTCCACACCTGGCCATAGTTACAACAGTCAGAAAGGAGAAGCAGGTACAGCCAAAGGACTTTCAGTTACCATGTTACCCAAAAGCTCATGGGGACAGCCACAGTGCCCCACAATAAACAGCCACACAATTTAGCTGATAAGGTGCTAAGAGCCCCCTGGGATACGCCTCCTGGAGTGCTGTCCTTGGGTGTCCACAGAGCAGAGCAGGATCTGCTGCATGGGTTTCAGCTGGGATATTCACAGGTGGAACTGGCTATAAACCTTGTGGGAAAGAGGAAGAAACAGATGACTGATGGATGCCTTGTTGCTGGAGTGCTTCTAAAATTCTCATGTGCAAAATCAACAGCAGAGAGTTTCTTCCACAGATGTGTTTCATCTTCTCTGTTAGGCATGAGTGAGTTATTCAGGGCATATTGAGCATATATCCTGTGTTTGTATAGCTGAATCATGGCTTATTGGAAGTGTTTTGGAACATGTATGGGGTAGACTAGAATCCTTGATTCAGACTACCTTCTGTCAGCTTTAATTCCACATTTATTGTTACAGTGCCTGAATATCTAACATCATGGGAGGACGCGCTCAAAAGACAGACACGGCAGTGCATGGTTCACAAGCAGCCATACTCCTATGGGTATGATAGCTTCTTGTGCTGCTTCAGGGCAAGGGCACGTGAACAACCTATGGACAAGAAACCACACTTGCCTAAAGCAAAACGAACTGAGAACACCTTGAATGAAGTAAATCACCCTAACCCTAGGAAATGAGGAAATTTTCCTGCTGCCTGTCTCATAGTGTCCTGGTAGGGTCAGGCTGTTGCTCAGAATAGTGCACGGCCATCCAAAGAGATTTCCAGAAGCTCACCTTGAGATCTCCTCTGTCAGGGAATCCCTATCAGCGCTCCCTTCAACCCTGTCCTGCTTTCCCAGCATTACAGCCTCCCCAAATGACACCAACCTGGGAATGTGTTCTTTTTGCTCATGAGTGTGTCTGCAGATGAATGTTTATCTCTCTGATTTGTAAATGTGCAGCAAAGTAGGCTCCCAAATATAGAACTGCATATTTTTAGCTACAGTGGATATATAATGAAAACATTCCAAATCTGTGATTTTTTTAAATGATCAGTTTATGGCCATATTTCCATTTCATTCTGTTTACAGAGTAGGGAGGCAGAAGGAGAAGAAAAAGGGGTGAAAGGGACAACTATACAAGAAAACTCTATGCAACCAAATTAAAATATGCATAAACGCTGAAATAAAATGCATGTAAACTAAACATAAATACGAAGGTTTTGTTTAGACAGCTTCTTTTTATTGATCGGTGATCTTGTGCACACTCGAGTTCTGTCAAACATGTAAAAGGACATTGTTAGCATACTTTGTAAGGAGATTTGGAAGAGGTAGCATGCGTGTAGTGCGATAAGGAAGGGGAAAATACCAAAATGAAAATGGCAGTTACAGAAAGTTATCTCTGTAGGCAGATGCAAAATATAAGGCCAAAATCTGTGTTGTTATTTCTTGTGGTAGAGAGTGATAAGGGAAGTAAGTAAAGCAAACAGAGAAGAAAAATTGGGCTAGTAGAAAGATAGGCAATTAAATCAAGAGCTTAGACCCATTTTGAATCTCTGCATTTCCCAAGCATGCTCAAGAGCACTATGATATTACTGGCACATCGCAGCCTCCTACCTGCTGTTTCACATGAGCTCCCACTATTTTTCTTTATGAAAAATGCCAGGAGAATCTGGCTTTCCTCTATCTAAGCGCCGTGTGCTTTGCTTGTGCTGATCTGTCTTGAAATGTCAACTTTACATTTCCAATATCCATGAAGAAATTCTTAATAAAAAGATATGATCTGCATTTCAGAATGAGACCTTTAAATCCTTTAGCCCTGCCAGTTTCTAGGGAACTTTTGTTAAGAATGAGAGATGCTGTTTAATAACACCACTTTCTAACACTAATCAAGAGAGCTGCAAACATCGGTGTACCACAGATAATAAGGGCAGTGCAGTCCAGGCAAATAAAACCAGGATTTTATACTGGATTCTTGTACACGAATGTGGAACAAAAATTTTAAATTTGTTCTGTGCATAACCATGCTATGTTTTAATTAGATTTCCAACTAAGATACTTTTAAATGTCTATTTGAAATAAATCCTGTTGAGTTGTGAAATAAGGACACATTAGAAATGTGCAAACAAATCCAATACACCAAGTAGCTTTTTTGCCTCTGTCCAAATTGCTTGTGTAGCTACAGTCTTACTTTGCTTTTAATTCAGTAATGCTGCTGATTGACATTAAAAGGAGCAGTCCCACCCCTCGCTACATATTCTTGCCGCCTCCCTTGTAATAAAACCATACAAGCACAAACATTTATTTTCTTTTTGGGGAAATGGCCTGATCCAAGTCATCCTGCAGCTGGACTTTTACCAGACTCAACGCAAGGGTGGGAAGTAGCCAGGGACAAAATCACCCCTTTTGGCAAGAATGTGCATTTCAGCTGGATTCTGTGTGTCCAGTGACGCTGCCCAGCACAGAGGGCTGAGCAGCGAGCTGCTCACTTCTCTGCACCAGCACTTGTGTCACAGTCAATGCTGCAGGAACAAGCCCCAGCCCTTGCCCGCTCACTCTGAGACTCAAACCCATTACTAATATTAGTGTCGGTACAAGAAGATTCATTCGACTGTTTAACAGAGATAATTTTTGCTATAGTTTCAGTTCAGGTATAACACAGAGGTGTTACGTGCTGTAGTTTTAAAAAAAGGTCAGGGATTACCCCCAGGGTGCTCCAGGCCAGCTACCTGCTCTGACCAGTACTGTCTCACTGACGTGCAGCAATGTTATATCCACCAGCTGCCACATCTGTCACATTCTACTGCCATACTAAGTATCTTTGCCAATTCCTTTGGAATGAACTGTAGGTGAACCCTATGAAATAACTGGTGTTGGTTTAGTGCTGCTATGCCTTTTGTATGTTCTTCTATTCTGGAAAGGCAGTGTCATCTAGCGTACTTGAGCACAGTGTTGGGGAATCTGGAATTGTAGCTGTAGCTTCATTGCTCTGTTGCCATCTATCCTCCAAGAAAATCTCTAAGCTTTGCTGTGTCCATCTTCTGATCTTCAGGTTGCAGTAATAGCTACAGATCCCACGTTACAGAGCTGCTACCAGCGTTTCACAGGGTGCTAAACACCTGTCACTTCTGCTTACCTCAAGGGTTTCAAGTGGTCTGGGGAGGAGGGTCAGGGAGGTTCAAGGAAACATCTTTAAAGTCACATTTTACTTTGAAAACACACAGCACCACATAATAAATGGTAAGCTTAATTATTTCTGCTAGCCAGTGAGAACTGTTTCTATTTTTTTGATGTGGTACAAAACATTCTAATTAAGAGGAGACTTTAGTAAGATGTTCTAGGTTTTCTAGACGCAGAATCACAGTGGCCTCCTTATAATCTAAAGTTCTTCAGGCTTTTTAGGTCAAAATCCTTTAAGCAAGTACTGCAGAGCTTCTTTTTTGGTTTTTAAAAAAAGCCATTAACAGTGGAAACCAGTAAAACTATTTATCTGGCTCAGGTAATTCCTCCAGAGCAATTACCCTGATCATAAAAAAGAAATCTGTGATGGCCTTTTAAATGTTTGCTGGAAAGAATAAGTAAATATTTTTTTATATGTATTTGTTATCTGGGATTTATATTTTTCCTCTACTGATAGTAATTGGGGCAGAGGATATAAAAAAAGATAAGTAACAATAACTAGATGCCTATTTTTAGCTCCAAACTCTTTGGTTTTCATAGGAATAAAAAACCATGCAGATTCATTTCTTACGTGTACATCTCTGCAGTAGACCTGCATGTACTTGCCCTCATTTACCTGAGTCATATTTGTAATCCCAGATAGGTAATGGCAGTTTAAATACAGCTCTCCATTGCTGCTGGGAGAAATAAGACTCAGAAGTCAGGGTGAAAAACAACTTCTGATTCAGCAGCCCTGGATATTTTTGGTGGGCTCCTCTATCCCCTGCAGTAGTCATAGCAGTGACCCACCTTGTGTGTCTCCTTATCCCTCCTTTGCCTTATATTTGATCTCAGTTGTGGCTTCTTCAGCTGCTCTACCAGCATGGCCCCACCTCATGCTGTACACACTGGAAGAAATGATACTGGGAAGGGTGGAACAGACCTGCCGCTCCCCTGTTATCTCGCACTGTATCTCTCCTTTGCCCCACATTTTCTTAAACTAATCTGTACCTCCCCAGGCTAGTATAAAACAATTTAATTCAAATGACATCAACTCATTGGGCTTGACTGAATATACACCAACAGCTTACCAAGACAAATCACAACTAAACAAGGTTGCAGAGTCAATTTATTTTTCTCTGCTTTCATCACATTTTCCTATTTAAAGACTGCAGAAGAGGTACAGGTGAGTTTCATTCAATGGATTATGGATACAATACACAGTACCTTACAGAACTGGATCATCTACAGGGATGGACTTTGCAGCACAGTGCTTATGGCATGGATCGGTGATGTTGGAGGTCCTGGATCAATGATCTGTGCTGACATATAGTTATTAATTTATATAAAACTGAAGAGGGCAACAGTTACAAGTGAGAAAGGTTTACTGTTGCTTATGCCATAGGAATGGGGGCAAGATCTCGAACTGGGGTCACTCATAGACATGGTACTAAGTACACCACAACCAATGTGCTGTTCTCTGGTGGCTGTTAGGGAAGCAGACTTGTCTTCGACTTGGTCTCCCTTAGCATCCTCATAGCCAGACCAGGTAAGTGAACGATAGATAACGTGGGTGACAACTGGCTGAACCACTAGTCTCACAGTTTGTGATCAGCAGTACAAAGTCCAATGGGTGGTTGGTTACTAGCAGCAACCCTCAGAGATTGATACTGGACTGAAATTGCCTGTCTGGAATCTCGTACTGTTCAACATAGGTAAATGTAAAGTCCTGCAACTGGGATGGAATAATCCTCTGCAACAAGGCACGCTGGGACTAACTGGACAGGGACAGCCCTTGCAAAAAAGAACTCCAGGGTTCTGTTGAACAACAATTTGAATGTGAGTAGGCAGTCTGTCATTGTGGCCAGGGAGGCCACCCTCATACTGGGCTAATGTGTTAGGAAGGATGTAGACAGCTGATCAAGGTAAGTGATTGTTCCTCTCTAATCCACATTTGTGAGACTACTCTGTTCAGTTTGGGGTTCCCCAGTGCAAGAAACTCATGGGCATATCAGAGCAAGTACTACAGAGGGTCAGGATGGTCAAAGGGCTGAAGCACTTGACATAAGAGGAAAGACTGACAGAGCTAGGTTTGTTCAACCTTAAGAAGAAGAAGCTAAGATTTGGAGAGCTTATTGCTGGCTTCATCTATTTAATAGGAAAATGGAGCCAGACTCTTTCTAGAAGTACACAGCTGCAGGATGAAAGGCAATGGAAACAAGTTGGAGCATTGTAAATGAAATTAGATATAAGGGAAAAGAAAATTGGCTATGATGATGGTCAAACGGCACAAGTTGCCCAGAGAAGTTGTGGAAGTTGTGCTATGTCAGTCCTTGGAGATATTCAGAAATAAACCTGACAAGACCCCAAGCAACTCGATCTACCTGTCCCTACTCTGAGCAGGGGTTGGACTAGATGAACTCCCAATGTCTATTCCAACCTAAATTATTCTGTGATTCTGTAAAGTTTTTGGTCTCAATGCCTGGGAGGTTCTTGTTCATCAAAGTTTTGGAGGTTTCAATAAGCTCCAGTGAAGTAGACTGTTATCAAACCAGTAGTCATGACTTCTGAACACCAGACTACAACCAGGTGTATTTCTTGCACATTGTGATGCTACTGTGATGCTCCTGCACAAATTATTTGTCTGCAAACTAGAGCTATTTTTTTTCAACACAGTGTTTTTCTTTGCTGTGTTCTGTTCAGGGATCTGAACTCTGGGTCTCTGAGACAACAAAGAAAAATGTCCCTTACATAGCTGGTGACAAGACAGTACGTAGTCATACGTACACTGCTTGTTTTCTAGAAGTGAATGCCACCTGACTTTTCCAGTAGATTGTAATTTGATTAAAGAACAGATTGGGTCAAAACTCAAGTCCAAAAGTAATTATTTTCAGTAAAATACAACTATGTGGAGTCTCATGCATATTTTTAATGCATATTGAAGAACTCCTTAAAATGTTAGAGTCCAGTCTGCTGAACCTAACACTTCCCTCCAGGTTGAGCTTCAGAATAGGGACTGCCAAATCTCACCCAATCATTCGTGTGAACAAGAAAGGGTCTAAAATTGCCTTGGTGCCAATGACTAAATAAAACATTTTACAGATTGCCTGATAGCTTTTGTACTTACTTTGTCAGTGAAAAATTAAAAGATATCATGGAGAATATAAGGTAACAGAAATTCAAGTTAATCACAAATTTTCCAGTTTGGAGAAGATGCAGGCTCCAGATATATTGAAAGAGAATCTACCATACCTATGTGTCTTTCTATAGGACACTGAAACGTAAATGTTGCATATGTTTCTTGCTGTCTCAAGATTCTGAAGAGTACATTAATGTCATTAAAAAACCAAACTCTACTAAATTATGCGATAAACAAAATTGCAGCCTCCGATTTGACAACAGCTACTGCCATAAAGATCTCTTCTGCTAAGGGAAGGATGACATGTAAAAGGAAGATTTCTGTTTAAATCAGCAAACTAATTTGTGTCTTTTTCTTTGTGAAAAGGTTATAATAATACTTACTCAAGGGCAGAAAGTAAAATTTTACATTTATACAAATGCTAAAACCAAGACAACAAGGAATTTGGTTCTTTATAATGAATTGCTAAAAAAGCACCACCGTTCAATATTTTAAATTCCTGTTGCATGCTATTTGCACCTCTTAGACAAAACATTAATCGTGGATTTATGTAATTTTTACAGCTTAAACAAAGACGTGAACCTAAATTCAGTATGAATTACATCAGTAGTTAAGTATCTAACAAGAGATGATCATCACTATAAATCTATTTTACATTTTACAATGATTGTTTAAGACAGCTGAGCCTCATGTGAGCTGAAAGAATATGTCAGCATACAGCAGCTGCTGATAATAACCAGCATGTGTTGGCAAGAGCTTTTTGTTTTCTGAAGATAATTAAAACTTGCTATAGTTTTCCAGCTGCTACATAGTCAATAATTACTTTTTAAAAACGGGTGGGATATTTTTGATTCACTTTAAATGAATTGTGGCCATCTCTACTGAACGATCACTAAAGACGATTATTCTACAATTTCAGTTTTTCATACGTTTTCTACAAAACAAACTATATGGCAATAGTTTAGACCAGAAAATTATTAACTGTCAGCTTCAGGTGCTCAGGAGGAAGAAAGCACTGTAATAACAGAAATGTTTTGCTGAACAAGAAAACATATGTGCACAACTGCTGGCATCCTTATCCTTAAAATTCTGTATAACCTGTAGTCAGCTTTTATTTTAAAAGCTACAGTTTCTCTTTACTGGGCCCAGCGTGTTTTGAAAGACTTTCTGCTTTCAGAATCAGTTAGCAGGCACCATGCAGCTATAAGAAGCCCTGCCAGTGTGTGGAGTAAATGGCTCTGCAGAGCTACAATGAAAATACCAGCATTTTCACATTGGCCCTCATTAAAGCCTTAAGATGGGATATTTCCAGTATTTTAGACTGCAGTCTTCATCTAGTTCTCGCATAACTTCATACATGGTGGCTTGTGAAGACTGCTTTCTTGCTTGCACAACAACTCTAGGCTCTATGCCCAACGCAGCATTTTTCTCAACCAAAGTCTTCACAGAACAGGTTCAAAACACAACTTTCTAGAACAATCAGTGGATATAACAATCAGCTGACATGATCTTATTCTGCTCCCATATGTGTCCATCTGATGGCTCATGTCCATGCACCTGAGCTCCACCACCCAGCAAGCTTGGCTGCCAGCAGTGATGGAGCCACAGCAGTACTTCACGGGCGGGTTCTGGGACATGCGCTGTGCTCTAGGCCACCCCTTGGGTGTCAGGAGTAGCCCCTGAACTAGCGACTGTGGGAGGTAGCAGTGTACCACAGGGCTAATGGGAACATAAGTGACGCCTCCTCGCAGCTCGCATTGCTGTTGGCTTTCCATGAGGACCTGAGGTGCAAAGTGGTTTGCATTCAGACTAAAAAGATAATCCAAATAATGGAAAAGGTACTAAACCTCCCTTAGCAATAGGCCAGTTCTCTCACCCAGCTTAACAACTCAGCTGTGGATGTCAGAAGCCAGATTACAGCCTTGAAATATGGATCATCTGCTTTGTCAGTCTTAGAATAGACTTTCAGAATCCGCTATTAGAGAAGATAAGTATTACTGAAAAAGAACTTATTTTAAATTTTTTTTTAGCAACTGCAATTGTTTCCTCCTAAACTTCAGAGGCCAGAACTAATGAATTGATCTTAAGATAAGAGGCCTCTTGAAATAATAAGACTTTCAGCAAATAACACTGCCATTATGTTCCAGGGAGCTGAAATGCTTATTATGCAATTCAGTGAAAACTCAAAAGACACAAAGCATTTGACATGACTGGCAGCAGCACCATCTAAAAATAGCTCTGCATAAAAGAGAATTAAAATGTCACCGGAAATTTTTCCCTTCCTTCAGAAGCTGCTGGCAAATAGATCGTTTTTGATCTGAACAGACAAAACCCCATGCCCCGTGTGCAAGTGCAAGGGCACCCCAATGACTCCCACCAGCACCCACAAGCCCTCAAGAAGGACATTGGGGCCATGAGTTGCTGGGGAAGGATGGCCTGAAGTATCAGAGACATGAACTGCAGCCACGCATTTCCTTAGTAGCACCAATCACGTGATGTCTGAACGGCCACCAGTGGGATGAAGACAGCTCTGGCTTTTGGCGTGAAGGGCTGGATGAATATATAACAATCCTGACCGTGAATCAGCACCGGTATTATCTGATCCAGGCTACATCACTCAAGCAGTGGTATGAAATGCAGTTTTTGCTGCAATGGCTCGGGGTTTGGCAGGGTTGTCTGGTTTTAATGCAGAATCAGCAGTCTGAATGATAAAGTGGTTTTGGACAATGTATTCTGAATATCTCAGCTTGTGATTTTGGAAGGGGCTTTTAAAACAGATATAGTCTGATGTTTGCTGATTTAAAAGAAATGAAACTCCTTTTAACTCTGGATAAGACCTAGGCAGACAGCCACACTTTTAACAAAGTGAAGCTGACAGAATGGCAGTTTTAAAAATTCCTCAGAAATATAAATAAAATAAATATAGCTGCAAAAATGAAAAAAAGGAAAAAAGGCAAAAACTAAAAGCCAAGGACTTACTGCCTCACCATCTCTGCCAAGCTTAACTTTTGGGTTTTACATCATCCGCCTCAGACAAATGTTTGCAGGAAGAGAAAGTCATTATCTTTGAAGTTACAAAATGATTAGATGTTCAGCTGCCGCCATCAGATGCAATTAAAGACACAAAACTTAGAATATCCCACAGAACATTTGAGTTTGCCAAATATATTATGAAAAACCCACATTGTGCAGCTCTGAGAGTCTTGTCCTGTCCAGACTCCCACTCCCAAACCAGTCGGAGACTAGGAAAATATGATTGTTCTGCCACTTCTTGAAGCTAAAAGGATGCAAAAGGACTGTGCCTGTCACACAAGTTCTGTGCTGCGACATTCAAGTGTTGACAGAGACACTTCTTCCTTCTCAAATATAGAGTCATCTTATATCTTTGGTCCCTTTTCACGGTTTAGGTCCTTTGGAAGAATGCTCGATGCTGCAGTTATTGGGAGAACAAATATGCACTAATTTTTTGGAGCAGTCTTTGCAGGTTCTGATTTCACACAAACTTGGGATATCAATTTCAAAAGAAGAACGGGGCTGTGGTTAGCTAATGTGAACTGGCTGCTGCACAGTATGAAATGACGAAAAATACCTAAGTAGCTGGCTTTTTAACAGAATTTACTTCTGCATTTATGCAGGAATGGAAAGGCAGTTCATGACAGGACACATTTACTTTTGTGTACTTTCTTCAGAAACTGCAGGCATTAAAAACTGTATTACAGCAAGGAAGTTTTACCTTTTTTTTGGTGAATACTACAGAAACATTAATGTTACCACTTTAGACCTCTGGAGCAAGGCTTGTCCTCATTTTGCATCTTCTGTGGCAGTGGCAAGAGGGGTTATATTTACACGGCTAAATGAAAGACGGCTTGATTTTCATTTATTGGTTGTCACAGCTCATGTCACTCAGCTTTGGTCACTCAGCAGGATGCATGGAGTAAGGAAGAGGAAAGAGTTGTTACAGATCTAGAGAAAAAACAGAATTCAGTATGTGCTGGGAGGGTTTGCAGAAGCAGCAGCTCCCTTGTAGAGAAGTGTTAGAGAAGAGCTGTACCATCACCCTTGCTTCTGCACACATTTGGCAGTAAAAGCTGTACTGCAGCCTTTAAGGAAATGCCTTTCCTTAATGAGAGGGTGTCGCATTTTCCTGCAAATGTGATTTCAAGAAGGAAGCTGAGAAATCTCCCAGAAAATAGCAGGTTTAGGGGGTGGGAGATGCTGGCAGATGTGTGTTTGTGACTAAAGAGGATAAAAGCTAGAATTAGAGTTTCCACTTTGAAGTTACTGCTTTTTTCCATACTCCTAAACCTCAAGTGATGGAGAATTGCAAATAAGCATGGCACTATCAATAAAATAAACAAACCATGAAAGACACTAGTGACACATTAAGGGGAAAAAAGTCAGATACCCTTTAGGCCATTAGGACTAAACGAGAGGAACAACAATAAATATATAGAGATTTTGCTTCCAAATCCTGAAAACTTTGCTCACACAAACAGACCTTCCTCCAGCCACAATCCTATTAAAAGAGAGCACAACTATTGCCAAAGGCCTGTAATGTCTAGCGCATTAAAACAATACCAGTTGACATTATTAGGATTTATTATTTTGCTCCTTTAGTACAAAGGAAGATTCATCTGAGTAAGCTGCAGGGCTGAGTCCTTCTTTGGCAAAGGACTTTGAGTGGAAAGCAAAACATCTGGTATGTTCCAGCAAGGCAGCTTCCATGCTTGGCAGATGGTATTTACTTAAGACGTACCACGCAGGCCATATTTTAAACTGTTATTTCTCCCAGTTCACCTAACTTATAACAAGGACAGAAACTTTTGCTCATCTGTGGGTGTGTGTTAGTCTGAAGTGCTATGGAGTGATTTTCTTCTCCCAGCAGAATTAACCTTTTCAGTCCTATAACAGATGAGAGACAAAAAGCCACAAGATGTTTTCAGATTGAGTCACACACATTCTTTTCAGCTAAGCCATAATGCTCCCAAGTTCTCTGAATCATGCTGTCTGCTCTTCAATAGCTTCTAAATAACCCAGCTCAAGGTGCTCAAGCCCTCCTCTGCCCCACTATATTACGATGTGCAATTACTGTTGTGATGATTTGCTCTAGCAAGCACAGCTGACCCCTTGAACTGAACCTGAAAGGGGAAACCCAACAGGTTTTTAAGCAAAAGGTACAAGACATGACCATTTTACAAGGCATGAAGATGAGGGTTTACTGACTTACCCACATTCAAATACCTGTAAAGTAGGCATAAATAAGAAATTACACATCTAGCATATAGTGGATCAAGCCCACAGGACATGTAATTCAGCATTTTACCCCCAAAAGTGGCTGTTACAAGGCGTAACAAATTCAGCTATGAACAATTGTTTAATAACCTAATAACCTAACTACAAGGGACCTTCCATTAGAGGCTTAGGCACTATTCTAAGGATATGTGATGCCCTATGTGATACAGCTCATATAATTGTTTAACTGCAACTACAAGTCCGAGAATATACAAGAATGATAAAAACAATTACCATGGCTAAGATGCTATCAGTGACTTCATAGTTTGCATTTGCATAAAAATGAAAAAAAAAAGTCCATAGGAATCTATTGCCTAGAGAGAAAAATAATATCTGGCTGGAACCTAAAACTGCAGATTTTTTTAACACTTATGGCGCTCATAGTACAAATACTGCACTTAATTTTCAGGGATTTATGTATAAATACAGACATAAGAACCTCCCAGTAACAGAAGTGCTATATTCACATTATTTAATTAATCTATTTTTGTGAGTAATTTCTATTTTATTTGTTATGTAGCATTTTATATACCTGTGACTCATCACTTCTAAATTTAAACTAAAAAAAATACTATTATTATTACTCCAATGATTCATTTATTGAGCATACATCTTACATTTATGTGCTTAAATGTCTTTTAACATTTCTGGCTCTAATTATACAATAGGGTTAAGACAAAAAATTAAAATCTCCTCAGTGATCAATACAGAAGATATATAGCACAGCTACAGCTGCTCATTTCACCACAAACAATTTCAAAACAAGTTAAGATTTCACCTTGGCTCAAATCCTGCTTTCAGCGAAATCAAGAGCAAAAGTCCCCTAACTTAAAAGAGGAGCCAAGATTAACTTGGTGTCCAGCCCGCATGCGCGAGCTGAAGTGTCACTGACGCCCAGTGGCTCGGAATTTAAAAGTTCAGAAGGAACCACTATCATCATTGAGACTGATCTCCAGTAGCACACAGGCCATCTCTTGATACATACCACACAGTTACGTCTTGATAATTTCAGCTTTTGAACCTCTATGCCAGGTAGTGACTCCAGTGAAAGTTTCTTCCTTTCAAATGTCCTGTTGTCTATGAAGCACAACTTTTTTAAACTTAGCTGGACTGCAATCTTTTGCACTACTATTTAATTTTTTTTTTTTTTTTACAAACACACCTCAGGGCGCTTTGAGCTTATAAATACCTCACATTTTTTTGTGTGAAAGTTTCACACAAACACTTCAACCATTTCAGAGTACAAGTTTAGAAAAAAATTACTTGTAAAGAAGTTGTACAATTTAATGGAAAACCTCTAGTTTCTCCAAGTTTAGGGCTATGGACTTGAGGAAAGAGAGTGTGTAAGGAAGGAAAGACGATGGCAAAGAAGTTTGATGTGACGTAGGGTCTCAGTTTCTAATGAACTTCAGATACTGCAAGAAACACAGTTTTCACAGACTTGATATTGTTTAACCAACTCAAAGATCCTTCTGCTGTGAGCACCTGCCTGCCTCACATGTGTCTGATGCTGGAAAGCGTGACAGACCATGTCTCAGCTGAGGTTTGCAAGGCAGCTCTGTAGCTGAGGATGTTCCTCCTGGTGCCCAAGGCCACCCTGGCCCCAGACCAGTCCCCTCCAACATGCATGGGCAGAAGCACAGACATGGGGCCACCACAAGCGGATGGACTGGGCGGTTGAATGGGAACTACAAACTGCTACTGCCATGAGTTAGCCCACAAGCTCAAGAGGCAGTAGGTCATTGGCACTGGTCAGAGATGACCTAAGTGGAGGTGTTTGTATCATTACCACCAAGGCTGAATCGTGCTGGTTAATAGTTTACTTTTCTGGGTTCAGACAATGAGGTTATAGACGCGTAGGTAATGTGGCCAGCATCCAAGATGTGGGAAATGCTACAGTTCAGGTTGCCTGAACAACGATATTTTGTCCTCTTTGTATGTCTGAACAAAACCACAGTCTTTAATTATATACTTGTATCCCATTTCCCATCTCCAGGGACAGACAGGTACTCTGTATCTGTGTGCATAGCCAGAATGTGACCAGGGCATTTTTAAATGCAGACTATGGCTGCAATATTTTCACTTACATGTCTTCCAAGTTCTCCTTTTGAGTATGGGTGTATATTACACCTTGTTTTACATTAACAGTTGAAATTTAAAGTCACCTAAAATGCACAAACTTTTGCTAAGTCACTTGCATTCCTCTGTAACACTTTCCACAAACTGTACTCATGCTTAGAAAACAGAAGAATTTAACATGTTGAACCAGCTCCAAGCAGAAGACTATAGACAAAAAAGTACATTTGTTTCTACCTCTAAGGCTCTCTCAAACAAGACAAACACAAATGCCACAGAGGTAACAGAACTCATAAAAGATCAAAACTGAAGTTGCAACAGGTAAGAGTATAAAACATCTGCTGACTGTTGAATGGAGGGTTTGCCTTGAAAAGGTAAAGTCTGCTTTGAGATTGCTCCATCAAACAACTCTCTTCAACTGCTCTTGCCTGTAGACATAAACTGACACAAATCCCAGAGCATTACTCACTGTGGGCAGGAATTTACTCACCGAGAATAGGAATTTGTCATAT
This sequence comes from Bucorvus abyssinicus, assembly GCA_009769605.1. NCBI lineage: Eukaryota > Metazoa > Chordata > Aves > Bucerotiformes > Bucorvidae > Bucorvus > Bucorvus abyssinicus. The sequence goes on along the minus strand of CM020024.1, from coordinate 90,511,290 downwards.
TTTCATGTGTTTCTTTATATTATTTTCTTACGGAAAGTGCAGTCTAAAATCAAATTGTACTGTAGATGAATGGGGACATTTCTTTACCAGTGATGCCTAGCTGTGCTGGGGCAGGTGCGGCTTCGTAGTGACTTAACACTCTACTTGTGCTGCACTGTCAATAATTTCAGTTTAACCTTTTCAGAGTATGGCTTAAATCTTCTTTACTTTTTACCCACAGTTACTTCTTATATTTTCTGTTCTGCACTGAATTTAGCCATGTACTGTGAAAGAAATAACAACTTTGTGACTCATGTAATATGATTTCTTGAAAGTCACCACCTTATTTATTTAAAGAGAACATGAGTAATCATTAATGAATTCTCTGTACAGTTACTGCACGCACAGGTTGAATAAATACCTCAGACCAAGCATGCTGCACCCTGTTCTTTTATGCTGAGGCATGTGTCCCCTTCAGCATGGAAACTAACGGGCTTATGGGGGAAAGGGAATCATCAAAAGATCACATTTTGAAAATAACTATTTAATATCAGACAGATAATTACTACTCCCATTCACAGGCCACCACGTAATTCTACGTCAAAGAGTCAGTGGTACACATAAACCAAATATTTAGGACTTTCAAAGTATGATCTGATCAATATAACAGTATAGTTTCTTTCATTTCCCTTGTGGTGGTTTTCTTTTTAGAAATGATTAAATAGCATAATTCCTCTAACTATTCATTTAGTTTATTTTTAACTAACACCAAAGAAAAATACAAAGGAAAGCTTCTTCAGCAAATGTGTTTTTAAAGGAGAAAGACAATCTGTATTGCACGATATGATAGAGTAATTCAGCATCATTTGGAAGAGTACATGCAGCTAATGACTGAAGAGATAGCAGTATATGCAACACGCTGTATTGTACTGCATTAGTGAACCACATTCCTATCTCGGAATGGAAGCTCTGGTTGCTTTATAGATTCTAAACTGGATACACTGTGATTTTGTAAATAATTCCTTTCACTAAGGAAAAATAGCCCTGATGTAAAAACTTCAGTGTTTCCTACTGTGGGTGCCTTCAGCATGAAAACCAGCAACTGAAAAATGTCTGCACGAGAAGCAGAGAGCAGGTATTTGACTAAGCCCTAAGGCAGCTTAGCACTTAAACATGTGGCGGATCTGTTTTCAGCAAAGCAATTAACTAGGCAGGATTCACCTTTCCAGTGATATGAACATGCAGGCTGTATATTTTTCTAAACATATCCTATAATTCAAACTATTAGATTGGAGAGGTGCTAACACAAAAATTGGGATATCAGGGTTCAAATACATTGTCTTCAGGGCCTTAAAATGTATGATTCAAGGACATACAAATTCAAGGAGACTAAATAATGATTTTATATGCTTTAGTCAATTTGGTGACTGAAAGCAAGTTTTGGTTGTCATCATGCATACCATGATTTACTTTTCAATACATTCTTGATAAGTTGCTCCATGGCACTCCAGTAGGAACGAATCCCACTTGCCAATGGGGTAAAACTCACTCAACTCTAAAGGGACAGGCTGACAGCTCCATCCCTATTACAGTACTCTTCCAGTACCCTCTGGGACTGGGATGGGACTGACTGCAGTACCCTTACACTGCTCAAAGTCTGAACAAGGCAAGCCCAGAGAGGGACACGCTGACCTAGTGAAACCTGATGAAAGTCTTGTCAGTGACTGATGGGTCTAGGGTTTTCATCCAGAGCGTAAACTGGAGATTTCAGATGGAGTTATACTAGCTAGACTTAGCTTTTTTGATATAGCTAACATAGCTATTTGTATCAAAATTATTATTCATTACTTGGGGCACTCCAGAAAAAATGTGTACCTCGCCTATGGTTTTGCACTAGATGTGTGTATTCCTACATATGGGCTCATACACAGACATCAGCATCTATTTGCACACATAATTTCACTATTGCTAATGAACTGACACTTAACCAACAGCAGACTCTGCCCCCAGTTTTCCATCAATAAAAGAGGTGAAAGAAGCAACAATGTATTCTTAGTGATCCAAAATGTACAAATATTTCATATACTGAACTGTAACACATATCACATGGTTAAGGCACTACAGAAATTTCCCAGAGCTTTGTGCAGGACAGGTTGGAAACCTGTGGCAGAGGAGCAGAGGTCATTCACCACAGACTGACCATCCAAGCAATAAACTGCAGGAAGAAAAATTACAACTCGGAAACGCCTCCCTGTCCCACCACGCAGCCTCTAAAAAGCCTCAGCACTGCTGGGTGGTGTTGGCAGCCCTGGCTGTCCCAGACAGCTGATGGGTTATGGCTCACAAGAGAGAACATTAAACAGCACCATGACAGGTAGAGGAGGTGAATCCATCTCATCCACAACTGCTGCTTGAAAATTAAATTGGTACTAGCACTGCACCCAAAACATTTTCAAATAAACCTGGAGAGAAATAAATTGCCCTTTCTTTCCATACAATCCAGGCTGTACACTGAGTACACAGAATGACATAATATCCTTCCTGAAATTAGAGCTGCAGTGAGGACCAGTATCCTTCAAATAGGAACAGGTCCTGAAACTGCCTTGCAAACAACTCCATTTTCCTAACTGCCACGGAAACTATCTTTTTCATCTTTTTTAAGAGCTGGCCAAAGAATTATGTATTGTTGTCTTCATAAATGCAAAAAAAGTTTCATCACTATATCCTTGTACTTCTGCCAGAGTTTGACAGCTATGGATATAAAAGAAACTTACTGGAAAGCAACACAGAAATAGCCACGCCATTTACCTGCTGCTGGTCAGAACCTCACACCGATTTCTGTGATATTTGCCAGATATGACAGTAAATGATATTAACTCTATGCCTGCCCCTAGTTAGCAAAATCAAACAAACTGCAAACTGCAAACTGTCAAGAAAGTGACTGTTACCTTCAGGATTTTTTTTTTGTCCATGACAAATACATGACATACTCTTTTTCTGTATGTAGGACCACATCCATTTTGGAAACCGGTATTCTTGAAAACAGGATGCTATACAAAACTATGTATTGATTTGCTTTTTCATCTGGAAATATCTATACAGTTGGCTTTTATTTTTTTATCATTCATGCTTCTGAAGATAATTTTAAATTGCATGCACAAGCCAAAGGATTTTTTCTGAGGCCAATCTACATTTAGCTTTAGTGCTGAAGATACATACTCAGAAAAACAAAATCAATATGTTTGTAATGACTGCCTAGATAACTGCATAAGCAGCTACAGAAAGCCAAGTCAGCAATTACTTTTAAGGACATGTGACAAGTTTTCTAACCCTCTGACAGTTATACATGCTTGTTTCCAAAGGATGTTATCCCAGCTGCCTTCTTCCAGTAGATCTGGACTTCTGCTTTATTTTTAACTGGATGATCATCTATTCTCTCTCTGTGCTTTACAACAGGCAGTTTTTACCTGTAGCAATCAAAGCAGACATACCGATGCCGGTAACTGCTCTGCCAGTTGGAAAAGACGAACTTCAGCACCTAAGCTACTGCATAGTTTATGATTAAAAGACAATTTAGTTAAATAGGTACTCATGCACTAGTGTTTGTTTCTTAGTTCTTGGTGTATGTGTATGTGTGGAAACAGAAAGGTATGAATGACTATTTCAAACTCTGACTCTAACCAGATTAGCTCAGAATAGAGACAGGAAACGAGCCTGAAATATGAGGCATTAAACCCTGTTCTACGGAAGAGGGAACCTGCAGACCCTGAGACAACATCAGGCTAAGGAGAGCTTCTGCCAGTCACTCACCTTGCTGAATTTTCGTCAGTAGCTGGTGACGAGCGAGAATCCGGCTCATCCTGTAGGGAGGGCGCCTGGCCGTTTGATCGAATCGCAAGTACATGTCCTGGCTCTCAGGTGACACTGAGTTTAGGTAGTAACAGCCAGTGCCCGAAGTCCTGGACACCTGCTTAAACATCTCTGCTCCTTTAAAATCACTCCGTCTGTCTCGCTGTGGCTACTCCAGATTATAATCAGGGTAATGAAAGGAGGGAGGCAACAAGCCCTAGGGAGCTGAAAAGAGCAAGCGCTTTAAAAGAAAAAGCAGTGCCAAAAGCTACAACTCAGGATTCCTGCTTCTCCCACATGATCCGCACGGGCCAATCGCTCGGAGTCCGGGCTGTGGAAGTGCAGCCTGCGGACCGGGACAGCCAGCCTGTCCCAGTCCCGGCAGCCCTGGCAGCCCCGGCAGCCCCTCGGGTGGACAGAGCTTACCCAGCACGGAGGGGGCTGCACAGGGCCGCTTCCAAAAGCAATGAAGAAAAAGCTGAAGTCACTTGGGAATGTCTGTCTAGAGTATGCAGGGCTGCAGAAAACCTTTTCCTCCTCTGATCCATGCCACCCAGCTGTTGACTCATCTCTGGAGAAGATGCACTCACTAGTTTTCTAAAATCACACCCCTCTTTGCCAAGAACAAGTCCGTTTACGGAAGGGCTGTCTGAATCCCCAAAACCGCATGGTACAACAAACACTGGAACAAATGAAGCCCTTGGGATAAAAAAAAAATCAGCAACATCTAGCAGAAGAAACTCAGCAGTCAACAAAACCCTGGAGTCCCTAATACTAGTATGTAACCGAGAACTGGTCACAGCCTGGCAGAGGGGAAGGGGATGGAGAGAGTCTCTGTTCTTCAGGTCCTCACCATAACATCTTTTGTTTTTTTTAAAGACAGAGGGGCATCTGTTTTCAGTCTTACATATCAACCACTGCGTATGAAACACATGCCATTTCTTTAGTTAATCAAATGGAAGCAGAACTTTGCCATTTTTATCAGCAAGCAGGCAGCAAATCTGAGTAACAATATACCAAAAATGCCTTCCTAGTATGCCTGTCAAATAATTTTCCATTACATTTTTAAATACCAATATTCTGGATTAATACATTCCTAGCATGAGCTGATTTCTAAGGGAGCAGAGCTCTTGCCAGGAAGTTTTGTGTCCGGGACAGTTTCTGATAAGAGCACCACTGGCCCACAGGAAGCAATTTCACAGCCCTGGAGATCAACTTTACAGTACCACAAAACTGGAAATGATGGTGACTTGGAAGGCTCTTCCACTCACCTGAACGGGCTGAATGGGCTCCTGCCAAAATCAATGTGCAGTCAGCAGGACAGGGGAAGGCAGAGGTGAGGCAGTGGGTTGGCCCACCAGCATGAATCCTGCACAGCTGAGGAACCACCCTGCCACCTCTCAAATCTGTGTCCCTTCCCATGAGGCAGTGTCAAGCCGGAGGACAGGGAGCCAACAGCACTGTTGCAGTGTCTGCAAGCCCTGGGCAGAAGGGTCCTAACCCCCACCCCAACTCATGGGGACCATGACCTCCCCAGATTCCACTTGGACATCTACCTACGGTGCCATTATTGTTTGTGTCCTGTTCTCCAGCCTTGAGGCCAACAATATGTCATGATGTGCCTTTGTCCTCCCACCCCCAGCCTGCATGAGGCTGCCCACCAGGGCAGTGCCATGGGGTGGCATTGCCTGGGACCTGCTTGCTCGCAAAGGACAGGGTCAGGCTAGCTTGCAAGGGCAGAGGTAGCCACGTACACGTGATGGGGGAAAGGACAGTTGTCTCATTCACAATTATTCATTGCACTCTGTGCAAACCCTTTAGGGTAGGATTTTACTATGATGCAATCTGTTCTGATTATACCCTATGAATTTTATCCCTATTCGACATGGGACTTTTGCAGTGCCATAAAATGGAGAAATATAATTCTGAGTGCTGGAAATTTAAAATGAATGCTCTAAACCGAAAACTTCTGTTACCATCCACTGCACCTGCCAGTCTTGTACTTGCTGATTTCTGCTCCAGGAGTGGCTGTGTAGTCTTCTCTGAGACTCCCAGCAGGGACTTCAAACCCAAAACAAAAGAGGTGGCACCACTACCATCTATATTCCTAGACAGGGCTGGTCATTGGCAGCCAGGGAGCAGGAATGACCAGTTTCCCTCCCGCCTTGCTATGCAAAGCGGAGAGGCAGGATTGCTACACAGGTGCGAGTGGAGAGAGCCTGAGCAGCGGGGAAGGAATGGTTTCCGTTCCCATCCCAGCTTGCCAAGTCAATATGTCAGTCACTCAGCTGCTGTCTTTTGAAGAATACATATCTCAGAGACTTCCAAGTGTCAATGCTGTGCACAGTATTTATCCAAAGAGACATTACCACCATGTGGGAAAATTCTTGTTTGATTAAATCTACAGTCCTTTGATCTAAATCTAGTTATAAAATGCTATTGCTAGTGAAAAAAACAATTATTACCCTTTCAGCATTGTTTAAATTTTCATAGGGATTTCTTTTTCTGTTTGAAAATTCATTGACTTTTTCAGCTAATGGGATTCTGAATTCTTCCTTGCAATATTTCCATACACTAGGAAGCAGTTTAACAGGAACATATTGCTTCAAAAGCCAGCCCAAAGAAGCAAAAAGCAAGGCAGAAGCCTGAGTAGGTGTTGACTAGGGAACAAGTCCAATAAGGGCTTAACAAGTCCAGTTATATGCTTCTAACAGAAAGCAAAGCACCAGCCCCACTGCCCCTGTCCCTCCCACGTATCTGCCACAGGGTATGCAACAGGGCAGAGCTGCCCTTCCAGCTTCTGCAGTAGCACGTATCAGTGGTCACAAAGGGCGGAAAGAGGAGTCTCTATTGCAGGGCAATGACTTTTGCTTCCTCCTGCACTAGAGGGTTCAAACACAACTTCAGAGCCAGAGGGCTGCTCCAGTCTCGGCACTGCCGAGAACTGCCTCTTGCTGAGGCTGAATTCTTTGGCTCCAGTCCAGTACTTACATAGTAGTCAAATAAAACAAGAAACAACAAGAGTTAGCTGGTCTCGCGGTGCTCGTTTGAAAGCTCCTGTGCTTGAAGTTGTGCATGGTGAAGGAAAGAAGTAGTCCTCACTGCATACTTTTAAAATGACTGTCTCTTTGGTGACTGCCTGTTTATTTTCAAAAATGCGTCATTCAAATGAGGAAACCTCTTTGGCTGTCAATCTTTCAGACAAAAAGTACAACAGAAGCCTAAGCAGTTATATAAGAGCACTAATTAATATCTCGGTCTCAGTCTACAGACTGCTCTGGAACAGCTAATAGAGCAACACTGAACTTCATGCCAATGCATCTCATAAAAGCACTTCAAAATAAAAGCTTCCGCATGCATTTCATAAAGGCTGTGGGGGAGCTCCAGCACAGACCTGAAATCGCTGCCTGTCATGACAGCAGCACAGCCCATGAGATGGAAACTCCATCCCACATTCCCATGACGTGACAGATCCACGCAGGATGGAGGTTCCTTCATAAAACCACAGCTGGAATTACTTGTGTCTATAGTGTAACACTTGTATCTATAGTGTAACACCTACATGTCACATCTAACATGACAATTGGTGATTCGATGGATACTGCGATTTTCTGGAAGATCAGGAATCTTTACTTAACGCACATTAATACAGCACAGCACTACTGACACCTGCGCAGTATTAGTATAACTGACAAAGTCAGCTCAAGGATGCATACCCTTCTCTGCATGCATTCATAGGCAGAACTGCAACACTTCATTTTCTGTTCGTTGATTTTTATGTCTCTCTGCCACCTTTCCTCCCTGAAATTGCATTTGGTGTGAGAGATAAAAAGTAAACTATTTGCAGAAAAAAACCCCACCCTGGGGCTATGCATATATACTGAAGTATCACAGGCACTACTTGAATCTGCTTCCATATCTCTGAGAGCAGGTTGCCATAATCAGCTAGAGGGAACAGTGCAGTGTACTCTAGAATCCACTCACAACCATTTTTACTGAGCAAAACAACAGTGTGAGTTTCTACATACCACCTTGGCCTTAGAGTATTACTCATGTAGGCATGAGGCAACGCTATAGGCAGCGGGGAAGTTGAGGATAAATTGGGATGAACAGCACTTTCCCATTTGTATTCCCCTATATACATATATATCAGGACCACCTACTCACATCTTACAACGCACCCTTCCCAATTAACTGTGAGAGAGGTCTATGATGTTGTACCTGGCCAAAGTTCTTTGGGCTTGGATTGAACCTGCAGTTCTCACACAGTAATCAGCCACTTGATCTTCCTGCCGTGACCCATTTCCCTTTTATTGTTAGCTGCACTTATCTTGTATCACATCTAAAATTAAATGGCAGCTTGATGGCTTCTCTTCATTTGAAAGCACTGGTGCTATGAGAACAACACAGCTTCCTAACTGCTGGAGGAGCACAGCTGTTATTCACATTAGTGACATGTAGTTAGAAGAAGCAGGAAACTCTTGTTTTCAAGTCACAGAAGAAAAATAATCGGGCATCTGCTTTTAGCTTGTTGATCTCTGGATTCCAACTATAATTCTGCAGGTAGAAGAATAGTTCCGTTTGCTGGATTATGGCCAAAACTCCAATATTCTCTATATGCAATATATCTGATATTGGAGTCCTATAGACATAGCTTATCCTTATCCTATCCATACATCTTCTATTTCTTACCTCTATCTGCCTTTACAGATGCCTGCACAGCGGCTTATATGTTAACAGCAGGCAATTAATCCTTTCTCAATATAGGAAGATAAAAAAGTAATTTGAGGGGAAGCCAAAGCTGTGTTTATGATGAGGGTTTCACCTATTTCACATGTTTTGAATCTTATCTCTGGGACTGGGACTTCTAAAAGCAGAACTTCATTGCTTGCTGTTTAGGAAAAATGTTTTATGTTTAAATGCATACATTTGTTTGAGAGCTGAGCTGGGATTACTACCGGCTGCAAACTCATTTGTACAGGCATGGAACAGTAGGGTCTCCAGAGGAGCCAGAAATGTTTCCCTCTGGCTCAGAGGCACTTCAACCACCTTCCTTGAGGCTGTGCCAGGGTGCCGAGTCTCTGCAGCTTGTCTGGGGATGCCAGAAATCAGACTAGGGCAAAAGGAAAATAGCTTCTGCACGATTTTGACATCACCAGGAAGCAGGAGGGAAGTGGCTAATAGCTGCACAGCATTGCAACAGAGGATTGTTTAACTGGAAAGCCTGATACTGATGTGTTCTCAAGGCAAGTCAGCTGCTATGTCAACTGTCTGATAGTGAGTTCTGAAAATGATTACTGCTAAGCAAGGCTTCTTCTTTATGCAGAAAGACAGACTTACAGACACCCTTGATAAACTTCAAACTAGAAGAAGAGGCTTCTGAATAGTACATTATATCCTTTATCTCTGTTCTGCGTCCCCATTCCAGCAACAGAATATTATCCATTTGCATGTTAAGATCCACATGTTTTGTGAATAGTACCAGTGTAAGAAGTGTCTCCTGGTTACAGAACCATTAGTGGCCTGGGCAAACCACTGAAGGCAACTCTAATACAAGCAGAGGATTAGAAATTATATGCAGGCTCAGTACAACAACAGTAGTGCATTTATGGGCCCAAAGGATGGTAGGAAGAAAAGGGAGGTAACCGCCCCACCAAGCCACCCAGGCAAACTTACAGAAATAAGGACACATGCAAAAAGCCAAGAAGATGAGGGTCATGGCAAGACAGCTGAAGTGATTCCTCTCATCCGTCCTCCCATAGAGGAACTTAGGGGTCCTGAATCAACAAAATGAATATCATCAGATTTGAGAAAGGCTCCTCAGAGATCCACTACCAAGAGATCACAAAGAGATCTACAAGGGATCCCCAAGAAGGGACACAAAGAAAAAGGCCACTTGTGGCTAAATGGCTGCTTAAAGACAGGAAACAAAAGTAGTAATAAATATTCTTTGTTCACAGTGGGGTGAGGTTGCCAGTGGACTCCCACAGAGATTAGTATTGGAGCCTGTTTTGCCCACTATCCATACATGATATTTATAAAGGGACTGAGCAGTGAGGTGGCCAAATGTAATGATGATATCAAATTAGTCTGGCAGTCAAAATAAAAATTGGTTGGAAACACTCAAGGTTCTTACAATGCTGACTGAGAAGGCATTAAAACTATACTTTCTGAGTGCTGATAAATGTACCAGAGAAAAAACACCCTAAAGGTACACAGTGCACAGTAATAAGATTTAATGGAGCTATTATCACTGAGGAAACAGATCTTGGACAGGTTCATGGAAATCCAATACAAGTTCAGTAGGAACAGAAAAAAAAAAGAGGATTTTAAAACTTTTTAGCAAAGTAATTGAGAGCAAACTAACAATCATCATTATGCTATTACAAAAATCTGCCCACCACTTCGTAATGCTGGGGTCTTTTCCTCAGTGGATGAAGTAAATAAGCATGGGCCAGGTTCAAAATGAACAAACCTAAATGCTTCTTCATATTTGCATAGCTGACCCCTGGGATTCATTGTTAGAGGATGCTGTGGCTGCTAGTTCAAAAAAAGATTAAATAAGTTCCTGGAAGAAAAATCCAGCAAGGGCCACTAAGCACAAAATGCCAGCTCATGGCTCAGGATCTCCCTGAACCACATGAGCACAGGTAGCCTATTTAACATATATGACATCACTTCGTGCTTATCCCAGTGTCATATTTTTCCCAAAATAGTGGTGTCTGCCTGCTGGCTGATGCATGGTACTGGGTTGGATGGAGCTGTGGTCTGACCTGGAGTGGCCAGTCTATATTCTTACGTGAGCTAACCAGCCTGCACCCACCCCATGGACTATGTAAAAGTGGGATCCTAACAGCATTGCCAGTGCATAAATGCATCAAAATAACCGCTCCAGTAGTCTGTGGCTGGAGCCTGTGGAATAGCCAGTATTTCCTTGGGCACAACCTCTCCTTGCCCTCCTGTTGCATTTGCTGGTGAAGTGTAAACCAGTGGTCTGTTCTGAAGAGCTCAGATGTGACCTTTCTGTCCCTTCTGCTCTCCCGGGGGGTTAGAAGGGACGAGGCTCTCCTGGCCAGTGGGTAGAGTCATTGGAAGCAGTTGGTTGTTTCATCCAGTGTCTGACTGCTAATTTAGGCATTATGGTCTCACTCCTGTTCAGTTTTAAACATCACATTTTTTCTCAGTCAAACCACACCAGCGTATGAATATAGACTCCAGTGGCCTTAGCTGAACTCTTCACAAGCCAAGAATAGCCAGTGCCCTGCAGTGTGAAGTCCCTAAAGACAGTGGTTCTCAACAATAAATAGTTTTTTTAAAAAAGTTGGATAATAAATAGAGCTCAAAAGAGAGGAATACACTTCAGGTGGCAGACCTCCTCTGCCTAAGCATTTGCTGAGTATTATGACAGGAATAAGCTAAAAGTAGTTTTCATACCCTTAGGTGCAACCCCATCTGCTAAATCTATACCCAAGTTCCTAAAACTAAACCCACAGGAACTGCGTAAATATATTTAAGTAGTGGTGGGCTAACACACATCCTAATCTCCCAATCTCACTAACAAAGTGTTTGGATAACACAGTGATAACACAAGAAGGTGTTTAGATAAACTTAGTTTCTTATGCTATCCAAATACACTGTAAATCCCTACACAGCCCTACTGCTGGTGTCACAGGCAAACATTCCTATCTCAGCTCAAGGTTCTTGCTTTCACAGACTTCATGTGAGGGCTTCACTATTTATTTTCTTTTTGACAGGACTCCAGTACCATGTGATAAAATGGGTGAGAGAGAAAATATTCAGGTTTTGACATGGTTTTGAGAGACTATTTTCATCTTTCTGTGCTAGAGAGAAAATGCCGAAGTTAGATTTTGTAAAATTAAAAAATAAAACCAAAACAAGACAAAACAGAATAGCTCTTGGCAACACTATTTCAAACACAACAGCATGGGACTGGTGTATGGGAACATGAAATTCTCCAGGCTCCTTGAAATCAATGAATATTCATTGCATGGTTTCAGTCTCTGGTTCAGTGAGGCAGATGGACATGATGGTTAGGGCACAGAACTACCTGGCAGTGACTTACTGTAAGACTTAAGGGAAGTGAATAACCTGTCTCTGTACCAATTTCCTGACTGATAACAGTAATCTTTGCCTTGCTTAGCTATTTTGGTACCTATATGCAAAAAAAAAAAAAAAAGGAAATAGTAATTTTGTAGGCAGATTCATTTTCTTTACAAGCATTATCAGTCCATTGGTGGCAGGTTGAAGTCTACTGTAACTGCATGAACCAAGGAGAAAATAAATACCCTTCCAAATGTTCCTACATATGTAGTGGGTTCCTTCAGACAAAACACTTACTGCCTAAACTTGCAGAAAGCCACAGATTTCCCAGTATGTTATTAAATGCGTGTTATCGGATCTTATAAATACTGCGTAACAAGGATGTTGCGTTTGTACACATGGCTCTACAGAGCAATATGCACTAACTGATAAGCTTGGTCTTGACTCTAGGGCTGGAATGCAGCCTAGCACACAAGGAAGTACTCTGCATAATGCATATAAAGCATTTTGTTCACTGACAGTTAAAACGTCTCCTTTTCTTTCCACAGTCCCCAAGCCATCACCACCAATACAGCCGCTAGGTACAGCAAAGCCATCCCTTTGCTCGTTACTCTTTCTAGAAAGAAACACAAGTGGCATGGTGGAAGTGGCAAGTGTTCCTGGGATGGTTGCACTCTGCAGAAGCTGGCAACCCTTTCTGCCTCCACCTCTTCCACCTCCCTAATGAAGCAAACTGAAATAAGCCTTGTGGCAGCCAGCATCCCTGGTACAGTGCAGGACCATATGACCTGGCATGTGGCAGTCCTGTGCTCTTGCTGCAAGGGTGAGTGAGGGCACTGAATCCAGCACTGAGCTGAGGTCTTCCCTATGGCATCTGGGTATGTGTTTGCCCATGCCCTGGAGAACAGGGTGCACAGAACATTTTCTTCCCTCTCCCAGATTTCCAGCTTGGACATCCCAGAACCAAAGCAAAGGTCCTGCACAGAAAATAGTATGGATGACCAGTGAGTTTGGTCACTAGCCCGGCTTTAAGGCTGACCCACCACGTCACTGCAAGTGCAACCAACACACTTGCACACTTAGTTGGCTGCATAGTTTCAGCCATACTGGTGCCTAATTAGCAACCTCACAAATAAAGAAGCCAGGGGGAATACGGGACATGCATGTATCACTTATCTGTCACCCAAAGCTAGGATTTAGTATAATCTACAATGATTACAGTACATTAGTTGCTCTGTATGTCTGAAACAGAATGCATTATACCCATAGTTTTTAATCCCAACTTATTGTTTTTTCATATCAGAAGATTTAGGAGTATCAAACAGTTATATATATATATTATTTTTTTCTAAAAACGTCCGCAATAACCCCTGGCAGACCTTCCACAATAGACTAGTAGAGAAACGGTTTACAATATAAATAGATATTCATGAATTTGACAAGTCCCTGACCAGGGGTTTCTGTCTCCCACCAATCAACTGCTCTGTGCACAACTTACGCTTTCCATTTCTAGACTCTGTATTTATTTCTTGTGTTCTTTTTTTTTCACTCACAATTTGTACTGTGCAATATAGACACCGCAGAGCTGTGTCTCACTGCATAAAGTCATTTTAGCCAACACACTGCAGGTGGTTTTTTTTTTAAACAGAGTGGAATCCTGCCAAGTAGCAGGAGCAACACAGAGGAAAGAGCTTCCCATAGCAACCTTGCCAGCCACCACGCTGCTGCTTCTGAGAAAGAGCAGGCAGCCTGCTCCTCTCCTTCCCCATAGCCTGCCTTTGGGAAATGCTTCCAGTGAGCAGGAAGGTCCAGAGAGAGCCTAGAACCTGCAGCAATGCAGGTGGGGTGAATTATTCTCCAGCAGATGTTCTTTCTTTCTCCCCCCTGCCCCCTGTATCAGATATACTGCCTTGGAGCATATCCTTTTTTTCCACCCCTCCCCTCTCTAGCCTGTACACCCACATATTCCCTTGCACATTCTCCCCTCTCCTCCAGCACCCACTTACCAAGACTCCTCCCCTGTTGACTCCCCTTCTGTTCGAAATATGCAGACCAAGAGAGTTGGTTGATAAGGTCCGCACCAGCCATGAATTTCTTATTTATTCTCTCCATTCCAGCATGATGAAAATATTGCTGTCTACCCTCTGTTTATTCTGGCATCCTGTAACGTACCTCCAACAGGCTTCCTCCCTGTCCCACTTTCTGAATATACAGCTCTCTTTCACACCCCATGGTGTTCCTCATTTGTTGTTGTCTACTTAAGGTGTTGCTCCATGTTTATGGAATGCAGTTTTACTGGAAAAATTCCATGGCCAAAACCTTCAGAAGGAACTACTCATCTTGGGTTGATTTTCCATGACACTTGCGAAGCTATGACTTTCTGGGAGGGTTGGTTTCCTCGGTCAGAACACAAGACCTCTTTGAAGTATCTCAAGTTGGGCAACTAAAAATTGCAGAACTGAAATTGCACCTGGTCTTTGAAAAGGTTGGTCCTGTTTATGTTTGCCTATTTTTTTCCCCTCTCGTTCAATTAGATTTTGACAGGTAAGTGTTATTCTCAGCTATAAGGGCATGAGATTAAGTCAAAACTGGGTCCTGAAAAAAGAGTTTCCAGACCATGCTGCTGTGGCGGTCTTTTATTCCAAACCAGAATTCATTGATTACCCTGTAAGTGCTTGGGATTTGCTCTTGGGTAGCTGAGATCAGAACTGGTTTTAAAGTACTTTGTATGTACTCTGTAACTGGATTGCAAAAGAATGAGCCAGAGATTCATGTATTTCAGTCTTTATTTTTCCTCCTTTTACGTCCTGGGGAACTTATGACAAATAATATACTCACTGATTCCCAATATGTAACCAAACATAATAGATTGGATGATAAATTAAAACCAAATGGACTTCTGAATGTTTTGCTTTCAAACACTAGTAAGCCCACATTGCTTTAAAAGTAAACTTTGTTCCCACTTTGTTCAGACTAGTGACAGTCCCTGTGACAGGGAGGCAACTCTGGCCTGACACTTGTGAATTATTTGAAAACAACTTTTTAAAATAGCAGTTGTGATGTGAGGGATTACACGTCTCCAGAAGATTACAAACGGGAAACAGACTCTGTGTCTCACCAGCTTAGGTGTAGCTCAGCTAGGAAGTGCACAGTCACGTTGTAAACCTCCCTCTTTGTTCCTAATTGGCAGCCTTGTTAACAACATCAGCAAAGAACTGTTTACTGAAACCTGGAAGCTACAAGGTCATACCATAAACCTGTCATGTCATTATACTCTTTCCTAAGTATCCTCTAGCAGCTGTTGCGAAAAACAGGACACCTGAGGCTGATGGACTTTTGCTCTGACTGAGGACGCTGTACCTAACACAATAAAATTTCACACATCGGGTAACTAACCAGCAGTTTGAAAAGTGAACCTCAAAACACACTTTAAAACACGCAGTACAAAATCTGCATGGCTGCTGCCCTTGTTGCTTAGCTAAACCAGGCAGGGATCACAAATAAAACCATACAGCTTTTATTACGGTAAGTTCAATATGTCTTCTGAAGACGTGTCATTCACAATCTGCCTCCCCAGAATAAACTGAAAACGGAGAAATAAATTTATGTGAGGTTCAGGTACTCTCTATAGACAGATAGGAGCAGCCTCACATTCAAAAGCCCTGGTCCTCATGGGGGCCTTCAACCTCCTCAGTATGTGTTGGAGGAACAACACAGCAGGGCATACGCAATCCAGGAGGTTCCTGGAATGAGTTGATGGTAACTTCCTTCTCCAGGTAATATGACAGAGGAGTCAATGAGGAGAGGTGGTGGACCAATAAGAAGAGGCTGGTGGGGAATGTGAAGCTCAAGTCCAGTCTTGGCTGCAGTGACCATGAAATGGTGGAATTCAAGATCCTTCAGGCAGGGAGGAGGGTGCACAGCAAGCTCACTACCCTGGACCTCAGGAGAACAGATTTTGGCCTCTTCAGGGATCTGCTTGGTAGAGTACCATGGAGGCAAGAGGGGCCAAAGAAAGCTGGTTAATATTCAAGAATCACCTCCTCCAAGCTCAGGAGTGATGCATCTCAACAAAGAGGAAGTCAGACAAAACCACTAGGAGGCCTGCATGGATGAACAAGGAGCTCTAGAACAAACTTAGACATGAAAGGGAAGCCTACAGAGAGTGGAAGCAAGGACAGGTAGCCTGGCAGGAATTCAGAGAAATTGTCCAAGCAGCCAGGGATCCGGTTAGGAAAGCTAAAGCCATGACAGAATTAAATTTGGCCAGGGGCGTCAAGGGCAACAAGAAAAGCTTCTATAGGTGCATTGGTGATAAAAGGAAGACTATGGAAAATGTGGGCCCTCTCTGAAGGGAAACAGGAGTGCTGGTTACCCTGGACATGGAGAAGGCTGAGGTACTCAATGACTTTTTTTCCTCAGTCTTCTCCAGCAAGTGCTCCAGCCACAAGTCACAGAAGGCAAAAGCACAGACTGGGGGAATGAAGAGCTGCCCATTACAGGTGAAGATGAGGTTTGAGACCATCTAAGGAACCTGAAGGTGACAAGTCCATGGGACCTGATGAGATGCATCTGCAGGTCCTGAGGGAACTGGTGGACAAAGTGGCTAAGCCACCATCCATCATATTTGAGAAGTCATGGCAGTCCGGTTAAGTTCCCACTTTATAGGCTGAGAAAGTTGGGTTTGTTCAGCCTGGAGAAGAGAAGGCTCTGGGAAGACCTTACGGCAGCCTTCTAGTACCTAAAGGAGCCCCACATGAAAGCTGGAGTGGGTCTTTTTATAAGTTCATGTAGTGATAGGACAAGAGGTAATGGCTTTAAACTGAAAGAGAGTAGATTTAGATTAGATATAAGGAAGAAGTTCTTCACTGTGAGGATGGTGAGTCACTGGAACAGGTTGCCCAGAGAGGTTGTGGATGCCCCATTCCTGGAAGTGTTCAAAGCCAGGTTGGATGGTGCTCTGAGCAACCTGGTCTCATGAAAGGTGGGTTGGAACTGGATGATCTTTAAGGTCCCTTTGAACCCAGACCATTCTATGACTCTATGATTCTACACTGGCTGCTTACTGGGGGAACATAAAATTTTAAGTGGATATTCAAGTGCCACTGAAGTCACAGGCACCTTGACATCTCAGTCTCCTGCTTTGCTTGCTTGAGCAGGCACCTTAAAACAAAGCCAGAGATGCCATAATGAGCAATCTCTAAAATTCACCTTCTGCAATGCTGGTGGCTCACTGAGTTCCATATCAAATGCACAACAGGGGGCAGCTGAAGAGGTGGCTTTTTCCTCACCCGTCACTGATGCAAGCAGGTCTTTGGTGCTGTCACTTGGCTAGGATTATGGAAAGAAATAAGCACCACTGGAGGGCAATTCATGCCCCTTGTCTCACACACCTATTTCAGGATGACAGGACTTGCTTTCAGAGGTTCCTATTTCTGTCTTCACTGTAAAGGACCTAGTGTGACTAGCTCAATCCTTTTAGAAAGCATCACCACTAGACTCACTGCTTTCAAGTCAGGGCAGACGTTTTTCACCCTGTATGTTATTTATAACATGAATCAAGACTGTGTGGATAGAGCATAACATAATGCCTGCACTCCAAGGACTAAACGAAACCTAAGTGGAAAAGGAATAAAGATTTATTTTCTCAAGTATTTCTGTCAGTTGGTACAGCTTAGCTGACCTGTCTGCTACATTCCCATTTTGGGATCCAGCCTTGATCTGGAGATCAAGTTGAAACTGTGCTTCAAGAGGGCTGACAGGTATGTCAGTGGCTGTACCACATACCTCAGGAAAGCCATGGAAATGCTGACATGGATTGTATTCACACCTTCACTGGCAAGCCAAGTCTTAGGATGCTGTCCTTGGGAGGGGTGTCTTTGTCTCTACCATTTCACTAGCAGGGAAAGACTGAAAACTGCTATGTGCTAAGGAACCCAGGGAAGAATTAAATGTTAACTTTGCAAGAACTACTGTATCCCACAACATCCTACTGATTATTTCCTACTTACGTTATGGCTGTTTCATCCCCTGAAATTATGTAGACATGTATGTTTTACTCAGGCATCTACTGTCAAAACTGAGAGATGAAACTTCCAGTGCAAAACAATGCCCTCCATTAAAGAAATAAGTCATTAAATAAGAGCATCCCTAAATAGAATGGGTTGTAAAAACAAATAGGGGAAAGCATCTGGCTTGCAACATCTTTGCACAATTTGCAGTAGCTAAATCTGGACCCAATTAATGACCTGTTTATTTTCCAAAATTTCAATAAAATGCCTTGGCAAAAACTTAATTTGTCTCTGGAGAATGTCTTACTTCCTTCCATATGTTGCCCGATCTGTCACAGCAATAAACTTCTTCCCAGTTTCAAGATCCCTAACGACTGCACCAACTCATGCTTTCCACAGAAGAGAGAATGGTTCCAGCCCTCTAAAAGTCATCATCCTCCCTTAAGAGAAAGCAACACAAAGGAGTGGAAGAGTGAGTGCCCTGTCTTATAGCCTCTGCTGTGACCTAGAATCTAGAGATTTAAAACAGTTCCTACCTACAGTTTATTCCAGTTGTTTTATAATCTCTTTGGATTTAATAGTTTCTTTAAAATGCTGCCATGCCATGATTAATGTATATGCCTTGGCTGTGTAACACTTGTCCTGCTGTCCTTGCTGTTTAGGGTCTTCAAAAGAAACAGCTTAGGCCGTTTTGTAATTACGCATCTTTATGGTTTTGTATAAAACCAAACAGATGTTTCAGAGTCAACTTTATTCGGTGGTGTCTTGTCTAACCTAGATTCCAAAATGTGTTTGATCTCTATTTGAATCAGATTAGGCATCGTATCCTCTGTTCTATTATATGCCAGAAATATGGAAGTCCTGATACCTTCATGTTTCTGATGAACTCACACACCCTATCACACTGATTTAATAGATAACATTTTTTTAAAGAATATGCTGTTGGTTTAGAGGTTAAATGTAACAAAACAGACCAGTCCACATGAGCCAGACTCTGAACCATTTCAATTTACAAAGCATTTAAGTGCTCTGCTGAATTAAGGCCATAGTCAAATTATCAGTTTTGTTCTGAAATAAAAGCACTTGGAGCTCTTAGGGACATACAGAGACACGTATTTTGGGTAATTACCAAAACACCCATTTGCCAAGCTGAGGTAAAACTGTATGCTTCTGTTTCTCCATGAACTAATGCTTCTTTATCTTCAGGAGTGATGGAGTGAGACAAGTCAGGATGACAAAAGCCATCCTTACAACAGAATCCAGAGCGTTTCTGCTGATTTTGGAGAATTTGCTCTTTCTTTTCCTTAATGTAACTGGCAGGAAAAAAATGGTCCAAATCTTTAACTGTAAACAAAGTCATAAGAGTTCTTCCCAGGAAAGGAACTGGGCAAAGTCCTGAACACCTCACCATGTGGCAGATGCCCAGGTAGAGGTTCAGTGTACATATGTTTGGTTATGCGTGTTAATGGCCATTACTGACATTTTGAAAGCTGACTATCTTTTTGGCTATATGATTTCCCAGTCTGTTCAAAGGTAGCTGATGGGCACAATGTTGTCATGGAGCTTTGAAAAACACAACTGAGAAAAGTAAGAGAAGATACAGTAAAGGTGGATGAAATAATAAATAATGCAGAAAAGAGGAATCATTTGTCATTTTTACTTATAGCTTCCTATGATATCAGTGATATTCAGTAGAATTTTTAAGCTACAAATAAAAGTTTAAAAAGATACGAGAAATAATGTGTGCCATGCAGTGGTTTTACTTGAAAGTACATAATTAGTTATATTATTACACATCAGTCCTCCTCCCATTAATTTTCTCATAACTATTAGCTCCTCTAGTGCTTGCCCATATTGTATCATTTCCTTCTCTTTCTGCTACTTTGAGAGCTATTCTGAAGATGTGTGTTTACCTTCTCTCAGACAGTGACTTCCACAAATGGAAAATATTTTTGTTTCCTGAAAAAAGTGGTGCCAGCCTTTGCTGAAAATGTGTACTTCACTACATCTATAAAGACACCTTACCCTTTATGACTTTGTTTATAATTAAAAACATTTACTGCATCACGGCATAGCTATTTTCCATTAAAAGCACTCCTTCCTAAATTTCAAGAGAATATCACATGCATACTGAACCCTCAGTATTCTGAAGTCACTCTTTTGTTCTGTGCCCTGAGACAGAGATATTTGTTTCTGAGGTAGCATTTGCAAGTTGGGACTCCTGCAAAGTATTTGCTAGAAAAGAGTGTGAATAGTTCATGGACTTGTCAGAATGCATCTGTTTGAGTCTACTAATTTGGGTGTATTCCCAGCTGTGGTGTTTCCAACAACATAAACAAAATGTTTCTTTCTTACTACAAATCCAAGGGCTGAAATCTCCCTGTAAAATTGATTTATTTAGAAAAAATCTGTCCTTATGTTAAAGAGACCTCTTAAAATAAGCAAGACCATGATATGCCAATCGCATATTCTTTCAGCAGTCAACTGACTCATAAATAACTCACAGTCTCAAATAATTTACTACTGCATTATTCTGGATAAACTATGAAACAGCATGTCCTTCAGATCAGGATGAGTGGAATGGGGATGGAGAGAAAGAGGTGCATTTACCAGAGGAATAAGAGGCACGTTGAAATGGGACAAACGCTCAGGACCTCGATCCTCCATGCAGCAAATCCAAATAAATTTAGACACGTATGCAACACACTTTAGGGAAGGCCAAGCTATGAACCCATGCAAGAGATTCTTAAAACTTTAGGAACCCATTTTTGTAATGCTAAGTGTAATTTTTCAGTATTTTGACTGAGAGAAGTATCATTTGTAACATTGGTTTTGACTTAACTCTTTCGACATTCTCTCAAGATATCCGCTTCCTGGAACTGGCAGTTACCCTGAATTTCTTCTTAAATTGCAGCAACAGAAGACCAAAATCAAATACACAAACCTAAGTAATTCTTAGGTCAGATTCAGATAGCTCTATGTATAACATAACGTACATTTGAACTGTGCTTCTCTGCTGAAGGCAATTTCCCCTTAAATTCTTTCTATAACAAACTAAATACTCCAGTTCTAGGTCTTTTTTTTTTTTTTAAATGCTTCTGTATGAAATGAATTGTGAAGGCTCAGTGTCTTCTGCATCATCTCGGCCTGGGACACAAGTCCCTCCTCCCCAGAAAACATGCTGCTTGGTTTCTCAGAGCAGCAGTGCCATTCATCTAACTTGAGCAACAGAAGAAACTGATTATCCCCACATTATTTTAGATCTGTGACAATCAAAATTTGCAAAGTACCATCAGAATTAAGAAAGCTATTTTGGAGTTAGTTAACTTATCATGCTGCTAAAGAAATATTTGCAGCTTAAACGATTCTACTTAAGCATAAATTTCAAGTTGTAGTAGTTTGGAAATAGATTAGGAATCAAATTCTTACAGCTTAAAGAAACACAATGATATTAAGTTTCAGTGCCTCCTCTTTCACAGTACTACGGCTTGTTGCTGGTTCTGTAAAAATTACTTCTGGGCACAAAAACTTTTCTGTGTACTTACTGCTCAACATCAACAGAAAAAAAAATCAGTTATCTCAATGAAATTATCAGCTGAAATACAATTCACTCTGATGACTATATACAGCATGTTTCAGTTTTGATTGGCATGCTAGCTGAAAACATCTTGGTTTTTTAATTCTCATGAATTTTGGTCTACTTCTACAACGCTATTGTAGTAATTGCTGGATGTAATTTCAGGACTCTGTGCCAAAGGATGGAGAGTTCATTCATATACACTGCTCCAGACTAGCACCCTGCAGGTGAGAGAGGCCATATCTGCACTGCATAGGTCTGGACTTCATATGGTTACCTTGGGAGACAAACACATACTTCTTGGCACGTTTTCTTCCCTTAGGTGACCCAAATAATGTAAGAGCTGTTTCACAATGCCTCAGTCAGGGGGTTTTATGGCATTAAACTGGGGGCATGTGTTACACACCTCTGCACATAGCCTTGGGGCCTGTGGAGGTGATTTAGTTTACTGAGCTGAGTACTACTTGAGTACTTGAGTACTACTGTAATTAAATGTGATTAAATTCTGCCACAAAAGCACAGAAAATAAGACTTCTGGATAATGCTCTATGCTTGAGGAATGTAGTATGCCTTGAATATTGCACTATCTTAAAAAAACCAGTTATTGTATCTAGTATTCTGCGATGCATGTTGTGTACACATACTAACTGATGTTACTTTACGTAAATCACTGCCCTCTACTGGAACAACAGGCAGAGTATTTCACGTGAAATTGATCATTACAAAATTAATTAAAATGATTTTTGGAGTTTGGGGTTTTTCGGAACCAAGTGCCATGAATTGCAGAAGTTTCTGATCTCTTCTTGTACCATAGCTACTTGCAGCACTCATAGCAGTGTGCATTCAATCTTTGCTTATTTGCAGTATAAGCTGCACTAAGATGGTCTGATTATGAAAATATTTTAATTTTTGAAGTGTAAAGCGGATGTGCAAAGGAGCTACAGAATTGCAGTCTTCTCATGGATGCTCTAACGTCAGTCAGGCAACCTCCTACACTGTCACACTTTTAAACCTGAAGTGATCAAAGGAAACCATCACAAATTCTTTATTAATTGTAAATAATATTCCCAAAACTAAATTTTCAAGGATCATAAGACAGGCACCACTTCTTTAAAATCATGACGCTGGCTTAAAACTATGACATTTTACAAAATATAGGGGGTATTTTTTTCCTGTGTTTTCTGACTCTGAAGTTCACATTTTCCAGCTCTTCTTTTCAAATTTGCTATTAAAATATGCTTCAGTTGAAGTGGAAACTCGGTTTCAAAATTAGTTTTGACTCAAGGAGATGATTTTTAAAGGAATTATGACATGTAGCAGCAGAGGAATTGGCCATGCTATGACAGAAAAATGAAATCAGGAAGAGCAAGACAGAACATATGTCTCACAAGAAATGCAAGAAATACAAAATACAGGAAGACAAACCTAAGTCAAACCACTGCTGTGAAATAAGGCTACTGCCTGGCACATATTGCACAAATAAAATTAAGTCATCTAAGTTCATGGAATCCTTAAAAATACTACAAAATGGGACTTCAAAGAGTTTTTTTCATTGAAACAAAAAGCAGAAACACAAAATTCAGAATTGAGACTTCACTGAGTCCTGAAACTAAACACCACATTCAACTGTAGCTGGGAAAGCAGAAAAGTGGGAGTCCAGTCCCCAGGGCCTTACTGAGTCCAGAAATTTCCCATGTTTAGGAATTTGCTGGCCAGCCACCAACAAGGCTGCATAGATGGGAATTATTATGGTGATCACTTAACAGCTAGAAGTTTATTGTGGAGATAAATGTTCTATATAAATGTTCTGGCATAGTTATTATTATAAATAAAGTCACTTGCATGGGGATATGGAAACTGGTCTGTAGGATTACAGACATATGAATAAATACAAAACACCTAATATCTCTATACAATAAATAACTGAGAAGATACTTAATTTAATATGCCATGACTAGTAATAAGAAGCAATCTTGGGATGGAAAAATGCCATTACAGTTTGATGTCAGACAAATAAGTTAAGCATTTCTATCAGTCTCTATGAGCTCCTATATATCATAGAAAAATATGAGTACCAATATACACATTTACCTGAACATACAGGAACTTAAACTATATTTTATTATATATACTGCTTCTGGAAAAATAGTACTATGATTTGTTTCCAATATGACAGTCTGCAAACATCAGCAATAATTGCAATGCTTACAGGAATCCTCCATAAAGGCATGGTGAGGCATACTGATGAGGAATCAGCCTTCTTCTAATCACATAGGAAACATCTACAGGTGGAATGAACTGAAGCCATGTACATGTGCAGAGAAATAAGGAGTAATATTTGTCTATTGAGAAGTGAAAGAACCTTCTGGAAGCTCAAGGAGCCATGCAAAGTCAGTAGTAATAAATAAATAAATAAATAAATAAAAGTCGTACTATAAAAGGGACTGACATCATAACTTTCTAGAGAAAAAAAAAAGAAGTGTATTTTCTAAAGATTAATGTATCATTGAAATCAGTGAACAGCCAAGCTTCAGAAAGAAGAAGACCCATCAAGAACCTTTTCTAAATAGCTATCAAATAGAAACTGACTGATTCAAATGATATCCAGTTCTATTACCAGCACTGATTCACCATTTTATTATCAATCAGAGTTTTGTATCTCATAATGTTAGGAAATTAAGTAATCAAAACTGAATTTCTCTTAAGAAAATAATCTCTGATATAGCTCTCTTTGAAGGAAGCAGGATTTGTTCAAATACCTAATTTATATATTAAATGTAAAACCAGAAGGTGAATGTTGTTGTTGCCCCAGGAGCCTCTGCTGCTCCTCTACAGTCACTCCAAATCTTACACAGCAAACAGCAGCAGAGCCATGGGAGCGGGTATGAGAAAATAACATCTTTCTACGGACTCTTAGGCAGTGGGGGGTCCTCCATGACCCCCCCTCCACAGTCTCATGCTGATACAGAAATACTTGGCAGGTCAAGCATATTGGTATTTTTGTAATTGTATTTCTGGAATTAACTTCTTGATGCTGAGGGTCATGAGAACCCGGCAGCAGCATAACTAACAATGGTGGTATTTTGCCACCATTGCCCTCTTTTCAGATTCAAGCTGCTGGTCTTCAGGGAGAGTCTAAGGAAGGAGATGGAAATTACAGAATACTGACATAGCATGCACACAAAGAGCATCTATATACTTTAAAGAAATTCACCTAAACCCCCTCCTACATTAATATAGAATACATAGCATGATTAATATAATTTATGAGATCAATGATTACCTTTTTGGCTACTACATTTTCTTTAGAACTGATACAAGAGCAGAAAATTTCCTGGCATGCCTGAGCAAACGGATCACTCATAAGTCACTTTCTTTCTTCCCTGAAGCACTCCATCCCAAACAAAGAACATCTTTCAGAAGTTTTCTCCTTGACAAAGGACAGTCTTTTCCCATTGATGGGGTCGGGTTAGGGGGGAATTCACACATACACATCTTATCAACATACAGGAGAAACAGCATCTTGTACTCTCCAGTGCACTGGTGGGGACACAGACTGCGACATCGCTCCTCTGCTTTCTAAAAATGTATGTGCATGACTTTAAAACAAAACATAAAAATATACCCACCAAACCAGCCACAACAAACACCAGATTTATCACATACACATCTCCCACACTCCCTAATGAAAACTGCCCTGGAAAACTTATTTTATAAAAAAATCCACTATTTTCTTGTACGGCTTTAATTAGTTTAACCTGCCACATTTGCACTATACACAAAGGTCTTAATTAAGAAGAAATTTCAATAACAGAATAATATCAAAATGCAACAGACTCAAGGCTGGCCCCACACTGGGACTCCTGCCTTTGCTCAGGGGTTGTCTGAGCATGTGTGAGCCTCATCCATGTGTTTCCTTTGGGCTCTCCTAACACTGACCTCAGGATACATCACACTAGAGATGATGGGTTCTGCTTCACAGAGTACAAACTTGCAAAAGCACAGTCTTAAAATTGTTCCATTTTAACTGAAAAGTAGAACCTATAAGGCAGCTATAGTTTTGATGCTTCTTTAATTAGGCTCCAGAAATATGGCTGCTCTTGCCTCCCTACAGGCACGACAGAAAACTGCTAAAATTCATATAGTTCTGGGTACCACTAGTTTTATTCAGACCCACTTTTCTCTTCTATATCCCCCATGATCAATAGATCAGTTGGTGCCAGGGAGCACTCTGTCACCAGAGATACAATTACAAACCTAGGCTTGCTGGTTTGCACCCAATAAAACACAAATCAATCATACGTTACTTTTGAGAGGAGAAGGGGCATTGCGTTGATGTCTTTGCCAAATACTGAATGTGGCAATTACTTTCTGCGGGACAAATTATTCTCCATTTTCTACCCTACTTGAACTCATGTTCAGTTTCCTCTCTGACATAAATGCATTTCAGTCACATTTGAAGAGATACTTGTAGCTGCAAATCAGTGTATAACGTCTTCCTGAAGAGTTAAGGATACCCAAGAATAGAACTTCTAAATCCTTCCATTTAAAGATCTTCATTTTGGCTTCTTTAGACTGAAATTTTCTTTTAATCATGAGCCTGCCTCATGCCCCTGTTTCAATTTTTGGTGCTGCAGATCATCAATTTCAAAAATCAGTCCATGGTATGCTGTCCCACTGTACATTTTCTTGCTGCTTGACTGAGAAACTAGTGCTTTATCCTTTGAAACAAAAAAACCTGTAATCTCACCACAAAGGTTCAAGAGTCATTCTGTCATCAGTCTCTGAAAAATTTATCTAAATTTGGCCAAGTTATAAAACTTTGACATGTCAGTCTGAGCAAACCACTGGAAAACTTGCCCCCAAATTCCATTTAGCCACAGTATGGCCAATCCCAAAACAGGTGGGAGCCTCCAAGACCCCTCCCCAAAATCACCCCAGGCAGTTGCTTCTGGAGAGGTCTGGAGCTAAGTAGGAGCTGGGACAGTGCTCAGGGGTAGCCTGTCTTGTACTGCTATCCTAGTCAGGCAGTAGAGAGGATGTCAAAGAAGAGATAAGAGGAATTGCACCTCTTAGAGCTAGAGGAAAACAAATAGGGATATAATCTCTTCAAGAACACAGAACACACAAAGTATTGTGGGACATGCAGCTCAGGTGAGAAGACATTTGCCAAAAAGGCTGAGAGTGTATCGACGCTGAAGACACAGCAGTGGAGGCCTTACAGGGCAGAAATCCCATCAGCAATCTGTGTGGATTGCTAAACCACAGCTAAAAGCTAAACCTAGGAAATTATAGGACAAAACTTTCTATTATTAGAAGAGTGTTAGGGTCACAAAGTCAAGTTTTCAAATTTCAGGAAGTCTCAGAATTGAGGTCACCTATTCAATCCTAAGTCAATCCTCCTCTCATTAGGCACTAGGACAAAGTCTTAACTTCATCCACACAAGCACTTCCCAAGGATTCCTCCCGCCTGAAGATAGGACAATGGTCTAGTTGTGCATCAGTGTCGGGTATCCAACTTAGCCAGCTGCTGCAGTACTCCTGCTGCATCTCTTGCAGAGGCATGCAGGAAAGGGTGGGAGATGGCACACAGAAAAAAAATGGGTTTCTGAGACTATGCCAAGTAAACAGTGCCCCTGCAGTTCTACACCTCTGTCTGGTTTTCACCAAGTCACTTGAAACAACATCTGACCAGACCACCAGAAACTGCAAGTTATTCATTCCCTGAGTGCCGTACACTTAGATCCCGGAGGCTAATTTGCACGAGTGCTGCACAATAAAGAGCCACGGAGAGGCATAATTTGAATATTAAAGTAGAAAATTCAAGTTCTAACACTGAGAGGTATTGATATTCCTGAGTTTAATCTCATTGTGCCTCTCATTCCTATCTGTAAAATAGGAATAACGGAACCTTACAGCTTCTAGAATACAATTAAAACATTAGTGGTATGAAGTACACAAGACTCAGTGCTCCTAAGCACCCTGACCATGAGCACTTGAGGGAATTCATAATTTTGTGCTAAGTCCAGGATTTGAGAAAGCTGCAGTACAGCAGGCTCTAGGCTAACAGATCCAGCAATGGGGATTGTTACTTTGTGCACTGAATGAAGCAGAAATGTTCTGTGCAAAACAGGGGGATGTGATCACATCATTAAAAGACAAACCTGGACTGCAAGGAGGCTGCACTACTAGGCAGCAACAAGCATCCTTAGCTCTGGTGTTTCCTGACTCTAAAGTACTGAATTTCAAAATTTAGATATATATATTTTATTTTATTTTACTATATAGTAACTGAAAGAATGCCAGAGAGAGGGTGGCACTTTTCAACTACATACAATGGATATAACAACCACAACTTACTGCGTTTTACTGTAACAGGTGATCATGATTTGAGGAGGGATTTCAAAATCAACTTACAGCCACCACTTTTGAAGAGCCTCTTAAATATGGAAGCCAAATTCCTAAAGCAATGGCTTTCAGTAATGACATAGCAGTTCAGAATTACATTAAACCAACAGTATTTTATATAACTTTTCAGACAAATATGTCCCCACTCTAACAAGGGAGTTAAAATTCTGGTACATTTCGCAATCAGCTTGTGAATTCCAGCCTAAACCATAGGCACAGTGGGAACACAAAAAGTGTAAAATACCTCTGCAAAAATTATGAAAAGCACAGAAAAACTAAGGCTGTCCCTCGTGGTAGCGTAGCTGATACACTCATTGTTTAAAAACCCAGTCAGTGAATCAGAAAGAGTGACTAAGATCTGCTGGGTACCATAGATCTGTCCTTAATAAGTGACAGTAGAGACCAGCCCTGTCCCAGGAGCACACCAGGAGTCAGGCTGCTGCTCATCACCTCTGCTGTAGAGGGGGAGGGAAGGAGGGAAGGAGCACACTGTAGCAGTCTTTTTATGCATAGCTTACTTTCCAGAGCAACCTAGCCACGCTGCCTGCCTCTTTGAGAGCGGCTGAGCCAAGGTTCAGCTCTCTCCTTGCTCTAGCCAAGGTTCAACTCCTTGCCCCAGATCACACACCCACTGCCCAACAATGTACTGCTGCCCTCTGCTCCAGCACATGGACATCAGGGCAGAAACTCTTCCCAAAGAGCACTGGGGAACCTGCCCCGCTCCCAGTGCTGATTCTGCTCTGAGCCGGAGGCTGGACTAGAGACCTCCCAGCATCTCATCGAACTACAACAATGATATCACTTTTATGAATTAAGCTGTCTTGTGCTTACTTTCTCTACAGGTATATGTTGGGCATCTGAAACCTTAATAAACAGATGGAAAATAAAAGCAGACCAAAAGTGTAACTATCTAAGTGCCTGCAAAGCCATCATCACAATGATGATTTAATCACAAGTCTTTATTTGGTTTGATGGTTAGAATATGAGAGCACACTGATGGTTAAAACGGCGTTGTGTTTTGGTCATTGCTCTTAAACACTAGTTACCAGTTACACTGTCAGTCAGGGCTGAACTACAATGCCAACTTTGAGGGAAAAACAAAAAAGGAACTTGTACAACTACCTGTCTGACTTGGACCAGATCTATTGCTATGGATAAGAAGCTGGTATGGCAACCAGAAAATAATGACACATTTAGATCAGCTTAAATTCCCTGCCTTATCAAAAGCTGGTAGAAGACGTGTAGGAATATGCACTGCACAGGAGCCAAAGGGAGAAGTAAGTATAAAACAAGGACAAAAATGCCAGAGACATAAAAGCATCTGAACAAGAGGACATCTCTGGAACCAACAGATATTATTTGTACACATTTTGTTATGTTGTGGACAATTCATTTAATTAAAAGGCATGTGTATCAGTGTCTCACAAGCATATTTTGAATAACACTTAAATTATGGTTGTGCATAAAGCCAGGACATTAGTATTCTATCCACCTTAAATAAAAAGTCTGACTCCATCAATTTTAATACCC
The DNA here is from genome assembly GCA_009769605.1 of Bucorvus abyssinicus. NCBI lineage: Eukaryota > Metazoa > Chordata > Aves > Bucerotiformes > Bucorvidae > Bucorvus > Bucorvus abyssinicus. Next base: position 90,481,875 of record CM020024.1, on the reverse strand, counting down.
CGTTACTTTAAGAAGTTGGCTACAGCTTCATGGCAACCTGCCCAGGTCTTTTGCTCAATCAAGCAGTAGCTGTCTTTGAGCAAAAAAGAAAAAAAATAGCCAACAGTATCCTTGCTGAATGTCTGCTGGCATCTGCTAATGATATAGGAATAAGTAGATTACATGTAAAGACAGATTAATATTTTGGGTAACCATAACACTGCAAAATTAGCTGGTTTAATAATTTATTATTGAAGCTACCCACTTAAGATTCATTTTTAAAAAAAATACCATGCAATTTTTATTCGTTATTTGTAGGTACATAAGAAATAATGTGCTGTAGACACAGTTTAAAGAATTATATCATACACTATTTACCTCTGTATTATACAATACCAGCATGTCACAGTGCCCTAGGCAAGGTCACCAAACTCTTAACAGTGCTGTAGGATGTGGCAGAGGAATCCATCTTTGCAAATTAGCCTTCATTACACATGACTCTGCTCATAAATCTTAATGTATTGTTTTCCAGTATAATAACACTACCTTGTGCTTGCATCTGCCCTCTAGATCTTTTAATTCATTGAGTGTTTTACAAATACAGCTTAGCTGTATGTTTGCATGCATAAAGTGAATGTGCAGCTGCGATGGCAGTGCTCTAAAAGTGACCCGACCTACTGGCTCACCCGCTCTGCTCTGTGTCCTTCTGGTCTCCAGCTTGGGATGGTAAGACCGCAGAAGCCTGGTTTTCCAGAGCAGTTAGGTGACCTAAAGCTATAAAAGTGCCTGAAATGAAAATTTTTTTTTTTTTTTTTTTTTTTTTTTTTTTTTTTTTTTTTTTTTACTTAGGAGTTGCAGTCCTCCTTACATGCAAGCCCCACAAGGAACCAACCTGGACCTGCAAGTGACAGAAAACTGATCAGACAAGCAGATGAGCCCGCTTCCTGGAGGCAAAGTCAACCCTCTTGATTTCTGAGATGCTCAGGAGCCACCGGAGTGGGGCTACCTCGAGGTTTAGTCCTGTCCCCGACTGCTTGTGGCACCATCTCCACCGTGCCCGCCAAGACCCGGGCAGGTGTTTCCTGCACTGCTCTGGTGGGGGTCCGACCTGCTTGCACCCCGACCTGCCCGGCGACTGTCAACCGCACCCGTGCCGGTGGCTGAGGCGGTGCTGGGGCGCTCCCCGTCCCGCCCGGGCTGAAGCCCCCGAGGTCTCCGCGCTCCGGCGCGGCGGCGGCAGCGAGGTGGGTGCCCCCCAGGCGCCCCGGCTATTCCCCGGGACATCCCCTCAGAGAGGGGAGCCCTCTGCGCCGCCGGGGCCGGGACGTCCTCCGGGGTCTCCCCTCAGGCGGCCACGGGCAGGTAGCGGCAGCCGCGGCGCGGACTGACCTGAGAGCCGCCGCTCCCGGACATTCCTCCACAGCAAGTCCCAGGCTTTGGCGGTGGAGTCCCGCAGCTGCTCGCTCAGTGACCTCCGGAGCTGCGCCTTAGCTGGGCGGTGCTGGCTGCTCATCCTCGGCGGCTCCGCATGCCGCCCCGGGCAGCCCCGCTCAGCGCCGGCGGCGGCTCCCCTCGCCGGGGACGGGCGGCGACGGCCACATGGGGCCGCGGGGCAGCCCCGCCGCGCCGCAGACCGCGTCACCGTAGCTCCGGGCGGGCAGCCCCTTCACCTGAGCGCCTCCCGGCACGCCGCCCGCCCCCGCCCCGGGCCCCGGGGCAGCAGCGTCGCCGCCAGCCTTCCTCAGCGGCCCGTCCCGCGCCCGGCGCCTCGCCGCCCTCCTCCCTCCTTCCCTCCCCCGCGCCTCAGCCCCCGCGGGGCGGGGAGGGTGCCCCGGGGTCCGGCCCGGCTCCTGCCCCACAGGCGAAACGGGTCGCCGGCCCCGCCTGACGGCCGTGGCCGCCCCAGTGCGAGGGTCTCCGCCGCTGCTGTCCCTGAAGGGCCGGCGGCGGGAAATGGCCGCCCCCGACCTGGCCGGGACCCCGCGCCCCTCGGGCTGAGGCACCACCGCAGGCCTCCCGGCCCCGCGCCTACATTTCGTGACCCCTCTTGTGCCCGTGACCCTTCATTTTGGAACTGTCCGGCCAAGCACCCCCCGGACGCTCTGCTGTCAGCGCCCGGCCGTGGGCACCCCGCTCGCCGCCTCCTGCTTCCCGCCTCAGCGCGCCCGGAGATGCCGGCGCTGCCCAGGCTTCGAGCTCCCTGGACAGCGACCGGGAACCGCCAGCCGCTACCCCAACACCACTGCCCAGGTTTGCTGAGCCCCGCTGAAAAGAGCCGGCATCCGCCGCTCCAGGGCGAGGTCACCCGCCACCAGGAGGAAACTGTAAACCTGGCCCGCAGTGGGCTGCCTTTTTCTCGGGAAGCTGCAAGAGGTGCTTCACCTACACCGTGGCTTTTGCCAAAAGAAAATAGTTTTTTTCCGAGGTCTCTGTTCAGCAACTTTCCACGGGAGCTCAAGCCACAGTCCTTGCAACACAGTCTCTCCCATAAGAAATGTGGGAAAGAATCCCACTATGTCTGCATTCCACCCACTTACCTCCCACTTCCCTCCCCCTGCTTCATCTCTTCCAACCCCTTGCATCAACTCCTCTTCTCTAACAAGCTCTTACACTCTTAAAAGGTTTCAAAACTCAAGCCTGGCAGCCACTTTTTGCACACATTTACAGACTAAAAGGAATCCTGATTCCACTATGCCTAAACAAGCCAGAGAGCATCATCAGGGTCCTTATCCCATTTAGGAAATCAATCTAGGGTCTTTGCTTCCTCTGTGATCTGTGAAATGCTTTAACAGTGGTCCCTTCCCCATCCCAGCCACCCAAGGAGTGGATAGTTCCCAGCACGACTGACAGCAGAGAGTCTGATAGCTGGGAAGGATGACAGGAGCTTCATTTGCTCTAGTCACAAACATTACTTATTGTTTACTCTTTTTGCAGAGTATTCTTGATGTGCGATGAAGAGGCTGATGTTCCTGAAAGTGAATGGCATACACCAAAACAGCTGACTACCCTGCTAAAGTAGTCATGTCAAACATTATCAACATCCCCCATCCTGTTTAAATTAAAACTGTAACTGCAGTGTCAGCAATACCCATGGAAGCTAAAAGCAAACAAACAGATGTATTCTGTGTTACCACTCAGTTTGAATAACGTCTTCTGCTTACTCTGGAAGATGAATTTGTTTTCCATTGTCCCTGTTCTTAAAAGGTTAATCTTAAAAGGTTCATCTTAAACTACTCTATCTGATATGGTGGAGATGATGTGCTTGTCCAGGACTTATGAAGTTATTGTACGTCACCCTTCCTGCTGCAATTCCAGCTACAGTGTCCTCCAAATGACTGGACAAACTTAGGAGAAACGGGATGCCTTCCAGGAACAGACACATCCAAGATCTGGAAGGGGGACAGCATAATTATGTAAATACTCCCACATCCCATGATCCTGAGCAAACACCTGCTGATGTTAATGGAGAAGAGGGGATTACAGTTTCTACGATCAGCTCCTCTGCTCTGTAAAACTGCCTCTGACCTCTGCCTCACTTTATTTAATTCCCTACCAACACAGCCATTACTGGTACATAAAACCTACGATGCTTGTTTTCTGCCACAGGCTCCTATCTATCCCTTAGGAACCAGGCAGAGTTGAGAAATTAATTTCTGACAGTGTACTCAGCTGCCCTATAAAAATCAGAAGTGACACACAGTCTAAAGGTGAAATCATAAAATCAGTTTTGAAGGTTTTGTATCATGCTGCTTTGTCACTGCCCACAAACACCAGTCTGTGTCAGCCAGTACTGTAACCTTCAACAGTGCTCTTCAGGCAGCCACTCTTGAATGTGTCCTCTTACCGTGCCCAGCCTGTCTGGAAGATAGATCTCCCTTCAGTTGCTTTCTGTGATGGCCAGAATGTAGCAATACCACAAAAAAAGACATTCTCTTCCCTTCTACACCATTTTTGAAGATGCTACTTTATCAAAAATGTCCCTGGAGTGCCAGGTTTACTGAAAGCAGCTAACTAGCAATCAGACACCAGCAATTGTTAATACCATGTTATCTCACTGCAGGTTACTAAAATAAACTCCAGTGATACAGCTATCAGTAATCAGTGGCAGAAATGAACCGGCAAGCCTAGACCAAACTCTGTGGCAGGCACTGACAAAAATCTTACTAATTTCAGGCACTTTAGTGTGGAAAACTAAATCCAGCAGCAAGATCAGTCACCGTACTTTTCTCCTCAAAGAAAACAGTGCTATTGAGTGAAGAGAAAGTACCTCATGCAGCAACTGTCCCATTCCTATTTTTATGCCTTCAATCATAGTCAGCTGTTCAGAAGTCATGTTGCTAGTACCGGTATTTTTGATGTTTTACACCTAGTAGTAGCAGCTACAGTTAAGAGCTCTTCTGTACAACCTGCTTGAAGAATGGTATGTCTTAGGGATCATTCATAGGTTAAAGATGTTTCACCTCCTTTTAGGATGTTGAGAAGCATGACTAAATGGTAAAGTTCTGGTCTCCCTCCGTGCATCTTCATCTGTTATTTGAGCGCCTAAGTAGCCAACTGATCAGTGCTCTCATCTACAGCTTGAAACATTCTGACAGCCTAAACAAGATGCATAACATTTCTGGGGAGAAGAAAAGGAAAGCATATTTGCCACAGAAACAGCGATTTTCCTGCTTGATACCAGTCAAGATACTAGAATAATTGCAATAAAAACACTGTGTATGCAGAACAGAAAGGAGGAAATTAAGGAATGCCTTAAAAGAAGCTGAACCATGGTATTTGTCTTGTCTCATTGATAACAGAATATTGGCAGGAATGAAAGTGGTATTTGTGTGTCTTAAAATCTTGCAAGCATGTAAAAGGGGGAGGGGAAATCTAAGCTAGTAACACCATGCTCTGATGCGGTTGTAACACAGAAGTCTGATGTTCTAATTATATATTTAGCAATTTATAGTCCCTCCCAATCACCATGGTAATTAAACACCAAGTTAATTGATACTACATAATAATCTGGCCTCTAATTGGCAGTGTGTTTTAATTTGCTACAGATTCCATTATGCAGCCTGATCTAGTCCTAATAAAGTCATTGTCAGATCTCCCATGCATCTGGTAAGAAAAGAATCAGGCCTAAGGAAAGAGAAAAATGACTACATCTTGGTTTGCCATTTGTAAACTACGGAAAGACTACAACACTAGTACAACTTCTTTCCTTTTTTCCTCTAGTCCTTAATTACAGTGAGTCACAATTTTTTTGTCAGTTTAACCACATCAAAATATTTGTCTGCTTGCAGAAGGACCAATCAGGATAGATCTTTCAGAGCAAAATGTGAGAAAAGTACATCCTTGGTTACTGCGTGCTGTATAGTGGACGCAAACTCCTTACACTGGTATCTCTTAAAAAGCAGTAGTAAAGCAAAAGAGTAAACCCACTAGTACTACAGGATCAGTGATGCAGTCTGATGCTAACCAGTGCAATACCAAATTTTATAATACATCCAATTCTTCAGGAACCGACTGAAAATTAATGAAGCTTCTTGAAGTTTATTATACTCAAAATGGTGTTGCTGTGCTTTAGTAGCTTCAAATAGTAGCTCAGACAGCCTAGATATAAATACATCAAGTAATATTTATGACTTTGGCAATGATCTTCATCTCTTTGGGGGTCCTAGAGCTCTGGAATTTGTTTCCTATTGCAGGCTAAATGTCCTGAGTGTGATGTTGTAAATCTGGGTTACCACTGGAAGGGAAGAAAAGACTTGAGGTTTTGCGCTGCTTGTTTTCCTAACAGCGGACTGCAGGGAATGGCATACTAATTCTGCGGTTGAAGTTATGTGAAAAGCACCAAGGGCATATAAGTAGGTGTCCTCTTTGACATCTAAGTAAACAAACAAACATTTTGGATAGGGAAAAATAAGATTAATTGTGAACAAGGACAAAATGTTCCAGCTCATTCCCTGGAACTCTCTCCTCACTTGTTATTTACACATGCAAATTACCATCATTTTAAGGTAGCTTTAATGAGCATCAATTATAAAGCAGTTTCACTCTTTCACGGTTTATCAAGAGATTGGCACCTATCTGTTCATCCTCCTCCATTTCAGCTTTCTGAAGCTGAAGCTCTGGGAAAGGATCACTCCACACTGCCAAGAGCAGACCACTGCTGGCTTTCATTAGTCAGGGCCAAATTCTTTCACTTTTGTTCACAGTGATTAATGCTGAAATAAACAGGACTTCTCGCAGTATTCACTGTCAAAAGGCTCTAAGTATGCTGAGATACAGACTACAGCAACAAAGTATCTGCTGTTCCGATGCGCTCCCGCTGCCTTGCTAAATCTGGCGTGGAGCTGTTGGGGGGAATGAAGCTTTTCTACAGAGGATGGTACTTTATTATTGTTATTATTAATAAACTGTATTATCAAAGCACTTAGAACCTGAAATTGGATGGAGCAAAAGTACAATCTTTGCCCTCAGGAGATTACAAACTAAATATAAACCAAGACACTAGTGGGGAGAAGAGCTAATTGGGCTAGGAAGGGTGAGTACAAGAGAACAATAAAACAATACCTGCTGGCGTGGTAACTGCTGGTGTTAGCAAACCAGAATTGGTTTTTAGAGGCACTGACGCAAAGCAAGAGGGTCTCCAAGGAAGTTAATGTGGTATCTTCATATATTCAGAGGACCAACTCCCAAGCATGAGGGGCACTTTTAGAGAAAGCACACAAAAGTGTATTTTAAAATGTAATGAGTAGACAACAAAGCTGGCATCCTCAACAAACAAACTGTGGGAATCAACTTTAAATATTGAACAAATGAAAGATTGGGAAGGGAAGGGCCTTCAGCCTTAGGTCAGGTAGCTTCCACTTGATGCAATGTAGAGGTAGGATGAACTGCAATGACAGCAGAGAACTGCCAGAGTATTTGCACTGGGGATGCACAGAAGTAGACCAGATTGTGTCTATCAAGGCAAAGTTAAGTGAGAACAAAGATGAGATGGTAAACACGGGATGAGTTTTTCCTAGAGCAACCACAAATTTTCACCTGGCAAACACCCTCTCACAAAACATAATTAGAATAAAAATTAGAGAAAATGACAGGTTTTCTGGAAAATAACTGCCATTTTCCTGGTTTTACCATGGAGCAGGATTTTCACATTATGGCCAATCTGAACGGGACTTTTCTCCCCACTTCACATCCTAGTTGTATATAGCTCTTGGGATTATTTTTTAATAACCCCTCTACTTCTCCAATCTTGTCTCCTTAACTCAGCCTACGTTGCCACAGGAGAATGATGAACTCCAGGTGAAGGCCCTGTGTGACTGGTAGGAGGATGTTCTGTTCTGTGTGAATGGTGGAAAAGGGGACACAGAGGTAACTGTGGCACAAATGATGATTGGATGGATTACTGTCTGAGTAAACTGAGTGGTTCTACTGAACAAAGCTGATACTTCAGCTGAAATTCTGAAGAACTGCAGCCACAAAAGCTCTTGCACATTTCTCAGATAGCAGAGGAGAAGAATGGACAAAACAAACCAAGTGCCAATAAACTTTAACTTCCTTTCATAAGATGCTCTGTGGATATCTTTATAGTATGTTGCAAATATGAAAGCTTGGGCTGGGCAAAGCCAGTAACTGTGGAAATAGCCAATTAATTCTTCAGTGATTAAGCAACTGGGGAAGTGGAATACATTTTATGTGTGTAGATATAGTGGGTTTTTACTGGAGCAGAGCTTGAAATTTTGAGGTGATTAATGCCCTTGAAAAAGTGAGCAGCTATGTTGAAACATGAAATTTCTCAGCACAGAATATTGTCCCTGTTCTTCTCATTCCAGATTCTGGTGTCTTATACCCACCCCTCCCTCTCTTTTAGTTGCTGGACAAAAAAATATACTATCCTAAACTACATCTTTGCTCTCAAAGTGCTCATTTCCTTAATATTGTATTGGGACTTTGTCTAAACCAAGATTATTTTTTTCCAAACTTCCAACTGTTATTACTATCACAGTAGGAATAACTGGAACATTTGTGTAAAAAAGCCTTGCAGCAGTCAGTGGCAATTCAGCACACACCATATCTGGATATTGGTTCAGAGACCTGGGAGCTTGTTCCTTTTTTTATAACTCTCCTGGATTACACAGGAAAACATGATCAATCTTGACAACAGGTTCTAACAACGATGCAATGGAATCGTTCCCAAAACCAATTTACTTACAAGAGTAAGAACATTTTTCAGATACACAGATACTCCTGTGCACACACACTTTCCTAGTAACCAGGCTACTGACTGATGGGAGCATACTGCCAAGTAACAATATATTGCAAGCTATGGATTTTTTACCAAGCTTCCCTCATTACTGGTCACAGAGCTACTATTTTAACTTATTCAACAGATTTAAAAAGTATATATTTAATAGAATTGAAATGCAATGCTACTAATGGTTTTGGACAGGAAGTAAAGAATGTTGTGGCCAGTTGCAAGAGGGGATAGAATTTCAGGTAGGCAGGTTATAATGACCAGAATCAAAATTTGGCTGAGGCCCAAGCCAAGCCCTATTAACCTAAACAGTTCTACAGGATCTTGAATTGTTAAGGCTGATTTTAATTTCTTCTTGCTTCCACAGTAAAGAAGGGCCAATCAGCTGTTTGCAGTATTGTCTGAATCTCATTCGAAGTGAAGACTGGTGGCGATTCGATTGTAAGCATCATTTCCCAAAGCCCCGTTGGGAAGCTTTCCCAGCCGGCTCAGATCCTGCCTAAGCCCACTCCATCACCCAGCTCTGGCATTACAGAACTCTCTGTTCCAGCAGGCTAAGTGGTACAGCCATTCCTGTGAGTATAAAGGAGCTTAAGCTTAGGAAGAATGCTTGTTTCATGACATTTAAGATATCTGGGTATTCCCACTGAGAAGCAGGATATTCATGCTGTGAAGAAGGAGCTGGACTAGGTGGATCTGCAGCTCTTTCTATCCAAAAATGTCTCTGTTTCTGTGAGAACATTTTGGTAGTGTCAGGCAGCACCTGTATTCCATTAACTCCAAAAGCATTTCAGTGTTTACAGTAACCAGGAAATGTCGATGTCTGTGTTATATTAACAAGGCAGCAGTAACAACTGCAGTTCCAGTTTTTAGAGCTGCACAGAGAACCGTTTACTGTGAGTGGCTGAGAGTTTTACTGTTTTTGGTTGAAACACGAACAGGCCTGTAGTACTGCCCTTGAAACCATTACAGAAATCTTTGAAGAAAAAAGTTCTCAAAAGAATTCCAATATTGCTTCAGTAATGGTTTCGTATAATCAGGTAGGCAAAAGCATAGCTGCGAACTGTGAGTCTAAAAAAATACTTGTGACACCAAATTTGTAGCATTTTCAAGTTAGTTTTGCTTACACTCTTCTTGCCTTTTGCATGTAGCTTGAGGGGTTTTGCTTAATGGCATAATTATATTCAAGATTCAGTATCTTGGAAACAAAGCTATGTTACATTTTTATGAGGACTTCTCTGATGATTCTCTTATGATTCTTCTCTGCATATATGCTTAGAGAAGTAAGATATAAGGTGTCACTGCATAGCAGGCAGCAGACTTTATGAGAGCACTGATGTACTGCTGTGTAATTACAGTCTAAGTAAAGCACTTGACTGTGAGAAATGAAATAGTCCACCACACAAAGCATAACTTATTGTGGTCTTCCAAATAGACTCCAACTTTTGCATGCAAGAAGCAAAAAATCTATGCTAGGCACCCATTTGCTTTTCATAGAACTGAATTTTGATAGTGACATTAAATTACTATTATATAAATAGGAACATCAAACACCATGGGAGAAAATATTAAGATATTTTTCTTTTCTCTTTCGGGATTGAAAGGAGTATTTGGTAAAGTAACTTCATTCCCAAGAGAGGCAATAACAGGGACTGCCCTGTAGCTGGTCCAGCATACCAAAGGCAGAGAGAGCTTGAGGAGGTGTTTCCCCATCACCTGCTGCTGGGTACAGTGATGTGATGATCAGAATGATGACAGAAGTCACAGCCACTGCTCTCTACTGATAATGCCACCACTCATTTTCCAGACAGGGACATCTTTTTTATTTAGTATTACTTGGAAAATTTATTCCAGAAAGAACAGAGCAGGCTTCGCCTCCCCTTGTACTCCCTTGGAGCACTGTACTCTAGCTGGCCCAACTCCTCCTCTTAGACACTTTTTTGAGGCTCCACAAACACAGTTCCCCTTGACTTCAGTTAAGGGCCATGCAAATGAAAGACGTGCATTCAGGACTGTTCGAGAAGGCACGAAAAAGTTGTTATTTTGCCTGTATGTATTGCTGGTTCCAAAGTTTGTTTGCACTGTTGCAATGGTTTGTAGTGAAGTTAGTTCCTATAGAAGACGTCAAAACACCTTTACAGTGCTGCAGGCACAGGTGTTGCTCATAGTGTTTACTTACACTACTGTCATGCAGACTCACTTCAACAGTTTTTTGTCATTTTGTGCTGACATAAATCTGTTCAGTAGTAATTACCTGATATTGTTCTACATTTCAGGGAAATTTTTTGAATCATTTACATTACAGAAACCCATGTAAGTTGCTTGGAGAGTAGGTGCTAATGGGATTATAACTCAGCAGGATCTTACACAGTGTTAGTTTCTGAGACAGAAGATCCATTAATTTACCTGGCAGAGAATATATATGCTAAGGAATCCTTGATGTTAATTCGATCAAAATTATCAGACATATAGTTTAAGAGTTCAGGCCTTAAAAATATTTTAGTGTCACTGCTAAAAAGGGAAAAATTATAAGAAATAAATATGAAACCCAAAACCTAGTCTTCTTATGCCTCAGATTGGAGGCTATTCCAAATTTCTATTCTGAAATATTGCTAAATGGTTTTGCAGTGCCTAAAGTAGTTCATTGCTGTCAGTCAAGTCATAAAGAATACCATTTCATCTGGAAAACATTATGCTCCTTTAGGACTTAAATAGACTTGGATTCATCCACCTCCCTCCTCCTATAGCTCATCTTTTATAGCTGCGCAGGATAAATGCAAAGTGGGTTGTATGTACTACTAGAAAGTAACAGCAGGCTGTACTTTGTACAGGTATAAATTACCCTTTTAATGCAGAATTGATGAAACTCAAGGTCTTCTCAATAATCACGAGGGACAGCCTCTATTCCTGCAAGAACTTCTCTAATCATTCTTTTAAAAAATACCCCACAGTTTAGACCAAACACTAGTGACAATCTCACATTAATGGTGAAGTTCTTGACTTGCTGAAGTAATTGTAAAAATTCACAAATGCTTCACTAAAAAATTTTGTCCAGCGTGGGTATTTCCTTTTCCCTGTTCACTCCCATCATGCTTCTTCAGAATATGTGAGCATAAAGCCCTCTTGGTTTCTTGCTGATTCGATGATCCTCATTAATTGGGGAAACAGGTTCCAGCACATAAGGGTGCTACTTGTTCTTTATCTGGCATTCATTGGATATTCCTATG